>JARHVA010000143.1:3075000-4275000 GCA_037957365.1 Torreya grandis
TCTAATGCCAAAAAAATGATCAAAATGAGTGTTTGATAATGAGAAAGGCTCATTTTTCATAATATTGATTGATTCACAAGCAATCTATATGAATGTATTCTCTTCTACCATATTGAAGTGGATATCACTCTACCAAGATCTCATTTATTTTCATTACCATATTGTACAAGTAAATACATTAGACACAACAATTGGGGATTCAAATGTCTTTAAATTAGTGCCTCAATATTTCATACAATCTACATCATCCTATCTCTCATAATATTATAAAGGGAGTGCCTATTAAATAGGCTAATGAGTTTTTTCAGGATAACCAAGTGGTTGTTGTGATAAGCCTCAAATATAGGAGAATCCACTATATTTTTTCACTCCACAAATTTTACATGCTTAATTAGTTTCAACTTAATGATAAATAAATGAACTCCCAATTTAAGCTTAACTCTTAGTTTTAGTGTGAACTAATACTAAACTAAGCGATATAGATAATATCTAGATGAACAAGGGCTAGTGTGAACACACAAATCCAACAAAATCATTTTAACTTAGTTATTAAAAAACTTACTAACAATAAAAGTATTTTAAAAAATATGGAAATCTTAAACAATATGGTCATCTTATTTGAACTAGTGGCCAAAACCTTTTCTGTAAACAACATGATTAGTTTAAATGATAATCGTGATATTTTTTTTGATATTTTATATATTTGATAGGACTTCAATATTTATTATCCTTTTTATTTTCTCTTTGACTCCTCCCCAAGCCCTAATCATGTGTATTAGCATTAATGATTATAAATGTCACATTTGTTGACAAGAGATATCATTTTAATTGTTAGTTTGACATAGTACAAAGCATATGATCACAACCTTTGGCCTTTCACAACTACATATTAAAAAAATTGAGAAACTTTTAGTGGTAATATATCACAATATTTATTAGAGAGTGCAACCCATTCAATTACATATGATTGTTAAATCACATCATCTTTGGTGTAATTTACAAAACTCCATGAATATATTGATTTGATGTTTGAGTCACCATGTGGGAAATTTATTGATATGTGACATATAACCACCCCATTAACACACTTCTCAAAAGACATATACACAAAAAAAGTTGTTTGGGGATACAATTAGTTTCTAAGATAACACAAAATACTTATGAAGGATACAACCACAAAAATAATATATAAGAGCTAATCTAAACTCCATTGTTTTCATGAAAAAACAACCATATTGATTTTTAATTATCGACACTCATGGGTTAATAAAGGCCTATGATTTTAAAATTTTAGGGACTGACATTATTTATGTGGCTAGTTAGGCTTACGCCAGTAATATATTGGTTGAGACATTACTCATGTGACCGAGGGCTCTAGAGTAAAATCTTGTAATCCAATTTTTTATGATATGAAAAGAGAATATAAGATATATTGTGGTCTTTTGTGGTGATGGTTATTTATGTATAATATAGTACCCACCTAAAACCTTTTGTGGAATGAATAGGTAATGATTAAGATAATAATATATATCATATTTTTGTGTGCTAGTATTAACTAGGGTTGAATTCATTAGTACCCATAATTGTAGAATGCTATTAGTTTGGATCATAAATGTCTCTCAATTTGTGTATATGATGAACAATGTGTTATGGTAAAGTTGAATTAAACCCATGACATATAACTTCAAAGTCTAGATGAACAATTGACATTTATTTCATGTTTATAAAATATAACGCATAACCCTTCATAATTAACATATTTAATAGTACTTGAATTTTTAGTGCCTCTCTTTATACTTATTTTAGTTAATAAATGATAATAATTTTGTAGGGAAGGGGCTTCCACAAGAAACTAAGTAAGTATATTATACAGAGTTATGGTATATGAATTCCAAATAAGTGAGCCAATATCAAAAGTAGGATCATTTTTGGTAAATTATTTAACCAAAAAATCTTGGAAGAATTGTGAAAGGATCATACAATTATTGGTTTTAAACTTTGACAAAGATCCTTTTTGGGATCATACAACTATTGATCTTAAAATTTGAAAATATAATTGATTGTAAAATTTATATAAAAGTGTACAAAAGTAAATATGTTTTATAAAAATGAGTGATAAAAATCACATATGAAAATAAAATTACATTGATTTACATTTGAAGATGAATGAATGACTAAACATAATAAGGATCAAATAATCTTTCCAATGGGAAATGAAAAATAAAGGCAAAGTCAAAAATAAAAAAAATTAAAGCTAAAAAACTATTGACATATTTCAGTGATATGAGTATAATACATAAAATTCTTCACTTTATTTAAAAATAGGAAGTAAATTGGGACACTTTAGATTTACCTCTTTCTAATATTTGTAAAAGTCAGTTTATCTTTGACCATGTTGTAGACATTTAAAACATATATATTAAAACATACAAATTATGAATTTAGTTTAATGAGTAATGAAAAATAATTTTGAAAAATGGATATTTATTATTCAAATAAACTAAATTAATAAAATTATCATTTTACAATATGTTATATACTATTAAAAAAGGGGATGTAAAAATTCTATGTAAATTAGGGGATTTACACACTTGTTTGCCCTAACACATAAGAATATGAATTGAAATTACCCACTTCTATTATGAAAATCAAGATGCTCACCTCTCTATCTTTAAATTAAAAAATCTAGCAATATGTAGGCCCATAGGTCGGTTAAAGATAACTTATCTAACTTTAAAATCACTGGATATATATATATATATATATATATATATATATATATATATATATATATATATATATATATATATATATATATATATGATATCAAGTTTATCACTCTCTATGATATTGGAAAACAATGGAGCATTATCAAATATCATCAAAGGAAATTGTTTATATCCAGAGTAAATAAAAAGTAACCCTAAACCTTCAATTGTTCCATAATATTGGAGAGCTTCACTATGCAATACAAATTTTTCTAGGAAATTAGGTCTCATAAATTTTAATTTGATTATAGGCTAGGCTCTAAAGATCCCTAGTGGGTATCATCAAAAATTTATAGATAGAAATAATAATATTAAGGAAAAATTATTATTATATGAAAATGTATTTTGGTGACCACATACATTTGTGTGCACAAGAATTCCCAAAGATATGTCAACTAGCCAAGAACTACTTGTCGATTTCCCTTTTAAATTGCATATAGCATAGTTCACATGTTTTTAAAAAAATTAATCTTGGCAAGAATTTTATAAATTATTTGGAGACAAGATACCTACATCTTTACATTTATACTAATGGTGGCCACAAGAAATAGAGAAAATGACAAAAATAAAGACAAAGCTTCCTCAGAGCTTGAATGGCATCAAAATAACCTTAGAACACACTTAGGTAACTACTATTAAGTGTTAATATTTTAGTATAATAATTGAAAAATTATGAATGATTAGTTTGAACACTGAACTCAAATATTTCCTTGTCTATCACTCAAATGCTTTTTTTACAAATTATCCTTATCTTTAAGAGCCAAAAAATCAACTATTGCTCCTTTTTATAGGTTTTTGGATGTGTTAAAAATTTAATATAACACCAAACCCTAAACTCAAAAAAACACTTGAAGAAAACCTAAATTATTTGTATGTTAATTGAACAACTAAGGCATGTTATGTGCCATGTCAAATACATTTTTCTAACATCATTTGTAATAAATTAATACCTGCCACTCAAATTTCTTACTTGAATTTATTGATTTACCACTCAAATATTATGAAAGGATTAAATAATCCATCTTCAAATATTTAATTTAATTTAATATTGTAAAATGATATCCATCTAAATGTCTAATTCACTTGTCATTAATTTTTTGATTGATAGATGACATTAGTTGTCAAATCTCATCCCTAATTATGCTTGAAAATAAATTCATTGGAAGTAATCATAGGGAAAATTTATTCATAGGTATTGTGTTAGGAATAATGATGATATCACAAAAGATACACCTTGACACTCAAGTTAGTTATATATATAGTTTATGATTGGTATGCAGTTTTAACATTATACATATGCTATAAGTCATTTTTGTATTTTTTACACAAACTTTAAACTTTTATGGTTATAATGACATGAATGGACAATATTTTTAGTGCTAGAGAAATTATATTAGCATATGTTTTTTTTGCACCATTTTATTACTAGACATGGGATAAAAATATTCTAAGTATTTCACATTTGGACTCCAAATATTATTAACATATTGATGAAAATATTAGAATCGTATGAGTGTTCTCGAAACTGATTTCAACTATCTAGAAATCTAAAATTCTAGTATGTTATTTTATAATGAAAGTATTATTTCAATTAAATTATTGACTTAGTAAAAATAATGAACTTACTAAGTACTAAAAAGGATTACTTTATCACAACCATTTATTTCTTATGTAGTATAAGAAAATAATCTATTAACAATTACATATGGCCTAGATGAATTACTATGGATGGTATATTTTTGAATGATCTATATCTCATATTATAATAGCATAGCTAAGATCAAACCATAAATTTATATTTTTTGATTTCATATGATTATTTTTTATTAATGGTAAAAGAGGGTTTTGAGAGGGACGCTAGCCAATACAAAAGATAAGTAAACTAGGTCATAAAAAATAGATACAATATAAAGTCTACCGAAGAAGAGAAACAAACTAAAATGAAACTACAACATCAGTTAAAAACACCCAAAAGTGAGTAAGAAAGTAGTAAAAAAGCACTCTAACATCTTGGTCACTTCTAGGTCTCATAAGCTTTAACCCAGTTATCCATTAAGCTCCTAAAAGTCTTTTGGATCTGATGATATGTATTAAGAACATATTCTTATCCAACCATAGTGTTCATCTTATTTTTGGCCTTGAAACTATCAAAATATTCATTTTTTCTCTTAGTCGATAGTTTCAACCCCTCTATACTCTGTAAACAATTTTTCATAGCAATACAAATTAAATCCACAAGGACAACAAGGTTATCCTTAAGATTTACATTTTATCTCTCCATTATATCCACATGTTCTTTCAGGTCCATAAATTGAGCACTCATCTCCAACAGGTCCACCTTAGTACAAAAAATCCCATCATTTTATGATCTCTCATGAACTAGAAAATAATGGCCTTATGAAGGTCCAATTCATCCCCAATTATATATATACTATCCTAATTATTAACCTCATCCATAACTGTATCAAACTCTTTAGGATTGCTTTAAATATCCTTGGATAATTCTGCATTCATATTGCAATATTTAGTAGTCTCTTTTTGCCCAATTTCATCATTCTTATCTCCTTATTTAAGTAATTATAACTCTTACATAACCTCATCCATCATCTCCTTAGTAACATCACAAACATCTATTTTACGATTCTCAAAATTTACCACATCATCCACTCTTATTGTATCTAAGCCAACATCATTCCTAGTAGTATCAACCCTACACTTGTCCGCTTGGTGTCCACACTCCTTATCAGTATAAACAAAAACCTAATTCTAATCTTCCATTTTGACCTTCCTCTGACTAGTCTTAATATCACTTCTTAATATTCTTTTAGATTTATTCACCATTTTAGCATTACCCTTCACCACTCTAGCAGGAACACTAGGTTTTAAAGCATTGAATTTTTTTTAGATGAGGAATATCATCACTTGGTGTAGCAGGAACTCCCCCCCCCCGGCTTTTGACATAAAGCATAGAGATTTCTAGAAAGTGCAAAATATAGAATAGTAGACTAAAGGGAATATTGTGATGAAAATAGTTTAAAATAGGCATATGAAAGTAATGAACAATCAAAAACCTATCATCCAAAGTAATATATCTCATGATTTTCTCAGCTACTGTGTCAAAAGGATTTGAAAAATCTTTTCTCAGGAAACCCCCTTTGAATTCTATCAACTCTTCATTATCTGATAAGCATTTTTTCTTGTCTTCCTTATAATCATTGCTATACTTAACATACTTTGTTTCCTCCACTTTCAATCTAGTAACCTAACAATCTATCCTTCAGTGATTTCCATAGAGACATTATTGATTTCCATTACATGGTCTTTCCATTGTGCAATGAATTTTTTTGACAAAAACTTAACAAGGCCATCATTTTTCTCAAATAAAATTGGCCAAGCCAGTAGTATAAATTATTTCCTAAACCCTCACATATTTATTAAATCTCTCAACTAACAATTGTTTAACCCTGTTTAGATCACCACCCATATCAAAATCATGGTACCCAAATAAATTGAAAATAATACTCCAACCAACTAAGATTTGTGTATTACCCAATATACCTTTACATAAATCACTTCATTATTACACTTGAGTCTTTATTATAGCTTATAATTATCCTCCCATGTGTGATCATTAAACTCCTTATAATAATAACTAATAATTAGACATTTGTGGAAGGCCAAATCTTTCCCATCATTGAAAGGCAATGAATACTATAACAACCAATAAGAAGGATTGAGCATGTAAACCATACATATATCTAGTAGTGATGACATCAAAATTATTTGGAAAGACCTCATTCTTATCCCACACTCTAAAATACTACATAACAACACTCAAATTTTCAAAATAGTTTGCTAATTGATTACCCTCTTTAAAAACATGTTGAAAATAAACCTCTTAAAAAGATAGGCAATGACCAAAACTTCCTCTATAATATTTTCAATAGACCATCTAATTTTATTGACCTTTTTTAGATAATTGATGATGTTGAGTGAATCTCCCTCCACCAATAGCCTACTAACACCAATATATTTTTATAAATGAACCCCTCGAAGAGAATACAAAGATTCAACCAAGTTTTTTTTTTGAAAACTCATAATCCCTTCATAAGCACCCACCAAGAGGCCATTTTCATCCGTCATAACACCTCCACCTCCTAACATTCTAGGGTTGCCTTTTGAGGCCCCATCAAAATTTAGTTTAACCCACCCATAAAATGGAGATAACCATTTGATTTTACTCCTTATTTCCATATTAGGATCCATAATAGGCCTATTATCTATAGATAAGAGCCAATTATTGGAAATAGTTTCTTATTGCCTAGAAAATTCTATTTCTTATCTCCTTTGATAGTTTTTCAATTCTCAGAGATGAAATTGATAATCTTATTAGACACTTTTTTACTAGGATTTTTAGTATTCCTAAAAATTATAATTGTTTCTCTCCTTAAAAATTCCCCATGGAACATGAGGGAAAGATAATACCCATAGTTTGTTAAGCTCTTGATTAGAGAAAAGAACAATCCAAGAAATCAATGAATCAACCAAAGAGGAAGGATGATACCAGTTAGTCTAAAATTTATCTAAAATAAAATTCCACACCTTGAAAAGAAATGAACACTGGAAAAGATGATGAATAATATTTTAATTATTATCTTTACGTAGAGCACATCTATTCACCAACATCATCCCTCTCAGCCAAGTTATCCAAAGTGAGAATCCTATTTTGCAAACAAAGCCATAAAAATAAGTTGATTTTGGGAATAAGACCTTTATCAAAAATTTTAAACCATGAAATTATCTTTTGAAGCTCTGAAATCAACTTATTATAACTAGTTCTAACATCATATTGACCATTTGATGAGGAAGACCATACTAGTACACATTCCTTATTCAAAAAAGGAATGTAGATACCTTGGATCAATATGTTTAAGTATGAGATAATTCTACTTACTTCATCTCTAGAATTTTAAATTTGTAGTTGTATCTAATATCTTCTACCATTATAAATCTAAAAATAATCAACCATGTGCCCATATTGATGTTGCATGTGATCCTTTAATTGATGCCATGGCTCAAGATTACTCAATGAGAACTCTAGAATCCATGTGTCCTCCTAAAATCTGATTTTAAGACCATTATCAATTTTCCATTTACAACCTTTTTAATGATTTCTTTATTTTTAATAAATAAATTCCAAATTGGGGAACCATTGATAAAAATATCCTCATTAAGAAACACAAGAGAAGGTCTATTTTCCAAGGATTTAGCCCTAAAAATTTAAACCCAAGGATTGGATTCATTAATAAATCTCTAATAGAGATTAGAAATTAGACTTATTCATCCATTTAAGATTCCTAATACCTAGACTGCCACAATGTTTGGGAAGGCTCACCCTTTCCCAAGTGAATAAAGTAAACCTTTTTTTTCCTATGCACTTATCCAGAAGAAATGTTTCTAAATCTTGTTCAATTTATCTTATATAACTTTAGGTATTTTAAAGAGATACATTAAATAAATTAGGAGGCTCTATAAGATGGTTTTTATTAACATAAGCTTACTAGGCTGAGATAAAATGGCACCTTTACATTTTGAGAGTTTATTTTGTAATATTTAAAGAAGAGGGTTCCATAAATTTGATATCATCTTTCCAACAAAGAGGGCCATGCCCAAGTACATATAAGTAAAATATTGGATTTGAAAACCCAATATTAAGTTATCTTTTGTTACCTAGGCAAAGGAGTATTCATAAAAAATAGTGAGATTTTCTCAAAAATTATTTTTTGCATAGAAATGGTTGGTGTTCTAAATTACACCCTAGCTAAATAAGGGGATTGTTCAAGTCATCTTACTCAAATCTAGTCCAACATGGTACTGATCCTAGGCTATGAGTATCCTAATAATAGATCATACCTATAGAGAAGTTTAGCCTCCTAAATCTATCACCTAACCTAGACCTAATCTAACACTTGTTTGGAAAAGAGATAGAGAGATACACCAATATATGAAAGCATGTAAAATGGGGTGATGCACTAGTAATTAGAACACTTATACTTTGCATAAGACACACTTATGAGACACATTCAAGACCAAAGTAGATCAATCCCACATAAATATTTCACAATAAGGCATGAATCAGTTATAAAGCTATCATGAGAGGGCACATAACCACTTTCAAGCTAAACAAAAAACTATAAATTACACTTATAATGACCTATGAGAACTTATTAAGCACTTCATAAAGGTGAGAAGACTCAGACATAGACAAGGAACATATATTCACTTAACTATAGTACATGAGTTCATAAAACACACTTCAATCTAACTTACAAAATGATGGAATTCAGTCTTTATTGCATCAAAAGGTGTCACAATACAAATTTTGGTGTAGCCAAAGCATAAGAGTATTTTTTTTCTAAAATTTTATAAATATGTATTTCATAAAATTTTAGAAAGTTCTACATGTGCTAGAATTTGGAACATATATAAAAAAAAGGAAGAGAGAGAGGGAACTGTGATGTATTAGCACAAGTTTGAGGATGTTGACTCATGACCTTATCAACAAGGAATAAATTATGCAAAAGAATTAAATGTCCATTACCCTTATCCAATTGCCAAGTCCTTTTCTTAGAACTCCATGTTATTATCTATTTGATATATGGATGATGACCATGTCTTTGAATTGATAGAATAATGCCACATCTACTTTGGGTGGCCAATTGTACCTGTTTATCAAAAAATGTGATCCTAATGATAGGTGAGACACCTCTCTATGATCATGTTTACATATACGTTTGATATGATATTGAACTCATGTTTATTATAGGTGAAAACCAATCCACTTATTAGTTTTCATAGTCACATATTCATGAAAACCTGTAAACTATTTGACCTTGGTTCACAATCATTGGTCTATCTTGGATCTCTGTATTAGTCTCAAAGACATATTTTACCTATATGGAGTTCTTCTAGCAATGATTGGTCGCACTGGTTATACCTAGGTCTTACTTGAGATTTGCTCCCTTTGTTTTTATCTTGCATGGGTTGAATAATGCCTTGTCAACTTCCATCAAAATGTCTTGGGTTCAAAATTTTTTTATTGGTTATCGATTACCAACTTAGACCATTTATATTATGCTGAGCTATCTTTATTCTTATTGGTCTTAAAGATATGCTAACTTATTTTACTCCTTGTGAATTGTTAGATATAGATATATGAATGCATGTGATTCCTTGATTTCTTGACAGCCAAGATCCTTTGACATTTTGACTTGATTTTGCATCGTAGATCTTTATTTGCATGATTAAATGTGCTCCATTTATCTTTTTTCAACTCAAATGTGTTAGGTTGTGGAGCTAAAAGCTTCACTAGGATGCGAACAGGAGAAGTCACGGAGCTTGCGAAGGTTGTGGAGAGTTGCAGAATCAGTTGCAGGGCAACCGACGTCAGTCTGATCAGCCGACATCGGTCAGATAGCAGCGAAGAACCAACCGGCATCGGTTACTAGTCGGCCGACATCGGTCATGGAGGAGCCGACGTCAGTAGCCTGTGCGAGAATAGGCACTTTGCATGTTGATCCTAGAGAGTCTATTTTTGGACTGTTTGTTTGCATGTCAAAGGCTAGTCTTAGTCTTGAGTTGCGTGTCTAATTATTGTAATTATGGTAGTCTAATTATTGTAAGCATGAGATCTATATATGGACTCATGGGATGTATTGTAAAAGTGTGCTAGAAAGCCATAGAGCTTTTAGAGAGAGCTAGATTAGCTCCTCCTAGTTCCAAAGGTGTGCTAAGAGTGTATGATCAGGGAGAGTTGTAGGGTCTGCAAGGTCTAGGAGCTGATCCACTGGGGTACTGGTTGAAGAATCATAAGGACTTGGTGAGGCAAGGACAAGGGTTCTTCAGGTGTGTAGAGATATCTACATGGTGAGTAAGGTCTAGTGATTTGCAAGTAGCAACAGAGAGCAGGAGATCTATTTGGAGTATAGTTGTGTACTTGGTGTACTGGCAGTGTGTTACTAACTGGTTGGAGAGGTGAACATAAATTCTATATTGGAGTTGATTGTTGTGACCGAGAGAGAGAGGGAAGAAGGTCTTGAGGTGTGGTGAACCTTTGAGGTGGAGGAAGAAGTGGCATCTTCCTTATTGTATATTCTTCTAAGTGATTATTAATACAATTGTGTATTGTCTCTCATATTCCTGTGTTGTTTCATATTTCTAGTTACTTATTGATTCTGGGTAAATTCCGTGTTTAGTTGCTAATACAAGAAGTAATCATATGTGCTCTAATTGAGGAGCAAGATCTTGACAAAATGCACTGTTGACACTTATCAATCATGTATTGATCTTAGGATCCTATTATTAGTCTACTAATTTATGCACTTGTGCCACATGGTGGCCTCTTAATATCCTTGACTTTTTGATTCATATTGCATGATCAGATCAATATTTACAATGCAATGCAAACCATCAAATCTACTGGGACCCACTATTTGAAATTCAATGGCTACTTCACAAGCTCAAATTTGATGTTTACACTCCCATCATTTGACATTCATGTGATTGTATTTGAAATTCCTATGACCATCAAATTTAGGCTAAAAAGGGTTGGTTTTTACTTGAGATTTATTTTGATGTTTATGCGGATGTCTTACTCTACTAGTTCAATTTCAAATCTTCATAACTTGACCTAAAAAGCTCTCGTGGACTTGAAACTTTTATAACATATTCTTGGCATGAATAATTACATGGCACTAAAATATCTTGGTTGGTAATGATTTCTAAGTGAAGTTAAAAAATACACAAATGAGCTAGTTCTTTCACTCTTATGTGACATGCAGGATGGCTTGGCCCCTTAGATTCAACAAGCTAAACTTGGAAGGCTTAGATCTTGAGATAGAAGAATCATCAAGATATGAAAATTGTAGAGCATGATCTTGTCACTAAGGGCATTGATCATGCATGGTATGATGGTCACATGAGGCTTTTTAGGCATATTTATAAATTACATAAGAATCTTGTTTAATTCTAGTTTCCATGTGACGTCTTGATGATGATTTATTTTTTAACTTTGCACAATCTAGCTTTGATCAATATTTCAAGGCTATGATGATATTATAAAGCTTTTTAAACTTGGTTGATGATCTTGAATGTTTGAAACACAAGAGAACCTACATGGTCTTCCTCATTTTTAAAATTTTAGACCTATTTCAAAGCCTTTGATCCATTGCTTCACATGAGATTTGCTCAGTCCTTCAAATCTTGGCATGTGGGTCAAAAATAGCCAACATATTTGGTAACTTGGTTGGGAAATATGCCTTCTATGCTTAATAACTTATACCATCTCTATGACTCTTATATAATTTACATGATACATTGATCATTTACATTGATTTCAAGGCAACCTTTTGACTTGTAAAACAAAGAATTCCAATAAATAGGAAAAGAAACAAAATTGAAAGGGAAACTAACCTAATAAAGTAGAGGAAACTAATCTACTAAAATATTGTGCAAACATGCACTTATTTAGGACAAAATAAAAGTAACTAATCTAATTAGCCATGACAAAACATGATCCACCTAGATCAAAAGGGAAACACATGAATTTATTCATTTTAGGAGAAGATACAAGTTGCAAAGCATGGCATTTATTGAACATGACCTTTTAAGAGTGACTCTTATTGCCAACTATTTCTCTTAACATCTCCTAAAATGAGCCATCAATAACAAACTAGTCACCAACATAAATAAACTCATCTTTCACTTTTGTATCTTTCTCATATTGCTTACCATGTATAACCTTGTCAAGTGAAAACTCAACTATGTATTTCCCTTGAGTGATTTCATATTTCTTATCAACTACTGTGAGTTCATCAAGCTCTTAAATGAGTTTTGAATAATCAACCAATCTATATCATGATCTTGAATAGGTATTTCTTGATCAAACTTCTCATAAACATGATCTCCAATGGGTAACATTTCCTTACAAACCTCTTCAATCTCTTATAGGGATTCAAGCTATAGTTTCCAATCATCCTTTTGTTCTACACTTTGATCATATTGAAAAAGATAATTTTTAAAGATATCTTGATCCTCCTCAAGTGGAGATATCTTAGACTCATTTATAACTTCAATTTGTACCAACTTCCCATGAAATTATTCCACATCAAGAGCAACCTTCTCCTACACACTTGAGATAACTTCTTCAATATCAGTTACAATCTCAGCTTCAACTTGTACCTTAAGTGAGGTATCAATGAATAACTCTTCATCATACACAATGGAATCATATTCTTCACATTCTCCAAGAACTTGACTTGTAGCTGTAACCTCTTCCTCTATCTCCCATAGAATAAGATCCTCCTAAAGAAGGGAGATGGTGGGAGGGTGATGACATTCATTTGTTTGAGAGGGAATATGAAGCATGAGAAGTTTAATATGATCAAATTTTGGTATCTTTGGGGAAATAGAGTTTTAGAAAGCAAGGAAAGATAAACTTTTGACAACCTCTACATTCTACTCATTTTACTTGGCCATCAATTCATTAAGTTTTGAAACCTTTTTATCTTCATGGATAAATTGAGATTGAAGGGAGAGTGGTAAATAAAAGGAACTATAATAAGTTTTAGCCTCTTTAATATACTCCTGAATAGTCATATGAATAGCTTCTTGAATAAGCTCTTCACTCCAACTAGGGATCTTCATTGACACACACTGAGTATGGTCAATAACTTCATGAGAATAAGGAATAGAATAAAATTGGTAAGGACCACAAGGGGGTTCTTGAGATAACTGATTCAACTCAATTTTTTACCTCTCACAAGCCTTTATATTCCCTAATACAAAGGTATAAAAATCATGCCTCTCCTCTAGATCATTAGACACATTTGGAAATAGACCATTCACTTCTTCATAATAGGAATCTGAACATACTTAATTTGCGTATGATATTAATTTAAGATCTATTTCATCCATCTTTTCTTGTAAACAATATTGATCATATGTAACATCATATTCACATGGGAAAGGTGAAATCTAGTATTGAGAATAATATGGTTCATAAGGAATGTTAGAGTCATGCTCTTGATAATAATAACCATGGAAAACTTGATAAGGCTCATCATAGCTTTGGTAAATCTCTTGATAAGGCTGATTAGGCTCATAAAAAGGCTCATATGGATCATGACAAGGGTGGTATGATCTATGATAGGGATGATAAAAAAGTATTACATAGGGATTTTCTTTATATACAACCATGAAAACAACATCAAGATAGTGTAATGAAAATAGACTTACTTGGAAACTATGTCTGGACTATCATAAATAATTATTTGAGCTTGGAATCACCAAATTCTTCATGAATAACATTGTTACAACTATAATTTCACTAAGACTAGCTCCAATGGGTCTCATCAGGCATGCTAAAACTATTGGTGCTCTAGATGGCACCCTTGCTAAATAAGGGGATTGTCTAAGTCCTCTTACTCAAATCTAGTCCAACATGGGACTGATCCTAGGCTATGGGTATCCTAATAATGGATCAAACCTCTAGAGAAGGTTGGATTCCTTTTGGATTTATCACCTAAATTAGACCTAATCTAACACTTGCTTGGAAAAGAGATAGAGAGATACAATAATGTATGAAAGCATGTAAAATGGGGTGATGCACTAGTAATTAGAACACTTATACTTTGCACAAGACACACTTGTGAGACACATTCAAGACTAAATAAGATTAGTCCCACATAAATATTTCACAAAAAGGCATGAATCAAAGCTAGCATGAGAGGGCACATAACCACTTTCAAACTAAATAAAAAACTATAAATTGCATTTATAATGACCTATGAGAACTTATCAAGCACTTTATGAAGGTGAGAATACTTAGACATAGACAAGGAACATACATTCACTTAACTATAGTACATGAATTCATAGAACACACTTCAATCTAACTTGTATGCAATTCAATCTTTATTGCATAAAAAGGTGTCACAATACAAATTTTAGCATAACCTAAGCAAGTCAAAGCATAAGAGTATATTTTTCTAAAAATTTCTAGAGATTTATTTCTTTAAAATTTTAGAGAGTTCTACATGTGGTATAAGTTGGAACATATATAGAAAAAAGGAAGAGAGAGAGGAAACTGTGATGTATTATCAGAAGTTCAAGGATGCTAAATCATGACCTTATAAAAAGGAACACATTCTATAAAATAATTAAATGTTCATTGACCTTATCCAAATACTAGGTCCTTTTCTTGGAACTCTATGTTATTATCTATCTAATCTACTGATGAGGACCATTTCTTAGAATTGATAAAATTATGCCACATCTACTTTAGGTGGCCAACTGTACCTATTTATCAAAAAATGTGATCCTAATGATAGGTGAGATACCTCTCCATGATCACGTTTACATTTGTGTTTGCTCCAATATTGAACACAATTCCATTATAGGTAAAAACCAATCCACTTATTGGTTTTCACATAGTCACATATCCATGAAAACTTGTGAACTATTTGACCTTGGTTCATAATCATTGGTCTATTTTATATCTCTGTATTAGTCTCAAAAGACCTATTTTACCTATATGAAGCTATGTTGGCAATTCTTGGTCTTATTAGTTCCACTTGGGTATTACTCAAGCTCTAGTCCCTTTGTTTTTATATTTTTTGGGTTGAAGAATGTCCCGTCGACTTTCATCAAAATGTCCTAGGTTTGAACTTTGTTTACTGGATATTGATTTCCAATTCAGATCATTTATATTATGCCCAACTATTTTTATTCTTATTGGTCCTTAAGATATGATGAATTATTTTAATCCTTATGCATCATTATATCTAGATGTATGAATGCACATGATTCCTTGATTTCCTACCAGCCAAGATCTTTTGACATTGTGACTTGATCTCTCACCATAGATCTTGATTTGCATGATTAAACATGCTCCATCGATCTTTTGTCAGCTTAAATGTGCTATTGATATTTATCAATCATAGATTGATCTTAGGATCCTTTTACTAGTATGATACTTTATGTACTTGTGCCACATGGTAGCCTATCAAACTCTTGACTTTTTGACTCATCTCACACCATGAGATCAAGATGTATGATGCAATGTAGACTATTAGATCTGTTGGGACCCACTATTTTAAATCCAATGGTTACTTCATGAGCTAAAATTTGATGTCTACACTCCCATAATTTGACATTTACATGACCATATTCGACATTATGGTAACCATAAAATTTAAGATAAAAAGAGTTGGTTTTTTCTTGAGCTTTATTTTGATGTTTACATAGACGTCTTACTATGTTGGTTCAATTTTAAAGCTTCATAACCTGAGCCAAAAAGCTCACACAGACTTGAAACTTTAAGATCATGTTTCTAGCATGAATAAATCCATGGAACTATAATATATTAGCTAGTAAGTCTTTCTAAGTGAAGATATAAAATGTACAAATGAGCTGGTTTGTTTGTTCCTATGTGATGTGTAGGATGGCTTGGCCCTTTAGATTCAACAAGCTAAACTTGGAAGGCTTAGATATCGTGATAGAATACTCATCGAGATATGAAACTTGTAGAGCATGATAATGGCATTAATGGAATTGATTATGCATGGTCTGATGGTCATACAAGGCTTTCTAGGCATATTTATAAATTACACAAGCAAGCTATTCCATTCTGGTTTCCATGTGGTGTCTTGATGATAGTCTATTTTTTTAACTTTGCACAGTCCATCTTTGATAAATATTTCAAGGCTCTGATGATCTTCTAAGGATTATGAAACCTAGTTCATGCTCCTTAATGTTTAAAACACAAGAGAACCTACATGGTCTTCCTCATTTTTGCAATCTTAGACCTATTTCAAAGCCTTTGATCTATTATTTCACATAAAAACTGCTTGTTTCTTCAAAGCTTGGTATGTGGGCCAAAAATGGCCAACAAAAACCTCCTCATAATAAACTAGAATTTTTTTTAATTCTTTTGCTTCTCTCACTAATTTTATATCTAAGGTGATAGTATCATACAAAAATTATTGATGAAGAGTAGGGGGATTCCATTTGTTGATTTGAAACCTTTTAGATACCTAAGTCTCAAATATTCCAATAGGTTTATACAAAGAGAATCTACCATGAAAATAAATAAAAATGGAGACAAGGGGTCTTCCTACCTTATGCCATGTTTGTTTCCAAAACAACTAGCTAGAGAACCATTCACCAACATAGAAAACATAAAAAAAGATATGCAATTGGAAATCAAAAGTCTAATATGCTTACAAAAGTCATATTTTTCCAAAACCATATCCAAATACTCCTAATCAACTCTATAATAATCCTCACACATATATTTTTTGAATATCACGCTCGCTTCTTACTTTTCTCCATAGAATGAATCATTTCATAGAAAACTATAACCCCATCCTGAATCTACCTTCCTAGAATAAAACCTCCCTAATTAGTAGCAATGAGTTTATCCATCAAAGGCTAGAAATAAAGAGATATTTTTTTGTACCAATATTTTACACTAGATTACAAATATTTATTAGATGAAAATCCTTAAAATTAGTGACTCCACTCTTCTTGGGGATAAGGGAAATAAATGTATTATTGAATTCTCTTAGAATTTTTCTAGAAGAAAATAACTCATCAACAACCCCTACTAGAGCAAGCTTGATAATTTCTTAGAAATTTTGAAAAAAACAATGGGTAATCCATTAGGTCTAGGAGATTTATCTTTATTCAAAAATAAGACCATTGCACTTACTTCTTATTCAGTAATGAAGTTCAACAACTCCATATTATCTTGAGGGGAGACAATCAAAGGAACATTTTATAAAAACTCAAGAGCCTTAGTCCTATTAAGAGGATTATTAGTAGTAAACATATTCTTAAAGTGAATAATTTATTATTCCTTAATAATGATATGATTAGAACAAGAACATCCATCTTCATAAATAATCTTAATTATCCTATTATGAATCTTATGTTTAACATTAGTTAAATAAAAAAAATTAGTATTAATATCCTCCTCATTAAGCCATAAAACTCAAGTTTTCTATCTCCAGAAGGTCTCCTCATAAGCCACCAAAGTATGATAGTCGTTAAGGAGGATATATTATTCTTGTTGAGTTTCCTCACTCAAACCATTTCCATCTATATAATCCTCCAATAAATTAAGATATGCCCTAATTTTCTCCTTCTGATGGAAGATATTTCCAAAAACCTCATGTTCTTAAATTATGATGTTTTTTAACATTCTTGATTTTTTGAGCCAATTTGTACATAAAACTACCATGAATGTTTATTTTCCACCATTCCTTGATCCTATCAAATTTCTCCATAGGATATAACCACATGTGTTCAAACCTAAAAAGAGTCATTTCCTTCTTTGATCTATCATCCATATTTAGGATGATATGATTATGATCTAAACCAATACATGGAAAGGAAGAGAGTGAAAATTATTGAACAAGCATCCAATTTATATGAATGAGTACACAATGTAATCTGACCTAAATGAGGTTATCCCCAAGCTACCTATTTGACCATGTATGAGACCATTTATTTTGAAGTAATTAGTATATATTGAAAAGGGAATGGATCCACATCATTCAAATTAGAATCTTCTATTTGGCCTTGAATGTTAGGGTTAATCCACATATTTTAAAACCAATTACTACCATTCCATCTCAAAAATTAATTTAAATATGGAGAGGATTTCAATTTCCATACCGCCTTCACACTTCTTCTGATGGTAGGATGGGGCTACTTGGGGTAATTTCATTTGATGTGCCCTAATTAATGGCATCCATAACAACAAAAAGGAAGTTTATCAATGTCAAAATTATTAATCCATTCTCTACCAAATAATTTGAGGATGATGGATTCTATAATATTATCTTTGATGTCCACTTGGACATAGATCTTTGCATATGCTGCCAGAGTGCCATCCATAAAATAAAGGTGAATAGAGATGTAATCAATAATTATATTTATAATTAATTTGAGACTTTATCCAACCCAATATTTGATTAGGAGAATGTTGATGCCTTTAAATGTATCATAGGTGTCCTTAGTGTTCAAATACCACTTCTCATTTTAGAATTCTTGGAATTAAGAGCATGAGTAGTAGGTTTTGGCAACTTATGTTACCTATGGTTAAATAACAATAGATAAATATTTAACTATTCCAAAAAATTTATATTAATTGGTGGTTGGGAGACACCATGGACCAAATCTTTGAAAAGTGTAAGTATATATGCTAATACTAGTGAATTATGATCAAAGCTTAAACTACAGACTAGTCTAAATGGACATTTATAATGAAATCTAAACTAAAGTGATCTGGTTAAAAAAGAAGCAAAACAAAAGGGTAAGGTAGAAAGAGAATAAGTGATTACTGATCTTAGCCTCAAACATTATGATAAAGTTTCAATTAAAATTGAGTATGCATTTAATTAGTATATAGTTCAAAATAACATAAGCTTATATCTCACTACACACTAGGCAAAGTTCCAAGGATGATATAAATAAGTACAAGTAAGAACTGAATTTACTTTAAATATTTGCTATCACACTCAAATAACATTTTCACATTTTGATGTAAAGTAAATAAAATGAATCAAATTCAAGATCATTCAACTAATCTAGCATAAGCACAAATTAGTAATCCTATAATCAAAGATGCAACTCAAAATTCATAGAAAATTATTCAAATTCAAGACTTAAGACTAGCAATTGAGAGAAAATCCATGTAACAATTGACACAAACAAATTTGGACAATCTTTTCAAAATTCCTTGATTGTATTAACTACTCAAAGTATATAAATTTTTCTCAAAATTCTCTCTCTTTACAAAATTCTAGTACTTACTTTTATAAGAGGATAAGGTAGTATATCGATCAGTTACAAGATAGAAATGTATAAGAAGTAAGGATAGTTGTCCTTTTTATACAAAGTTATAGAATACTTTTTCTTTTTCAAACTAAACTGAACCAAAGGCAATATGCTAACAAACTATAAAATGCCTTTACAAAAATATATTATTTTTTAAAATATTAAAAAGTTTTTTACAAAATGGAATATCATTCAACTACTTGGTTGGTGGGCCCTGCTCCTAAAAAATTTATTGATGTTGTTGGAGGATGTTCATAGCCTTTTGGTACTACTCACTGACCAGTTCCAAGTGCATAGCTATTCTTAAAAGACACTCCTCCTCATTTTATCTAGATCATTCAATTCTTTATCATTTCTGGCCATGGCTTCCTTGATGCTTTTGGCTTTAGCTATCTTTTTTCCTACATTAAGGATCATGTCTAGGATCCTACTATTATCTTCCCTAGTCTGGGCTTGACTCTTACTTTTTATTTCTTTGGTTACCAAAGTATCCCTATGTTTGAATTCATCATCCTTGATTATGCCTAGGATAGTGGGCCATGTAGGGTTAGTTAGCATGGTCCCAAGGAGTAATTTAATCCTCCTAATTTTCTCTAAATCATCTTTCAAGAGTCTCTCTAATTCCTATGACCATGCACTCAAACTTTGGATATTTTTTACAATAATTCCTAGAATTGCATTCAAATGTCCTAAGATAATTGATTTAAGCCCAAAAATCTACCTTCTAACCCTGATGTTGATCAACCTTATTATTTTGTTCTATGAAGATCACCATTGGGTAATTAGACCCTTGGCTACTATGTTCTATTGTGCCAATGCAATTTGCCTTAGCTTTATTGATTTTAAGGCTTCAAACATATCATATAAATATTCATCCAATAATTTGATCATTGCCTTAGGAACTAATAAGATAACATGTGTCTTAAAATTATCATTCTCCCTCTCCAAATTAGCTATTCTTTGCTTCATACCTCTAATGTCTGCTCTGACCTAAGCTGAATGAGCTTTAGCTAGAATTTTAACATTCTCTTCGTGGATGGGTAGTTTACTAGGCTATTACCCCCTTACTAGAGTTAATCCTACAAATGGTTCAACCTTTTGGAATGTGAACTCTTCAGTCTTTACCATGGCTTTTCTAGTTATCACTCTCTCTAATCTAGTTATCTTTGGATTAAATTGCATAGTAGTAGTTATTTTAGTGTACTTTGGCGGTTTAGGGGACTCTATTTGGGTATTACTTGATATAGTGGTAATTATTCTTATTTCTTCCTCCTCTTTAATCAAATACCTTATCCATGGATTGATATCATCATGTACATCAATGTTAACAGTCCTAGTCAGGGCCCATGAGTGGTGTCAGGTGGGAATTTACTAGATTTTTCCATAAATGAACCAATTAGGGATGATGGGTCCATGGATGGGGTACTCATCACTAAATAAGTTAACCTCACTCATGGGGTGAGTGAAAGTTAACTTTGGCTTTTTTGATCCAATTAAGACCATTGCCAATTTTGCCTTTCTCTTCTTCAATGGTGCCACTGGGACAGGTCCAAGGCAATGTCTTTCACTTTTTCTTTCTCAACCTCCTCTATTTAGGTTTGTGCTTCTTCAACATGTTCCTTCTCTTCATTAGATACATATTCCTCAACAAGGACTTTACGAGCATCTTCCACTATTTCATCAGGCTCTAGGATAATCATGTCTAGGTACTCAACTAAAAATGTTGGTCTCTGGGGAGGGATTGAGGATGATGGGCCCTCACTAGGTATCTCTTCCAAATTGTACTTGTTAGGACCTTATATAACTTGTACTTGGGGTAGTTTCTATTTTGCTTGTGGTTGATCTTGAGGGGGACTTGAATGCCCAGACAAAAAATGGTATTGTAGAGGTCCCATTTACCATATATCTCTAGGGGGCTTTTGATCACTGGTCAATTTATGCTCAATTCTAATGTTATATCCCTTGAGCCTAGCTAATATTTCTTTGAAATTATTTTCTTTGATATATATATGGTGTCATGGACACCAATTTGGTGCACATACACTAGCTTGGGAAATTGCTTAGATTTGAAGTGTGTGGAGACCATGCCATTTGGGTCCCACATCTTCAACTCATAAAGTTATAATTTGAAAGATTCCCTATGCCTGGCCATAGTATTCACCTAATCCCAATTTTATAATATAGTCTTACCAATAGTCAAAAGAAAGGGATGAAAGAGGCCTTTCCTCTTGTCATTGTACATTTTATCCACACCATTAAGAAGTTATTATGTAATTTATTACTCTACTAGCTTGATGGGAACACGATAAGTAACCTATAAGGTTAGATCAAAATCCCTTTAATTTTGATCACTATACAATCTAGATACAACTAGATGTCTCCCATTAGCTACACATATTTCTTGGTTAGAGAGCTTACCCTAGGCATAAGGATCCCTATGATGGCTTCCACCAGGGTTGGATACACATAGTCATATATGAATTAGATGTTATTACTATATTTGAATATGTGTATCTTTGAATAGTGGTGGGAGACTTTAAATCTACACTTAGGTGACCAATTTTTGATATGAGGGATTTGGGTAGAGGCTAGTAAGGCATCCGAAAGATAGGACATCATGAAGAATTATGTATTGGTCTTTTTCTTAATGGTTATGAATTATATTTCTAGATATATGTTTATCATCTCTCCAGTTGGAGGAGTGAGCTCTTTCTCTATCATAAAGTAAATGTAGGACACCCAACTCTTATTGACATAAGTGTTTAAAGGGGCTCTATATATCCTATTTAATAGGGTCATAATTACCCTAACCCCCTCTCTAAATTAGGCAATTGGGATATTTCCATTAAGGTCTTGGATCACATAGTTCCCTTGGAGCAACCATGGCCTAAGGATATTATCTAAGTCATTATTTCTAGTCCATTCCTTAATAGTGGGCAAATCCACTTGGGGTTTTAGAAGCTTGTAATAACTATCAAAATCTAATGGGGAAATGAATGCAATTCTTAAAAAGGTCATTTCATGATGATCTAACCTTTCTTAATCCTATATTCCTTGAAAATGGGAGCAAGGATGTCAGTACAATGGATTACCTTTGGATTGGTAGTTCCATGGTAGATACTAGCCATTTGGACTGCAACTAGGTTCTAATACATTTTGGTTACAGTGGTAATCTTCTATTCTCCTTTCATGATGGATTGCATCTCTTCAATTGCCCAAAAATTCTTAGACCAATTCTTATTACCCAAGCTCAATGTAATAGTGTCTAGGTCTATGTCCTTGAAGACCTTCCCTTTATTATCCATAGTTAAATCCAAGTCTATCTCATCCCTGTATTGTTGCCACTGAGCTTCCATGGATTCCAAACTTTGAAAATTACTTACTGCTACATTCCAAATGGTCTCTAGGTCAATGTTTTTGTGATTGAATTGCAATTATACTCTCTTTTATCTTAACTATAATCAATTCAAGCTCAAATTAGGGTTTTTATGTAAGTTTGGGGCTCTCCTAAAGCTTAAATGGTGATGGCTTACTTAGACTTTGGCTCATACATTCCTCAAATTTGATTTTTACCTTTGAATTTGTATGTTTGCATTTTTAAACACACAAGATCTTCATTTTTGTCATTTTGTGCTTGTGTGGTGCTTATTTGGCATCTATTTGTCAACTTTCATGGCATTTTTAATCAATACTTTCAAAGCACTAGTTTTTGGTATTTAAAAATTGTCTTTTGCTTCACACAATTCGATCATGATCTAAGGATCAATGTAGGCCATTGATCATGATCTGAGCCTTCACATATCATTGGCCATATTTGTATTGATCTTCATGGTTGTGCCACTTAACATCACCATGGATTTTATAAGCTCTATATCTTGCATCAATCATATATCAAACAAGGATCCACCATGTGTTGATCCTATGGGCTCTTGGATCTTTTTTGAAAGGTCAAAAATGATTTCATGCCATCAGATCATCTAAGCCTAATGAAACACGATTCATTGATCCTATAAGTTACAATGAATTTAATCAGTGCATAGCTATACAAATGACTTAGGTTAAAATACTTTTAGATAAGTCTATTTCATATTAATAAATATAGAAAGACTTAGGTTAAATAATTTAATGCTAAGTTTTTAAAGCATAATATCAAAGTGGCCCCTTTGAATGATAGAAACACATGCTCCCTTTATCTAAGTAAAATATTTTAAGAGATTGAATTTGATGGCCTCATAGATGTCAAATAAGGCCCTGTGGATGTCAAATAATGGTCACATGAATGCGAAATTTAGGCTCATGAAGTTCCTAATTTTGGTGGGCTTAAAGTTGATGGTCACGTGGATGTCAATGATGGCCTTGTGGACATCAAATGATGGTCATGAAAACACCAAATTTAAGCTCATCAAATTCCTAGTTTTGGTGGGCTTAAAGTTGATGGTCATGTGGATGTTAATGATAGCCTTATGGATGTAAAATGATGGTCACATGAATGCTAAATTTAATCTCATCAAATTCTTCAATTTTAATGTGAGATCATCACTTGGAAAATTTGTGGGGATTATTGGGCCTTTTGACTTTTCAATGTTACATTCACTCCATTGGATCATTGGTCCCAATGAGGTGCAAACCATTGATTATGATCTAGAAACTTGTACATGATTGGTTCCTTTTAATATGCAGGACCCTTTTCTATCAAACTTTCAATGCAAAAGTATTATATGATAAATCCATAGAGCTTCATGAGCCTTTGAATTTTAATGTTGGCTTCATTCTATCTGATTAAAACCTATGATGAAGCACAGACCATCAGATCTATAAAGAAGTAAAGTTTTTAAGTTAAGACCCATGATGAAATTAGACTTAGGATAAAACATTAAGACTAAGTTCTCGTTCATGTTTAAACATGAATGGGGCCTTAACATTAAGGATTTAGTCTAAATAGGTAATAAAGGGGACGATGCTAGAAATAAAAGGATCCTACCAACACAAATATTATAATCAATTAGAAATATAGGAAATAAAGAGGGAAAATAAAAGGGACCAAGTAGGAATTTCAATTTAAGGTTTGATCATGTTAATAAATATGACTAAGCCTTAACATGAAAATAAACTTAAGTCCAAAGTAACTTGAAATGTTCCCACCAATTTGGTCTTGCCAAATGTAAATTTGAACCAAGGGCTTGAGTTAGGGTCTTTTGAAGGAGAGCCTTTAGAAAATTAATCCCTAATAAAGTTAATCTACAAATTTTAAGCATGATCCATAAGCAAGAGCTCCATGAAATCTATATCTATAAGACATGCAGACCAATTATTAGCAACATTAGGCAAACTCAAAGCAAAACCATAAACTAGTAAGCCAAATTTATCAAAGTGGATGATCTTCAAATTTTAACAATTATCAAAACATGTCATGGATTTAGGGTTAATATTCAAATTATCTCAAAGGTCCCAATTTTCAAAAAATAGGGGTATGTTGACCTTAATAAATGGTGACTTCTAGGGGAACATAGAAATATGTCAGAACTTAGAGACTCTAGTTGAGATAAAAAACTAAGTCATCCACTCCACTTGATAAATGCCATTATCTAGATCATTTTATAGTTTAAACAAACCTTTCACTTATAGAATTGGGATCAAACAATAAGACATAGACATGTTGTGTGTGTGATTTGATTCTATTTACTATTTGTCATGGGATTTATGGGACATTCTAGGTTTCATATCTTTAATCATTAATACTAACTTGGAGCATGTTTAGATATTAATTAATAACCATGATTTTAGTTTAGGGAAGGCTTAGGCATTGATTTGATACTAGACAGGGGTCCATATCCTTGAAAAATATTTATTTGGCTCCACTCGTGACCTTGTTCCATTGCTAGCCAGGATTCCATAGCCCTAGTGGAGATTACCAGAATCACCTATGCTTGAAAAGATTTTCATTTTACATTGCATTCTTTTTTTTTTTAATTTTTAGATATTTTATGTTTTTAGCAAGGTTGGGAACTAGGGTAATCAAGTTTAATGATTTGGTCAAGTGTTTGATCTTTAAAAAGTCACCTATGGATGTAACCATTGTCCCAGACAAGGATGTTTGTTAAGTGTAATCTTGATTGTGCCTCAATAGATTAAGCTTTTATCCTATAAGTGAAAATATTCTTAAAACCAAATTTAGGTCAAGACAATGTCTAAGATCTCATGGAGTAGTTGGCTTTTTCCATTAGTCTTTACTACTTTCTTCCAATCACAACATTAGGCTCACATTTTAGACCCATGGTCAACACATGTATTAGGTTCATACCCACATTCCTATATTTTGGATTTTTAATCAAGCTAAATAAAATTTGATCTAGGTTGTCCAAAATGAATTATTAGAAACAAAGAACAAGGCAACAAAATCAAACACGTAACATAAAGTAAAAAAACAATAAACAAAAGGAAAAAATAGATATATACATGTTTATGTAAAAAATAAGGGTCTAAAAGGAAAAAAATAAAAGAAACTAACTAGCCTACCTACACTAAGTCTAGCCATCTTACAGAGTTACTCCATAAAGACCTTAGGAGGAAGAGCAAATAAATAATTCTTAAGGTACTACCCATTGGTGGGTAGTGTGAACTTTGCTCCTTGTAAGTCTTTGAGTCTAAAGGTGATGTCTCCTAGTGTGTCTATAATTTGATAGGGGCCAATCCATATAGGTGTGAACTTGCCATGCTTTCCCTTAGGCTTAGATGATTTGTCCAAAAGGATAACTAAATCCCCTTGTATAAACACCTTAATCTTTGATCATTTTTCAAACCACCTCTTCATTGTGTTCTTATGTCTACTAAAATTAGCAAAGGCTTGCTCTTATACATCTTTCATCTAGATGATGTCTAACAACCTTAAATTTCTCAAGCTCATAGCCTTCTTCTATATACTCTTGCATGAATTTATATGTAGGTATCTTGAGAGTGATAGGGAATATAGGTTCTTGGCCATACACCAATAGAAAGGGTGATGCTTTTAAGGCTTTCTTGATCCTATCTGCCCATAGTACATACATGAGAAGCTTATGCCAAGTACTTGGCTTATATGAAATATAATTATTGATTGATTTTATTAAGTTATTATTGGTAGACTCAGACACTCCATTTCATTGAGGATAATGGTTGGATGAAAACTTGAGATAAATGCCATTATCATATGCCTATTTCATCATCTCTCTATATATAAATGTAGATCCATTATCACACACCAAAGAGATTGGAGTTCCAAATTTGGTACATATGTTCTCTTCCAATAAACTAATCACTTCTTTAGTCTTTAATTATTTAGTGGCTATAGCTTCAATCCACCTTGTGTGATAATCTATGGTAGTCAGAATATACTTGTGACCTTTTGATGAATTGAGGTTGATTACCCCTACAAAGTCTAACCCCCATTATGCAAAGGGTTTATCAACCATGACTAGTTGTAGAGGAATTTATACCTTAGGCTCTTTAGTGTTAAATATATGGCATGAGTGACATTGCCTCACATGCTTATGAACATCTTTGAAAATAAATGTCCAATAGTAGACAACTCTAAGGACCTTGTGGGCTATAGTCTTCCTAGATGGATTCCCATGATTGAACTTCTCATAGAAGGTGCTCATGATTTGGGTAGCTTATCCTTTTGAGAAACATCTCCAGTAGATCCCTTCAAATTTATTTCTATATAAGACCCCATCTTTGATCAACTAATGGGTTGCCTTGAGCTTTAGGGCCCTCTTTTTCTCCCTAGTTAGTTCTGTAAGATAAGTGCCATTAATTAGTAAATGAATGATGAAATCATACCACTCACTATCTTGAAATTTTTTATAATAAAATTTCATAATACTTAGCTTAGGTTTGGTATTAATAATCATTTGGATCAAGCCTTAGTACCTTTCTAGTTTCACCATTTTCATTTCTATGTCATATTCTTGAAAAACTAGCATCCATTTACCTCTACGTGCTCCAAGAATGTTCTAGTTTAACATAAGTTTTGTGGTAGGGTCAAGTAGAATAGCATGCACCTTATTTCTAAGGATATAGTGCCTAAATTTCTTCACTACCTTAACTAATGCATATGCTTATTTATCAATCAATGAATATTTCAATTCAACATTCTTAAAGTTAGTACTCATGAAAGTTATTGGATGATCAGACCCATCAACCTTCTGAGTTAAAATTGCCACCATAGTATGGTCAGATACAAAAGAATAGAGATAGAATTCCTTTGAAAATTCAAGACTTATCAAGACTGGAGCTTGGCTAATTGCTTCTTTAATTTCATTGAATGCCTTCCTAGATTCCTCATTCCATGAGACATTGGCATCCTTCTTTAGCATGTCATTCAATGGGTTGAAAATATCTTCAAATATAAAAATGAACTTTCTTACAAAGTTTATCTTACCAAAAAATGATTTTTACTCTTTCATACTATTTGGAGGTTCTATCATAGATATAGCTTCTACTCTTTCAGGGTCTATGGAGATCCTATCTTTAGTTATGACATGATCTAACAATTTTCCTTCATTAACACAAAAAATTCTTTTATTAGGGTTTAGGGAGATTCCATACCTTCTTCATCTCTCAAATACTTGTTTTAAATACATAAAGTGATCTTCCCCATTTTTAGAAAAAAATGTTAGATCATCCATATATATAATGATACACTTACCAATTAGACCTTGGAAGGCATGGTGTATGGCCATTTGACAATTAGATCCTATGTTTATTAGCCCAAAAGTAATTATATTATATGCAAAGGTGCCCCATTTAATTGTAAAAATTGTCTTCATCCTATCATCTTTTTCATCCAACACCTGGTTTTAGCCTCAAAATACATCAATAAAAGACATCATGGCTGATCTTGAAACAACTTATATTGCCTAGTCAAGAGAGGGAAGAGGATAATTATCCTTTTTAAATGCCTTGTTAAAATTCCTAAGTTAATGTATATATTATTCTCACCATTATTCTTCCCAACTGGCACCAAATAGGCCACCCAAATAGAACGCCTGATGGGAAACATAATTCTAGCATCTAGCAATCTCTTAACCTCTTTGAAGATCATTAGTTCTAAGATAGGGTTCACAAGCCTTTGTATTTTCATGAAGTGTTTAAAAATTTATTTAAGGGGTATAGTATGGGTGATGAATCTTGGATTAAATATATTCAAATCATCATAAAACTAAGCTATGATATCCCTGTACTACATTAATAGCTCTTTGGCCTTCTTATTCTCAACACTAGTGTAAGATTTTCCAATGCTAACCAGTTGAGGCTAATCTTGAGGGCTAAGATTCATTGTATTTTAATCCTTCCCACTTACTTTGGGAATCTTAAAAACCTAAACCATCTTTTATTTATCAAATAGTCTCTCTAAGACAATCATCCCCTTAGGGATCTTATTGTCATTCAGTTGAATGAATTTACCATCATATTTATCTTCCCTAAGTATATTTTCATCAACCTCATCAATGACATGAGCTTCAAATAATCTTGGATTGGTCATGAAATCAAAGATATATTGATCCTCACTAAATAATTGAAAATTATTCACATTATCAGGGACCAAAGGGTAAGGTATCAGCTCAATGCTAAAGTTGGGTGAGTCTTGGTCAGGCATGAGGTTGGTTGCAATAGATGGCAACTCATAAATAGCTTGGTTATCCTCTTTAGGGATGGATACAATGCTAAAAGCATAAAAAGACTCAATTAGATCCTAGACCCTAAACTTATACCTATTGAGATATGAGATCTTGCATTGATATTTAGTTCTCACTTGATTGACTACTAGTTTTGAATCACTATAGACTATTAGTTCTTTGACTTTATTTTTTATAGCAAATTGCAAACCTAGAATGAGGGCATCATATTTAGAAAGGTTATTAGTGCATATAAATTGGAGCCTATAAGATGCATGATATTTCTTACTAGTAGGATAAGTAATGACAATACCAACCCTAGATCTAGCCTTACACCTAGCACCATCAAAAGATAGCTTCCATAGCCCAAGAATAACATGAGTACTTTTATGATCACATACCTTTGTAGTCTCTAGGGTGAAAACCCCTACGTATAATTAAATTATGTTAACCCTTTCATTAATAGCATTATACTCAATGATCATGTGCTTCATCCTTGACTCTCTTTCAACCTTGGTTTGGTTTGGAGCTCCTTTCCAAGGCAACCATAAAAGTGAACAATCCATGGACATGTAGCCATTCAGAGCTTTGGTACATTCCCTACTTAACAATATCCCATAAACATTAGTAATTTTAAAAACTTGGATATCAATAAACTGTTGTACTCTAGGCTCAGAGGCCAATTGCATATGAACATTTAATAATTCCCCAATCACCTTGACTCTATATTTGTCTAATTGAGTAACAATTCTTTTAGACTTTATAGGTGTCAAAGCCAAGTTGTTTGCAAATACCTATGGCATGATATTTCTGGATGCATGATAATCCAATAAATAATTTTGCAAATTCTTACTAAACATCTTGATCATGAGCAAGAAAGGAAGAGATTCTACCTTAGTTTTGTGCATATCCATATTAACATTGTTAGCTTTGGGTGGTTTGTTGTATTTTTTTGAAAATGATTATAGCAAGAGGTCTCTTTGTTATATGATCTATGTTAATTCATGTAATATTATGTTATATTTTATCTTCTTCATGTCCTTAAAATTATTATAACTAGTCTTATTTGAAGAACTAGGAATATCAACATTATACTTAGAGGTACTTCCTTTAGGTGGTTTTGGATTATTGCTTGAAGAAGTGTCTAGAGGATTTCTAAAGTTAATTGGAGGCATTAAGGTCATCAAGGGATGAATATGATATCTATTCTTCAAAGGATAAGTCTTCTTTAGGAATTATTAAAATACTTATATTTCCTTAGGGACATTATCAGGTTTGTTGTCCTCTTGAAAAGAGAAATCAAATGTCTCCACCATGAAAGTTTGATCAACAAGATTGGATCTTAAAGTACCTACACCACTATACATATTAGGGACTAATTAAAATCTATCTAACTCTTCTTATAAATCTTAAAAATTCTTACAAAACTCAATGCAATCAATCTCTCCATGCTTGGTTGTACAATGCACGCTATAATAATTAGGCAAAGCAATATCGATAAGATTAATGTCCATAGTCCTCTTTTCAAAATATGGTACATTATTCTTATTATTATGGAAAATATCATTATAAAACCTATTATTTGGCCTATTGAACGTTTGGAATGAGAATTTCCTACTAGAGCTCTCTCTAGTATTGCCAACTTGTTTTTGTAGGTAAAGGAAATCAGTGCTTAACTTTTAGACCATTTTTAGAATTGATTCTCATTCTTGGGAGTTTCAAAATTGTGAACATGGTTATTATTAGTACCTAGAACTAGTAGTACTGTTATTTGATCATTTTCAGTAAATCCATTTATAGTAAGATGACTCAAGAATCCTAAATTTTGATTGGAAGTAGCATGATTCAAAGGTAATTGATTCAGATTTGGGAGTTCATTCAAGGCTAGAACATTATGATTGTTGTTGGGGAAGATGTTTAAAGTGGACAAATGCAGGTTAATATTTGGGACAAAGTAGGCCATTTATCCCTGGCATAGTATTTGATCATTTTTTATCACTGCTTCAAAATAAGCCCTAACTAATGAAGTTAAAGCTAGAAGAGACCTTTTTAGAAATATAGAAGTCATAGGATCTACTACATCCTTGTATATTTGTAGAGATAGAATTTCATCAATTTTATAAGGTTTTATGGTCCTGTTATACATTTTTTTGAACTTGGCATAAAAGGACCTTATGGGCTTACAACATCCCTCCTGATGGTGGTAAACTAGTGGTATATGACACATGAACTAATATATTTATCAAACTAGTCTATGAAAACATTAGTGAAACCATCCAAGATAGTAATATAGTTATCATATAAATTGAGAAACCATTTGTATGCATCATATTTAAAAGTAAAGGTGAACAATCTACATGATACATCTTCATGTATGACATTGTAACTCTAAAAGATTTAATGTTCTCTTCAACAGTTACAATACCAGTTGGAATAAATGTTAGCATGTATTTTTTAGGGTTACATGGGATATCATGTACCATACCTAGCACATTTATTGAATAATCACCCAACCAAATGATACCTAGATGAAGGTCGAAGGTAGGGGTACCTTGAGAAGGTGAGGTTGGCAAAGATTTGGAATGTCTATGCCTACATTTATCTCACCTAGTTCTTCTATGGAATTTAAGATCAATCAAAGTTTCTCTTGTATCTGAATATGATCTTGTTTGGATCCTTGGCAATTCTATCTTTAATATTGAAGATCCTATTTTAAATATGATGTGTCAAGTTAATCTTTATAAAGAACAAGGATTAAACATGTACATTAAGATAATTTTGTAAATATTTATATAAATAACAGTAAAGGATGTCAATCTTTGACTAAGCTAGCTCAAAAATGTGTATAATTATGTAAATATGATCTATCTTTATAAGTCTAAGCTCAAATAAACCTAGATCTATGAAAGATTTACCAATATTTGATCAAAATAAGCTATTCTAACATTAACTACCATAGACTTTCAAATCTTAAGCCATCTTTACTAAAACTAAGCATCAAACTTAAAATAACTATGATCTTTGTCTAAAGGAAACAAAAATATAGGTCAAAGACCGTAAATATCAATGATCTTTATGCTTTTGAGCAAAAACTTGTGCAAAAGTGCAAAGATAACACCAATCTTAGATCAAAACACTTAAGATTAACAAAGATTCAATCAATTCATAATGAGGCCCTTCTTATAGTGCCAAAGGGACTTTTTGATGCCTCTATATGTATCACAGGTGTCCTTAGTGTTCAAAGAACACTTCTCATTTTAGAATTTTGGGAATTTAAAGCATGAGTAGTAGGTTTTGGTAACTTATGTTACCTATGGTGAAATAGTTTGCAGACCAATGTTTAACTGTTCCACAAAATTTATATTAATTGGTGGTTAGGAGCCACCATGGACCAAATATTTGCAAAGTGTAAATATCTATGCTAATACTGGTGAATTATGATCAAAGATTAAATTATAGATTAGTCTAAATGGACATTTACAATGAAATCTAAACTAAAGTTATTTGGTTAAAAAATAAGTAAAAGAGAAGGGTAAGGTAAAAAGAGAATTAGTTATTATTGATCTTAGCCTCAAACATTATGACAAAGTTTCAATTATAACTAAGTATACATTTAAGTAGTATATAGTGAAAAATAGCATAAGCTTAGATCTCACTAAACACTAGACAAACCTCTAAGGATGATATATAGAAGTATAAGTAAGAACTAAATTTACTTTAAATATTTTCTACCACACTCAAATAACATTTTCACATTATGATTCAAAGCAAATAAAGTGAATGAAATTCAAGATCATTCAACTAATCTAGCATAATCACAAATTAGTAACCCTATAATCAAAGATGCAACTCAAAATTCATAGAAAATTATTCAAATTCAAGACTAGAAATTGAGAGAAAAGCCATGTAACAAGTGACACAAATAAATTTGGACAATCTTTTCAAAATTCCTTGATTGTATTAACTACTCAAAGTATATAAATTTTGCTCAAAATTCTCTCTCTTTACAAAATGGTAGTACTACCTTTTATAAGAGGATAAGGTAGTATACCAATTAGTTACAAGTTATAAATGTACAAGAAGTAAGGATAGTTTTCCTTTTTCTAAAAAGTTCTAGAATACTTTTGCTTTTTCAATCTAAACTAACCCAGAGGCAATATGCTAACAAACTAGCATATGCATTTACAAAAAGATATTCTATTTTCAAAATATTAAAAAGTTTTTTACAAAATATAATATCATTTAACTACTTGGTTGGTGGGCCCTGCTCCTGATATCTTTCTTGTTATTAATGGATGATGTTCATATCTTTTTGGTACTTCTCACTAACTAGTTCCAAGTCCATAGCTGGTCTTAAAAGACACTCCTCATTGTCAGCCAGAGCATTCAATTCTTTGTCATTTCTAGCCATGGCTTCCTTGATGTTTCTGGCCTTAGCTATCCTTTCTCTTGCTTTAAGGACCATGTATAAGATCCTACTATTGTCTTCCCTAGATTGTCCTTGACTTTTAATTTTTATTTCTTGGGTTACCAAAGTAGCCTTGTGTTTGAATTCATCATCCTTGATGATTCTTAGGATATTGGGTTGTGTAAGGTTAGCTAGCATGGTCCTAAGGAGTTGTTTAATTCTCCCATTTAGCTCCTCATCATATTTTAGGAGTCTCTCTAGTTCCTATGACCATTCACTCAAACTTTGGATCTTTTCACCAAAAATTCCTAGAATTGCATTCAAATGTTCCAAGCTAATTGATTTAAGCCCAAGAATCTACCTTCTAACTCTGATGTTGATCAACCTTATTATTTTGTCTTATGAATCTTGCCATTGTGCTATCAGACCCTTAGCCATTATGTTCTTGTATTCCAATGCACTCTACCTTAGCTTTATTGATCAATGCCTTAGGCATTAATAAGATAGCTTGTGTCTTCAAATTATCATTTTCCCTCTCCAAATTAGCTATTCTTTGCTTCATACATCTAATTCCTACTCTGACCTAAGCTGAATGAGTTTTAACTAGGATTTCAACATCATCTTCATGTATGGGTAGCTCACCAGGTTGTGGTCCCCCAACTAGAGTTAATCCTATAAATGGCTCAACCTTTTGGAATGTGAACCTTTAGTCCCTACCATGGATTTTCTAGTTATCACTCTCTATAATACAACTATCTCTATATTTAATTTCCTAGTAGTAGTTGGTTTAGTGTACTTTGGAGGTCCAAGGGCCTCCATTTAGGTACTTATTGATACTCTTAGAGCATCCATCTACTTTTTATCTGACCCTGTAGTGGTTGCTATTCTTCTTTCTTTCTCCTCCTTCATTAAAGCCCTTATCCATGGATTGATATCATCATGTACATCAATGCTAATAGTCCTAGTTAGGACTCATGATTGGTGCCAAGTGGGTATTTTATGAAATTTTCCATATATTAACCAATTGGGGATGATTTGTCCATAGATGGGGTACTAATCAGTAAATAAGTTAACCTCACTCATGGGGTGAGTGAAAGTTAACTTTGGCTTCTTTGATCCAACTGGGACCATTGCCAATTATGCCTTTCTCTTTTTCAATGGTGCCACTGGAACTAGGTCGAGGGAAAATTCTTTCCTTTTTTCTTTCTCAAACTCCTCTATTTGGGCTTTTGATTCTTTACTATGATCCTTGTCTTCATCAAATCCATATGCCTCAACAAGGACTTTGAGGACACCCTCCACTATTTCATTAGGATCTGGGGTAATCATGTCTAGGTACTCTACTAAAAATGGTGGTCTTTGGGAAGGGATTGATGATGATGGGCCCTCACTAGGTCTCTCCTCCAATTTTTCATTATCATGACCTTATGTAACCTATGCTTGGGGCTATTTCCCTTCCACTTTTGGTTTCTCTTAAGGGGGCCTTGAAGGTCCAGGTAGTAAATGGTATTGTAGAAGTCCTATTTTCCATATGTCTCCAAGAGGATTCTGATCACTGATTAATCTATACTCAAATATAATGTTATATCCATTGAGCCTAGTCAATATTTCTTTGAAATTATTTGCTATGATATATATGGTGTTATGGACACTTAGTTGGTGTACATACACTAGTTTGGGTAATTACTTATATTTCAAGTGTGTAGAGACCATGCCATTTGGGTCCCACATCTTTAGCTCATCAAGTTATAATTTGAAATATTCCCTATACATGGCCAAAGTATTCACTTGATCCTAATTTTGTAACATAGTCTTTCCAATAGTCAAAGGAAAGGGATGGAAGAGGCATTTCCTCTTGTCTTTGCACATTCTATCCACACCATTAAGAAGTTGGTATGCAATTTCTTTCTCCACCAACTTGATGGGAACATAGATAGGTAACATATAAGGTGATGGCTTCCACCAGTGATGGATACACATAGTCATAGATGAATTGGATGTTATGCCTATATTTAAACATATGTATCTTTGAATAGTGGTGGGAGACTATAAATTTTCCCTTAGGTAACCAATTTTTGATATGAGGGATCTATGTGGAGGCTATTAAGGAATCCAATAGATAGGACATCATGAATAATTAGGTATTGGTATTCTTCCTAATGGCTATAAATTGTCTTTCTACATATATACTGATCATCTCTCCAATTGGAAAGTGAGCTCTTTCTCTATCATAAAGTAAACATAGGACACCCAACTCTTATTGACATAAGTGGTTGAAGGGGCTCTAGATATCTTATTTAATAGGGTCATAATTACCCTAACCCCCTTTCTATATTGGGAAACTAGGATATTACCAGTAGGGTCTTAGATTACATGGTTCCCTTGGAGCAATAATGGCCTAAGGATGGTGTCTAGATCATTCTTACTAGTCCATTCCTTAATAGTGGGGAAATCCACTTAGGGTTTTAAAATATTGTAATAATTCTCAAAGGCAAATGTAGAAATGAATTTATTTTAAATGTCCTTTCATAAATGATCTAACCCTGCTCAATCCTACAATCCTTGAAAATGGGAAAAAAGATGTCGATACAATGGATTACCTCTGGTTTGGTAGCTACATGTTGGAAACTAGCCATTTAGACTATAACTAGGTCATAATACTTTTTAGTTATAATGCCAATCTCTTATTCTTATTTTGTGTTAGATTGCATCTCTTCAATGGCCCAAAAAATATCAAACCAGTTCTTATTACCTGAGCTCAATGCAATAGTGTCCAGGTTTGCATCCTTGAAGACCCTCCCTTCATTGTCTATAGACAAATACAACTCTATCTCATCCTTGTATTATTGGCTCTGAGTTGTTATGGCTTCCAAACTATGTGAATTACTTATTTTTGTGTTCCAAATGGTCTATAGGTCAATTATTTTTTGCTTTATTGTAATTAGACTCTCTTTTAGCTTAATTGTGATCAATCCAAGCTCAAATTAGGGATTTTATGCAAGTTTGGGGCTCTCTTGAAGCTTTAATGGTGATGGATTACTTGGAATTCAGCTCATATGTGCCTCAAATTTGATTTTAACCTTTTCCTTTATACGTTTGCATTTTTAAACACACAAGGTATTTATTTTAGTCATTTTGTGCTTACATGGCACTTATTTGGCATCTATCTATCAACTTTCATGACATTTTTCATAAATTCCTTCAAAGAACTAGCCATTATTATTTAAAAAATACCTTTTTATTTGTACCATTTGATCAAGATCCAAGGATCAACATGGGCCATTGATCGTGATCCAAGCCTTTGCATTTCATTGGCTATCTTTGCATTAAGCCTCATGGTTATGCCACTTGGCATGCCCATAAGATTTTTGAGCTCTGTATCCTACATTAGTCATATATTGAATGAATATCCACCATGTGTTGAGCCTATGGGATCTTGGGGATCTATTGAAAGTTCATCAATTATTTCATGCCATTAGATCATCTAGGCTTGATGAAGTATGATCTGTTGATCCTGTAAGGTGTGAGGACTTTAAGCAGTGCATAGCTATATAAAGGACTTAGGTTAAAATGTTTTTATCTAAGTTTATTTCATATTAATAAACATGAAAAGACTTAGGTTAAAGCATTTTATGCTAAATTTTTAAAGCATAATATCAAAGTGGCCCCTTCAAATGATAAAAACACATGCTCCCTTTATCTAAGTAAAATGTTCAAAGATCTTGAATTTGATGGCCTTATATATGTCAAATATGGCCTTGTGGACATCAAATGATAGTCGTGTGAATGCCAAATTTAAGCTCATTAAGTTCCTAGTTTTGTTGGGATTAAATTTGATAGATATGGCCTCACAAATGCCAAATGATGGTCACACAAATGTCAAATTTAAGCTCATAAAATTCTTGGTTTTGGTGGGCTTAAAGTTGACGATCACATGGACATTAATGATGGACTCATGGATGTCAAATGATGGTAGCATGAATGTCAAATTTAAGCTTGTAAAATTATAGCATTCTAATGTGAGAGTGCCACATGATTACTTTGTAGGGCTTCTTGGGCCTTTTGAATTTTTAATATTGTATTTTCTACATTGGATCATTGGTCTTGGTGAGGCACAAGCTGTTGATTATGATCTAAACACTTCCACATGATTGATTCCTTTTAATATGTGAGACCCTTTTCTATCAAATTTTAAATGTATGAATGTCATGTGGTGACTTCAAAAAGCTTTATGAGCCTTTTAATTTTCAATGTTGGCTTCACTCTATCTGATTAAAATCCATGATGAAGTGTAGACTGTGAGATCTGCAAAGGAGAAAAGTTTTTAAATTAAGACCCATGATGAAATAAGACTTAGGATAAAATGTTAAGACTAAGGTCTCATTCATGATAATAAACATTAATGGGGCCTTATCATTAATTCTTTAGGATAAATAGGTAATAAAGGGGACCATGCTAGAAATAAAAGGATCCTACCAACATAAATATTAGGATTAGTTCGAAATATAAGAAATAAAGAGGGAAAATAAAAGGGATCAAGTAGGACTTTCAAGTCAAGGTTTGGTCATGTTAAGAAATATGACTAATCCTTAACATGAAAATTAAACTTAAGTCCAACGTAATTTGAAATGTTCCCACCAATTTTCTCCTGCCAAATGTAAACTTGAATCAAGGGATTGAGTTAGGGTTTTTTGAAGGATAGCCTTTAAAAAATGAAGCCCAAATAAAATTAATCTACAAATTTTAAGTATGATCCATTAGTAAGAGCTCTATAAAACCTATATCTATAAGACATGAAGACCATTTATTAGCAACATTAGGCAAGCTCAAATTAAAACCATAAAATAGTAATCCAAATTTATCAAAGTGGATGATATTCAAATTCTAACAATGATAAAAACATGTCATGGTTTTAGGGTTAAATTTAAAAGTATCTCAAGGGTCCCAATTTTCAAAAAATGGGGGTATGTTGACCTCAATAGAGAGAATACAACTAGTTCCACATTGGGATCTTATTGTGCCCTCCTCTTGTAGATCAAAATTAGGGCTCCAAGCCTACATGGAAACCCTTTCCCCATTCATCATCTAGGGATTTTTAGATAGAGTGTCCTCTTTTTTTACCTTATCCATGAAATAATCTACAAATAATCATATAGGTGAAAACTTTATGGGCTATTATTTACCCCAATTATCATCGACCTAGGATTTGATCTTGCTAATGGATGGCCACTTGCCTACCACTTTGCCTATAACACCTTGATCTTCTAAAGTGATAATGTTTGCATATATCTCCATTCCATCAAATAAAATATATCAGCTAAGGATAATGATCATAGAGTAGTTTTTAATAGTTTAAGGTCAAGAAGGGGGATTATCATGATCATTGTGCCTCCCATTAACCTTGATGCTCACTATCTCACTTTTAGCCCTCACACCCATAAAACCACTAAATTACCTAATCCATCCACCCTTATACATTAATTTCTTCTTCAACCTCTTCACAATCCCCTCTATTACTATCACTCTGCTCCTATTCTACCTCACTATGAATGTCCCCGGGCTCCTAGTTCTGCTTCTTGCCACCCTTCTTCCCTAGAATTTATTTTACCCTCACTCCACTTGTGTTGTGGAAGCATTTTTTATCATGCCATTTTTTTATAGTGTACCTTTTCATTGAGTGATTATCAAGTGAATTTTAATGACATGTGAGCTAGATAAATAATGCACTATAATTTTGTTAAGTAATATAGATTTAATGGATGCAAGGGAGATAAGAAAATATGGTTGGTAGAACTTACACTATCATTTTTTCATACTAAGGGAAACAAAGTGATTTAATCACCACTATATAAATCCCTTAAAGTTTCTACAATCCATGATAGTTTTGGAGAGGGTATTTGAGATAAACTATCTAAATAGTGATTAAATAATAAGTGGTTATACAATATAGACATAAGTCTTGTTATAATATTTAATTTTGTGTGTGTGTGTGTGTGTGAATTTTATTTATTAAATTATTTGTAATGTCACAATAAATTAATTAAATAACACATTATGAATCACTTAAATAACACAATGTGAAGTTAGTTGATGTTATTATAATAAAAATATATATCTAATGTTTTTTATGTAATTATATTATCTAAAAACATGCATTTATTTACTATATTATTTAGAAACATCTTTGTCTATGAAATAAAAAGTGAGTTTTTCATTTCTCATTGCACTAAAGGTGTATAATATTGTCATATTTTTTGGTAAGTGCATATAACTAAATAGAATAAAGGGGGTCTTAAGTGGGCATGTATTTCTTGAAAAATGAGAAACCTAAACTTGCATAGATTATTTGAGATACTTACATTCACAATTTTAAGATTGTATAAGAACATGAATTGTAACATATTGAGTCTAGTTTCTAAAATTCTTATTTTTAAATGGTGGAATTTAAGTGGGTCAAATAGTTTAAATTTAAATATTTACTCCTATAATGTCATTTGTTATTTTATGAAATCCTTTGGTGGAAAGTAAAGACACCTAATTTTAGTATAAGCCATGTATCACAATGCCTTTTTCATGTCTTCATACACTTGGATAATTTGTGTATATTTGGATTTTTTTAGTACACTTACCCTTCATATTATATATTTTATAGCCTATCATCATCCAAATTTTCCCATTAACCCTTCAAATCTATTAGTTTTCTACATTAGGATCCATCTAGTCACCATCAATTTAACTTGATTTTTGTTTCATGTTTTTTCCTATCATGACCTTTTTGTGACTACCAAAAGTGGTTCGACCATTTTTAGTGGTGGTAAAAATTGACCATCTATCATTTTTGGATCCTTTGTGTTGGAATATTATCATTGATGTCAAAGGCAAAGTGAAGGGCAAACTATAGACTCACTCAAAGCTTTGGACTAGCTTAGTAGCTTTAGACTCATCTAGATATTTAGACTCAGTTAGTAGCTTTGGACTCACCCAGAGGTTTAAACTCAATTAGTAGATTTGAACTTGCCCATAGCTTTAGACTCACTCAGTAGATTTAGAATCACCCAGAGCTCCATACTCACTTAGTATCTTTGGACTCACCCAAAGCTCTGGACTTGTTCAATAGATCCAGACTTGCCTAGTAGATTTGGACTTTACCAATAACTTTGGACTTACCTAGTCAATAACTATGAACTTGACTACTGTGATAGATAATAATTGACAAGGTTGACCAATAATAAAATGTTCTTAATTTGTAGTTAGATATGTATTAATGATGGTTAACCACCTTTGGATATATTGTATCCCTTAAGAGAAATCATACCCTTTCTAAAAGGCATGAATAGGTATAAAAGAGAAATGAATGGGAGTTATAAAATGTGTATAAATAATTCTTTCTATCACATACAAGGAGAATAGGAATAAGAAGAGGGAGAACATTGAAACTTGATTGTGCCATCATTTATTGATGAAGTAATAGTGAGAAGGTGTAAATTGTTTAAGTGAGCTTGGTGTCTCATAATAGAAAGATCAATATCTTTTGTTAATTTAGTGCTTGGTAGTGAAGTTGGTGCTTCAATTCAAAGAGATTGGTGTCTTTCAATAAGTCAATGCTTGGAAATGAAGTTGGTGCTTAAATTCAATGATATCAGTGTTTAGAGATAAGTTGGTGCTTAGCATTGGGGATTGGTGTCTCCAATTAGGTTGGTTCCTATATAAATTTTGTAAAAATAATTATTTATCTTATCCCTATATTTTGATGATAGATCCAAGCAACCTTTCAAGTGTGATTTTTCCCCACCAAGGGTTTTCCACATAAATTTTGTGTTACACATTTACTTTTTCTTATGTGAATGTTTTCTTTACAAAAGTTAATTAGAAATAAAATAGATTATTATTACACACTAATTCACACCCCTCCACCCCCACACCCCCCCCCCCCCCACAACCCCCCACCTCTTAGTGTGGTGTGTGATCAATAATTTGTATCAGAATAAGGTTCCTTCAGGATTAGTTTAACCACTAGAAGATATATCCTAGAAGTACACATGGCTAGTCATCAAGTTCAAGTAGGTTTCTCCAACAACAAGGCTTCATTATTTAATGAGATAAATTACACATTCTAGAGTATAAGTATGAAGACATATATAATTTCCCTTGGTTTTGAAATTTGGTGAGCAGTTGTGGATGGATACAAAGTGTCACAAACTCTACCAATAAATACAATAGGAAAGAAGGCTAGTAAAAATAATACAAAAGCTATGAATGTTATTATATGTGGTTTGTCATAATGTGAGTTTGTAAAAGTAACGCAATGTGACTCGGATAAGGAGGTTTGGGATAAAATTAATACCATCTATGAGGAAGATAATAAATTAAATATGGCCAAGATTTAAACTCATAGGAGATAATTTGAAAATTTGAATATGAGAGAGGATGAAAACATTATGGCCTATCTACTTTGTGTAGATGGAATTATTAACATTATCAGAGGGCTTGGTGAAAAAGTCTAAGAATATATAATCATCCAAAAGTTACTAAGGTCTCTAACTTTAAGATTTGATGAAAAATTTATACGATCAAATAAATAAAGGATCTAAATAAATTAACAATGGATGAGTTACATGGAATTATCATGGCATATGAGATGAGGATTAAAAAAGAAAAATTGTTTAATAAGGAAGTAACTTTCAAAGCTTATAATAAATGGAAATATAAAGAGATTGAATCAAGTGACATCACCAATGATGAAGAAGATGAGGAGGCTCTGTTTGTTAGAAAGCTTATAAGGGATCCAGTAAATATAAATTTAAGATACCTTTCAAGTGTTTCAATTATGGTAAAATAGGGTAGTTTATTTCTAAATTTCCACATAAGGATGATAGTGATGATGATGAAAATCATAATGAGGAAATAAATAAAAAGTAAAGCAAACCTAAATACAATAAAAGCTTCAAATAAAATGAAAATAATAAAAATCTTGATAAGCACAAGAAAAGTCTCTATTCTAAAAAGGATAGTAGCTTAGCTAAGGAGAGTGATGAGAGAATTTTATAAAGTGAAAGAAAAGAAAATATATTCATGGATATATGAATAATTAATGATTCCTCTACAAGTGAAGACACCTTGAAAGAGGAAGAAGTAAGAGTCCAGCTTAAGGCAAAAAAAGACCACATTGTCAAGCTAGAATCAAAAGTTGATTTATTAAATAAGGAATTAGAGAATACATGTGATAAATTAAAAATAACCAAAGTAATAGATGAGATTCTCAATTTCCAAATTTCATCATGCATCAAGACTAGTTTTGGTTATGAAGAGAACTATAAGAGAAATAAACAAGGGTAGAGTACAAAAATTATAGAACCACCTAAGAGGATAAATACAAAGAAGCCAAAGAGATATGCAGATGCACTTAATAGGTATATGAATATATAAAGTAAAAATAATATAGAGCATGGTAGTTCTCATCATAGATGAAATTGAGGTAAGAACATCCCTGTTAGATATCTTAGAAGATCATTTTTGTTGAGGCAGAACAATGTGATAAGGTACAAATTTACTTCTATGGTTATTGTTATTCTTGCAATAAATTTTGTCATAGAGAAATAGAGTGTAATGCACATGAAAGAAATGAATAAGCATGAAAAATATCTAAAATACACTTATGGAGTTTCTAATATAAACTATAACTCATTTGCACCATTATTGAATTACAAAGAAAGTGACATTGTATGCTATAATTGTAATAACTTTGGTTATATAGCATGATTATGTAGGAGTGTTTTCATAGACACCCCTAAAAAAAATAAGAAGGTTAATAACCCAGTTATAAATAAAAAGGAATCTAAAAAAATATGGAGAGAGAAACAAGAAGAAGTTAATCAAAAAAGGGAAAAATCTATGCTTGTTCAAACAAAATTTCATGCACAAGACAAAGGGAAGTAGTGGTATATTGATAGTGGGTGTTCAAACCACATGACAAGTGATAAAATAAAATTTATCACTTTGAATAAAATGAGTGAAGGTATAATAAAGTTTGGGGATAATACTAGGGATAGGATTGCCAAAAAAGGTACCCTCAACCTTGTTAATAGAAAGACAAAAATTGAGAATGTTTTGTACATTGAAGGGTTAAACCATAACCTATTGAGTGTTAGCCAAATGTGTGATCAAGGACACATGATCACATTTTATGCTCAAGGCTATGAGATCAAGATATCAAACATAGGAAAATTAGTTACATATGTAAAAATAACATCAATAATCTGTAGATACTTATGAAGTAAAAGGAGAGGAATGCTACATGAGTTAAGTTGATGAAAGTTGGATATGGGATAAAAGAATGGGCCATATGAATTTTGAATTTTTTTTGAAAATTAGCACTAATAATGTTGTAAGAGACATGTCAAAAATCACAAAACCTTTAAAAACTATTTGTAAATAATGTTAGCATGGGAAGTAAACATGAGCAAGTTTCATATCAAAAGAGTACTCGATAACCAAGCCATTGGAATTGATCCATACAAATTTGTGTGGGAACACAAGAATGCAAAACATATAAGGTGAGAGTTATTTTATGTTTCTTATTGATAATTATTCTATAATGACATGGGTTGCCTTTCTAAATGAGAAATCCAAGGAATTCAAAAATTTTAAAGCTTTTAAAGCTTTTTTTGAAGATGAAATGGATCTAAATATCAAATTCCTAAAGTCAGATCGAGGGGTGAGTTATTCTCAAATGAATTCAAAGAATTTTTTGAAGATCATGGAATAAAGAGACATTTCTTAGCCACTAGAACTCCATAACAAATTGGAATTGTAGAGAGAAAGAATCAAACTATGCAAGAAATGGAAAGAACAATGCTAAATGAATCCATGCTTTCAGATAGATATTCGAGAGAGGCAGTCAACATCATAGTTTACATATTGAGTAGAGGATAAATTAGGGTAAATAATAGTAAAACACCATATGCATTGTGGAAGGATAGACTAGCTTCTATGAAATACTTCAAAGTGTTTAGAAGTAAATACTACATCAAAATAGATGATGAAGGCTTGGGGAAGTTTAACTCAAGAGTTGATGAAGGTATTTTTCTTGGTTATTCCTTAAAGAGTAAATCATATAGATGCTATAATAAAAGGATACAAATAATTATAGATAATTCCAGTGTTAGAATGGATGAAACTAGGCCTAAATAAGGAGTACCAATTAATATTCATTTAGAAGAATCATACTTGAAGAAATAAGTCACAAAAGAAAGTCAAGAATAACAAGAAAGGGAATATACAAGGGCATGATATATATTTATTTATAAAAATCATGCAAAAAAAAAAAAATCATCAGTGATATTGATGCTAAAGTGAAAACTAGAAGAAGATTAATGAATACCTTAAAAAATGTAAACTTCTCTCTATTATCAAAGATAAAACTGAAGACAATTTCAGAAGCCAACAATGATAGTCATTAGATCAATGCCATGGAAAAATAATTGAAATAAATAGATAAAAATGAAACTTGGGAACTTGTTTCTATACCAAAGGACAAGAATGTAATTAGAATTAAATGGGTCTTTAGGAATAAACTAAATGAAGATGGTAAGGTAACAAGGAACAAGGCAAGAATGCTTTGTAAAGGCTATGCTCAAGTATAAGGTGTTGACTTTGAGGAGAATTTTTCACCTATGTCAAGATTGTAATCCATAAGACTATTCTTAACATATGTTATATTCAAGAATTTTAAGGTCTATCAGATGGATGTGAAGTTTTTATTTCTCAATGGGAATCTTAACGAAGAGGTTTATATAGAGCAACCTAAAGGTTTATCTCTATTAGGTAATAAGGACTATGTGTGTAGTCTAAAGAAATCATTATATGAACTAAAGTAATCCCATAGAGCTTGGTATGCTAGGCTTGATACATTCTTGATTGATCAAGGTTTCAAGAGAGGAGTGGTTAATAGTACCTTATACATCAAGATTGAAGGTGAGAACCAATTGATTGTGGTTATGTATGTTTATGGTATTATTTTTGGTGGAGATAATGAGAAGATGTCTCAAGAATTTTTAGGGGTAATGCAATAAGAATTTGAAATGTCTATGTTAGGAGAGTTATCATTTTTCCTTGGGTTGCAAATTACTTAGTCAAGTAAAGGAATCTTCATCTTTCAGACCAAATACATTAATAAAATTCTAAATAAATTCAATATGGACAATTGTAAATAAATATATAATCTAATGGTAATAGGGTGTAAGTTGAGAAAATATGATGAGTCAATAGAAGTCAATCAGACCTTGTTTAGATCAATGATTGAAAATCTATGGTATACTATTGCATCAAGACTAGATATCATGTAGGTAGTAGGTCTAGTCACTAGATTTTAGGCAACACCAAAAGAAACATACTTTTAGGTAGTCAAAAAATATATTTAGGTATCTCAAAGGCACTATGGTTCTTGGTTTGTGGTATCCAAGAGGAAAGGACTTCAATCTAATAGCTTATACTAATGTAGAATGAGAAGGTAGCATTGATGATAGAAAGAGCACAAGTGGAGGTGCATTTTTTTCTTGGAAAGAGTCTTGTGTCATGGTTGAGTAAGAAAAAATCCTCAGTTTCTTGTCCATAGTTGAATCTGAGTACATAACAACAACATCATGTCATATATAGGTCCTTTAAATGAAACAAACCTTGAGCAATTTTAGATTTGAGTACGTCAGTCCAATTTATATTTTTTGTGACAATACGAGTGCAATAAACATGTCCAAGAATCCAATTATGTATTCAAGAACTAAGAATATTTCCATCAAGTATTATTTTCTAAGATAACAGGTTGTATATCAGTAAGTAAAGATGGAGTACATTTCCACAAAGGAACAAATAGAAGATATCTTCATGAAGCCCCTCCTAAAATAAAATTTTAAGATTCTAAGACATAAATTGGGAGTGATCCATTATTTATCTAATCATTAAATCCATCAATAAAGGTGTGGATTAAGGGGGAGCTAATCATATTATTATTCATCCTCATGGATATTTTGGTGATGTACATTGTGATTATGTTGTATGTATCTTTTCCATTGATGTCAAAGGGGGAAATTAAATGAATGGGGAGAAAAGGGGAAAAACTACAACAAAGGGGGAGTTCATGTATTATTTTTTCTACAAGGATTTCCATCAATGAAAAAGGGGGATATTATTGGAATATTGTCATTGATGTCAAAGGCAAAGTTAAGGGAAAGATATGAACTCACTCAAAGCTCCATGCTAGCTCAATAGCTTTAGACTCACCCAAATATTTAGATTCACTTAGTAGTTTCAGACTTTCCCAAAGATTTGGAATTGATTAGTAGCTTCATACTCACCTAGAGATTTTAACTCACTCAGTAGCTTTAGATTCACCTAGAGCTCTAGACTCACTTAGTAGCTTTAGACTTGCATAGATATCTAGACTCACTTAGTAGCTATGGAATTACCTACAGATATAGACTCGCCTAGAGCTCTAGACTTGCCCAGTAGCTCTGGAATTACCTAGTAGCTCTAGACTTTCCTAGTCAACAACTATGGATTTGCATAGTGTGATGGATAATAAATAATAAGGCCAATCAGTAATAAAATGTTTTAAATTTGTGGTTAGATATGTATTAATTATGGTTGACCACCTTTGGAGAGATCATATCCCTTGGGAGAAATTACACCCTTTCTAAAAGGCATGAAGAGGTATAAAATAGAAATGAATGGGAGTTAGAAAAAGTGTAGAAATAATTCTTTCTATCATATACAAGGAGAAGAAGAGGAGAAGAGAGAGAAGAAAGAGAAGAGTAAAACATGATTTTTCGATCATTTATTAACAAAGAATTAGTGAGAAGGTGGAAACTGTTTAAGTGAGATCTGTGTCTCAATAAAGAAAGATCAGTGCCTTTTGCTAAGTTAGTACTTGGCAGTGAAGTTGGTGCTTCAATTCAAAGAGATCAATGTCTTTCACTAAGTTAGTGCTTGGTAGTGAAGTTTGTGATTCAATTCAAAGAGATCGGTATATATAGCTAAGTTGGTGATCTAGATTAGGGATTGGTGTCTCCAAGTAGGTTGGTGCCTACAAAACTTTTTAAAAAGGAATTATTTATCTTATGGTTGGATTTGGATAGTAGATCCAAGAAGCCTTTCAAGTGTGATTTTTCCCCATCGAGGGTTTTCCATGTAAATGATTTTTTTCACATTTATTTGTTATTATGTGAATGGTTTATTTATGAAGGTTAATTAGAAAGGAATTATATTATTATTACACACTGATTCACCCCCCTCTCAATGTATTGTGTGCTCAACACTTTATGCCATATGTTGATTTATTTTTGAATCTCACCTTTTCCCATTATCATCAAATGCATGAGTGTGTCCAAATTTGAGTTCAAAGGATATTATATATACACATGTACCCTTATACATTTAGATCATTTGGGAATATCATATATACCAATTTATTGATATACACATTGATCCTACCTATCACACACTTTTTGATGTTTTTTACATTTATCATATTTGAATCTCATCTTCTCTTGAAGTGTTATGCTTGCATACTTGTACCAAAATAATGTTGCATTAAATAACATAAGATTTATCTTTTATTGTATTATGGAAAAGTAATAAATTAATTTATCTCACTTGGGTTAGGTAACTTACATACATATAACTACATGATCCTTGATTATTAATGTGTATAATATGTATTTATAACCTTCAATGTGGTCCATGCCACTAACTATACACATTTTATTTAATCTTGTAACATTATGGACAATTAGGGTCACATCAAAGGAAAATAGATTCAAAATAATGTTCACACTCAATCTACATATTTAAGATAAATTCCCATGTGTCTGATGTTTTCAAATGGTTTCAATGAATTAAAAATTAAGAGGATCAATAGGGCCATTTTTCGTGCATGATTCAACATTTCGGCCAAAAGTGCCATTTTATTTGCATGTCAAAAGTTATCTAGCATATCAAGTTCCTATAAAAAGTGATCATTATATGAAAATAAAACTATATTCTTGGGAAATATTCTATTGTGTTCTATGTCTATTTTCTTAGATACTAAAATCTAGTCTTCAGTACTTTATAATGGCAAGCTTGACACATATTTACCATGCATGACTTGATCACTCAAACAAGGTCTTAATTATCCTCCTCTCACATTTTCATGCTATATCACGAGTCAACCCTTCCATTATGTTTTTAAACACTTACATGAACCTATTTGACTATTTTAAACATGCTACATATCTTACATCCCTTACAACCCTTCCATTATGTTTTTATACACATCCAAATTTTTAGTCCAATACACCTATATAGGGGCTAGTTTCACTAGTTAAGATCATTATCATTAGTTTATAATGACTAAATCAATTAAAATTGACCCACTCATAACAATGGATATTTTAAATATTTAAAATCATCTTTAGGGTTGGACCATAATCCTAGCATGATGATGGCATGAGGAGTTATTCATTTGGATCTATATGTATATAAGTAAATTCCCATACAAAAAAGATAGGGAAATTATCTGGTATACATCTATACAATATTTCACATTAAGAAAATAGACCCTATTTTTCCAAATTTACATAGCTATCACTAGGAGTAATCACAATCTAAGTCTAAAGCATTCAAAATTCAACTCAAAGAAAGTATTATCAAGTATTAATATTTATCATTAGCTACATACACATAATTAAGAAGCATAATTGCATAATAACACTAGGTAGGAGAACTAAATGTGGGTTGATTTACCTCCTTGGAGTATTATATAGTAGGAAATAGCCAATCATCAAAATTGGTGATTTGGGTCAGCTCATCTCATTACAGTTCTTCCATTTTTATAAGTTTCTAGACCTCAAAAGCACAACTAGGGTTTCAAGACAAAAGAGTCTAATTTCTAGATCTATGCACATAATTAGGGTTTAATATCATAAACATAAAGTTAACAAACACAATTGCATGAGACAATATAGTCATTGTGTCACACTTATGTGCAAGTCGATATTGACCAAAAGGTCAATATCAACCAATGATATAGACCATATCCTATGGAACTAATCCAATGCAAATAATATATCAATTCTAAAAATGGAAAAAATATAAGCATGATTATCCCTAATTTTCACTTCTAGAACAAAGTCACAGTAAAAAAATAACCAAAAAAGCTAATTATCATGATATCTTTAGTACTTTCCATATTTAGCATATGTCCTTATCAAACCAGAAGATTTTTTCTCATTATTGACATTCAAATGTATGCTTGAATTTATATTGATCTAAAATCTATTTAAAAATTGTCTTAATTAAATTAATCTAACACATTAATCAAAATTAAAGTAAAACATATCAATGGACCTGTACACATATCGAGTAGTGTAAAACCCTAAGTTTTCCCTTAGGGTTTCATCCTTCTAGGTATAGTAACCTAAATCTGATCATGAATATTTGATCATTTTAGTTATACCCCTTTTAATATTTAATTAACTTGTGCACTTAATTAGTACCTATTTTACTACTTTACCCTATTCTAAGCACATGTAAAGACATATTTTATTTTAAATTACCATCTATTGCATACATAAATGTTCTAATTGTTAAAAATTCCCTTAAATATTTGTATGGATAAACCCAGATCTAAATATTAGCATTTATCCCTAGGGGAAAATAATGTCTAATAGGGACAATAGTGGGAGATGTCCCTATTTCTATGGGAGGTTTTTGACTTTTTCCAACCAATAATAAAATATTTTAATCAACCATTCCCTTGGTTTATATTTTGTGTTTTTATGCTTCTTATTCTGTCATTACCCCTTTTGAATTGATATAATGGTATACTCAATTCACTTATTACTTCACTCAAAAATTTCAATATAGAGGCTTATTTATGCAAGTGCACACTAAGTATAAGTTCCTTATTCTTTGCAATTTAGATTCTAATCATTTAAAATAGTCACCATCCAAGTCATAAGCTTATTTATTCATCCTTAAGCAAAACATGATAAAGTATTCAATATGGTTATAGATACACTCATATAGTCAAAGGAGCATAATTGCACAAAACACTATAGGTGAAAGAACTACATGGGCTTGATTTCCCCCTTGAATTATTGTATACATAGGAAACATTGAATCATCATGGTGTTTATTGAGGTTAACTTAGCCTATTTTTACTCTCCATTTTTCTATTTGCATGTCTTTCAATCACTGCAATCCCTATTAGGGTTTCAACATTTCAAAACCTATTTGTAGGTCATGTGCACACTTCTAAAGGTTAAATAAATGAATATAGACCCAAATCCAACTATATCAAGTGATCATGCCCTAATTTAAAGTTTTATTAAAAAAAATACAAAATTGCACAATAGAGATGGTAGTGGGAGTCAACATTATCCCTCTATGTCATTCATGTTCTTCTATATTATTAGATCAAGCTTCTAGTAATTTATAAATGCATTCACTATTTTCCTATTTCCACTCTCTATCAGTCAATACAATCAATCATCAAATAGTACCCACCAGTTTTTTCTTTCATTTGCATAGTTATCTTGTTTACAATCATTTTATTTCTTCTTTTTCAATCATTTTACTTTCAATCTTCTATTTAAAAGTACATTTTTAGAACTATCTTATATTCTATTCAATTTTTATTAATTATGGTTAATTCACATATTAATATAAATTTAGTTAAAACATATTGGTGAAGCCATTTATTTATTGATAATTTCAAAACCTAAGTTTCCTTTAGGATTTGAACATTACAGGGTTTCAAAAAAAATGTCCTACCCTATTTTAGATTAATTTTGGAATATTTGACACAAATATTTTCCTTTCAATATTGGATCTAAATATTACACTAAAATAACATGATCTCAACCTAAAACATAATATCTAACACTAAAAGCATTTTATTTTGACCTTGGATGACCTCTGAAACTAGAATTATCTAATTGTGACCTTGGATTTAATAATAATTTACTAATTTCCATGCATAAAAATTATCCTTCTATTTTTCAGTTATTGTTTGAAACTTGCTTCTAATACTCCTTTAAGGTGAAGTTCTAGGATAATTAAGATTCCCATTGAGTATATTAAAATTATTTGATTATTTTTACAATGGATTATACTAATGTACACATTGGTTCTTCTTTTGATGAACAAATTTCTAATTAATATCTTTAAGAAGATAATCATAATGAACAAGCTAATCAAAGTGATCTTAGTACACAAGATGCCAGTGAAGGTTCAGATAAGATCCATCCTAATGAAATTAATGATGTAGATCAATCAAAAGTCCAATATTCATATGTATTTTGATAAGGACTCTTTCAAATGCCACAAGATATACCCAAAGTAATTAAACTTCTTTTAGCTTCCAAAAATGTAGAAAAAAGTTATACTCTTAATGCACAACAAGAAATAATTTCTTGCATTGTTAATGCTATAATAGGTGTTACTAATACTAATGGTGATATTTTTATTATAACCACACCTTTAGAATTGGGGTCACACAAGGTTTACAATATATTTCTATTCCTTTACCTTACCAATTGACTCATTTATAACCTTTGATATATATGCATACTACATCACATACCTTTCTTAAGGCACAATCCATCAATAAAATTTTTGCATTTTTACAAGATAAGGTGTTGAAATTATACCAAGGTATCCCAAAATCTATCCAATCATTTGATTCCTAATATTTACTTCATAATCCTATAAAACACTATATTAAATCATACCCTTTACCTATAGGATTTGTATCTCATAAGATTTTGATATATGAAAGTAAAGGAAACCTAGAATAACATCTCATATATTTTCACACAACATGTTTGGATTATGATTTTAATGAAAAATTAGTAACCAAATTATTTCCAAGAAGACTAAGAGCTTATTCCTTGTATTGGGTTTTATGATTTACCTACCCAATTTGTGAAAGCATTTAATCCATTAGTAGATTTATTTCTTGATATTTTTCCTATTAACACTGATAAAAAATTTTGTTACACAGAAATTGCTAAGCTTAAGCAAGGAGATAATGATCATATCAGTGATTATATACTACATTATAAAACTATGCTTTCCAAAATGACTAACACATTAGTAGATAATGAATCATAATACACTTTTAAACAAATTTTAATTGCACCATTGCATGAATCAATTATTTTCAATAAATTTAGATCATTTAAATAGCTTTATCATACAATAAGAGAAAGATAAGTGAAGCTTATTAATTTTAACAACCTTAAGTATGAACCTACATCTATTTCAACTTCCACAATGAATTTTCTAAGAAAACCATCTTACAAAGTTAAGCTAATAGACACTAAATTATATTTAAGGATAAAATTCAATGTTATTTCTCAACCTTATAACAAGATTGTTTTATTAGATCAACCAAGAAGTTAATTTTCTATATTACCATAACTATCTTATAAATAATTATAAAAAATACATGAATGCAGTGTAATTACTTTAGCTCCTCCATTTGAACTTGACATGAGAAAACCAAAAGCAAATGTTTTGATAATAATGCATACAATGATTACCATAGATGTAATTATCATTATACTAACAATTTTTTCAAGCTCAAGAATCTTATTTAGAATCTTATTGACAACACTACTATTGATCCAAACACTCTTATAGAGGAAACTAAGCCTAAAAAAAATCAATATGCTAAATTGAATATGTTCAATGAACCATTTAATAGTTATTACACTAAAAAAGACACTTTAGTAGTGCATCATACTTACAATGCTTATCTACCACCACTTGAATCATATGATCATTCCTTGGATATAATTATTGGTACAATTACTCAAAATATTTAACCATATCCTATGATTAATTTTGATGAGAGTGAGATAGTATATGATGATTCTAACTTTTATGCTTTATGTATATGAGCTTTTATTGATTAACAACATATTCATATTTTTTTATTTGATAATGGGCCAAGTGAAAATTCATGCACAATAACATTACTTCATTCTTTAGATTACACCCAAAATGATATACAAGCAACTACTAAAAGTGTCAAGACATTTAGTATAAAAAAATATTTTTGGACATATTTTTTTACCTCTTCAAGTGGGCCCTCCTATAATATCTACTCATTTGCTAGTTCTTCCAAAAATGGGGTATTTGACATGATATTGGGACATTGGACATGGTTTTAAAAACTTTGTGTCATACATTCTCTGATACATAGATGCCTAAAATATATTTATTATATGATTACCCTATGTAATCCATGGTACCTCTTCCACCCCATCCACCACCACTGTTCAAATCGACATATATGCCAAAAAAGCATGTTTACAATTATAACACCTAAGAAAAATATTTTTAATCAACCAACTGAGAAAGAGATGCAAAAATTTTAAAAAATAAATAATACAAAAGCAAGTTTATAAGTAAAAAGTATCTAATCATCAATTATCAATAAACATAATCACTTGTAATACCTTATAAATTAGTAATTAATAAACATCATTATGTTCCTCAAAATTCACAATAGTTGGCACAATATTCTACTATTCCTCATGGGATTTCACATCATTTTGCATCTTCTAGAGCTACTCCTCATACACAAGATTACATAAATATTGATCTACATAGTTTTCTTATTGAATATGATACATTTTTTTATTCTGATATATGCACATCTAATACATTTTGGTCAAAAAGAGAGAATTTTACCATTAATCATATATTTATTTGATTCTTATCTTAATGGGATCATTGTGATTTTCAAATATACTAAAAATTTCAAAAAAATCCAAAAAATAAAAAATATAATTGTATATAGCTTCTTTACTAATGCATCACATTTTTATATTTATTTACACATGTGATCATTTGATAGATTCTTCTAATCCCTTGGATTTTATTGACTTATTGGCCTCTTAGCTCTTCTATTTCACTTTTTACATCAAAATAGTTCAAAATAATGATCAATTTTCCCATAATATGCCATGTATATCTCTGTTCTCATAATCTACACTAATAAATTATCCTTTTTCATCAAAGACAAAATTGACCAGTATAGGACATAACTAAATTCCACTATTATCCTAGTTTTTCAATCCTGTCTTGTTCTAGTTTTCACCTATAAATCATAGTTTCACCACATAGAGCCTTAATACTTCCAATTTTTAGATATTTCACCTAGTTTCTATATGCATATCATTATTTTCTATGCAAAATATTTCATTTTTAAAGATATATTATTGATAAATGTGACATATTTTGACAAGTGTACATTTGATGAAATGAGGATGTAAAATCGCTCCTCTATATACACTTTTTAGTCTCCTATAGATTTTTAAAAGTTATAATTAAGCATACATTGGGGGTATTTTCCCCATACATTTCCATATAATATTTTCTAGTACACATCTCACGTTGAAACATGTTTTAAACTGTTCAGATCTTTCTAACTTCTTATACTTTTGACACCTTGCTTTATATTATTTTCTAGTGTTTTTGGTTTCAATATTCTATAAATACAAAAAATATAAATTTAATTTGTAAAACCATTTAAAATATTCTAAATTTTCTACAATCAAGACCTAAGAATCATTACAATATAGTTTACATATTTTCAATATGTTATGTATCTCATGATTAGTAAATAGCATGTTCTTTCTATATCACATAATTTTCATTGGTATTCATTAGTGTCATGCAGAACATGCAAACTTTTACGAAGATTAATATGTTGGAATTTTCTCTACCTATTAGCCTTGTTAATTTGGAGGAACCTTATCCATATATGATAGTATGCACTTGTGTTATCATTCCATGAATCCTATACTATTAAGCTTTATACTATTTATAAATGTCTTGATAACATCTCTATTTTACATAGTGTACATGAATATGCTATTTACTAGGATATGATCACATTACACATGCATTAGAATATATTTATAATTCAATGTTCCATTATTATTTTTTAATTTTACATAGTAAATTACATCTTGTTTATCTATTATGTGTGGCCCTTGGCCTTTGTGTGCAAACTTGTTTGAACATCTCTATGAGATTATGTTTATTGTGTGAGATATTTGAACATGTCCTTTACTATTGGCCCTTATCCATATGTTGTGTGTGATATTTGAACATGTACCTTGTTTTTGAAATTATTTATCTTTGTTGCATGTACAATCTATTATTTTATTACGTCTAAATATGTCCCTTGTGTGTGGCCCATTTCCTTGTTGTATGGATTTGTTCTTTTAGTGTGTGTGCTTGATAATTTTTTTGAATTTGATACATTTAATGATAAATATAATAAACTAATAACATAATTTAATAGTTTTAAATTATAATTATATGATCTTCATTAATACATTTTTATAGGCCTTGCCTCATGAATTACATACAAATTTCAAATATTATTATGGTAACATACTTTTCACATATGGTACATTTTTCAATTATTACATCTTACTACACATGCTACAAGTTAACATTTATTTTGAGATGAGTGAATTTAAAGATCAATTCCCTCACCTCAAAAAGGAATAATTTAATTGGGATTTATATATATGAGATAGGATTTTCTAAGATAAAAAATTAGTTTTGGCATAAGTACAGTTTTAAAAGTTGAAAAATGGTTCAAAATTCAATTATTTAGAAAAATAATGTGGACATGTGCCATCCATATTCACTAATATTTTAGGATCAAAGTAAAAATACACATATTTTCAAAGTTTTTGAGCATCTACATATAATTTCAAATTGTACAATTACAATGGGTGCATGATACAAATTCATGCTATAATTTTAAGAATACTATTTTTATAGCTACCAACATGGTAGGAGCATGGGTGTATTCCATTATATTTTGATCATGCATTCAAGAGAAAAATTACAATTGAATTTATAATCCATCTACAATTATTGATTCAATTTAGGTGCATAGTATTTAAAATAACAATTTTGTTTTTAGATTAAGGGATTCTTCTAGGAATATTAGAGTGACCTATGCGTGATCATTAGGGATCCAAAAAAATCATGTCTTAGAAGCTAAATCAGTGTTGTGAGGCATCAAAATGGTGGTCAACATCAACATGAAATTCCTCCAAATATAGGGTGACTTAATGAACATCATTATTTGTTTGAAAGGCCTTTCCCACTCTTCTTGGAATATTTCTAGAATCATTGATGACACCAAAAACCTATTGGCCTACTTCAAAGGGGTCTTTATTACACTTGTTTATAGCAAAGGCAATAGGTATGCCGATTGCATGGCCAACCTTGGTGTCCAAAGTAGTGATTTTACTAGTTGGCATGAGAATGTTTTTCTTGATGACATCATCCTAATTATTGAATTGGAAAAAAGACACACCCTACATGGTTATGATGGTTTATTTAATAATGACACAAATGTGGATTGTGAGTATTGATTTTAATATGTGTAAGGCAATTATAAATATGACATTACACATTTGGGTCATTTTGATCTCATATCACATGATCGTATTTATCTCTTTTTTCTATAATCCATCCATCTCCTTTGCTAAGAGCTCAAACAATGAAGCTTCTAGTAGAACTCTACAAATCCACAAAATGGGCATGGATAGAGACTGGTTCAAACTAATTTCATGCTTTGATGTCAAGGAATATAGATATGTGTGGCATAAAAATGTCAAAGGTAGTTTATCACCCTTCATGAAAAGGCTTATCGAGCATGACACATGGCTTTCCAGGGACTTCACTCATGGCTGGAAAGATCATGAAGTCTAAATGCATAGCTTGAGAATCATGATCACTAAGGAGCTCATTGTAGAGAATATTAGGATGGAATATAATGGCATAAAATATTTTAAGGACAAAAATAGAAAGGAGGAGCTACTAGGCATCTTCTTCAAAAAGGAAAAAAAGAAACCCAAGATTTCATCACAAAAGGGTTTCATGAGGTCAAAGATGCTAAGTAAATGATTAGAAGTTTGTCTCTAGATTATGAGGTACATTACCTTAGAGGGAAAACACACTATGATTTTTTCCCATCATTTCCTCCTCAACCATTTCAAAGGCCACACCATCAGCATTCCATTTTTTCTACTACAATCCTTAGAAGCCTCAATGTTAAACTTTAAGAAGAACCCTTTAGTAGATTTAATTCATCAATGTTTGATTTTTCTACTGATTAAGTGAGGGGAGACATAATGGTCTAAGATTATCACTGAGGCCATTGATATCCCTAGTAAGAAGGAAAATAATGAAGAGGGAGAAGATTAATCTACTAAGTCAAATTTAGAGAAGGAACAGGAGGAACAAAATATTGGGGATATTGCTAAGTAAGCATAAGAGGAACCCAAACCAAATATGGGGAGCCCTATCTATGTCCATATGTTAGATAGTAGAGGTAGAGGGGTTTTCAACTCCATTGACAAGGTGGAAATCATGAATTCTCTCTAAAATTTGCACACTAAGATTGTTATCTAGAAACTCTCAAGTACCAAAATTATAGATGAATTTGAGAAGTTAAAAGGGCTCTTGAGTCAAGAATCAACATCCATTAAATTGGGCAAGGATAATTTGTTTTTCACTCCTTAAATTAACAAATCAACTTAGAGTGGTGGGGAAGAGGAGGTTGATCAAGTTCTTGAGGAGGAGAAAGCATGGACTCGGTCTACTAGCCTCAAGTGCAAAAGATAGAAAGAAGATAAGGACAAATTCATTAAAAGCCATACCAAAGGTAGGAATAACAAAGGGGTCTGTATTAATACCAAGTAACTTGTATTTTATTCTGAATCAAAATAGTCTATTTCAATCTATCTCTTTTTATTTGGTCTTAGGTTTTTTGGCTAAAAATTGGCATAATTTTAGTGGCAGGGGGTAGTAGCTACTAGGTTCTTTTTTTGTTCCATTTTTGTCTTGTTGTTTTGTCATGTCTATCTTTTGATTGTCTTATGTAAAGGAAACAAGCCCCTTCAACCCAGTTTTAACCAATCAAATAAAAAAGGGAGGAATGTAGTAACATAAATCTAGTCATGAATACTTGATCATGTCAATTTTACCACTTCTTATCTTTAATTGACTTATGCACTTAATTATTACCTATATAACTACTTCACCCTATCCTAAGCACATGTGAAGGCCTATTTATATTTTAAACCATCATTAATTGCATATATAAATGTTTTGATAGCTAAAAATGTCCTTAAGCATATGTAAGATAAAACCAAAAATAAATATTATCACTTATCCCCAAGGGAAACAATGTCCAATAAGTACAATAGTGGGAGACATTCTTATCCTTATGGGACATTGCTACACTTTTCTCACCAACATTCAAATTTTCAAATTTACCAGTCACGTAGTTTTTATTAAATGTTTTTAGGATTTCTATCATGTGGTTACCCCATTTGAATTTCTATAAAGGCAAACTCAAGTCACTTCTTACTTCACTTATAAGTTTTAATACAAAAGATTATTTACACAAGTACACATTGAGAAAAAGTTCCCTATTCTTCCCATTTTATATTTTAAGCATTTAAAATAATCCTCAACCAAGTCACAAGCATATTTTATTCAAACCTAATAAATCATGATCAATTATTCAATCTGGTTCTATATACATTCATATTGTCAAGGAGAATAATTACAAAAAATATTCTAGGTGGGAGAATTATTTGGGATTGATTTCCCTCCTTGGAGTATTGGATGCTAGGTAATGTTCATTCATCATGGTTTTGGTTTGTGTTAACTCAGTCGAGTTACATTCCCCATTTATTTATTTGTAATATTTAAATCATTATAAACCCTATTAGGTTTTAAACCTTTCAAAATCTATTTTCAGGTCTTTTGTACACTTTTGAGGGTCAAATCAGCACATGCATATCTAAATTTAATTATTTGTAAGTGATCTTGCCCTAGTTTCTAATTTTATAAAAATGATAGAATCATCTAATAGTGGTAGTATTGGGACTCAATCTTGTACCTCTCTATTTTTCATGTCCTTATATAATCTCATATCTATCTTTTGGGAATTTATAGATATAGTCATTATTTTCCTATTTCTTCTCTCTATTATTCAAGTCAGTCAACCATCAAATAATAACTACGAATCTTATTTTTATCTTGTTTTCAATCATTTTTACCTTGTTGAATTTAGTTATTTACTTTCATTTTATTTTTTAAATTTTCATTTACAATAGTCTACTATATTCTATTAAATTTGTCAAAATTAAGGTTAATTCATTTATAATCCAAATTTAAGTAAAACACTAGGGTTTTAGATTTCAACTTTGGTTTTTTTAGATCCAATTTCTAATTTTTCCTTAATAATATAAATTAATCATGACCATGTTGAATTAACATTATTGGTTAACATAAATAATTAAATTACTCTTTTAATATTTTTTACATTAATAGTTTATCTTCTTTGGATCAATTATGTAGACAAATGGGTAATAAGGATCAAATCTAAATTTGCTAACAAGGCTCAAGTTACTAATGAACAATACAAAGCCTTCCTCAAACCCTAATTTTGTAACATAAACTTTTATGTTCCCATTTTTTATTACTATATTCCAAAGGGAATGCATGACTCCCTATATTCCCCCTATACCAAGACCTCAAGGTTATAATATCTACCATCCCACTCCAATAATTTAGATTTTGTGGTCCATGTTATTGACACTAGATGATGATGTATGGTGCCCCACCATTTTTGTAAGAATGAATGTATTAAACATGTTACTCTTCAACCCCCTTCACCTCCTATAATATAGGCCAACCAACCTAAATTTTATGACATTATTGATCAATAAAATAATACCCATGATAAAATTTATAGATTGGAGTTTTTCAAAATTTCAACAGTTTACATGGATATATTATATAATGTATTGCAATTTTTTTTACCAAGAGATATACAACTTGCATCATTTTATGAAATCATGAATATATTAAAAGATAACAATAAATATATCATTTTAAATATAGAATATTTGCCCATGAAACATGTAATAAATTTTAAAAAAAATATTATTCATTCAAGTTAAAGTACAAGTAGCTTGGTCAAGTGGGTATTGGTAGATAACAGTTCTGGATTAAATATTTATAACACTACCTTCTTATAATTATTTAGGATCAACATGGATTTTATTTAAAAATCAAATCAAAACATAAAATGTTTTGATAAAACTCTACATAAATTAATTGAAACCATCTCATTGGATGTGATATTAGGCCCCAAATTAGTACTTACTATTTTTGATGTGATGATAAAAACTACATTATAACTTACTTTTAGGATGACCATGGATACATGTTATGGAATCAATACCATAAAAATTACATATATGTGTCAAATATGTGCATGAATACTATTCATATTTATAAAAATAGATGATGATACTTTTAAATATTATAAATTCACCCAATCCACTTCTGAGGATCAATCACAATTACAATTGAAAGATCATACTATTATAACTCCATCACAGACTATTATAGTAGCTTAGATGAACACATATGAAGTGGTAATGTTTTCACTCAATATTTCACCCTAGAGAGGTTATTCAAGCCTTCTATAAATTGAGTGAAACATTGGATTAACTTTAGGCTTGTGGGTTGCATATAGAAAAGGTAAACTTTTAGGTTTAAGGGCTAGCTCCATAGATTAGTGTTTGATAGCTTATCACCTACACTACTTGTTTGCTTGGATTAAAAGGGATAGAAGGAACACAAAATTAACTTATGATAATGATGTGATACACTAGATTGATTTCCACTAGATTACTATATGCTTGCACTATGAAAAATGACTCACAATACTAGTCCCAACATCCTAGAATTCTCTAACAGAAATGTTTCAAACATGGAGGTGATATGCATTACAATTATCAAAGTGAGTATAAAATAAGTAAAATTTCAGACACTAATTCCACTCCTTATAATTATAGATAGATAAATACACTAGTTACACTTCATGTGCCTTGTTAGAGGGAGAACTACTTTCACCAAACATGAAAGAGTAAAGAGAACACAAGGATAGATAGTTATCACTTGTCATTCCACTATTCACTACTTCATGCACTTATACAAGAATCGATGATTTCAAAACCAAATTTGAAATATTTATTTCAAAGGAAAATATAGTAATCAAACTAGCATGGCTTCATTATACCAGGTGTGGATTCATCACAAATCTAAAAAGGCTTGAATATATAAAACATATGAGAGGAGAGAGAAGAAGAGAAGTGTAAGGGTCATAAGTCCAAGTGTAATGACTTGGAAACTAGTTATAATTTAAGAGAATGAAGTATAAAATAGGTCAAGAGGTTGTCATGGACAAGTGTCCATATGAATTACATCACTCTCCTAAAGTTAGTGCAGAGACCTCAATTAGCCTTCTTGAAACTACCTTGTTTGATGATGAGTCCACTTAACTTATATTAAAATAATTTAGGATTATTTAACTCATATGCACTGGCCTAAGAAGTTGGAATCCTGGTTTTGATAGTCATCATGTATCCCTCAACTAATGAACTCCTCATGGACACTTGTTGTTCACTATTTGTAATCACTATTCATTGGCCCTTTAGGCCTGATTCACACATTTGTCACTTCTGTGACCTATATTTGTTCAATAATATGAATTAAATGTGTATTATAAAAATTTAAAATCCTTATTTTTCTTCTAGTCTATCAAATAGACTTCAAGAGACTTAAAGTCACTCTCGTCACCAACACACTTAGGTAGTCACTTTGCCTTCTCACTGTCTGTTCAAGACTGTCTATAATAAATGGATTATAATAGAGGTTTACATGCTTATATAAGGTGATATATTAGTAAAGGGAGTTATCAAAAGTACCTAAACACCTTCCACAATGATCTTCATTCATAAATCCCCTTCTTTGCCTATGAAACACATCAAAACCTATAAAAAACCCATAATTAGGTCTATCCATACAAGTGATAGTATAAATCAATTATGTTTTAAGGATCATGGTAGAGTTATAAATAGGTTAAAATCACTTTCAAGGCCAATTGGCCATTTCTAAATGCATAACTCTCCATATCTTGTCCATCAAGTTCAAACAAGGGTTTTAGGTCTCTTAACTTCTTAATGGTGATTAATAAAACTTAGACACTCAACCCCCCAAAAAATTCCACTAATATAAATTTAATTACCCCATAAACTATCCTTAGCTTATAAAGTCAACATGAATAACATTCTTACATATATGAGAAAATGAAGATAGCTCTTGAGCTCCTTCTAGGCATTCTTAGTAGGTCTAAGACCAAATTAGGCCAAAATGACCAATTTGAACTATTTCTCTATAACATAATGGATATTAGTAGTCCTCCAATCACATATAAAGGTTATAAAATTAATTTGGAAGGTCATATGGTCTTATTAACCAATATAAACACCCTAAGGGTTTAGGCCTAGTTCTAGGTCTAATAGACCTAACTATGTGCTTATGTGTATGACAACTTGTAGGTGTTCTCATTGAATTTAAGTGATTATAAATATTGTTTTTTTATCTTAATTACAAATTTTTACATATTATAACCATCACTTAAAACTCTACCCTTAATCCTTTCATCATTCACACACTATGCCTATAGAGTGGTCTTGACTTTGGAGTGCCCTCTATTTAAGACAAAATAGAGGGAACTTCCCATATTTTTTTGGCATAAATGAGGCAACAAAGGGATATATTAGTTCATTATGACCTTCTATACAAAGTTTCACATTCATATCCTATATCTAGGGTCTTCAAACACTTCAAACTCTCTAGGCTAGCTTAAGATTGTGATTGTGTGCAGGGTTGACTGAGTATGAGGTTAGAGCCAGTTTGTTCAACCTTATTTATTTCTATTTACCTCTAAGGATCACATAGAGTTTGATATAACCACTATGATAGGATTTTAAATGTGATCATTCATGCTATACCACTTTTTATTCAAACAAACTTTCACCTTCATTTGCTAGAATTAAGATGTAGTCAGACTGTAGGTGCCTTATTAAGGAATAAAAGGAATTCTTGTAGGTGCTCATTAGTGCCTAAGTACCATGTTTATCTCCCCTAGTTCCATATTAAATTTATTATGGCCATTCCATCTATGGGTGATCTCTTTTATACTTAGTTAGGTTTAAAATCTTTAAACACTAGTATGCTTCTTTTTATGACTTGATCCTTCTTTTAGATTTGAGCATGAGACCTGAAGACATCTATTTCAAAGATAATTGACTATATCAAGTATTATATGCCTTTAATTTCATAAATTAAAATCTTGAGACCAAAATTTCAATGAATAATATGATCAAACATACTCTTAGGGGATGAAAACAAACATTCTAGCCTTGTCCACTAGTCACTTACAAGAAAATAAACACTGCAATAGGTGAAACACTATCTTTAGCCTTCAATGGTGTCTACTTTTATCTCAATGAGAGTGATTATACTTATCATTTCAAATCCACATGTTAAAAATATAATTAAAACCATATGATAAGGATGTTCATACTCTTCAAGATCACATACACCACCTAATTTGTTCAATTCAATGCAAACAGAGAAGAAAACTAAAGCCATTAGGGATGTGCAGGTAGTTTTGAGTCACTAACATTATTAGTGATGTTTCATGAAGCATGGATCATAAAAAAAAATTCCATGGAAAGTAAGGCAATAAATTCTACTATCACCCACCAAGTGCACTCATTTGAACTCTACTCCTCCTATCTATACCAAGTGGAAATAAGTTGACCTCTTTGAATTGTCCAAGAGAGATGAGAGAGAGAGAGAAATAGAGAGAAAAAGAGAGGTTGGTTTTTTCCATTTTTTGACCTATTAGAAACACCTGATCTTGTAAGTGAGTTATGGGGATATCCATATACTACCTAAAACTACCAATTTTTAGTTGATCGTCTTGGATGGATGCTGAACCTACAATTTTTTAGTTCACAATAGTTTATCTAACCATTCCTAACATGTGGGATATGAAATTTCATCTTTAAACCTTTTTATTTCATGTAAAACTATACCATTTCATAAAATGACACAAAATATGGTAAAAAGGCTAATAAGACAATTATATAAATATGATAAAGATGAAACATATTTTAACCCTCAAAATGTGACTAAACCTCTCTAAGGACTAAGTGGACCATATTCAATCCTATAATACTTCATTATAAGTTTTAATATGTAAGGGTTTGACCTAATTTGACCATGGGGTTAAATTAGTCAACATTTTAGCAATTTCCTAGGGGTAACAAGCCTATTATTCTAAGGACTAGTTACCTTCCCCTATCCATTTGGCTATAGAGTCACTTATACACTATTATTGATATTGATAAGCCTTTTAAAGGACACCAAACATAATAGAAAATAAACACACAATGCAAGACACAAAACACACACTTGTGTTCTCATGAACACTTAGGGAAGACACACATAACATAAATATGAACACACACCTATCCTAATATGGATAATACCTCAAACACTTGAGTTGAAGAACAAATTCATCATTTATTCAACTAGGATCAAAGACAATGATCCTAGCATCATTGTTACTCCATGAAAACAAACCTTCATATAATGCATGCTTATGAACAAACACTTATTTATGGAGATAGTCAAATGACTTACCATCTTTGGATATTTTTTTAGTAAAAGGTTTGTCATTTGGAGTTCTCAAGAACACTCCATATAACTCTCTTAAAGGTTTTCCTGACTTTTCCATCTAGCTTGAATTTTATCATGTTTATTTGATGTTCTCCATTTTGCTTCTTGGAAAACATGAAAGTTGTCTCAACTTCACCTTCTTCTAGAACATTATGCACTTAATGTTTAGAACCATCAAGATTGTTTTATTTTTGCTCCAACATGTTTGAAAGTGATTAAACATTAGACTAAGGTTTAGACTACTATTCAACCACACACATTTCTACCTTGTCTTCATTGGATTCTTTCATGATTGAAGCCTTCTTGACAATAGTTTGACACTCATTCTCATGCTTAATAAGACACTCTCCTTCATTTTTATAAGATCCATCAACAACCTTACTATAAGATTCATGATTCTTAGGAAGGGGAGTTGAATTACTTAGCTATTCAAACTCTTAAACTATGGCATGAAACTGCTACCATATATCTTCTTCCTCTTTATGGATGTCACATTTATGGACTCATCCATCTTGGGTACATAGAATGGCATCATCTTCCTCATTATCTTGATCTACCATACTTTAAAAACCATTATCATCATGTATATGGATAAGTTAATTACCCTCAATAACTTGTTGAAAAGGATTATCAATGCTTACCTCAGAATATTCATCACCTTCCTCATGGATTATGTATGTGCTGTTAGGTTGTGGAGCTAAAAGCTTCACTGATGCAGACATGGAGAAGGCCATTGGAGGGGTTGCTGAAGGTTACTATGTGTCAGAGCAACCGGCGTCGGTTTGATCAGCCGACGTCGGTAGGATATTCAAGAGAAGAAACTGACGTCGGTCAGGGATCGGCCAACGTCGGTCACCTCCAGGCAGACAGGGACCGACGTCGGTCGCCTGTGTGGTTCGATTGCGAGCTTATTACGGGCAGTTAGCTAACGAACCAAGTGTTTGCATGATTAGATCTATTTTTAGACTGAGAGCTACAGATCTAATTATTGTAATTAGATGTCTAATCATTGTTTGGATGAGATCTATATAATAGACTCATGGTTGTATTGGAAAAGCGTTCTAGTTTGAGTTGAGCAAAGTTAGCTCCTTCTGTGTGTGAGGTGAGCAAGGGTGTTCCTCCTAGTTCCATAGCAGTGCCAAGGGTGGGTGCTGGTTTTAGAGAGTCAGCAAGATTCTTCAGGTGTGTAGGATCTTGGTCACAGGTGCATGGCCTATATAGGAGATCTACATGGTAAGTAAGATCATTGATCTGTAGGTGTATGTGTGTGTAAGGTCAAGGTTCACAGGTGTGCAGAACCAGGTTGATTTGTAGATGTGTAAGATCAGATAGGACAGCAACACAATAGGGAGTAGAATCAGGCAGGATCTACTTGGAGTACAGGTGTGTACTCGGATAGAGCAAAGAGGAAGGCAAGGGAGTTCCTTCCATAAGTATGGTCTGTTGAGGTGCAGGTTATTGCAGGTTCGTGGGAGATCTACTTGAAGTACTTTGAGTACTTGTGGAGTGCATGGAGCACTTGTGGTGTGCGTGGAGCACAGGAGGTGAACACCAACTCTGTGTTTGAGTTGTGTGTTGGGACCTGAGAGAGAGAGCTTTGAGGAGAGAATTACTGTTCACTTGAGGTGTTGCAAGCCTCTGAAGAGGTGGTGGAGAAGAAGTGGCATCTTCTTTATTGTATTCTTTTCTGTATAAGTATTAATACAAGTTGTGTATTGTCTCTCATATCATGTGTTATTCTGAATTCTAGTTACTTGTGATTCTGGTTAATTTCCACATATTAAGTTGCTTGGTTTGGTAATCAACTGTATGCTTCCGGTGTTTCGTATCCTATCAAGTGGTATCAGAGCCAAGGTTGCAGGAAGTAGGTTTTGTGTTTGGTTACAGGGCACTCTTAGAGGTTTCTGATTGAGTGGGAGTAGAGCAATGGTAGATGAAAGTAAGCTAAGAATGGAGGAGTTGAAAATCACAGATGGTTACTTACGGTCCTATGGAAAGAAAGAGCAGGTAAAAGATTATTGTTGGTTGGTAGCAAATCAGCATGAAGGAACTAAAGATGCAGATGTTGTAGGTGTTATTACACAGGATGTTTTTGGAGGTTTCTTGGATAAAGTTGAATCTTGGATAAAAGATTCGGTTGCCTCTTTCCATGCAGCCCCAGGTAGAGGAGCTGGTGAGCCTTGCCAAAGAATTGGCAAAGGGGAAGTGAAGCTGAAATTGTAGGAGGCCAACACACAGGTGTTGATGAAGGTCATGCAGGTCCCAGGTTTGGAGATATGGCTAATTTCTTCAGAAAGGTTGGGTGATGAGAGATGCACAAGAACTCTCACAGTGGATGCACTTGAATTAGCTGGTGGTAAGAAAATAGGTACTCTTTATCTACTTGTTTATATTACTGATTCTTCTTTTGTTGCAGAGATGTGGCTTCGTAGGCTTGGTCACATGAGCAGGAAGGAGATGCATGTTCTTAAGTGGAAGACAGATATATTTGACAGGCTTAAGAACTAGAAAGCCTTGGTGTACTTGGAGGAGATGGCAGACAGAAACCAGTGGATGGTGTTGGATACTTCTGAGCAGAGCAGTTTGGACATGGGTTTTGATTCAAAGAAGCTCACAGGTAAAAAGTCATCACTCACAGGTGAACACAGGTACCAGCATCAGTCAGGAGGAATCGGCATCGAACAGATAGGTGCCGATGTCGGTCATGTGCAGACCGAAGCTGGCGATGTTGGGCAGGGTAAGACCGACGTCGGTCAGGAGGATCGACGTCAGCAATAGGTAAGACCGATGTCAGTCAGGAGGACTGACATCGGTAGCAGGGACACCGATATCTGCAGGGTCGGTAGTCAAGGACAGACGCATGGGAACTGACGTCGGTCAGATGCAGACTATGGAGTGATCGAGGTCGGTCACTGTAATGGATTTTGGGTGGACAGCACGCTGTCAAGGAGTCTCAAACACCCATACGGAGGACTGAAGATGTAAGTAGGCCCTCAAATTTGTTGTTCCTCTTCTTTATACTCGTTGCTGATTATAGAGCAGGAAGGATCCAGGAAACAAGTGTGAGCTTGGCATGGATGAGGATGTGATTCCTTGGAGGAGAACCAAACAGGTGTTTTTGGTAGGATTGCTAGCAGGAAGAAAGCATAGAGATGAATGGATACCTTAGTTAAAGAATAGAGTGAATGGACACGTGAGACGGAAGACCAGGTATATGGTCTTGAGGAGCTGCAAGATAGTGGTACAGGTTTTGACAGGTAGAGGATGAAGCATGGCTTTAGTTAATGTTAGGTAACTACTGTGGTTTGCCTTACCAGGTGGATGATGAATCATGACATCATTCTATTGCTGTATGTGGATGGTATATTTGCTAGCAGGGTTTGTACATACAGGGTTTTGCTGAGCTAAGGGTAAGATTAGTTCAGTGGCATGTCAGGAGGAGTTTGGAGTAGCGAAATTCTTTGGCATGGGAGACATGGAGATCACAGGTTGATTTTGTCTCTAGTGGGAGTTGATGTGAATCAGGTGTTGGCAAAGTTCAGGATGCAGAGCCAGAGCACACTAAGGGCTAGATAGGTACAGTGTCTGAAATCACATGAGGTCTGGTATAGACCTGAGTATTCCCATGCAGTGGGAGCTGTCAGAGAGTTAAGAGCCAATTCGGGGAAGTGGGTTCTCAGGTATGTGAGAGGGACCAGTAGCAGGTATACATGCAGGGTCAGGACTTCACTACATGTGTTTGTAGGTTCAGATGTGGCAGGGTACTCGGATGACAGGAGGTACATCACAGGTTATGTGGTGGGTTGTCTTCAGGATTGATCTTGAAGAGGGATACAAACTAGGAAATAGATTAGACGGGGTATAGGTACAGGTACAGTGCAGCTATTTATCTCCAAGTGGGAGATTGTTAGGTTGTGGAGCTAAAAGCTTCACTGATGCAGACATGGAGAAGGCCATTGGAGGGGTTGCGGAAGGTTGCTGTGTGTCAGAGCAACCGGCGTCAGTTTGATCAGCCGACATCGGCAGGATAGTCAAGAGAAGAAACTGACGTCGGTCAGGGATCGGCCGATGTCAGTCACCTTAGGTAGACAGGGACCGACATCGGTCGCCTGTGTGGTTCGACTGTGAGCTTATTATGGGCAGTTAGCTAACGAACCAAGTGTTTGCATGATTAGATCTATTTTTAGACTGAGAGCTGCAGATCTAATTATTGTAATTAGATGTCTAATCATTGTTTGGATGAGATCTATATAATAGACTCATGGTTGTATTGGAAAAGCATTCTAGTTTGAGTTGAGCAAAGTTAGCTCCTTCTGTGTGTGAGGTGAGCAAGGGTGTTCCTCCTAGTTCCATAGCAGTGCCAAGGGTGGGTGCTGGTTTTGGAGAGTCAGCAAGATTCTTTAGGTGTGTAGGATCTTGGTCACAGGTGCATGGCCTATATAGGAGATCTACATGGTAAGTAAGATCGTTGATCTGCAGGTGTATGTGTGTGCAAGGTCAAGGTTCACAGGTGTGCAGAACCAGGTTGATTTTTAGGTGTGCAAGATCAGATAGGACAGCAACACAATAGGGAGCAGAATCAGGCAGGATCTACTTGGAGTACAGGTGTGTACTCAGATAGAGCAAAGAGGAAGGCAAGGGAGTTCCTTCCATAAGTATGGTTTGTTGAGGTGCAGGTTATTGCAAGTTTGTGGGAGATCTACTTGAAGTACTTTGAGTACTTGTGGAGTGCGTGGAGCACTTGTGGTGTGCGTGGAGCATAGGAGGTGAACACCAACTTTGTGTTTGAGTTGTGTGTTGGGACCTGAGAGAGAGAGCTTTGAGGAGAGAATTACTATTCACTTGAGGTGTGGCAAGCCTCTGAAGAGGTGGTGGAGAAGAAGTGGCATCTTCTTTATTGTATTCTTTTCTGTATAAGTATTAATACAAGTTGTGTATTGTCTCTCATATCATGTGTTATTCTGAATTCTAGTTACTTGTGATTCTGGTTAATTTCCACATATTAAGTTGCTTGGTTTGGTAATCAACTGTATGCTTCCGGTGTTTCATATCCTATCATGTGCCAAGGTGAGTATATTGAATGAAAGTATATGGATAATGTCCATAATTATTATCATCATAATCATCTAGAAAAGATTAGATATACCTTCAATTTTGGTTGATGATCCATCATCTATAACATGATCTTCTTGATCATTGATGGAACAATTTAGATTATAACTTGCTTCCACATATGGCTCAATATAAAACTTGACCAATGGTTGTGTCCTAATAGTCACTTTTGCTCCATACCTTGTTTTAAAGGCCAAGATGGACCAATCAGATGAGAGATATCCTCTTATCTTGGTGATGAAGGCCCTTGATAGTTAGATAGAAAAGTGAGTAGGTAGATCTACCACCACTAAAATACTTAGTTCGTGTTCCATCAAGTTGTAACACGCCCTTACTATATGCCTCATATTTGAAGCCCAACTTGTCTACCACAAGTTATGGCATAACTGAGGTACTTTTCCCACTATCTACAATACAATTATGAACAAGTTTGTCTCTTATAATGAGTGTGAGATAGAAAGGTGGAGGCTTTTTAGATTTAGTGGAGGGTTGAACAATGTGAGTAGGATCATTATTTATGGATACACCAACATGTATTGATGGTTAAGGACTTATGTGGGTTTGGGATAGGTGCTCAAGAAGTTCATTTTGACTATTTATGTGGAGTACTTCCTAAAGAGATGTAGATGTTTTAGTACTCTTCAAATAATCAATGATATTTAACTAAGGAACATTTACCTTTTATTGTATACTTGAAGGCAAATAAGTGACTTGAGATTGAGGTAATGGATTACTTTGAGTCACCCTTCCTACATTCTAATTTTGAATAGGTGTAGAAGTTTTAGGCACTACCACACTTGCATTCACACCTTATTGCCTTGTAGGAGGGTTATTTGGACTTGTGTCAACACCATGAAAATCTTCCAAAACTTTCTTATTTGATCTTATATTGACTGCAACTGAGGTTCCTTGGTTTAAGAAAAATGTGTCTTCTACTTGGAAGTTTGTCAATCTCACTTCTTAGGGCTACCATCCTTCATTTATTTTTGCTTGCATGAAGTTTCGATATTTTGATGTCAACTAAAGAGTAGGTCCTCTTTGAGCTACAAATTATTTCCCTTCACCTTCATGGGCATCCATATATTATACTTTAGGCTTTCATTCTTCTCCTTGGACCAAGTTACTATGGATTGGAACCATGGCTCTTGTGTTGGAAGTAGAGGTTGAATTATATGCATTGGGTGGCCTATTAAATTTAGGCTTGCCTTGCCCCCTCCCTTGACCATATTTATGATGTGGGAACCTAATTAATTATGTAGGATAGGGGTATGGGTTTTGATGGAATCCATATTGTATATTTAGTTGCCTAAATTGAGATTCTAAGGCCTTATATCTTAGCTCCCAATCAATGGTATCTTCTGAATTCTTTGGGGTACCTATAGACTTGTTGTTTGAACTTATAATTGGATCAAGACTTTGAGAATTAGAAGACATGTTAGGAAGAATGGACATAGAGACTTTTAGAGGGAGTTTACCAACTTGTATTAAACCATTATCAGCTTTAATGGCTATGTCATAGGCTTCATACAAAGTGCATCCACCCATGGAAAGCAACATGATATTTATATTAGTCTCAATAGCTCTTAGGTATATAGGGTAAACAAAACTTTTAGGGGGTCTCATGGGAGGTGGCAGCCTATACCATGTTCTTTGAGACCTTTCATTGAAGTCATGCATAGTTTCTTTAAGACCTCTTTGAATCATATTCAATTGATGAATGAGTGATGTGTGATCACTTTTTTCTTCAAACATTTGGTTCAAAAACATTCTAAACTCACCCCAAGTGGTGATACATCCTCCTGACAATGTCCTACACCAATCAAAGGATTTTACCCTAAGAGACATGGTAAGTAGTCTAACTGCAATATTGACTTCAATGATATTATGGAAATTTTAGGAGTCAGATATGTCCCTAATATTCTCACTTGGGGTGATAGGATCTCCCCCATTGAAAGTGTGAACAATCTTAGTGGCATTAGAGGGGATATAATCATAGGCATTGAGATGTATAGGATTTTTAGTATTGAAGGTTGGGAAAGCATGCTACCTAGCCATGTTTTCCTCTAATTCCTCTTCACTTTCTTGATCTTCTTGGCTTATAAAGTCTTCTTTCTCTTAAAATGTCAAGATAGGTTGAGGATGTTTACCTTTAAGGGGAAGTTCAAGTTGATGGAGTGGGTTTATAGGATTGTTACCTCTACTAGCATTTGACCTAGTAAGGACCATGAATTATGAACAAAATGAATGATAAAACTTGGTCTAAAACTAGATATTACCTTTAGTGGAGTCATTAAGTGATGAATAGAACACATGTATTTAGTTGTGATGTTTTCAGGACCAACATTTATCTTGACAAGATTTACTTGAGATAATAGTCCCACTGGGCATGCTAGAAATGTTGTCACTCAATCTTGCACCCTATATAGGTTTTTAAATCCTTATCTAAATTGAGTGAAACATTAGATTACATCTAGGCCTATGGGTTTCCTATAGGATAGGTAAACCTCTAGGTTTAAGGGATAACTCCCTAGATTAGTCTTTGATAGCTTATCACCTACACTACTTTCTTGCTTAAATGAAAAGGGATAGAAGGAACATTAAAGTAACCTATGCTAATGAGGTGATACACTAGATTAATATCCACTAGACTAACATGCACTTTCACTATGTAAAATGACTCACAATACTAGTCCCAACATCCTAGATTGCTCTAACATAAGTGTTTGAAACATGGAGGTGATATGCATTGCACTTCTAAGGTGAGTGAACAAGAGGTCAAATTGCAAACACTAATGCTACTCATTACACTTAGAGATAGAAAAATACATTAGCTACACTTCATGTGACCTATTATAAGGATAACTACTTACACCAAACATGAAAGATTAAATAAAATGCAAGGATATATGGTTATCACTTGTCATTCCACTATTCACTAATTCACACACTTAGACAAGAAGATATGAAATCAAAACTAGATTTGAAATCTTTATTTCAAAGGAAAATACAATATTTAAAACAACAAGGCTTCACCATACTAGGTGTAGACATATAATGTCTATTATTATTGTGCTAAAATTATTAATCTAAGCAATATTATGTGATAATGCATAATTTGGGACAAAATCACTAAAACATGCTAAATGGTTCAAGCTTGTCATATACAAGTGCCAATTTAGGATAATGCACCCCTGAATGGGGCAATGGATTTTGTGTGATTATTATCTTTTCTCAAGACATTTTTAGTTGAATTACGACCACACAAAATGATGCTCTGGACCACTGAATGCCTTTAATTTGAAAGCACATGTCATGTGCATGTGTTATTTCATGTCCATAATACTCTAAATGGAGAATTGATCCATATGCAACTAACACATTCTTATAATTATACTCCAATCAAATTACAACTCAGTAAATTGACATTTTGATCAATTTGATTAAATGGGCAACCAATTTCCAAAGAATTATATAAAATTAATTAAACTCACTTAAGCAAATTAAACCAAATAAAGGGTTTAAGTGAAAAATCTATGGAAATTACTGAATATCTATTAATTAGAAATTCATTCTTCAATTTTGTATCACCCTATGACATCATCAATGGGGTGGCATCCATAAGCCATTAATGGAATAAATATATGGTTTAAGCCTTCTCATGCCTCATTAATGCCCCATTATTCCAAATATTAATGGGGATATTTATGAATTGAGCCTCCAAAATTGAATTGATTCATGGCCACAAATATTCATCTCAAGAAGGATGGTTGATTATTTTCAAAATCTATAAATACAAGGGTCCTCACTCATCCCTTTAAGATATTTTTGTGTGATGTTATTATGAAAAATTTTCAATAGAATAAATTTAACTATTAACACACATTGATCAAATTCATGATCCTAATTCATTGGTGCATTGAGATATGATGGAGGAGCAAACCACTCATCATTAACAAAGACTTGGAGCACCAAATCAAGGAAAAATCACATTTTTGAGCCACTCTTGTAGGAGGGAAACTCTTGGGAAGGTTTGATGGTTGTATTCCTTCTTTCAATAGATCTTATATTTCATTTTTAAAACCCCATGAGGGAGTTGGCTTAGTACATTATGTTCTTTATGCTTATTTGGGTTTTACTCTACTAACACATGGACTAACTTGATTTGGATTCCTACTCTACATTCTAGCATGCTCGATGGGACACACATCCCATAAAATAAAGGAGACTAATATGAAACTCTTATATCTCCTAATGAATTCTTGAAAGACTTTAAAAAATAAGTTTTCTTCATTTTTCATGCATTGTTTTTTGTTTTAGCAAAACACAATATACACAGAGATCGACATTGATTCTATTTGACCAATGCTGACCCTCTTTTAACCAACATCAATTCATGTGTGAAGGGATGAACATGGTATAAAATGTGATTAATGGGTTTTTATTGAGATTTTTTAGTGTTTATTCTATGTTTTTGAAAATTGCGTGTTATATGTTTAGCCTTTTTATTGTAAGATCCAGTGAGTTTTTGGGTTTTCATACATATTTTTCTAACAAGATTTTTTATGAAAACCATGTTCTATTTTATTGTGTTTTTTATAGGAACCAATTTCAATTTTATTCAACCAACATCAACCCTCTATAAACTGACCAACCCTAATTTTTTTGAATCGACATCAATCCCTATGTGGACTAATGTATGTCTTTGAGATAGAAAAATAGAGATCCGAGAGCTTGATTTTAAAATCTTATTTTTTAATTTTCTTTTGGGATTTTAAGTAGACATAAACCCTCTAAAAATTGTAGGGCATAATCTAGGAAAAGACAAAAGTTTGGAAGTGGTTAAATCTTGAACATCTTATTTGGTGCCTAAAAAGAATTTGGGTGTTTTATACTTAATTATCTGTGAAAGTTTACAAATTTATCAAATAAGGCCAAAGGACCAAATTTAATAAACATTTCACTTTGGTGTAATAAAATAAACACTCATAATTAGATACATACTCTTAAGAGTGCTTGTTTTATGTTGGTTCTTCCAAAGTTATTTATTTTTAAAAAAATATTGATGCATATATTCTCTCCCCTCATCCCCTTTAGGGAACTTAGGTGACCAAAAGAACTCTTTCTTTAACTTGATTTATTTTATTCCAAAAGTCATGAAAAGAACATTGTCAAGGCTCTCCCTAAATCTATATGAATTTGCTGACCCAAACATGACCTTAAAGTCTTTTCACTTTTACTTTTATTTTTATGCAACTTGGCTTGTGAGCAAGAGTTCATAGCCTCCTCACGGGTTCTATATGGAAGTGTTGTCCCAAGACTTAATCCCTCAACATAATTTCAACCCCACTCCATGATGGGGTATACAAATTTAGGTTGACTTATCAAGATGTTTATTTGAGCGGTTAAACAAACTTTTTTAGTAAGATATTACCTTAGACTATAGGGGCAACTCAGACATTACACTACACTCAGCAAGTGACATATGTAGTGGTTACTAAAATTACAAGACCTTTTCACAATAATATATTTGATGTATATCTAAATTACATGAGCATCCCCTATGTTAGCCATACTTGGGACCATCTAGAAGTACACAAAAATTTATTTTTAGAATGACCCCACTTATCATAGACATATTATTAATGCAAGATGAGTATCCTAAAGTTTAATGTCACTGTAAAATATCTTGAGAGAAGGGGGGATGTAAAAAACCTACTTATTAATCTGCTTTTATTTTTATATTAACACTTAAAATCCTCTCAATTTCATGTATATAGATAGAATTTGATAGTACCATGCAACCTTGTCAATTTTAGGACTTTGGATGTTACACTTAGGTGTATTTTGTCATTTTATCCTTTACTTGCTTGGTATTTTTGAGTCTAAAACTATTTGAAAACCAAATCACATCATAAAATCAAACAATTTTGTTATACGTCATTCTATTTTAATAAGGATGCATTACACTGACCAAATCAAAATCATTTCTTCCCTTGTTCAAATCATCATTTAGAACATTATGTTTGTATCATATAAATATCATTATCATGTTATTAATTTGATTCTAGACCATTTTATCATATTAAAAAATCTCAAATTCCTTAATTTTTAATCTAAAATCTAAATCCCACCTTTCTAAGTTCTAGACAAGCTATTATCAGTTTGCCATTGCACTTGGTTTGAGTAAACCTAGGTATGATTTCCAATTTGGGTTAAAGTTTATTATATAGACTCATCATCATATTTTTATCCTCATTGTGGAATTATGTTATCTTGTGTTCACTCATGCTCTTAGTTCTAGGACCATTCTACACCCTATTACCATGTGGTGATGTTGTGTTGCCCATTTAGTTTTAGCTTTATACTTAGGAGTTCTTGTATTAAGTCACATTTTGAGTTTCTTAGTTTGCATTGTTATCTTCCTAATCAGAAAGATTTTCTTCTAATTTTCTAGTTACAACTCATCATAGTTTTATATATATTTTATGGTATTGATGTATCTTTGACCTAAGTTTTTTGTGTTATCTTGCACTTTAGGTTTTAAAGCTATAATACCCTATTCCAATTTTATGATTTCAACCCACCAAAGTTGATTAAATTCATAAGAATTTATTCTAATTGTGTGGTACTATGCCACTTCATTTATGGTCTTTTTTTACCTTGTTACTTGTTTGAATAAATATAAAAAACACCTTTTTAATGTTTGAAAAAAAAAACATATTTCACATCTTAGCAAACATAGAGAACAATATTCTAAACATGACATAAAGGTATACTCATAGTGGGGTCTCTTATGATCTTAGTTATGAGGAAGATCATTTTTATGATGGATAAGATAACTCTATGGTGTTTGAAGATATACCAATAATCGTAGGATCTAAAGAAGACTATTTTGAACTTCAACCCTTAGAAGACAAAGATGAATCCCTCCTAAGGTTGATTGAATCAGGCATTAGGTTACCATCATATTTCCCTATGGAATAATTACACACATTGGTTAGGGTAGAAGAACAAAAATGAGCACAATCCCTCACTCATATTATAAAATCCAACATTTTTTCTTCTAGAAAAGCAAAGGAAGCACTCATAGAGTTGACATCCAATGATCAAGATATTGCCACCAAGATCAAGAAAATAAGTCAACCATACATAGACCAACCTATCATGGACTTGACTGACTCTTTAAATGCCATTTTAATAATTAATAACACTTCTAAAGAATAATATAATGTAGTAGAATAAATGTAGCATAATCTAGTTGAGAACACATATATGATAGATCATGGTGTCTCAATTGAACCAAACAAAATGCAAGAGGTTCTATATAATGCTTTTCCAGACACAAAACATACATTTTTCAATCACCAAGAGGTTCTTGCTTCCTCATAGAGACAAGGGATGAAAAACATAGTATGTATTAAGGAAATTATTCAAAATACTTTAGCAAGTTCCTCTTAACCAACACGTACTTTGGTGAATCAACCACATACTCCCCAAAATAGACAAAACATTTACAATACACAATGGTAGATTTTAGTGGATTTTTATTAACCCAAGAATCAACAACTCACCTACTCAACTCATGGAGTAAACTAAAATAAAGCTATAGATCATAGGGTTTATATCCTTAATAAATAACCATAATATGGGAAAATATGACCCCAATAGAATTATATTCCACCTAAAAATACACCAAATATGTAAGAGTGGAATTTGATGAAGGAAATTGTGTCATGATTAGAGACATGAAACTGAGTCAAGAAATACTAGTTTGATGAGATATGTCCATATCCATTTGATTTTATTATTCTCTAAGTCCCTTTCCACCTCACTTTTAGGCATAGAAATTTTAAAAATAAAAAGGGAAGGGTGACCCTCATGAACATATCCAATCATTTTTCATATTATGCCAAGAGGTAGCTTATATAAGCATTTACTTGCTTTGCTTGTTTCCATAAAGTTTAGCAAGAAAAGATTTACACTAGATCATTAAGTTACCTAAGGGATTGATGGTAGATTGGAATGATTTATCTAAAAAAATTATCAACCATTTCTCTTAAAATATTGAACATGAATTGACTATGGTTGACTTATGCAAAGCCAGAAAATGATATGGAGAAAGCTTCATGGAATATCTACAATGATGGAGAACATTAGCTAGATGTTTTCAACATAATTTTATATAAAAATAATCAGTTGATATTTTTGTACAAAATCTACACCTTGAGGCGGCACATAATCTATGACTCCCTCATGTAAACACATTTGAATAAATTATAGATAAGGGTGTGTATATTGACAAGGAACTTATCACTAAAGGCCTTATCATGATTTAATCTTAGGGTCAAACATCTAATCATACCCAATAACTTGTTCAAGATATTACAACAAAGATACATAAGGGGTTTATAAAAATAATAACATGGTATGGAATGGAGTGATTAAATATATGAATTTACAAATGGTATAGATTCCACCAGTTCCAAATGTGCAAATAGATCTACCTAATCCACCAAATTTTTGTAAAGGGTCCCTCTATGAAGGGAATTCAATAAATATAGAGTCTTTATCAAGTTAGGAGAGCCTATTGAGGCCATGTTCCAAAATCTCATAGCAACTAATTTTATTATGTGGCCTATACTAAGGCCATTTATTGAAGATCAACCCAAACCTAATTGGTATCAAGTAGATGAGTTTTTTAACTTCCATCATGTTGTTGGACATGGTGCTTATCGATGTGTTCAATTATGACATCTCATTAAAGATTTGATTGAAAGCAATGAATTTGAAATCAAACTTGCCTCATAAAACACTAATCAGGATATAGGCATCTACAAAGATCCATTTATTAGGCATAATCAATAACTGACAAGAAACAATTAGAGCTAAGGATAGAATCAACATTAACAAGCCCAAGGCTAGAATCATAATCAACATGATCATAATTAGGATCATAATGCCCAAGCTAATAACTTGGGTTATAACAACATGCCTTATGATTAGAATAACATCATGGGGTATATTTCTTCAAACCATGTTACCACCATCACTATCAAATCTCATGAACTATCCCGTGCTTCTCAAAGTACTGGACCCATCATTATAGGGTCAACACCCTTCCCTTTAAGTAATGCCATATCGAGTACAAGAAATTATATTACACCTCAATTTTTATGAGTTACTATTTTTGGACCTCATTCTTCTAATTATAATGGCTCCTTACTGACTCAAAGTTATGTCAATGAAACTAGATGCTCATGAGTCACCATCCAAGGCCCTTTGCCTTTGTATTCTAATTATAGTGGCTCTTTACCACCTCTAAATTGCACCAATGCAACTAGATTCTCATGAGTCATCATCCAAGGCCCTTTGCCTTCATATTTTAATTATAATGTCTTCTTACCACCTCTATATTGCATAATCATAACTTGACACTCATGATTCACCCTTCAGGGCCCTTTGCCCTCTTCCAACACTAGAACCAGCATAAACATTATGCCTTTGGATCCAAATTTGAGTACTATACCAGCCAAGGCTAAACCTTCTTGTGATACTATTGAAAATCTATATAGTATCTCAAACCAACTAAGTAAAACCCCAACACAAATCTCTATTTTAAATCTTTTGTGTATGTCTAAAATCCATAAAACTATTATGAATGACTTTCTCCAAAATTCCATTGTTCCCCAAAACATTAACCTCAAATAATTTCAAAAACTTGTAGGGAATTTATCTCCATTCTAAAAAGTTACATTTTATCAAAGAGACATGTCCACTCTTGGTTCTATCCATAATAACCCCTTATATATTGAGGTCATTATTGAAAAACATAATATCAAGCAGGTTCTTATAGATAATAGTTTAGGGATAAATATAGTGTCCCTTAAGATGGTAAAATGATTGGGTTATATGAAAAAGTAAATTCAACCAAAGATAATCACAATCAAAGCATACAACAATGCCAAAAGGGAATCTTTTAGTACTATCTATTTGTCAATCATTATTCAATATATGTCCCATCATACCTTGTTACATATTATGGATATTGAGTTGCCTTATAACATACTTCTTGGTTAGTATTGGATATATGAATTATAGGTTGTCCCATCCACTTTACATAAGTGTCTTAGGTTTCCCCATAATGGGATTAAAATTTCCATTCCTATTGATCTATAGACTTACTAGTATTACAAACATCTAGAGGCTGAATTTTGTAGTTATAATTATTGTCCTAGTTTTAAGTTCGTTATAAATACGAATAAGGAAATAGTTTTATATCCACCCAAATATAATTAGATAAACCCAAGTAATATTTATTCCACTTCAACTTGTCCATTTACCATAACCCTTCCACAACAAGTCACTATATAGGATGTTGGCATTTTCACGTATCATCTAAAAGATCTTCCATATTACTAGGTTTCCTAAGTCTCCCAAATCTTTTGGAAAACCTAAACATTACAAAAGCCTTTGTAGACCCAATATGATTTGGAAAAATAAGAAATATACATAGAAACCATTGATGGTATTTATACCTACTAATTCACCAAATTATGATCATGAAGCTTTCATTAAAGGCGACTAGTTATATTCTAATGACATTGATGATTATGTTTAGAATCTTAAATATCATATCCATAATCAAATTATAGATAACTTTGATTATACAATAAAAGGCCTCAAGGCATAATATCAAGGAGTCCTTTAATCCTTATCAACTAGAAAACCTAAATGGAATCAAGGTCTCAGATTTATACCACCTAGGGGTGACCTCATGTATTTTGATAGTTGTTCTTCTGAATAGACTAGTAATGAGAATATTGATAGTGACGTAGAATCCCATTAGAATATTTACAATGATTTTTTTGGCATGGACTTATTTGAATCAAAATCTATTATGACTATTATATCCCATTGTTTCCTTTTCCTTTGATATCTCAAACTCATTGATTGGGACTAAAAAAATTCTATCATATGCCTTGATGAATTCTAGAACGAGGAATCTATTGTCGAGGACATGGGCCTCAGAGATGGATTGCTAATTGGTGATAATAAACAAGGATTAGACTTCTTATTGGACCCTTCTGCCTACTTTGGAAATTAGGAAAATTTTCTTGGTCATGAAAAATATAAAACATCAAGATCCTTGAGTGAAAGCCTCTTTGAGGTGTTTGTTGATCAGGGAAATAGTAAATAAAAATACAAACCCTTGAGTGAAAACTTGTTCTAGGCACTCTTGGATGGGAAATTTTTCTCATCCCCAAAGGACATACAAGGTCCATCAAGTCCTAGCTCCATATCCAGTACCAGAATTACATTAGAACAATAGTTAGTTTTTGAGTAACTTGTTCTTAAATTTACATAGATATTTTCTTGTTGGCCATTACCTAAACCAATGGATTCAAATTCATCTCATTATCTAGAGTTTTGGGATAAATAATTAGAATGTATAATAGAATAAAAGGATCGAGACCAAATTTTGCCTAATATTTTAGAGGATGGTTCTACACTCCTTATAGAAAACACTATTAAAGTGAACCTAGGGATGTATGATAATCCCAAAATTGTTTACCATGGATCCTACCTCACTAATGAGGAATGTGATCACATTGTCACCATTCTAAGGGATTTCATTGATATATTTGCATGGCTTACTCTAACATGAAAGGATTAGACCTTGAATTAGTTATGCATTGACTTGTTGTTCATCTAGATGCTAAGCTATTCAAACAATAAATGAGGAAGATGCATCCATTCATTGTTCTATTGGTAAAATAATAACTAGAGAAATTATTAAAATCAAGGTTAATTAGACCACTAGACTATTCTAAAGGGATATAAAATATAGTCCTAGTTAGCAAAAAGCCACAAGGTATACATATTTGTATTGATTTTAGAGATATAAATAAGGCATGCCCTAAATATGATTTTCTTCTGCCCAACATTGACATGATTTTTGACTCTAATGTTGGTTACAAGATGCTATCACTCATGGATGGATTTTATAGATACAATCAAATCAAGATAGCTCAAGAAGACCAGCACAAAACTATGGTCACCACACTATGGGGAACATTTTACTATCAAATCGTGCCATTTAGATTGAAGAATGTTGGAGCTAACTATCATCATGCTATGACTATCATCTTCCATGACATGATGCATGATATTATTGAAGACTATGTTGATGACATCCTATCTAAATCAAGAACATGTGGTAGACATCCTAATGTTTTATGGAGAATCTTTGAGAGACTTCATCAATATAAGGTCCATATAAATCCTAAGAAGTATGTCTTTGGCATCACTTCAAGAAAATTTATAAGATTCATTATGTCATAAGGAGGGATTGAATTGGATCATGCTAAGGTCAAGGCCATTGTATAAATGACTCCACCTTCCAATCTCAAACAACTATGTAGCTTGTAAGGAAAGATCTAATCTATTCATAGGTTCATTTCATAACTGGTAGATAAATGCCACCCATTTACACATCTCTTGAATAAATGGGTCATGTTTCAATGGGATAAAGAGTGTAAATTATCATTTATGAAGCTCATATCATACTTGGCCAATGTACCAGTCTTGAGATTTCCAACACCTAGACAACCATTTATTCTTTATATTTTAGTGACTAAAAATGCATTAGAGGCACTCTTGGCCCAACATGATGATGAGGGAAAGGAACATGTAGTTTATTATTTAAGTCACACACTGGTGGATTATGAGCATAATTATATACCTATTGAGAAGGCATGTTTAGCAATGGTGTTCACCTCTCAAAAGCTATGACACTATATGTTCAATAACAAAACCATAGTTATTGTTAAAGTGGACCCTCTCAAATAATTATTATCCAAAGTAGCTCTCATAGGATGCACAACCAAATGGGTCATGCTCCTAAGAAAATTTGATGTTAAATATCAGAATCAAAAGGCTATCAAGGGGAAGGTTATTGTAGATCAAATCATAGAAGCCCCTATTATCTATACTCAACCTCTTAGATTTGAAATTTTAGATGATTCTATTATGACAATATAGTAAATAATGCATGAACCTAAATAATGGAAGCTATACTTTGATGGTTCCTTCACATATCATGGATCTAAGGCTAGAATTTTATTGATTACACCATAAGGGGATCTGATTCCCAAGGTGTTTCATATTAATTTTCATTATACCAATAATATGGCTGAGCACAAGGCACTTATTTCAGGACTTCATCTTACAATGTAGTGGGATATCCAACAATTAATGGTCTATGGAGATTCTTAATTGATTATCAATCAAACCAAACATCAATATCAAACTAGAGATGGTAAGATTATACCCTACAAGCATATTGTAGATAATCTCAATACTCATTTCAAATCCCTACAATTTAAACATGTACCACATGCCAATAAAAAATATACCAATGTAATGGAAACAATTAGGTCCATGATACAAATTGATATCAGTGCTAAAGAGTATTAGTTTTTCATAAAAATATTCTACATCATGCTCATGTATTTTTAGATTTAGATAGGATATGCACCATTATTGGTCCTAATTCCCAACCTAAACTACCTTGGTTTCAAGACATTTATAATTATTTTCATCACCAAGTCTTTCTGCCTGACCTTTCCAATAATCATTAAAAACTTTTTCTTGATTACATAGCCCATTATACCCTCATTGTAAACAAACTTTATCATAAAGTCTATGATGGAATGGTTCTTCATTATTCTTATTCAAGAGAATCTAAGTTAGCACTTAAGGACGTTCATGAAGTAATGTGTGGGGCCCACACCAATGGTGTAGTCTTAACTAAAAAGCTTCTTAAAATAGGCTACTATTGGCCCAAGATGGAAATAAATTCTTATAATTATGTTAGGAAGTGTGTTAATTGCAAACAAAATGGTAATTTGATACAGACACCTTCCTTTCCACTATAGCCAATTACTACACCATGGTCATTTTCTACATGGGACCTCAATATCATTGGGAAAATAAACTCAAAATCTTCTAATGGCCATAAACATATTCTCACTACTATTGAGTATTTTACTAAGTGGATCGAGGCCATTAATCTCACTTACGTCACTAGTAAGCAGATCGACAAGTTTATACATTACCATATCATCTATCTATATGGTGTCCTAGCCCATAGTATATCTAATAATGGTGGATCATTTGTAAACTAAGATGTTAAATCTCTTTGTGTAAAATTCAAAATCAACCACAAGAAATCCACACCATATAACCTGTAAGGCAATGGTCAAGTTGAGGCATCAAACAAACCATTGTTACAATCCTAAAGAAAATTGTCAATGACGCTTGCCATAATTGGCACTTGCAATTTTTTCATACCCTTTGGGATTAATGCACTAGTCATCAAACCCCCATAAGAGGCACTCCATACTCCCTTGTTTATGGCACAAAATATATTATCTCAATTGAGATTGAGTTGCCTTCACTATGAGTATCCTTGGAGAATAAAGATTATAGAGTTTCTAGGTAACAAGAGATAGAACTCCTTGATGGTAAGAGTTTGGCTACCCTAGAAAACTTACAAGCCTATCAGAATAGATTGTGTAGAAGTTATAATAAGTATATTATCCCTAGGGATTTTTAAATTGGTGATTTGGTCTTGAAAGATAATTAGAATAACACTAATGTTGAATGCAAGAAGAGGGGTAAGTTCCAACCCAATTGGCTCGATGTATATGTCATCACAGTAAATTATGGATTAGGGGCATATTAGATGGCTACTCTAGGTGGTGAAGAAATCCTAGATCCCATGAACATTGTGCATCTCAAGCAGTTCTATGCTTGACAACTTTTTGAACCATTGTAAACAAGACCTCTTACTTGGGGGCAACTTGTGTTGAAGTCATTTTATCCCAATATTATATCTTGGACCATCTTATCTTAGACCATATTTATTATGTTTCAACCTACCCTAGATTTTTCTCATGAGAACCATATTATTTCACAACTCTGGACCACTGAAACTATGGACCGTTGGCACTTTATATCATTTATATTCCACTAGACTCTTTTTATATCACCCTAGACCATCCTATCTTGGACCATATTTATTTTGTCTGACCATGGACTATTCTACTTAAAACAATATTATTTTCATACCGTAGACCATTGTAACCTAGATAATTATATCCCTTAACCAATTATGATATTGATTATGACTCATAGGCATTTTTGATACAATCGGTGCTAGTTTTATAAAGTAGTTCATCTTGAACAATATTTTTCATATTCTTACAAATAAGTGATCATGGATACATCAACACATGGTTTTTACCTACTAAATGGTTCTTTAGATTTATCTAGCACTGCATACTATTATATTATTATTTTACTATTGTTTGGTAGGAATTGTTGCCTTAGCAAGATCATAGGGACCATTGCAACCAACTTTAGCCATTATTGGAACTTCTACTCTTAGATGTACATCTCCTTGACTAGTTGGTTCTTGTGCCATTATTTATATCCATGATCCTCATTGCAGCCAATTTATCTATTGTTTGAGATCTTACTTGTGGAAGTGCATATCCTTAGTTAGGTAGTTTCATAAGCCTTTTGTGAATATTTTATTACTGTTGCTTATTCTAAAAACATAAAAACATTAGAAATTGATAGACAAAAAAATAGAAAACATTGTCTTGTACTTTTGTTTATTGTGATCCCATGCTCTCACCATTTTGTGAGCCCATTTCCTCATTTACTCTAAAACATCAATCATATTTTATTATCATCACTTTTATTCTATCCCATTTCCTAGGAGAACTACATTTGGCTTGAAGTTCATGTTGGACCTCACGTCTCTATAACTATATAGGCAACATCCACTTGTCTCATACATCTAGAGTTAGCTCAGCTACCCCTTCCTTTTCTTATCCCCCCCCCTCCCCCCGCATTTTGTTTTGTATTATTTCCTTATAACTTGGGGGAAACTTTGTCTCTTTCATTCTTGTTCTATTTTGTTGGTCTCATTATTTCTTAGATTAGGGGCCACCCTATTGTAGAGAATAACACCTTTATTACACATGCATGAACAATTGTTTTATGCTTGCAATAGCATTGTGACTACTTCTTGTTTATGTGTGTTTATTTGATTTTTATTGTTTTTTTGTTGTACTTTCTTATTTGTCCATTTATAATTTTAATCTTTTGATCTTTTTTTCCTTTGTTGTTTATTCTTGATGTTTTGTTATTTTGTGTTACTATTTTATTTTGTCTTGATTACTTTGTTCTTTTGAGTTTAAATACATATTGTAACCACTTTTAGTCTAGTTTTAAATTAGGCTTGATTTTTTTATCATTGTATTTAAATTTTTATTTTGATTTGGTTTCCAAGTACTTCTTGTTATAACACATGGATCTTGGTTATTCAATCCTTGCTTTCATGTTGTGTATTAAGTTGTTCTTGCTTTGCTTTTATACATTCTTGTTCCTACTTAAATCTTGATTGTTTATATCTTAATTTTAAGTTAGGTTACTTTCATGTATTTTTTTTATCTTTGTTTTGGTTTAAATGTCAATAGTTTTAACTTTGGTATTGGAAGTTTTATCATTAGCCTTGGTTATAAGTATTCAAGTTTGATTTGACCAATCGTAATTGAAATACAAGGTTATTATAAGTTACTCATACTTATGATGCATAATTTAATTTTTCTATAGTAAGTACCAAGTGTACCAAGTCCAAAAGTCAATGACAATCTGAAGATCGGTTCTCAATGAACCATACCTAACACTAGACTCTATGTAATACCTACATCTCTTGGCATACACTGTGAGTCTAATTGAATGTTGGTCCATCTTTCTTCTATTCTTCATTCCTCATTCCATTTTTTCCCCATTTTTGGGAAAACTAAATTAGATTGAGGTCCATTTGGGCTATGTAGGAAGCACTTGGATGCATGATGTGTCTCAGGTCATCTCAGCCACCCTCTTTCTTCTATTTATCTTTTTCATCACTTTGTGTATCCTCATATGCCTAGATTTTGTGGCTTATTTAGTCATTCAACCCTCACATTTACATTTGAACCTACTCATATTTAATATATGGATTAGGTTATATCCTTGAGATATGCTTGCCAATTTTCCCTACTAGGGCACAATATTTAGACCAATCACTGATCCTATTAACCCTACTAGGGAAAAATTAATTATTAGTGATCAAACTCAGCCCTACTAGGGCAGAATCAATTTATCAACAAATCACATCCACTCTATTAGAGCACATTATTAATTAATTGACCTCCTTTATCTATAAAAATTATCTCATTTTTATTCTAATTATAATCTCTATGGATTTTTCCCTCACTCTGGCAATTTTAAAGTGTGAAATTTATCTCACAATTGATCATTCCCTAAGCAAACAACTCTTTCCCTCTTTTGGGTATGTTAAAGTGTGTCACGTATATTTTGGGATTGTATCCTTCCCACTTCCCCCTATCTTAGGGCCCATTATATTCTACATTACTTTTTATCATTGAGACTTAATTCATGTAAGCATTGGCTCCTTTAGATATACTCTCATCCATGGGTTAATTTCACTATTTATCTCTTTTCAAGAGTCTATCCTTCTCTTTCATCCTCGCATGTCCTCTCGAGGGGGCATCATGGATCATTACCTTACAACTTATTATTTAAAACTCTTTCATTATTTGAAAATATGTTGCTTCGACTGAATGTCTCACCATGAATTTTTAAATAGGGGTAAAATGTAGACATTCAATTTCTATAACTATTGTGCTGAAATTGTCAATCTAAGCAATATTCTATGGCAATGCACAATCTAGGCCAAAATCATTAAAGCACGCTAAATGGTTCAAAATTGTCATAAACAAGTGTTGATTTAGGCTAATTTATCCTTGAATGGGGCAATGTATTTTTATGTGATTATATCTTTTATCAAATCATTTTGAGTCAAATTATGACCACGTAAAATTACATTATGGGCCACTAAATTCTTCTAATTTGAAAGCACATGTCATGTGCATGTGTTATTTTGCATCCAATATATCTCTAAATGAGGAATTTATCTATACACAACTGACACCTTCTTCTAATTATACTCTTCAAATTATGACGTAGTAAATTGACATTTTGACTAGTTTGATTAAATGGGCAACTAATTTCCAAAGAATTAAAGAAAATTAATTAAACCCACTTAAGAAAATTAAACTAAATCAAGGTCTTAAGTGAAAAATCCATGTAAGTTATTAAATATATATTAGTTAGAAATTCATTCTTTAGTTCTTCATCACCCTATGACATCATCAATGGGGTGGCATCTATAAGCCATTAATGGAACAAATATCAGGTTTAAGCCCTCCCATGCCTCATTAGTGCCCCATTCTTCCAAATATTAATGGGTATATTTATATATTGAGCCTAAAAAATTAAATTTATTCATGGACACACATCTTGATCTCAAGATAGATGGTCATGGTTAATTTTGATCATTTCCAAAATCTATAAATACAAGGGTCCTTACTCATCCCTTTAAGCTATTTTTGTGTAATGTTATTATGTATAATTTGTAAGAGAATAGCTTCAACTATTGTCACACATTGATAAAATTAATGAGCCTAATTAATTGGCATATTGAGAGATTATGAAGGAGCAAGCCACTAATTATTGACAAAGACTTGGAGTACAAAATTAGGGGAAAATCATGTTTTTGAGCCACTCTTGGAGGAAGGACACTCTTGGAAAGGTTTGATGGTTGTATTCCTTATTTTAATAGCTCTTAGATTTAATTTGAAAACCCCATGAGGGAGTTGTATTATTAAATAATGTTCCTTATGAGTATTTGGTTTTAATCTACTAACTCATGGACTAACTTGCTTTGGATTCCTACTCTACACTAAATGTGAATTCATCTCAAAACCAAAAAGGCTTGCATATATAGAGCATATGAGAGGAGAGAGAAGAAGAGAAGTGGAAGAGTCAAAAGGAAAAGTGTCAAGAATTAGAAACCAATTAAAATTAAATATAATGAAGTAGAAAATATGCCAAGAAGTTGTCATGGACAAGTGTCCATCAGAATTGCATCATTTTCCTAAAGTTATCATAGAGACCTCAATTAGCCTTCTTGAAACTGCCTTATTTGATGATGATTCCACCTAAATTATCATAAACCATATTAGGATTCTTTGGAACATATTCACAAAATTAAGAAGGTGTAATATTGGTTGTGAGATTCATCAGTACCCCTTAACTAAGGAAGTCCTCATGGGCACTTGTTTTTCACTATTTACAGTCACTGTTCACTAGCCCTTTAGGCTTGATTCACACATTTATCACTTAATTACCTAAAAATTTTCAATAAGATTCATTAAAAGGGTGTTATAAAAATTTTAATTTCCTATTTGTCTTATAATTTATCAAATAGACCTCAAGATATTCAAAGTCACTCTGCTCACCATCATACTTAGGTAGTCACTTTGCCTTCTCACTATCTCTCCAAGACTACCTATAATGAATGGATTAAAATATAGGTTTCCATTCTTATCTAAGGTGATATATGAGTATATGGAGTTAGTAAAAGTCCCTAAACACCTTCTACAATGATATTCATTCATCAATCCCTTTTGTGCCTGTCAAACACATTAAAACCTATCAAAAACCCAAAATTAAGTTTGTCTGTACAAGTGACAATATAGATCAATTAGGTTTCAAAGACCATGAGATAGTTATAAATAGGTTTAAATCAATTCCACATCCAATTATCTACTTCTAAATGCATAACTCTCCATATCTTCTCCATTGGGTTTAAAAAAGGGTTTTAGGAAGGTTTTAGGTCTCTTAGCTTCTTAATGTTGATTCAAAAAAATTAGACACTCAACCCCCAAAAAAATTACACTAAGATTAAGTTAATTACCACCCTAAAATATACTTATCTTATCTATGCACCATGCATACCTTCCATATAGATGAGTAAATGAAGATAGCTCTCAAGCTCCTTCTAGGCATTCTAAGTGGGGTTGAGACCAAATTAGGCTAAAATGACCAATTTGAGATATTTATATACAACCTAATGGATCTTACCATTCCCCCAATCCAATTTAAATGTTATAAAATGAATTGGGAAGCTCATATGGTCTTGTGAACCAATTTAAGCCCCTGAGGATTTAGGCCTAGTTCTAGGTCTAATAGACCTAAATATGTGCTTGTGTGTATGACCATTGTAGGTGTTATAATTGAATTTAAGTGATTATAAATCATTTTTTATCTTCATTACAACTCTATACATCTTCCAAACATCACTTAAATCTCTTCCTTTCACCCCTTATTCATTCACACACTATGTTTTTAGGGTGGTCTTAACTATTGAGTGCCCTCTATCTAAGTCAAAATAAAGGTCACTTTCCCTATTTTTTTTACCTAATTGAGACCATATAGGGATATATTAGGTCATTAATACCTTATGCACAAATTTTCACATCCATATCCTACTTACATGGTATTTAAACACTTTAAACTCTCCATGCTAGCTTAAGACTATGATTATGTATAGGGTTGATTAAGTATGAGGTTAGAACCAATTTATTCAATCTTCTTTGTTACTCCTTGAATAAGAGGATCACATAAGAGTGATAAATCCACTATGAGAGGGGTTTTAATGTGATCATTTATTTTATACCACTTCTTATTCAAACAAAATTTCACCTTCATTTGTTAAAACTAGGATGCAGTTAGACTATATGTGTCTTATTAAGGAATACAAAGGATTCTTGTAGGTGCTCATTAGTGCTTGAGTATTGTATTTTTCTCCCTTGGTTCCATATTTAATTCATTATGACCATTCCATATGTGGGTGATCTCTTTTCTAGTTTGAGACCATGTTATTATGCCTTACCATGATTACACTATAGGTCATTAGTTGTGTTGCTTTTAATCATCTTAACACTATGTCTACTAAGTGTTTTATGTCAAAACTTGTTTGAGTTAGAAACCACTCAAATATCATTCTCTCTTGATCAAAAAACCACTTTATTATGTCAATACATTATCTCTAGTCTTAGGCTACAATAGAGAAACTAGTAGGCTTATCTATACCTTAAGACATTTCATCATGGGATGACATAGTGTATGAGCAAAACCTTATTCAAAAAAGTTAAGGTAAAACTTATCAATTGTAAATTTCTCAACATGTGAACATGGACCTAGGTCTGATTGCATATAGTGGCCTCACCATTATCAAAATGATCCTCTCTATGCTCTCAACCTGATTAAAGGTCTCAATTGAGTTTAAAGACCTCCCATTCAATACTAGTCTACCTCTTTTGGATTGACTTCAGACCACTATTTGAGGCTACCTATAGGTGCCATCAAATATAGAACTATGTGTTAAGTTAAAACCTTGTCATCATCCTAATAATATTTCATTAGGTTCATGGATTTTTTTTGAGATCTCAGTTAGGTTCAAAATATTCAAACACCATTATGCTTCTTTTTATGACTTGATCCTTCTTTTAGATTTTATCATGAGACCTGAAGAGGCCTAATCTAAAGCTAGTTGATTGTATTAAGTATTTTAAGCCTTGAATTTCATAAATTATAGTCTTAAAAACCAAAAATTCCATGAATAATATGATCAAACATAATCTCATCTGTTGAAAACAAACATTTTAGCCTTGTCCACTAGTCACTCATAGGAAAATAAACTCTATAATAGGTGAAACACTATCATCAACCTTAAATGGTGTCTACTTATATCTTAATGAGAGTGATTATAATTATCCTTTCACATCCACACATAAAAAATAGACTAAAAACAATATGATAAGGATGTTAATACTCTTGAATATCACATACACCACCTAGTTTGCTCATATTAATGCAAATAAAGAAGAAAATTGAATCCATTGGGGATGTGATAAAAATTTAAAGTCACTAAAATTATTAGTGAAGCTTCATGAATAAAATACCACCAAAAAAAATATTTACATGTAAATGATGGCCATAAAGGCTACCATCACCCACCAAGTGCACTTGTTTGAACTCTGCTCCTCCTCTCTATACCAAGTGAAAACTAGTTGACCTATTTTACTTGTCTAAGAGAGTAATGAGAGAGAGAGGTTTGTTTTTACCATTTTTAGACATATTAGAACCACTTAATCTTTGAAGTGAGTTTTGGGGATCTCTATATACTTCTTTAAAGCCTTTCCATGTGTCAAGTGTCACTTGATCCATACAATTACCTAAAACTGCTTGTTTAGTTGATCTTTTTGGATGGATGTTGAGCCTATAATTTTTTGGTTCACAAAAATTTTTATGACCATTCCTAACATGTGTGATGTTACATGTCATCTTGAAACCTTTGTCTTTCATGGAAAACTTTACCATTTCATTAAATGACCCAAAATATGGTAAAAAGGCTAATAAGACAATTATACAAATATGACAAAAATGAAACATATTGTGGCCCTAAAAATGTGACTATACCTCTCTAAGGACTAAGTGGACCATATTCAATCCTATAAGACTTCATGAAAAGATTTAATAATCAAGGTTTTAAGCTAATTTGACCATGAGTTCAAATTAGTCAATAGGTAAATCAAGTACAAAAAATTAAAAGAAACCAAATGTAACATAAAAATACACTATACAATAATAACCACAAGTTAATCCAAAACAACTATGACCTATTATTGATATTCCTTTACTAATAAATTCAAAATATTGAGATGGCATGGTTATAGACTATTATGATAGTGATGATAAAGATATCAACATGGTAAATATGATAGATGATCAGATATAAAAGTTAAACTTCAATCCCTAGGAATAATACTTGTCTTATACCTTATGTGCACATTTTGGATGGGAAAATATCAATATGATTCATACATAATAAATAAATACATAAAAAAATATTAAAAAGATAAAATATTCTGGAGATAAAGGAAAGGTAGCTGTGACCAACCATGAGTATATTTTAAATGTGAAGAATAGTTACAATACAATCACATACCAAACCCAACTAATTATAAATATCAAAAAGTTTTGGATAAATAAAGAACCATATAAATTAGTAAATAATGTGAAGATGGTAGATTATAATACTCCAACACCATTACAAATAATAGATCTTCAAGATACAATGAGTATAATATTACAATTACCACATGATCATAATATTATTCTAGACACCGAAATTGTGTCTAACCCTTGTCGTCCTCCCTTTAACCCCCATTTTATTCTTCCACGCCTATTTAACCCCTGTCGACCATTTTCCCATGAGCCTTGCCCCTGGGAGCATGTAAAAATGAGTAGAAAGCTAAAATTAGCCTCTGTCCCCATTCTGCATCTGCCGACATTGGTCACTACTCGGCCGACGTCGCCGACGTCGGTCACCACTCGGCTGACATCAGCGGTCCTATTGGGGTCAGTTATCCTTAATACTGTGTTCTCGACCCGAACATAGGATCTGTTATCTGTTATCCATTATCCGTTATTTGTTATTCGGTTGCCAATCAATTTCTTGATCGGTTATCGAACCTTCTTTCAAAACATTCTTTCACTCGACCTTTAGGAGGATCAGCCAACTTTTGCATCCAATCAATCTGCAATCAAATCTCTCATATTCTCTCTCTCTGGTACAGGTATTCTGCTTCAGTCATCTTGCTGGAGGTCTGCTACATCAAACTTCTGCAACACACTGACAACATCAATTATGTCTCCTACTCTATCTTCAGCATGTAACATGTAAGCGTTTGTTCTGTGCTTTTATTTTGTTCTCTGGTTATTGTTTTTAATTGATATTACCATCCCAACTTAGATTCAGATTACAAACCTGACTTGACTTCCTCCCGTATCACCTCTATCCACCCTTTCTAGAATATACAGTCTGTAACTCTGCCCAAATTTTTGCACAAACCCCCAAACAATCCCTCTGAATCCTAAACTGGCTCCCTAATCCACAGACAAAAACTTCAGACCATTTTGTAATCCTAAAACCTTGTCCAAACCCCATCCAAAAAATGTTGCCCTGACCGATGCCGGTCATTACCTCTACCGATGCCAGCACTTTAACCGACGTCGGCACCCTTCCTTGACCAACATCGGCACAGAGACCAACACTAGTGACTGTGTAGAGCAATTTGCTACATATCAGGTACGCATTTTGCTTTTTGTCTTTTATTTCTTTCATTCTATCTTTCACTATTTTTGTTTCTATCAAATATTCTATTTTTAATCAGTGGGTTGATATCCCTCAAGGAAGTCTTCGTACTTCAGGGATCAAGCTTTTGCTTGACAGCCCACCATCTCCTCATCTAACATTTTTCGTGTTTTAGTCTCTTTTTCTTTGCAGGTGTCATTCCTCCACAGCCAAAGAGGAGTACCTTCCAACGTCTAATTTCGGTGCACACGACTACATCCAGGTAACATCTAACCTTGACCATTCTTCTTAGTTTCTTAATTCCTTCTTTGAATGTAAAAAGCGAAATAGCATAGAAACATTCTGGCACGCCCGGTGGGACCCTAGGGCCTTCCTTGGGTTCTTTATTTCTTTCTTTTCATATAGGTGCATTAGGTTTCTCCCTTTTCACCTTTTTTGTCTCTTCTAAACGACACCATCAGCAAGACTAAAAAGAACTTTTCTTTCTTTTCTTGCACTTCTAGACTAGTCAAAAATCATATTCTTCAACCCTTTCTCAACTTGTTTTCATTCCAACTTCACATTTCAACTTGGGCTTAAAACACTTTGCACTTTCATTTCTACTTGCTTGCATTTCTTAGACCACACCTAGTAATTAATAACCGCATCATGAATTAATCTAGTCCACTTTATGTTACATGACCAAACCACTTGCACAAAACAAACATCTTAACTTACCTGAGACAAGGCCCGACTGGGATTTCATCACCCAGTGGATACCTTACCTGTCCCGGCAATCTTACTTGGATTTCATCACCAAGGGGAAAGCCCACTCTGTTCTCTGGTAGAGTCTAATCTCTAGGGGAAGTATATTTTGGCTAAGCGAGACCAGCTTATCACTAGACTCGTGAAGTGAGGGGAGCTTGCTCCTTAGCACCAGGCCAAGTACGGAACCTAACACAAACTTTTGAGCACCATAACTAACCCAAAACCATCCATAGACTACTTATTCTAGGACCCGACTCAAAAGCCAATCTTCTTCTACACATATTCTAAGGCATAAGCCATTATAATCCTAATAATTTACTCCTAGGGTTTTTTTTAGGATCTGCTTGTGTTCTTCATCTTTTTTGTTCTTATTTGCTTGTTTGAGCTTGTGAGGATGTTCTTTCTTGCTTTGAATGGTTCTGACTCATAGCCAAGCCAAGGCTCTAGTCGATCACGCGAGGCATCACCCGCTTCCGTCTACCCCGTCCATAACCAGTCCTATAATGGAGTTCCACTCGGAGACTGAAAGAACTTCTACTAAACCATCCCCGACCCAGAATCCTATTATCCCAGAAGGGGACCAATATTTTGCACGATTCTTGGACCTCAACGTCAAAGCCTTACAGCACTATCTCGTGAATAGCCGAACACAAGACTCCTTGGGCAATCCAATTTAGGGAATGCCGACCTCTCTTCTCGAGACTATGGCCATATCAACAGCGTTCGTAGTTCAACCTTTAGACACCCAGGCTATTGCCTCGACCAATGACCAGCCTTTGACCAACCATCCAAGTGTGGCCTCTCCCTCCATCTTTGGGCCCACTTCCACCGGGGTTTCGACCCCCTATCAACCTCAGCCCACTCAACCACTCTCTACCCCCTTTTAGAATCTAGTCGTCTCTATTCCACCTACCCTTGCTCCTATCAACACTAAGGTGGCTACCTATCCATTGGCCCATGTTACCACTAACCAACCTCCCGTGGCAACATCAAGCCTAGCCATGCCTTTTACCCAACCATCCTTAGTCTCCTCTTTTATCCCTACGACTAGTCATCTATACGTTGTGCCCTTACTGGTACAACTGACTATGTCGTATGCCTCTTTTAGCCTCTTTCAAGTGCCTTACAATCTAGGGGGTGCTCCACTTGCCAATTCATCAGTAGATATGATCAAAATGCTGATGGACAAGATGTCTAGCCTAGAGACCTCCATTTTCAGCTCACGTAATACTCTCTCATATGAAAAAATTTGCAATGATCCCATTCATCCTTCTGTCCCGATCAGGCCATATCCCAGCCAGTGGGAACTTCCTAAGTTTTCTCATTTTCAAAGCAAGGAAGACCCACAACAACACTTACAAGCATTCATACATGCCTGTTACCTTATCACCCATGATGATGCGTTGCTTTTACGCATGTTTTTTATGTCTCTCTCAGGTGCTACGCTTGACTGGTACAGCTCCCTTACAAGCCATTCCCTCTTCACGTTCACTCAGCTGGCCTAGCTCTTCCTTGATCATTTCTCTATCAACATCACCAAGAAGGTCTCAATCACAGACCTCTATTCTATCTGCTAATTTGAGGATGAATCCATTGCTAATTTCATCGCTCAATGGAGGGGCCTCATCAATCAACTCTCCTTTTCCTTACCCCAACCCGGACTTATTGAACTTTTCTCCCAAGCCTGCACCAAACATATTTCTTCCACCTTAAGGGTTCAGACCTTCCTCACTTTTGACAAAGCCTTCACGATGGCCCACAAACTTGAGTTACGTGCCATTGAGGAGAATAAAGTCAAGTTGTGGAGCAAGAATCCCAACTCCAAGACCAATGACCCCTCTTCTAAGCCTTCCTCATCCAATCCTAAATCTAAATCTTCAGCAAACGATGTGGTCGTTAGATCTTCCTCCTCTTCCCCTTCAACTAAGTAGCCTGAACCATCCACGTCCCAAAGCATCACCCGCCAATTCCAGTAGAGATACGTACAACGATAGTATACTCCACTCGGAGAATCATACGCGTCTGTGCTAGAAAAACTCATCAAATAGGGGGTCCTCAATCTCCCCCAGATCTGACCACCTCCACAATTTGATCCCTCACGTGCCATCCCTGTGTGGTATAGGGAAAATGACTTCTACAACTACCACCATGTTAAAGGCCATGACACGAGCAACTGTAAAACCCTTAAAAACATAATCCAAGACATGCTTGAAAAGGGTGACCTCATCCTAGACAATCCCAATGCACAACCTAATCAGGGTATCGACATCTTCAAATAACCATTCCCCAATCATCCACCAACTCAAAACAATGTCCAGACCTTGATTGACAACACTCATGAACACAACATTCGAACAGTCAATACGGTCTCACCCTTCATTTTTGACCAACCTCAAGAGGTGAGTCCATCCATCAGTCCATCACATGTAGATGAACCTCTTTCTCTGATTAGTTCTCCATCAACCTCTCTCATCTTGGAGGATGCCTCGACCTTACCAGCACCACCGATTTCACCATCCTCCTTCTTTCTGCCCATGGAGGACCAAACCCTTCCTACTCCTCGACTGCAAGTGGAGGGCACAATCATCCTTGCCCTTTACTCGGTTGAGGAGCCTCATTCTCCAGTTTCTTCTCCACCCAGGGAAGAACCTGCCTCTCCTTCGTCTCCAACCAAAGATGAACTTGTCATGACTTCATCATGCCTTGGGATCGAGACTACCACACCTTTGGTCCCACAACCGTCAACATCTTCTCAAGAACCCAAACCTCATCCAACATCTTCTCAGCCATTTTCCCGATTAGTGAAGAAACTTGAACTTCTCCCTTCAAGGAAAGTGGAGCATCAGGTATTGTGGGAGCATCTCACAGCTCTTCAACATGCCCGTGCCCTCTCATCTCATACTACTAATCCTCCCATGGTAGAATCTCCCAAGACTCTCAACAAAAACCAGACTTCCATTTCTAGACCGTCTACACCTCAATCAACCGCATCAGGACCAAAACCCTCATCTACCCCGTCTAAACCAATCAAGTCACTCAGCATTCGCCCTGTCTCTAACCTCACTCATCCACAAGTGAAGGTGGACTTAGACCAGACCTCGACCAATATTAGTCTTCCAATCAAATCAAAGAAGACTGCCAAACCAAAGAGGTGAACTCCTCCTCCCCCGTCACCATTGCCCTCCATTTTGGGCCCTCATCCTTCAACCTTGACCAAAGTCCTCCCCACTCATACCTTTAATCAAAACCAGTTGCCTCCTCTAATTCCTTTGCCTACTGCTAGCCTACCCTCTCCCAAAAGGGTGGTACCTCTCATGAAGAATGTACCGTCTCTGCCTGTCACCGCACCATCAACCTAGAAGGTGGTACGGAAGCCTCCTCCAACTCCGCCTAAGCAAAAATCACCAGCATCTCACACATCGATGAGCATAGACCCTTTAGTGGGCTCATACTCTTTGATCTTGCACCAAATTTTGTAGACTTCCAGCATAACTCTTCCACCCATCAGGCCTTTCCAACCCCTCGGGTCTAAGCCCTCCTGGTTTGACGACATGAATATTTGCTTATACCATCATATGCCAGGACACGATATCGAGACTTGCTATGCCCTCAAGGCCGTCATTCACCGCTATCTGGAGAAAGACACCCTTCTCTTTGAGGACACTCTCGACCGACCCCTGACTCCTTCTCATAACCCTCCAACCTCTTCAAACCCATCAACATCTCATCAATAGGTTACAACCCCTTTATCTCCTTCACCTCCTATCTTTGAAATCAATGCCATTCACATAACCACTAAGTCACAAAAGGACAAGGCAAAAGAAAAAGCTGCCATTCCTTGGACCTACCCTTTCGTCAATCCACCTCAACCACCCAAGCCTAAGATTTCTATCCTTGGTGCGCCTTAACCCTCTTCTTCTTCCTCTTTAAGGGCAATTCATGACTCCATGTTGAAATAGCTTCACCAGATGCCTATGAAGATGTCTCTCTATGACCTCATCCAAACCTCACCTCAACATCATCAAGCCCTCATCAGAGCCCTGTAGGTAGTGGAGGTCCAACTTGAGGACCCCCAGCCACTTGGTACCCTTGTCCACTCTTTAGCCCCTGTTGCCTCCATCACATTCAGTGATTTTGAGATTCCCACATCCAACACGGAAGATCAAGATGCCACCCTCTTCATCACTACCTATGTTGATTAGGCATGCATTAAATGCGTTATGATTGATGGAGGTGCTAGCATCAACATTATCTCCACCCATGCCTTTGATCAGTTGGCTCTTCCCAAGAATTGCATCTCCAAGACTGACGCAATCTTGTGCTCCTTTAATGACACCACTACCATGACCATTGGCACAGTCATCCTTCACATCCGCGTTGGTCCACACACAGTCCCATAGCTCTTCTATATCATCTAAGGAGAGTTTCAATACAACATGTTACTGGGCCGACCCTGGATCCGTGCCATGGCCTGTGTCCCCTCCACCCTACACCGTTGTGTGAAATTCAAGCACGATGGGCAAGTCCACACCATTCCCACTGACCCTTCACCCTTCAAAACTTGTAACACCACCTACCATCCAAATGACATCCTCATTCCTATCAAGCCATCAATCCTGGCACTGCCTCCATCCACAGAAGCTTTGACCAGTTCGCAACAGGTGGTCGCCCTCACACCTCCCCTTTAAACGATGACCACAGACCCCATGGAATACATCTTCCAAAGACTTTCATTGGGGGAGTATCACTTGCTAGCCTTAGACATGTTCCAAACTCCACAAGAGTATAGATGCCTTCACCATAGCCCCAGTTACGACCATCAGATCAGGATGATCGTGCCTTATGGTCCTCCTCACCTCCAAACCAACCTTGTCTATGGGGGGCTTGATCAAGCTCCTACTGATGGCAATCCTCTTTCTTCACCTCAACCTTTCACATCAGACTTCTCATTTCTTGGCAACCCTGCCTTTGCACACACTTACCTTTATAGGTGTGCATGGAAGGGTTTTGGTTTTGGACACTATGAGCAGGGCTCCCATCAGCCCATTGAGTTGCTCAATGATGACGATGCCAAGAAATGATATGGTCTGGGATATCATGACCCCACTCAAGACCTTATAGACCTTTGCCCCGAGCCAACCATTGACCAATCTCCAGGCTCACTCATTCCTCCTCCTTCACCTACGGAGTTGGTGGTTTCCATCCCTCCTAACTTTTTCAATGCCTAAATGCCATTCACTTGAGAACCCCTGACCTATCAACCAGGTGGGGTACCCAGGTCTCTCCCCCTTGTCTTCTCTCCATCTCATCTGCACTGGGTGTTAGACATTCTTCCTACCACCAAATGGTTGGGGGGAGTTTGACTTTATACTGCCTATCATAACCTCAACCAAACACCAATCTCGACCCGGCCCTTAACCAGTCTCGACAAATCAGTGACCACATCAACCAACTTCTTAATCATCATCAGCACATGACCAATATGGAGCGAAGTAAATGAGGCAAGTTTGCCCCTAATTGGCTCAGACCTTTCATTATCACGCACAAGTATGGATCAGGGACTTATCATCTGTCCTCTCTTGATGGACGACCAAAACCTGAGCCTCTTAATGCGTTGCATTTGCGACCATTTTACTGCTAGTCAAGTACTCGTTCACTTGACATTTAACTTGAGCTCGTCCTTTGAGCAATCCCCATCCTCTTAGTCCTAATTCCTTTCATCCCTACTCCCCTTAACAATTCCTCTATAACCCTTTTATACAATATGGATGCTTTGTCCCAATAAATGGGGGCCCTTGACCTTCTATAATCTTGTCCATGACTCACATTTTTGTCAAAACAAATCAAGATGTCAAAATATCCATGGTCACCATATCAATATCAAATTAAAAAGGTAGACTGCTCCCTCGAAGGACAGCTATACTATCATTGTTGTAGCTAATAGACTGCTCCCTCCAAGGATAGCGATTCAAAAGCCCTTATATTAAGCAAAATTCTAGACCACTCCCTTGAAGGATGGCTATGACTAATCTGGCAATAAATAGCACTATCTTAGAAGCTTCCCGCATCGATCAGCTTCACAACTGACCACCAAGCACAATGACATCTCTATACAGGCTTCCCGCATTAATCAGTCTGCACCCAAAAAAAAAAATGAGTCATGGACTTGACTTATAGTTGTCTCAGGGTCTCCCATAAAAAAGGGCACGGTTATCTCTACTCTTAAAAAGGGTTACCCTATTTCCTCCTCCTATCACTTTCTCAAGGAACTTCGAGCTCACTTTAATATCAAAGTGATTTGATTACCTCTCTAACACAACATATGGTCAACGACGTCATGCATGAATGGGGCTCTTCATTCTAATAACCCCTATCTATGCTATCATTCTGGTCCTTGTCAATGAAAGAGCAATATGCCTTTCACTTCTTCTACACTTTGGTCACATTCAACTTCATCACTTGTCAAACCTAATCAACTCAACTCAACTCTCTTTTCAGGCCACTCCCATAGCCTATTCACACTAGTTTCTCTGGACACCAATACACATGGAAACTATCGACCAAACGCACTTTATGTTAAGCATAAACCAATACTTTCTGAAGCATAAATAGACCTCAATTCATCTTTAGCATACATCCATCATGAATATGGAAAATTGCTAGGGATGAAAGACCCCTCAACCAATGTTGCAGAATACACCATTTGGAAAAGGCTGTAACATCTTTTTCTCCTCATCATTTTGACACATGACCAAACCAATCATCGACCAATCTTCTCAACTAGTTCGAACTACATTGGTCTGAGGCCCTTCACACAAGGGCTATGTAGGCAACACTCAGATGACATAACATCTTCAGGGGTTAGCTTGACCACCCTCATTTGTTCATCTCTCTGATGGACAAACCTTCTTTCCTCCTTTTGACCATGACCTTGCCCTCGACCAAGACCAATTCCATCCCTTTGACCCTTCCTCCCTTCTAGGGAGAACTACATTGGCCTGAGGCCCTTCCATAAGGGCTATGTAGGCACCACTTAGATCACATAATGTCTTCTGAGGTTAGCTCAGCCACATCCTTTCGTCCATTCATCCACCTCAACCAATGACCATTGGAGATCATGCCTATCTCCTCCGACTTCGACCACTTCCAAGACAATGTTACCTTGGTTGTTTTTGCCTATATGCTACCTCATAACTGGTTAGTAAAATTGTGCGTAGACTATATTTTGGACCCTCACAAGTATAGGATCGCAAGCCGGTTGATCCCCACTACTTGTGACATTTTTGTGTTTTTTAGGAGCACTTCCTGAGCCTGGGATACCTGGAACACGACGACCCATTGGAGCTACAGCTTCGATTGAATAAACCGATCAGCTACGACCACATGTTGGGGCCCAGTTATTTCAATTTTGGCACTCCTTAACCCTTAACCTGCAATAATTTGACCTGACCATCTCGTAAAGTGGTATGCGCATAATCATGACTTTTTCAGCATTCACCCTCACCCCCTTTTTCATCCACTCTTTGTCAAATCAGCACCCAATTCCCAGTTCCCTTCCCTCAACTCCTACTTTGAGGGGGAATATCTCATCCATAATTAGGGTAATCCACCTCTTGTTTTTGTCTTGCAATTCATTCGAACAACCAACAAGACAGAATCGACCTTATTCCACACCTTGGGCAACCACCTCCTATTTTTGTCTTACAGTTCATTCGAACAACCAACAAGACAGAATCAACCTTATCCCACACCTGGGGCAACTAACTCCTATTTTTGTCTTACAGTTCATCCAGAACAACCAACAAGACAAAAAGGGGCAAATGTAGACACCGAAATTGTGTCTAACCCTTGTCGTCCTCCCTTTAACCCCCATTTTATTCTCCCATGCCTATTTAACCCCTGTCGACCATCTTCCCACGAGCCTTGCCCCTGACAGCATGTAAAAATGAGCAAAAAGCTAAAATCAACCTCTGTCCCCATTCTGCATCTACCGACGTCGGTCACTACTCGACCGACGTCGCCAACATCGGTCACCACTCAGTCAACGTCGGCGGTCCTGCTGGCATCGGTTATCCTTAATACTACATTCTCGACCCGAATGCAGGATCCATTATCCATTATCTGTTATTCATTATTCGATTTCCAATTAGTTTCTTGATCGGTTATCAGACCTTCTTTTAAAACATTCTTTCACTCGACCTTCGGGAGGATCAGCCAACTTTTGCATCCAATCAATCTGCAATCAAATCTCTCATATTCTCTCTCTGATATAGGTATTCTGCTTCAGTCATCTCGCTGGAGGTCTGCTACATCAAACTTCTGCAACACACTAATAACATCAATTATGTCTCCTACTTTGTCTTCAGCATGTAACAGGTAAGCGTTTGTTTTGTGATTTTATTTTGTTCTCTGGTTATTGTTTTTAATTGATATTATCATCCCGACTTAGATTCAGATTACAAACCCAACTTGACTTCCTCCCGTATCACCTCTATCCACCCTTTCCAAAATATACAGTCTGTAACTCTGCCCAAATTTTTGCACAAACCCCCAAACAATCCCTCTGACTCCTAAACCGGCTCCCTAACCCATAGACGAAAACTTCAGACCATTCTGTAATCCTAAAACCTTGTCCAGACCCGACCAGACCCCATCCAAAAACTGTTGCCCCGACCAATGCCAGTCATTACCTCTACTGACGTCGGCACTTTAACCGACGTCGGCACCCTTCCTTGATTGATGCTGGCACAGAGACTGACACCGGCGACTGTGCAGAGCAATTTGCTGCATATCAGGTATGCATTTTGATTTTTGTCTTTTATTTCTTTCATTCTGTCTTTCACTATTTCTATTTCTATCAAATATTCTATTTTTAATCAGTGGGTTGATATCCCTCAAGGAAGTCTTCGTACTTCAGGGATCAAGCTTTTGCTTGACAGCCCACCATCTCCTCATCTAACATTTTTCGTGTTTTAGTCTCTTTTTCTTTGCAGGTGTCATTCCTCCACAGCCAAAGAGGAGTACCTTCCAACATCTGATTTTGGTGCACACGACTGCATCCAGGTAACATCTAACCTTGGCCATTCTTCTTAGTTTCTTAATTCCTTCTTTGAATGTAAAAAATGAAATAGCGTAGAAACAATTATCACATTACCATCTACTCAAAATTGATTTGTGGGGTATCTCTTAAATAAATAATACAAGGCATATTGTGGAAATCATAGAATCATAGGTCATGATATAATTAATTTTGAATCATTGTAAAAATATATTCATAAATACAAGGTATCAATATTTTACAGGATCCACAATAAAAACCAACATCTACCCCTATAGAGATGACATCCACAACAATAATGACTAGGAAGCATCTTCAACAAGAACCATTGATTATTACTATTTTTATGTAAGGTGAATACTACAAAAATCTCTAGATTGATAATAATAAAAAAACATGCCATATGCAATGTCAAAGGTATACAACAATTGGGACATGACATTTGATGGGGTTCATCAATCATCTTCATTTAATTAACTTTATTCAGATAAGTCATATCAATCCAAGGTTGTTTGAAGGCTATATGCAATAGATCACATAATAATTTCAATTAATAGTTATTTTATTAACAACACACTTGTATTAATTTAAACAACTTGCAAAAATTTCATAAAGCAAGCACACTTTGCAAAGTGGAAAACACACTTGCATAATTTAAATTACAAAAATTTAAACACACTTTACATAAAGGGAAACTAAACAACTATTGGTCTATGGATCCAGTTAGTTTTCAAGTTATATGATATTTCAAGAATAAAAGAAATATTCATAAATGAAAATGAAACATAGATAAATCTAATATATATAACATAAATACAAAATAACATTTTCTTTTAGGTTGAGTGGGACCTTCTTCTCCCTTTATAAAAATGACTAAAAATATGAAACTTTAGAAATGCTCAAATGCTTTATTCAATCTAGTCTTCTTCCAACTTTAAAATTATTCTTATTATTCATTCTATGAATGAGAAGGTTGTATTTATAATACAACTTCAACAACTTCCTAATTATGAATAACAACCTAAAAAAACAATTTTCAACTAATTCTTATTCTAGGATAAAAATATAACAAATTTGGTTCACACATATTTTGATAATAATGATAATCCCTATTATTCAAGGAGAAAATAGTGGAAAGTGGTAGATTCACAAATACACCATCTTCTAGTTTGTTGGAGAGAATCTAGTGTACTTTGTTTTATTTCCAACAACATTTGATTTTGTTAAAGAGAATAAATCATGATATTAACAAATTTGGTTTCTTCCAACAATTTTATGTTGAGATATTCATAGTAGTTTGGATATTATAAACATCTTTCCTTCTTTAAAACTACCTATTTTTAGAAATACGATGAATAAAATCATAGAATAATCTCCAAAAATAGATAACAATAATCTTTGGAGTTCTTTTTTGTCATGATTCCATATTTTTAAACCTTATAACTAATTTCTAAAAAATTATAGAGCCATATTGGTGATTTCTAAAGCTTGAATGGTGATTTATGGAGTTAGATTGGTGACTTTCGACTCTAACTTCAAATGAGCATAACCTTTGTATATGGACTCAGATCAAGATGTTTTTTTCTTTTTTAAATTGCATAATGTTTCAATAGGAATAAAAATATGCAATCAATTTTAGGTTAGGGATGTTCTTTATGACTATTTTTTGTTTTTCCCATAACTTGTCCATTTTGATCTTACATCTTCACATACCAAAACAACAAACAAACCAACACAAAAACACACAACCTATTTTGGTTGATGTAAGGATAATTTTATCTCTCAGAAATCTTTCATCACTAGTCCATATAAATCAAATTAAAATTGAATAAATTTGGAGATGATTTATATGATACTCTGGAGCTACTGATGATCTCTAGAGCTACTTCATATTGAAATTTGGAGCTATAGATGATCTATAAATCTGCTTCAAGGTTGTTCTTGATTTAGTATTATATAAATTCAAACTTTAATATATCAATGAACAACAAATTTCAACTTGTATAGATAACATTTAGCATCTATTCTCCAAAAAATTGTTAAAAATTAACAATAATGTAGATTGCAATAATTCCTAAAGAATAGAATAGATATATCCCATATTTCAATCTAAACAAGCATAAGTTCTTAAAACTATATTCGATTCCACTTTAAAACATGATTTACGAAAGAGAAAATAGTATTATTTATGATATAAATGAGACATATTATGGTCTCATCAACATTACAAAGTTACAACATAATGCAAAGTGGCTAAGATTGCTTTGATATATCATTTTACCAATATCTTGTGGGCCAAAGGTGGTTAATACACCAATATGGTCATGCTTCCTAAATACAGACTACCTTTCACATTAGGACAACATTGGTTTCAATAGATGAAAGATACAATAGATTCAACCAACAAACATTTCATTTTCCCATAAGAGGAAAGAGTGATTATGATTCAACATAACAATGATGTTTAACTCATAATATTTAGAGATGAAAAAATACACATCAATGGATCAATCAAAACTAGAATAAGAAGAAGTGAAATGATTATATAGTCTCAAGAAAAATCTAAGATATGTTGAATTCAACCCTAATGAAAATGACATACTTTTTGATACATGATTACAAATTTTAAATATTCAAAAAATACTAAAAATAAAAGCATTCAAATATTCAAAAAAATAAAAATTAGGACCTGAGCATGACATGATTACTATTTTATACTATTTACATATGTTATTTGTCACATTATTGGTAGATAGAATATTATTTACATACACGCATACATTTGATCATATTTGAGTGTTATGCAAGACATACATGTTACACATAGACATGTAGTTGTTGGTTTCCCCTCTACCTAGTGGCCATGTAAATATTAAGGGCATCTTATTCAACAATTTTTATTATTACAAGTTATATATTTTTATGATATTTATAACATGTTGAGCCACCTATATTACTTACACATGCCTTGCTAGTTACTCACTTATTACACAACAATACAAGATATGTCATTTTAATATGATGTGACATTGATATATATAGATGTTGTAGACTCATCCATTGGTCTATGCTACATTTTTGGTGTTACTATTTTACATTATATATTACTTTGTGTGTGGCCCTTGGCCTTGCTTGATGTGATATCTTTGATGTCCCTTGTTTATGACATTTTTTATGTGCTCATGTGTGTGACCTTTGGCCTTGTGTATTGTGACATTTTATGTCCCTTGGCCTATGTGTGATGTAATAATAATTACGCTTGTTGAGTTTTCTGACATTAGGGTGTGTCATGATCTATATCAAATAATGTTACTATGTAGTCTTATTGAATAATTATTGATATTTAAAAATAAAAAATAAAATTAATTAGTTATTTATTATTAAAAATTAACCATTAAGTAATATTAATTATTAATAAAATAATATAATAATTTTGAGCTAAAATAATCTAGATCCACCTGTGTAAACACTCCAAAGCTAAAACACCTCAGGGTACTTCAAAGCTGGCTCTATATTAAAATAAAAAAATGTGAAAATATCTCTAGAATTGGTCTTTAACATTATAAACTAGAGCTAAAAAATTTCATTTGTGACTCATTTTGGTCTGCATATACAAAATATTGCATTTTTGGTTTAAATGAGATATAATATTAATTAATTATTAAAAATAATAATAAAATAATATCAATTTTTTTTAATAAAATATCAAGGATAAGCCTAATAAAAAAAATTGTATACATTTATTTATGCCTAGATGTTTTAAATCCTTAGTTGTGATCCTTCATTAAAATAATATAATAATTATTTAATAATTTTAAATAAATAAATATGTAAATAAACATTTTAAAAACATTCACTCAACAAAGTCCAAATTATTTCTAAGCATATTGACTCATTTAAAAAATAACTATAGGAACATAATTTAATGGAGTTGACATTAACATGAATTAAATGTACACAAGTAAAAATCCCATAAAAATCACAATAAAAATAAAACTAGTCATTTAATTTATTTATTTAAAAATTAGATCTAGACCTCAATATATATTTATTATGTTTGATTACTAAAACATCATAACATTTTTTATATTCATCAAAAAAATCCTAATAATGTTATGAACTTGTGAAACCTTGAATTCACTACCATAATCTCTACAAAATTTAACGTAATCAGGTTTTGTACCATGTTCATAAAGTGCAATCAACATTTTAAAGACAAGTGTAGCCATATAAAGTTCATATTATCTGACCCATGTTTTATACCATAGAAATATATATAGGACTACATGGGTATGTGAATTTCTAATATTAACACAATAGGAAAACAAGTAGAGAATATACAAATAAAAATTTTAACTTATCAAAAAGTACCTTAACTACTCCTAAAATGGATATAGGAGAATATGGAAAACTTAATAAGACTCTCAGTTTATATTGTTTTTACTTTGATACCAATTATGTTTTTTAGTTTGAGCTTGCACATAAAACCTAATATAATTATTCATCATACACAGGATATTATAAAAATGATAGCTCCTAAAATATTGAAGTCTATAACACACTCAAACCAAATTTATACAAATTGTTTAAACAACTCATTACTACACATCTTTACTACTATTCTTTTTGGGTGAGTTGTTATCACAAATCAAACTCACACACATTAAATAATTGATCTTAATAGTAGTAACATGATATAAAAATATACCCAACATAGAGGAGAAATAGAATGAACCCCTTTCACACTAAGGATAGAATTCAATTACAGAACCAATTTATTAAATCTTTTGATTTATATTATCTATGAATAGTAAATAATTTTGAAAATAAGATTGATAACTTAAGATAACATATAAAAGATGAGATATCTTAGGTAAATATTAAGTAAATATAAGTTTATAATTATTAATATATACTTAGGAAAGTAGACCAAAGGGTCATTGATTTAAAGTATGAGATTCAAGGTGAAAATTTAGCTGAGAAGGAATCTTCTACCAAAAATGTTAGTCTTTTTAAAGGACACATATAGATCTTAATGGGAAATTTTATATTATCTTAAAACCTAAATTAGATCTAGATGGTAATATATGGACAGGCTATAGGTAAAAATAGTATAGGCTAATGTCAAATATCAATCAATGGCTCCTATCATTGAATCCAAACTAGCCAAAACATCAAAATTTCTGAACTTGTTATACACTATGAACCCATAAAGGTTAAATGAATATAATATCATTGATAGGATTTTGAATTCTCATCAATTACATTCCTATCAAATAAAATATGTAATGTATCATAAAACATAAGCAATCCTCCATAATGCTTATGGTAATTGATGGATACTTGAAATAAGTTACACTTTTGATTAGCTTGGATTGCCTTATATTTTTATATAGGAACATAGGTTAATGAAATAGAACTTTCAAATTTATGATGAAAATTAAGGAAAAAGATTAAAAAATTCACAAACTTGGAAGATAACCCTACAAATCCAAACATTTTAAGCTTTTTGGAACCTAATTTGAAGCTAAATATAAATGAAGAACATAATTGAAATACTCAAAAATTCATTCACTGATGATTATTGATTTATTTTCAAAAAATAATCATTATAATTTCATTTATTTACGTTATAAATACATTTGGAGTTAAATACTATCAAACTTCCCCTCTAATATCTGATATTATACCCATGCCTTGTGAGAATACAATGCTTACAAATGTTTAAGCTAAAGCTCAATCATGCTGATATTTTTTAGAAGATATCATTTAATTTTATATTTTAATATGTATTTACCTACATTCGTATCACTATTAAATTATAGTAAATTTTAAAAACTCTACTTAATTCTTAATAGTGTTTATTACTCTATCTAAAGCTAAAATATAAGTTTAGATCTTTTTGTGTACCACTTTAATAGTATTTTTCAAAGTGAATTTGGATTCTATTTTTTATAAGATTAACCATTCAATATATACATGAAATATCAATGATATCTATATCTTATCATGGAAACTATACATGGCTTTCAATACTACATACAATTCATAACTCATGTACATTTTTTCCTTCAATCATTATATATTTAAAGGAAGATGGAGAAAATTAAGTCTTTTAATATATTATGAATGGCATACCATTGTTATAGAATTTAACATTTTTATTTTTATTATAGTTTTATACAATTAACTCATTTCAATCCAATTCATATTGCAAGTTTTTCCCTATGACTAGATAAAAAATTTCATTAAAAAAGAGATTGTGGAATTGGTTCCCTTCTCATTGTTAAATGTTTTGAAGTATTGAATTTTATAATCAAAACTCATATTTTATATCCCTTGAGGTTGTTTTATTATATTAGTATTCTTTCAATCAAGATTTTAACAAATTTGAACAATTTTTTTTACCCATTTTGTGTTGAGTTCAATCTATTATATGTTAGTTTTTATTAGTTTGATATCTTGTAGTTTAATTAATAAACTTAGTAACTTGATTCATTTAACTTATTTGTTTTCTATTTTTTCATTTCACAAGTATATTTAACCTTATAAATTTCTCTATTTTTATTTGTATTCATTCTTTTCCAGATCCCCCACCCAATTTTTTACAAAATAAGTACAATCAGACTTTGATTCCCAACAGACCAAGGTTTCCATATATAAAGCTCAAAATTGATCTAAAACTAAATTAATCAATCAAAATCTTTGAACTATGATGTGAGGTAAAGGTGTTATTAAAATATTTTTTATACCAAACTAAAACCTTTCTAGTTGAAGACAAATAAAGTGTGAAGATCATAGATCTTTATAGATTCCCTAAATAACAACTTGTACTAACATAATAATTCATGTGATAACATCTAAATTAATATCATTTCTAGGGATGACTATTCTCATAATGACAAATTGAATTAAATTTTATATTAGATCAATATTTTTACATAATGATCTATAGTTTCTATATATCTACTTGGAGACTCCAATCCAACCCAATATGAATATAAATGGTTTCTCCTAATCTATTGACCAGAAATAAAGTTTTTATAGTTAATGTAAGTCCATTATACATTATTATATAGATCAAATATATTATCGACTATTACTTCAAGTCAAACTACATACCTAGATTATCATGAAATAATATAAAGAAATAATAACATTGAGGCTTCCATGCCTAAGGTAATCTCTAATATTCTATAAAAAATCAAAGGTATTTATCTAAATCATACCCTCTTAAAATAATTACTATATATAATTCTTGAAAATAGCTCCTTCTAGAATAGTTTTATATAGAGAACTATCTCAAATAAAGATGTAAGACTGCTAAAATAATCCCTTTTCTCTAATCTTATATTATCCTACTTTCCAATAAAATACAACTTTAAAAATAATATAGGGTTCCTCAATTGTATTTCATATCTTAAACACTCTAGTAGATAGGATTATTAACCTCATTGTTATACCTATGGCAGTTCTAGATTAAATTCATTAGGTCACAACTCATTATGATACTATTATTATTCCACACATCTTATATGAAATACACTAATTCTATTTAAATAAATTTCCATGTTTCAAATATAATAATTTTATTACTACTAAATAACTCCTAATAACCAATCAAGACTATACAAATAACCTTGTAGTTTCACATGATGATGTTTTCATGTATAAAGATTTGAAAATAAATTGTCTTAGAAATATAGATGCTTTGAATATTAATTTCAGGGACATATGGGGTAAAACAAAATATAATATATATTTTTCACAATAGTATAAACATTTAAAAATAAATAATGTTGAAAGTGTACATGAAATGAGTAGGATATTTATGAAATGATATATTAGTAGTACTATAGTGGTAAATCCCAGTGAGATATTCAGCTCATGAACCTAAATTTTCTTTCCTCCATAGATAAATTATATCTAAAATTGATGCATTCCTTATTGATGCCATAAAATTAGAAAGTAACTTGAAATCTACACACAACACTCTAAGAATAATAGCTATTGCATCTTCGAGTGGCAAGAAGTGAACAAAAAAAAATGAATTCAAATACCTTTATCCTAAATTGAACTTTACTATAATATAAAATTTAAAAAGCTTTTAAAATATTTAAAAAACAATGTTACCATGATGAAGTAATAAATAATTAGTCATCCTACACTTGGGATAGAAAAAATAATACAAAATCCTCCTCATCAAAATAATATTTATTAGAATGTTGTATTTTCTTCTTGATGCCCTCATTCTAATCTAATAACTAGGATAAATAAAGGATGTATTTCCTCTTAATTTGATTAAATCTAACTCTAATCAAGCCAAAGATGAGTGGGAATGAGAATTTTTAGAATAAGGAGAAGGATACCTTGAGTCCTTTAATTTTAATGCATTCAAGGGTAATGATAAGAATTAACTTTAGCTAACCAATAACACTCATAAATTATGAATCTTTTGATTCTGACTACATAGTCCTAATATTATAAGTGAAAGCACTAAGACAAAAAATTTATTTGAATTTATTACATGAACACTACAAAAGAAGTATCATCTAAAGGAACAATCCAACTGAGGTGGAGATGATATATGGAAATAAGTGGTACTAATCTATAATTGATCAGAGTGAGTCATCCAACTAGAGGAGAATAAAATTAATATTGAAGAACCAATCCCTAAAAATACTTATACAAAAACAATCCCACCCAGAGGTTAGACTAAAATAAAGAGTCCACTATAGTTCTTACACCTATATATCCATATTCCTTAACTCATTATAATCATATAACCCTCCCTAATATTTTTCCCAAATCATAAAGAGGATATGGTTAGGAGGTTTCCCAATCATGGATATAAAAAATCTTGATTCAAAGGGCATTTGGGATTGAATTCCATAATGATTTTTTCATATTCATTACCATATGACACATATAGAAATCATCTTTGGATACTGGCACTCAACACCCTATATATAACCTAATTTAATTGGCATTCTTAGTATGTCCACTCATATGACATGATGGGATGTATGGTTTAAAGGGATACCAACTATGGCAAGGTAATTGTTTTTAGCATACCTGGGAAACATAATAATATTAAACATTAAAATTCATAGGTTACTCTTTCCAAAAAAATTTAATGTGAGACATGTCACAAAACCATACAATCATAACCTTATCTTACTTAAAATTCTCAAGCTCAATGGCATGAATCTAGTGGCTTATTTTAGAAACACATAGTGTTTGGCTTTACAGATTGGTTGAAATAACCACTTGTTGAGATTGAATAGGGTATTTTTTATCATTTTATTCTAGCTACCTTCCAAGTCCATGATATAATCAGTGGCCTTTATGATTTTCATTCATCAAATATATTTAAGGATAGGTGGATCTATGGAACTAGATGTTTGATAAAATCCCTCAAGAAAAATTTATTATAAGGGAGATTTAATTTGGTTGAGAAATTTGAAGAAAAAAGTTTTTCATGAACCATAAACCCTCTTAGATGAAGAATTTACAACTTGGGTAGAACATCATATCAATTTTGGTTCCATGATCATATGAAGGAAAAACTAGGTCCTTTTGTGTAGTTTACTTAGTGATAATGGGGTAAGAGATTTTGGTAGATTTGACAAACATCATGTCAGCTCTAACCTTATGGTACAAGAGAATGAAATAGGCCTTTTGTTGATATTTTCCACCTCCCTATTTGATCAATTTTTTTGTATATTAGTTATGCTTATAAATAAATACAAAGATAAATTAAATCTTCTTCACAATCTTAACAATTTTTATTTTAATTCATCTAATTATTTTGTATCCTTAAACATAGTATAGGAACCCCACTAAGACTTGCTTGGTGTAAAGGGCTGATTTCATGGCCAATTATAAAATTTCAAGAACTAATATATTTATGATGGTGGTATGGCATAATGGTATCAAAATATATGATAAGTAATGTGACCCCACTAATAAAATATATAAACATATATGAGTGATCCTAGAAAGGCAACTTGATGATGAACAAGCCTAAGCTAAAGAGGTTAGACATATTTTTGATGAAGAAACCCAAGGGCAATACTTCACTAGATCAATGAAGGGGACTGAGGAACCAAATTATTTACCAAAACCCTCAAAATAAAACATAATAGAATATATTGACCTTAATTTCAATAGACACTTATGAGGTCACCACTCCATCCAAATATATCAAGGATTATTTATTGTCCATTTTCAAAACCTCTTCAAGGATGAGTATGTGGAAGGGTTTTTAGAGGAAAGCATAGTAGATACATGATAAAATGTATCAATTATGTGTTTGAGGATTTTAAATCTGACTTATATTATTCCTTGAAAATGGAAAAATGTAAAGTCCCCTAGTTGTGATGAACTCCCTTTAGAGTATTTCAAAGTGATATGGGATAAAAATAATTTTTAAATTATATGCATGGAGATAGAGGTAAAACACCATTTGAGAAAGTGAATCAACCATTCAGTATTATATTGACTCCAAAAGGTAATAACATTCATAAAATATAAAATTTGGACACTTAAAACCTCAAGAAATGTTTCATACAATATTATATCTAATGTGTAGGTCTTACAAATTAAGAATGTGACTAAAAGTATGGCACATCTAGAATATTCAAGATTCCTTGTGGGATGATAAAATCAATAGTATGATCATTCCTTAGGATAATAAAAAGTACTTTAATAATAATATACTTTGATATGGCATACAACTAGATCATATACCCTTCCATCCTTAATATGATCCATCAAAATTTAAAAATGCCCTTCAATGAGGCTTTAGAAAGAGTAGTGATCAATGAGTCCTTAAGATGTCTACCCTTTAATTATCAACTCATCAAGTCCACTCTACCATACCTTAGTAATAGATAATATTGGTTTTATGATTGATCAAAATCATTTAAAACTACTTTGAGAGTTATTACCTTGGTGAAATGACTCAATCAATGCAAACTTTGGTGATTAGATGAAAGAAGAACTTGATGTTTATCACTAAAATCTTGAACACTTGTTTTGAACTATGGATCATTATTCTATGACAAGATTTTTTTTATTTGATAGGTAAATAAGTAGGTTTTACAAGGATCCTACAACCTAATAGTTAAATAAGTATAAAAGTAAAGCAGATTAATCCCTAAGGGCTAAAAAATATATTATAGATGAAACAAAATAAACAAGTAAAAACCTATAGCATAAGACCAAATAGAAATAAAAAGAAGTGAAATTACTTAGGGGTGAAGTGTCCTTCATGAGTTCCTTGTCCTCCACCTTGTACTTTGGATGTTCCTTGATAATTATTTCTTGGGTCCTCTTGCTCGGGCCTTTAGTAGTGTCTTTCGAGAATACCATCATTAGTTTCTTTTGAGCCTCCTTCTCTGGGTTCTTCTTAGGGGGGTTAGCCAAAATGAGGGGTTTGGGGGAGGGTTTTGGAGTGAGCTAAACCACCATATTTTCATGTTTTTCCCTGTTGGTTGGGTACTCTACGTCAATGGTCTATGCAAATGCCTGTAAGATCTTCTCAGCTTCTTTGTTAATCAAATTTCATTCCTTAATCAGGGAACCCAACCCTAAACCTACTATGTGGATCTTATCATTAAAATATTCCATCTATAATTTATTTTTTAAGACCAAATCAATCAATATGACATTTTCTTTCCCTAAATATTCTACCACATCATTTACTTCAAGTATGATAGGTTTAGGTTTATTAACAATGATCTAAAGGGTGATGTCCTTGGTGAGGCTTTTAGTATTAGGTCTTGTAAGGGAGGGGTTGGGAGGAGGCTTGGGAGAACCTGATGTTGGGTATTCAGTAGGGGATTATTTCTCCATATAAGATCTCCTTAGTGGATATTCTTTCCCACACATGGTCTCCCCATGCTTGACAAGCATAAATATGAACCCTTGATGAGTGATGGCATTTGTTTCACTAATTTGGAAGGCAAGGGCAATGTTTTCAAGGGATTTTAGTACAAAATAGGGAAAGATGATCCTAAATCCTTGGAAATGATTTAATAATAGGAAATTATGCAATAAAATGAGTGTGAATTTACCTTTTACTGTTAAGTACTTCATAATTTGAAGGCAAACATCTGGTTAGTGCTTTGGTAAATCCATTCTCAGGAACCCTTTTTTGTCTATTTCTAGGACCTCATTCATCTAAAAGAATTTTTGCATTATCTCCATCTTTTTGGATTGGTCCTTGAAAGACTTTGAACCCCCACATGACATCCATGTGAACTCCCCAATGAGAAATTTTGTAACAATGATTATGATGCCTCTCATTTCCATCATTCTTTTAATCTAGGTTGAGATGAAATCTTTGGCCAGGTCCTCATTATGTCTAATGATGTAATGTATGTATTCATTAATCCACCCCTTACACATATTCCTCCATACTTTATCATTATCTCAAACCTTCATGTATAAGAGTGGCTCCAACCTATTCCTATCACTTCCCATGCTGTACAAACCAATGTTTAATTTTTTTGAATAGTGATAAAGATCCACCTTCTCCTAGTTTTGTCTTCTATTATCAGTGAATTAAGGGAGTAATATAATTTCCTTATCTAATCTTAATACATTAAAGTCCTATGCATATCGATGACGACTTGGCATGAGTATGAAGGCATGATAAATGGGATTTAAGTTTTCTATGTGTGCCCAACTCCACCACAGACTAGTACATGATTGATTCATTTTAAATGGCCTTGATGACATGTGATGGGACATGGTTGCTTTTAATCCTAATAAGTAGTGAATATTTTCCCAAGTGGGTTCAAATGAAACAATAAAAAATAACAATATACTAGGACATTTATTTTAGAGTTAACATCTTATAAAAAGATATATGGGACTAATCAATAGATTGTATCAAGAGATAGTTATTCGTAAAAAAATGCTCATTTATGTGCATAATTATTACTCTTTTTCTCAATTTTTTTCTAGATCCAACTATTGATAACATGGTAAAACTAGTTTATAAATTTACTTGGACTAAGTGGGATAGTCAAGAAGGCATGTTTATATTTATTGGAAGTGGTATATTTAACTAAATAACATAGGAGGACTCATGTATTAGAATTTATAATGAAAGGAAAATACTTAACATATAGATGAAGTTTTCACAAGAACCATAGAACGTATTAGTCTATCACCCTATCTGTTTCCCCTTCCATCCCTAATATATCTACCATTATTCTCCTTTGATGATATTTTTTTAATTGTAATTTGATCTTGTTAGATTTATCCCTCCTAATGCCATTAACTCTTTTGATATCCCTCACAAGGAAAAAAAACCAATGCTTTCTATTAGAATCAATGAATTTGTTTTCAATGATATTTTGTGTTTTTATTTGGGGTATTTTTTCTATTATAACTATGGTTTTTGGTGCCAGTGGTATTATTATTTTGAATAGGGATACCCAAATTAAAAAATTTAAAAGTAATGGTGGTATTATCATTGATTGAATTTCTTTTTAAAATGATATAATCCTATCATAGCAGAGCATATCCCACTTGAGCATTGAATTCTCAAATATGGACGTTATAATAAAAAAGACATCAAATTCAAGTTTGGATATAATTAATCCTCAATAAATTTATGGTGATTTCCATGGGAATGTAAATAATTATTTATTATAACACTTAATTTTTACTTGATTCATGATTATAAGTTTTATATTTGTCTTGTTTGAATTCAATGTAAAATGAAAGACAATTACAAAATTCTTCACAATTTTAGGGAAAAAATAATTACAAGAGAGTTATGGATATTAACATATTATCCAATTACAACAAAAATTTTGAATTTTTTAATCTAATTAAAAAAATTACTTGATACATTAAAAATTACTATTCAATACCAAATGATTATTTTGGGAGAGTTGTCAAATCTTTAGGTTATTTCAACATCCACAAACTTGTCACTTCCCCTTATATTTTTCATATAAGTTTGTGACCTTGGGATTGCCTATTAGAAATATTTTAATGAAATATTTTTTGATTATATATAACATTGTAACTAGACTGAGAGTAAGATTTTTAGAAGGTATCAATGCATTTAGATGTTAAAAAATCCTGTAGCATGGCTTCATCATTTTATCTATCCTAAAGTTTATGAATGGTGGATATTTAACCATAATGTTTGGGTGAAACCCCATAGTATGTGTCAAGAAATCAATGTTATTGTGTATCTTATCTATATAAAAACAAAAGAAGTGAGAATATTTATAAGTAATTTTTTTTATCTCATTTTGGAGGATTCTTATGTTCTTTATTCTCTAAAATTTCTCTATCAAAGTTTTGAAATCATAGACAAGAAGTATAAGTGACCACCTCATGGCTTTGGAAAAATTATCCTTAAAACCAAATTAATATTAGCCTTTTTATTATAATGTCCTCTCCATGGTTGGGATGGATAGTTTGGGTTAAAAATATCTCCCTCCATGGTTGGGAACCCTCCCAATCATGGAAAGGGAAGAGAACCTACTTTCATTCTCACTTTCAAGATGTCGACTCATTTGGCATGTTGGGACATATGGTTGGGATGGATCCAACCCTCATGAGGGAAAACATTTTCACTCTCCATGGTTGGGATCTATCCCAACCATAATGGGGGTAATATTTTTCCCTCTCCATGTTTGGAGGGATCCCAAACATAACATGGGAAAAAAATTCCCTTGCCATGATTGGGATTTCTCTAACCATGGAGGGGATTCTCCATGGTTAAGAGAGCTCTAAACCATGTAGAGTAAAAAAACATTGTCCTCTTCATGGTTGGGATCCCTCTAAACCATATATAAGATATATTCATTGTAATGAGGGATGTCAACCATGACAATAGAAAAATTTTAACCTCTCAATGTTTAGGAGAACTCCCAAACCTGGAGAATGTAAAAATTTTCCCTAAAAATTTCCCTTTCCTTGGGTGGGATGGATCCCAATCATGGAGATGAAATTTTTGCCTTATCCATTTTTGAGATCCATTCCAACCATGGGCCCTTGTATTATCCATTTTTTGGATGGATCCCAACCATGGAGAGGGAAAACATTTACCCCCACCATGGTTTAGAGCCCTCCCAACCATGAAATCCAGGGGGAGGGGAGGGGGATCCTCTCCATTGTTAGGAAGGATCCAACCCTTCATGGTTGGTATGGCTCCCAACCATGGAAAGAGAAATAAAATTATTCCCCCATAATGATTAGGATCCTTCCTAACCATGGAGAAAGGAAATTTTTACCCCTAGATCCTATGGTTTGGAGGGCTTACCCCAACTAGCAGTAGCATAATCATTATTATATATATACACACATATGGTATGGAATAAATAGTATCATATCCCATATGTAGATAAAATTAATGGGTTATATGATTCTTTATTTGTGGTTGGTTCATTGGGACTAGTTATAAACTAGTTTGATCAATCAGGGTGATTGTATCCCTTATGTGTCATGTTGGGTTAATTTAATTCTAGCTTTTTTCCTCAATCAGGATCAAGTCCTAATTTATTATTTGAAAGGATATAATAGCATCTTTATCATTTAAATTTATTTCTTATCCTATAATCATTGTGCTAAAATTGACCAAAATCTCATTCATACATTTTGTCAAACAATTGACGTGTAATTGTATGATCTAAACTACATGTTTGTAAAAAATAAAACTATAATGGATTTTGATTATAAAATTTAGATCTTCCTCAACATATCTAAAAACTAATAATTATGGTAAATTTTGATTACAACATCTCAAAAAATAAGTTTTTCATATCTAGTTTATCAACATTTCCCTATCAATAATGTATGTGGAATAGAAATTACAACATCTAACAAATTTAGAATACAATCAAAGCTTACATAGATCTGATATGTTTCAAATTATTTCATTAATTCAAAGTGTTTGAATTTTAAATATATTTTTGGGTGATTATAATATCCCTAAGGATAATATGGACTCCTTGGGATTTATTTGCACCCTGATTAATATTAGTGCTTAGTTTTCTAGTGATGGGAAAAATAGGTTGTTTAAAATAATGATGGACTGCATAAACTTATGATAAAAACTACATAAAATATAATTTTATGATTATTTTATAATTGTGTATGTTTTTAAATTGGCATGTTTTGTGTCACCAAACATGATCCATCATATGGAGAAAGACTAGATCACAATTGGTGATCCGAAACATGTTGAGTAAAAAACATGAACATAATTATACCAAAAGTATCATATTATATTTTATGTAGTTGTCATAGTTTTATGTGTTCTATCATTATTTTATTTATCCTAATGATTGATCATAGTTGGTGATATGAAACATGTCATGTTAAAAACACACATAGTTATATGAAAAGCATCAAATTCAAATTTTATGGATTGTGAAAGAATAAATAGGTTTTTCAATGAAAAATAGTTATCATAATAAATATTGACTAGAAGGGGGATGAAATAGGTAGTAAAAACAAGTGCTTAGAAAGTTATTTTTAAAAAATTATTATTTTCATATAGTTGACAACAAAAAATGTACAAACTAAGCTTATTGATGACATAAGACAACATGATGAAATTTTTTCTTTAAAAAATGTTGGATTGTAAAAAAAAATTATTTGATTAGGTAAAAGACCTAGTTTTACAAGGACCAAGAACCTAAGTATAAGAAAAGAGTGATAAAATATAGCAAGCCCCATGGGCTGAGAAGCCAAAAACTAGATTATCAAAATAGTAGGCTAACTATCATAGCAAAAGATAAAAACATAAAAAGATAAAGAAATTTACTCTAAGAGGGAGGAGCCCTCTATGAGTACCTTAACCACCTCGATATCCTTCATCTGATTTGTTCTTGGTGATTATATTGTAAAAAATTAATAGAAAAAAATACATAAAATATGTTTTTTGAGGACATAAAACAAAAAACAAAACTAGATGTTCAAAAAAATGACAACACTCATAATCTTGTGATAATAATTGCATAAAATAGGATTGTCAATTACAAAAATTAGCCTAATAAAAATTATATAAAAGGGGGGATTTAATAGTAATTATTATGTTACCATCCTTTATAAGCACCATAAAAAAATTTAAAACCAATTGTTGAATTATTATGGAAAGGTAAGAGGAATACAAGAGAATTATGAATTCTTATGATTATTTGACTATTATTCAATCTATATTAACCCCTAGTTAATCTCTACTTGTTTTGAATGTTATATTTTGTTAAGATCGCTGAATAGTGAGCATGCAGTAATGTTGAATTCTTGTAGAGGCATAATGAGAGCTCCAAAAACAAGAAAATTTCACAAAAGAAATGTTTGCATAAACCAACTTAGAAGAATAATAAAGTACATATAGGGTGAAATTAAGTCACCAAAAAGTTAAAACCCTAATTATAAATAGAACCCAATTAAAGGTAAATGACCCCTAATGACTTAATTAACTAACCTAAGTAAGTTAAAAAATATATAGGTAAAACCACTAGGTGGGAAAATTCCTACACTAACACCCCCCCTGAAGCATAGCTTAGATGGGTAGAAGAATTGGGTCTCAACAATGAGGCTTGATGAGGAACCCAAACACAATGAAACTCCCATAAACTAGGGTAAAAGATAAAACCCATAGGAATAAAACTCCTCCCCAAAAGAGAGAAAAGAAGAGAAGAGAGATAAAAATCCCCACTAAGGTCTACAATTGATTGTATCCACTCGATGTCACCTAGAGGAATGCTCAAGAGTGACTATGAATTAAAATTAGATGTAGTGAAGAGTGGTTCACCCTAAAATAATGATTTTATCCACCAAGTGCCTGATGGATCTTTAACCAAGGTGTAATTCCTATGAAAATAATGATTCTCATACTATGAGGTAGATCGACCAACTGCTCTACGCCAAGATGGTGCACTAGAAGTAGAGGAAAAGAAGGTCTTCAAAATCCTCTATAACTATGGAATAGACTGCCTGATATCTAACATATCTTGGATCAGTATACCATTTCCCTATAATTCCAAAAGTAGACTAGAGGTAAGAGGATCAGGAACTAACTCTTAAATATCTGGAAGGTGACAAGGAAATGGAGGAGGTGTGTCCACTTCATTGTTGTAATCATCTACAAAAGCAGAAATGTCAATATCAAAAAAATACTTAGGCTCAAAAGTGTCAATAAATATAGGTGAGTCTAAAGAGGAATCTAAATAATTTGAAGGAGAGTTAGAAGCAAAGTGTGAGAAGATATATAGCTAAGTCTGATGATCGACCATTCCTACAACTAAAATAGTATCACTATGTAACTCCTTGATATACACTGAATCTGGATTGAATTTAACTCATATACCCAGACCAAGGTGAGTGATTTGGTAGACTGATAAGAGATTAGTTGAGAATGAGGGCACACTTAAAACATTATTGAATATTCCATCACTAACTTCAATAGACCCTCTCTTGAGAACCTTTTTATAAGTGTTGTCACCCAATTGTATAGAGGACATGTCATATGGTTTCAAGGAACTAAACTCAATCTTTGAAGAGGCCATGTGATGTGAAGCACTAGAGTTAATGACCCATGTAGGAGGATTTGGAGGCATAATTAAAACTAAGACTTTGCCTTTCTATTTGCCCTTGTTATTTTTTTTGCCTTTTTTTTTGTCAGAGTTATTTGCCTTAGTGGATTCATAGGTTGATGAAGAAGGTTTGATAGAATGTAGAACACATATTTTATTTTGAATAAGAAGGCTAGTAAGGTGGTCAATGTATTTCTTCAAACATTTACTCTCATCATGCTTACCTAAGTAATGCCCACATTTGATCCAATCTTTCTTAGGCTTATGACTGGAAGAAGAGGTCACATTGTTTGATTTGGAGGTGGAAATATTTTCACCCTTTTCATCATTTTTATTTCTCTACTTTCTCTCTCTATTGTTAAAAGCTTTATCTTTCTCAATAAGTAGTTCCTGAGATTTATATGACTTCACTATGCCCATCTATATCAACTTATCTTGCTCTCAAATCAGGTCTACAACAAAGGTATCTAAATAAGGTATCTTCCATATAGTGTCAAGAGCACTCTTAGTGGCATGGAAAGTGGACAAAAATACATAATATTCAAGGCCCAATTTAGAGAGTATTGATAGAACAATTTATTCATATTTCTTTTCAATTCCACATGCTTTCAACTATAATCTCAAAAGTTTGAACTTGGTGAAGAAGTCTTGAAGAGTGTCGAAGTCATTTGAGCTCAATATAATGAGCTCATTTTCCAACTTATGTCCTCTCATCACATCCTACACCCTAAATATCTTGGTGAGATAGGCCCACACCTCAGTAGGTGTTTTGGTAGATTTGATGTGAAATAGTATATTTGGGGAGATGGAAAGACACAGTATTAGTCCATGGACTTTGTCACAATAGTTAAACCATTTGATTTTTGCTCTAGCATTAGTAGGTTTAGTCTCAGTGCCTATTATAATTTGATGGCATTAGATTGTAAGATAATTTCCATTCTAGTTTTCCATTCATGATAATTAAATGGTGTAAGTGGATTAATATAGAGTGAATCCATAGTGCATAAGTAAATATTGTTGTAATAAGTAAAGAAGAATGCAAAAAAAGAAGGAATGCACAACACAACATAGTACTCCTTTAGAAATATCAATAATGACCTTCTAGATGTTTCAAATACAATCACAATAATATAGACATCAAATTTAACTAAAAATTTATCTTGATTAGTATGTGTGTAAGTATAAATAATTAGAGGGATGTCAGATTTAACCAATAATGCATCCAAGAGAGAGTGTAATAGGGATAAAGTGAGGTTTAAGCCATGACACCATGAATAAAATGGATGTTAAAAAAGGGAAAAAATAATACCTCTAATGCATATATCTTGAAAAAATATGCACTTTCAAAAAAAATTACACCCAAAATGGAGCTACAAAGTGAAAGTTATGGTACTTACAAGTTCTTATGCCCACATATTCCTAGACCCTTTCCAAAAATGGAATTTTTTTCCAACCTTGTGTTTTTTGATCTAAAAATACAAAAATGGTTCAATATATTTATTTATCAACTTTCACCTAAAAATTGGTGCCCTCCTAAATGTCACATGGGGTTTTAAAGCTTGCTTACTCAAAATTCTAAAAGTGCTTTACTTGTTTGGGTTTTCCACACTGCTTTACTTACTCAGGCTTTCGACTAAGCATTACTTTCTTGAGGTTCCAAGTAACTACTACTCAAGTTTTTGAGTGATCATTACTTGCTTAGGGTTATGAAAAATTTCTACTCAGGTTTTCAAGAAACTTCAACTTAGGTTTTTGAACAATTGTTACTCAGGTTTTCAAACAATTACAACTTGATCTTTCGAACAACTATAACTCAGGAACTTGAGCAACTTTAATGTATGTTTTCAAATAACTTCAACTCAGGCTTTTTAATAACTTCAAATTTGAGAACTCATAGAAGTAAGACTCCTTTTAAAACCTATATCAATCTAGCAATTAGGCTTTTAAGTAACTACTACTTCAATCTTTCAAACCTAATTTACTGAATAAGTAATTTCCCTTCACAAAATTGAGTTGGTATACAATAGCATAAACTAGATTTTTAGACCTACTTTTCTAGATAACATGAATTGTAAGTAGTTAGGGGTTGAAATTTTGATGACTTCTCCAAGTAAGTTATTAGGTTTTAGAAGTATGATTATTGACTATTGATTACTTCCAAGTTGTTAAGGTTATGAAGTCCAATTTATTAAGTCACCAGATTTGTGGGTTTTATAAGCTCTTATACTCATTCGTATAGACGTCTAACCAATAAGAATAAAACTCGATTTTTGGAAAATTTGTAAACTTTCTCAACAAATAAGAGAGACTCATTTGAGATCTCAAAAAGCCCAGAAGGAATATGTAACTATATTTTTGATCTAAAGTCAATTGACATGAGTTTCAAAGAAGAGAATAATGACACCTCTAAGGTCAAAATATGGCCATGAAAGAACAAAAAAAACTATGGAAAATGTAGGAGGATCATGCCAAAGGAGAAAAATGCATGAGGCTATCATGAAAGCTCTGATACCATGTTATAGTTCACTAAGATCTCTGAATAGTGAGCATGTAGTAATGTCAAGTTCTTTTAGAGGTAGAATGAGAGATCTAAAAATAAGAAAAATCCACAAAGAATTTTTTTGAATTAAACAACTTAGAAGATGAAGAAAGTACATATAGGGTGAAACAATCCATACCCATTAACTCCCCAATAGCATGAATAACATTTTTGAAATTAGAAGAACAATTTGGAAATTTTGAAAATTTTTACATTCTTTGATCTCTCCACTTTTTTCATCTGAGATATTGGAGGGGAATGGGTTTCTTGGAAAGGTTGGGAATTATTTTATCACATTTATTTGAGGCATTTTCTCAAACTATTCACAAATTATATTCTTTCACATTTTGCATTATTTACCAGGACAATTGTAGCTACAAAATCTTACAAAAACATGGTTTCACCTATGCTAAGATGGATTTCTATGACCTATTCTAAATATCCCATATTTTCAAGTGGTACATGGCATATTTTAAGGTTTAATGTTAGTGGTGATTGTTAAGAAATCCTAAGTATTAGTGCTTATAGTTATTTCTTGTGTAAGTTACAACAACTCATGTATAATACTGGTGAGTTATTGTAGGAGATATTCATGGAGATTAACTCTCATTAAATATAGAAACTACCTACCCTATATATTTGTATGTTTGCATTTTAAATATCATTGATTGTTTATTATAGTTAACACCTATTAAATTTACATTTGGTACCAGATCCAATTTATTTGAGTGGTTATGGAGTCTTTAGGTTTGTTTAATATGAGAGTCTTTTGAAGAATTATTTCAATGTATATGGTTTGCTTTGAGAGTTTGTTAGTTTTAAAATTCATTTTGTGTGTCGATGGTCTCCATGTAATGATAATTTTTGAGTATCCATCATTATATTAAGAGTAGCATAGCATGTGAAGCACCTGATATTTGGATAGAGAAGCATCTCCAACATTGCATGAAATAAATTTATCATTCTACCAGTATTACACAAAGTGGAGCACATATCTAGAGTGCAGAGCTTTTTGTATGATTTACAATGATATTATACGATATATTTTATTTTTTGCCTCATATATCACATCCTTATAGATTATACATTTACTAAATCAAATTAAGACATCACCATGCATAAAAGAAAGGCCATTTCATCACCATGTGTAGATTTGAGTATATTTTCTCTTATTAATCTCCTTTTGTGTATTTTTTAGTGGTAGATTAACCTGGGATTTAAAACTATATGCAAAATCAACACTCACCAGGTGCATTTATATATATGCAAAGATTAACTCATGTCATTTTTTAGTCCATCAAACATAGCTATTGCGTAAATATGTCAAGTCTGTGTTAAATGGTTCTTTTTCAGGTGTGTAAAGGTCAAGTTTTTTAATCATTTGTCTTTTATGGTATTTATAATATCCATCTTACAATTTTTTTAGTTTTGGTCCATATATAGATGGTAATATCAAACTTTTATAGTGAATTATTATTAGGCAAAGTCTTTAATACTTCATTCACATTATAAAGTCAATGTTATTTTATAAAATAGGTTTAAATTTTTTTGTATAAATGTCAATAGTTTATAAGTGTCATTACTTGGGTCAAAGCCAAAAACATGTCAAAATTATGAGTCTTGTTTAGGTTAATAAGAAGATAAATCTCTCATATTATTTGTATGGATACATTTTCAATAGAAACCAACATATTGTATCTCTATTTGAAACAATTTAAAGATGGGCATTCCACTATAAAATTTTAATGTTCTCAATTTTCACATTTGGAAAGTCAAGACTCAAATTTAGTTAATGAACAAGAATATGTGGATAATAGTAAATGGTAATGAGAAATCACCAAAAGATCATACTAAGGTATTAAAATTTCAAAGTTGAGATGATAAATCCAAATCCATCATTGTCCTTGAACTTTCAAACTCTGAATTACACTGTGTGGATTAGGAGAAACCATCCACAGAAATCTGGAAAAATCTAAATAAAACATTTGGTGCTAAAGTACTTAATTAAAAATTTTATATAAAATTAAAATTATTTAGACTCAAAATAAATGATAGAGTTTTAGTTTAAATTCATATCAATAAGCTAAGATGTCTTATGAGACAACTAGCAAAAGTCAAAGATCTTGGTGATGATGATGTAAAATCTATATTATTGAATAATTTACCTCTCAAATACAATAGTGTTTTTTTCACTCTTATTTATATGCATTACCAATATTTGGAAGATATGATTGTAGCTCCCTTAGCTGAATAAAAAAGGACTAAAGAAGATATAAAAGAAGAAACTACATTGTATGTGAAAAAGAGCCATAAAAAGTTCTATAAAAACAAGGAAGAACCTAAGTGTTTTTACTACAAGAGAAAGGGGAATACACCTAATTATTTTAAAACTTAAGATACTAATATTATAAAAATAAAACTCAAAACATATGAAGCTAATATGATCATAGAAGAAGAATCAAATTGTTAGGTTGTGGAGCTAAAAGCTTCAACTGTTGCAGACATGGAGGAGGTTGCTGAGTTCCAAGGATGCCAACGTCGGCAGTAAGACCGACGTTGGTCATCTATAGTGCAAAAGGGAAACCAACATTGGCAGGAGTCAACCGACATCGGTCACCTCTAGGTAGACAGGGACTGACGTCGATCACCTATGGCAGTTCTAGAACTGTTCATTACATGGACAGTTAGTTCGTTGAACCGAGTGTTTGCATGTTAAGGGCTAATTATAGTCTCGAGTTGTGTGTCTAATTATTTTAAATTAAGAGTCTAAGTTATTTTTTAAGTCTGGGATCTATTTATAGACCCATTGGCATGTATTGTAATTAGTGAAAATAGAGGAAGGCAAGGAAGATCCTTCCAAGTGTAAGATCATTTGAGTTATAGGTTGTTGTAAGCTCATGGGAGAAGATCTACATGGTAAGTAAGATCAATTTGAGATCTACTTGAAGTACTTTGAGTACTTGTGTACTAGCAGGGTTATTACTGACTGGTTGAAGAGGTGAACACCAATTCTGTGTGTGAGTTGTGTGTTGGAACCATTTTTGGTAGGAGAGTGAACTCTTGAAGAAAATTACTGAACACTTGAGGTGCGGGAAGCTTCTAAGAGGTGTGGAGAAGAAGTGGCATCTTCTTTATTGTATTTTCTTTCTGGATGAGTATTAATACAAGATTATGTATTATCTCTCATATTTTGTGCTATTTGTAAATTCTAGTTACTTGTTCATTCTGGTATAATTTCATGTTTAGTTGCTAATACAAGGTAATCATATATACTCTTATTGGTGGAGTAAGATCCTAACAGTTAGTATCAAAGCTTTTGATTGGGTTACTAATAGGTTGTATCAGATCTGTTTAGTGTGTGTTGATTACAAGTTACTCACAGGGGTTTTTATTTGAGTGGGAGTATAGCAATGGTAGAAGAAAGTAAGCTATGAATGGAGAAGTTTAATGGCAAGAACTATCAATTATGGAGGATGTATATTGAAGATTATTTGTATCAAAAAGATTTGTACTTACCATTGGGTGGGGTTGCATGTGAGCCCCTGGATATGAAGGATGAAGAATGGGAGGTTCTTGATCAGAAGGCTCTGGGATCTATAAGGTTGAGCCTTGCATCATCTGTGATTTCAAACTTATCACAGGCCAAGACAACAGTAGAGTTGATGGAATCTTTGGCAAATTTATATGAAAAACCCTCAGCTTTGAATAAGGTATTTCTTATGAAGCAATTATTTAATTTGTAAATGTTGGAAGGTGGATCTGTACATAGTCATCTTAGTGATTTCCATGGTTTGGTAAACCAGTTAAATTCAGTCAATATTGTTTTTGATGATGAAATTAAGGTTCTTTTAATCTTATGCTCATTACCTAAAAGTTGGGAGAGTTTGGTAATGGCAGTTATTAATACTGCGTCTGCTTCAAAAATCTTAAAAGTGGATGATGTTGTGAGTGTAATCTTGAATGAAGAAATTCACAGGAAAAGCACAGGTGAATCATCAGGGAATGCTTTCAGTGTTGAAAGCAGGGGAAGGCAAAGAGAGAAGATCGAGCATGGGAGATCAAGGTCAAATATAGGCAGGAGATCCATGTCTAGGTATGGTAGAATAACCTGATGGAAATGTGGAAAGCAAGGGCACTTAAAGAGAGATTGCTGGGTGAATGAAGATCAGCATGAAGGACATGAAGAAGAAGCAGATGTTGTGGATTTTGTTGCACAAGATGATCTGGTATGTTCCTTAGATAAAGTAGAATCTTGGGTTTTAGATTCTGGTGTCTCTTTTCATGCATCCCCAAATAGGGAATTTTTTCATGAATATGTCTAGGGAGACTTTGGAGAAATTTATTTAGGGGATGGTAAGCCTTGTCAGATGGTTGGCAAAGGGAAAGTGAAGCTGAAATTGTAGACAGGAAACACATGGGTATTGAAAGAGGTCATGCATATCCCAATCCTGAAGTGGAATTTGATTTCTGTTGGAAATTTGGGTGATGAGGGTTGCATAGTAACTCTCACAATGGACTCTTGGAAGGTTACCAAGGGTGCACTTGTTGTAGCAAGAGGTAAGAAAGTAGGTACGCTTTATCTATCTACTTATATTAATGATTCTCCTTTTGTTTTATCTACTTCAGCTGTAGATTCGAAGATGTGGCTTAATAGGCTTGGTCACATAAATAAGAAGGGGATGCATGTTCTTGAGTCAAAGGGTATGCTTTCGTATTTGAAAAGCATGAATCGAGATTTCTATATGCAAAAGAAGAAGGTAACGTTTCTTGAGAAATCTGATGTTCATGACAAGAATAGGAAAGCCTTGGTTTTCAAGGAGAAGGTGATGAACAGAGATCAGCGGAAGGGGCTGAAGAATTCTGAGCAGAGCAAGGGTGATTTGGACAAGGGTTTGATCCAAAATGAGCTCACGGGTAAAGGTCATCGCTCACAAGTAAAACACAGAGACTAACATCGGTTAGAAAACTGACATCGGCATCCAGACAGGGACCAAGGTCAGCTATGTGCATCCCAACATCGGTGACTCATGGACAGATAAACACTAGCGTCAGTCATGGGGAACTGACATCGGTGATGAGGTAGTTGCATGGAACCGACATCGGTCAGGTGCAAACTGAGATGTGATCGACATCGGTCACTGAGATAGATTTTGGGCAGATAGCAAGCTGTCAAGGAGTCTCAAGTGCCCATATGGAGGAATTAAAGGGTAAGTAAGCGTTAAATTCATCATTTCCCTTCTTTACACTACTTTTTACTCACTGACGGTCAAGAACCAGGAAGTTATTAAAGAAGCAGAGCAGGTAGATCTAGGAAACAGTGGGAGATTGGCATGGATGAGGAATGTGATTCCTTGGAGAAGAACCAAATGGGAGTTTTGGGTGGAGTTTCCATCTGGAAGGAAGCACTGAGAGACGAATGGATGTTCAAGATAAAGAAGAGTGGAAATGGACATGTGAGAGGAAAGGCCAGGGTATATGGTCTTGAATAAGCTGCAGGATAATAGAGGTTTGACCATTGTGTTTCTCTTTACCATGTTGGATAATATTAGTTACATTATCCTATTACTGTATTGTGTGCTTGTTGCAGGGTTACACTTACAGGGAGTTATTAAACTAAAAGTAAAGCTATTTCAGAAGTATGTCATGAGGAATCTGGGAGCAGCAAGATTCTTTGGCATGAGTGTGTTCTAGGGACATGGAAGGTCATAGGTTGACTTTGTTTCAGGATGATTATGTGAGACCGGTTAGCACGCCGATGGTTGGACAATTCTATGAACAGTGTCTTGATTCACATAATGAGGTCGAGTACATGTGTACTAAACCTGAGTTTTCCCAAGCAGTGGGAGCTGTCAAAAAGTTTGGAGCCAATCCAGGAAAGAAGCACTGGAGGGCAGTTTAGTGAAGTCTTAGGTATCTGAGAGGGACCAGCAGCAGGTCGACATGCTATGTAGGGTCAAGTTATTTTCTACATGGTTTGTAGATGTGGATGTGGTAGGTGATTTGGATGAGAGGAGGTGCACCACAATATTTGTGGTGGTTGGTCTTCAAGAGTGATCTTAAAGAGGGATACAAAGCCAAGGGAACAAACTAGATGATGTATAGATACAGGTACAGTTGCAGTTGTTTATCTCCAAGTGGGAGATTGTTAGGTTGTGGAGCTAAAATCTTCAACTATTGCAGACATGGAGGAGGTTGCTGAGTTCTAGGGTTACCGACGTCGATAGTATGACCAACGTCGGTCATCTACAGTGCAGAAGGGAAATTGACATTGGCAAGAGTCGGCCGATGTCGATCACCTCCAGGCAGATAGGGATTGACATCGATCGCCTGTGGTAGTTCCATAACTGTTTGTTGCACTGACAGTTAGTTCATTGAACCAAGTGTTTGCATGTTAAGGGCTAATTATAATCTTGAGCTGCATGTCTAATTATTTTAAATTAAGAGTCTAAGTTATTGTTTAAGTATGGGATCTATTTATAGACCCATTGGCATGTATTGTAATTAGTGAAAATAGAGGAAGGCAAGGAAGATCCTTCCAAGTGTAAGATCATTTGAATTGTAGGTTGTTTCAAGCTCATGGGAGAAGATCTACATGGTAATTAAGATCACTTTGAGATCTACTTGAAGTACTTTGAGTACTTGTGTACTGGCAGGGTTATTACTGACTGGTTGAAGAGGTGAACACCAATTCTGTGTGTGAGTTGTGTGTTGGGACCATTTTTGGTAGGAGAGTGAACTCTTGAAGAAAATTACTGAACACTTGAGGTGTGGGAAGCTTCTGAGAGGTGTGGAGAAGAAGTGGCATCTTCTTTATTGTATTTTCTTTCTGGATGAGTATTAATACAAGATTGTGTATTGTCTCTCATATTATGTGCTATTTGTGAATTCTAGTTACTTGTTCATTCTGGTATAATTCCGTGTTTAGTTTCTAATACAAGGTAATCATATATACTCTTATTGGTGGAGTAGGATCCTAACACAAATCATGAAGATGAACCTTTGAATGGAGATAGCGGTTATAACTCTAAAGACTTTGTATACTAAAAGAAATTCTTAAGTAAAAGATGGAGGCAATGTAGGTTGGAGGATATACAACATGTTCTCATCAGTTTTTAAGTGATGAGGTCTCAAAATGATGTTGTGACATGATTTTTCGTAGTGTGTTTTCCTTTATACTAAATGTGTTTCATTTTTTAGTATGTTGTTGGTTTACTAAATAAACTCCTTTATAGAAATTTGAAAAAGATTCATATTTTTAGGAAACTCAATTTTGGGGATTAGGAGAATATTTTGAGGTAAACTCCAAGTAGATGGTTATCCAGCTAGTTCTAAGCTTGTGAATCTTATAAATTCATAATTTGGGCACCCAAGTAGAAAGGGAAAGTCTCACAAGAACTAAAAGAGTGAGGGATTAATCCTGCATAATTTCAAATCATAGTTACACCTTCACGAGGGTAAAGAGATAACTTATGGAGTTATACTTGGTTTAAGAGATGCTTTAAGGAGGTAGTTCAATTTTTTGAGAATGTAATCTTCCCCATATTCACACTAGGGGGGGCGGGGGGGAATGTTAGGAAATCCTAAAGTATTAATGCTTATATTTATTTGTTGTGTAGTTATAACAACTTACATAGAATAGTGTTGAGTTTTTGTAGGAGATATTCATGGATATTATCTCTCCTTGAATGTAAGACATGTCTACCCTATATATTTATATATTTGCATATTGAATATCATTGAATATGTATTGTATTCAACCCTTGTTAGATTTACATTGATACAGTTAGATTTGACTTTGGAATAAATAAGGTTAAATTTCTTATTTTTTATCTTTTCCTTCATCATTTTTGTTAGTCTTACATTTCAGATAAAATATGTTGCATTGGATTTGAAATAAGGAAAACTGAACATAATGCTCATAATGTACTAAGAATAATTACCATATTTTCTAATTTTAAGTTTATTTTTCATTCTACCATTTCTCTTTTTGTATCCTTTGCTAAGATTATTTTGTTCTATCTGAGAAAAATATATTGAAGAGTAGTAATTACCATGTTGTCATATGAAGATTTTTTAGCCTTAAAATAATAATAACTTTAGTGAAAACTCAACGCACAATAGTGAATCTATAGTTTTGATGCATGACACTATAGTTTTAAAACCTACTGGATGTCCATTCCTTATTCCAAATCTCCCACATTTTTAAGTAGTGTGGGATGGATTCTAAGGTTGAATGTTAGTGGTTCTATAGTTCAATTTAAATTTGGAAAAAATAAGGACAAATTTCTCATTTAAAATTTTTCTCTTTCTTCATTTTCATGAATCTTACATTTCATTAAAAAAAATCATTTGGTTCAAAATAAGAAAGTAAAATTGAATAGATTATTACATTTTTAGGATGAGTAGATTACCAGGTGAATATATAGTTCTAATGCAAGTTTTTAAAGGTTTAAAACCTATTGTTCATTAGAATGAGAATGACTTATTTTTCCCCTAATCATGATATAAAGACTTTAATATGATTGATAATTTGAAAAATATAATAGGTGCTTACATTTGAGTGAAAATTTATTGCATTTGGTTCAAAATAAGAAAGGAAAACTAAATAGATAATTGCATTTTATATGCAAGAATAATTACCATATTATCTAGTTTCAATTTTAATTGTAATGAATATATATTTATGATGCATGACACTATAGGTTTAAAATCTATTGGATATATGAAAGATAATGACTTCTTGTTCCCATGAACATAACATAAAAACTTGAATATGATTGAGATTATGGAAAATATGATAGAGGTTACAATCTACTCAGCTTAAAAATAAGTAGAACCATACTTTAAGTTAACCACATGATATAATTGTTATGGCATAAATGAGACCAAGCTGCACATAATTTGATTGAGGTATGCTCAAAGTTGAGATTAGGAAAAAGTAAGTAGGGCCATAAATACTTGAATATGATTAAAAATGTGGAAAATATAATAGATTTATTAGATTTCAGAGAAAATTTGTTTCATCTAATTTAAAATAATAAAGGAAAACTAAACATAATACTTAGAATGTACATAAGAATAATTACCATACTGTCTAGTTTCAAGTTTAACTTTTACTTTTGGTATTTCTCTTTTTATAGCCTTTTCTAAGAGTATTTTTTTGTGTCATTGAGAAATTTTTTGAGGGGTAATATTCACCATGTTCTCATATGATGCCAACACTAGATTCTTTCATAAATCAGTCATATAAAGTATATTTTCAAACTCATAATACTTTGGTCAAACTACTTGGATCAACATCTTTGATCCATCATCAATAAAAATAAATATTTATTTTTCCTACTGATGAATCACAAATTTTTATCTAAAAATATCCATTAAAAAAACTTATACATAGTATTTTCAAAAGCCTTCAATTTAATATGTATGTACTATGAAAGCATCCAATCTCTCATATGGTTATAATTTTTTTCAAGCTAAGAAATCTTCATATGACAACAAGGTAAGTTCTACCCCTAAACAAATTTATATTATATGTGGAAAAGAAGCAAAATTTAAACTTAAAACTAGTGCATAAAATAAATTTTAAAGCATTAGCACTTAATCATTTTATCACCTTAAGAAAAAATGTAATTTTCATAAATTAAAATATCTTTTTTAAAACCTTCTGCTTTTCAATATCCCCCTCTATATTTTGGAAAAATGGGTTTTGCATTGTTACACTACTCAAAAATAGTAAAACATGTGATCCTACCAAAATTCAATCTTAACTTCAAACATTAGGATATTTCCCAAACATAAAACACACCAATATTTATTTTGCCTGTAAAGCCTATATGAAAGGTTTTAACATCACAACTACTTTTTTATGAAAAAATAACATAAGAGATATTACTTTTAGGTCAACCCTAGTATTTCATCCATACCAAGTATTTTTTCCTTAAAAATATATTTCAAACCAAAATATTCATCTCTAAAAGCATTTCTAAATTGGCCATAAATACCATACAACTACAGTTAAGAAGATTTATTCTAATAAAACCATATTTAATAGCCTAGAAACATGAAATAGGTCCAAAAAAGGAGAAAATAATATTATTAAAAAAAATCAATATTTTCATTTGGTTCCAAATAATATCATAACTTTACCTCATGTATCCACAGATGAATCAAATGTTTCCAAAGAAACACATAAAACCCACATATTATTGATATCATAATTGAACTTAGGGTAATGTTACAAAATTGAAGTGAATGTAGGATTAATGCCAAATAATATCTCATTATTAATGCATCTCATGCAAACAAAGAAAATAATTATCATTTCACAAAAACATTTTTGTCCATTATTTTCTCTAACTATGAACAGGGTAAAAAAAATTACCTAAAAATCTATATGATGTTCATTTGAGGGTTATTTTCTCTTTGATATACTCTTGAAATAAAAAATAGATATTTGATACACTTTTGGATCCCAAAAATATCACCAAATTAAAATGAACTCTGATAAACTAAGAAAAAACTAGAAACTTAAAGGTTGAGGCACATTGAATGCATAGTAAGGAATTCTTCTAATAAATGATCTTCACATTTAATTAAAAAACATTATGATATTTATTTATCAATGGTAGTGAGTGATACATTAAAATATATTTTCAAAAATTTACCAAATGTTACCAAAATGTCTAACCCGAACGTGGTGACCATATTTCTCTCCTTATTCAAACTTGTTAGGAAAAGGAAACATTGAGATGATTTTAGGGTTGCATGATGGTAAATACAACTTTGAAAAAGGATCAAATAAAGTTTTAAATTAAGGTAAAGGTGAGCATAATCATGCTCTATGTTTGAATGACCAAGATAGTAACCATTCAAAAGAAATAAATGGTGAAGTGGAAAACATATAAAAAAATAAGAGATAATGATAAAATAAAGCTCATATTATCCCCCATCAATACTTATATCATATTCTAAGGGGCCCATCAAAAAAAAGAGAGGAAAAAATTCATGAAATAATGTTTTTTTTTGTTGTGTTTGATAGAAAGGCACTTCAATTATCCACAAACATAAAAACAACAAAAACTTATTCCATATATATTTATCAAAGCCACAAATGGTGATGCTTGGGTTGAAATAAATGGTAAAAAATACTCTCCTAGTTATATTGGTGTATTTATCTTTAAAAAATATGAAATAAAGTATAGAGGGTTATTTTGGAAGGATTATTTACAATGTAGTTATTATAGTGCCTACTTATATCAATGTTTCTTGGCATCAAACAAGCAAAAGTGTCAATCTAGAGTAGTCTATAACAATGGGTGTTGCCATGGAAAGCGGTATTCTTAAAGTTTATGTGAATGATATCATATAAAATCATGATTCATGTAATGGAGATTAATCAACAATTTTCACTAAGTAATATCAATGATTACTTAGCAAAAAACATCAACTAAATCATCATTAATTACCCAGTGAAAGTATAAAATGCCCATAATGAAAAAATATTTGATTTTACTATTATTTATATGTTTTACTCTATTAGTTCAAAGATTTTGGATTTTTAATATATGTTGGGGTGATTATAATATCCCTAAGGATAATATGGGCTCATTGGGATTTGTTTTCACCCTGATTACTATTGGCACTTGGTTTTCTAGTGATAGACCACATAAACTTATAACAATAATACATAAAATATAATATTATGTTGTTGGTATAATTTTGATCCATAATTAAGAGAAACATTTTTTATCCTAATTATGTGGTTGGTGATCCAAAAAATTTTGAGTTAAAACACATACAGTTATATTAAAAACATTATATTATAATTTTATGGACTTTGAAAGCATAAAATAGTTTTGTGAAAAATAATCATCATAAGAAATATATATTGAAAGGAGGATGTAATATGAAGTGAAAATAAGTGCTTAACAAAGTTATTTTTATGAAATAGCTGTTTACATCTAGTTGTCAACAACAAATTTACAAACTAAACTTGTCGATGACATAATACAACATGATGAAATTTATGTTTTAAGAAAAACTGGCTTGTAAAAAATTAATAGAAACAAATTAAAAAATATATGTTTATTGAGGAATAAATAAACAAAATAAAATTAGATGTTTAAAAAAATGATAACCAACATAAACTTGATGACCATAATTGCATAAAATAGGATTATTAGTTACACAAATTATCATAGTAAAGATGTATAAAAATAGGGATGAAATAACAAATATTATGTTACTATCATTCATAAGTGTCAAAAAAAATTTGAAACCAATTGTTGGATCATTATGGAAAGATAAGAGGAATACAAGTTCAATTTTGTATGTCTAGGGTTAATTGATTGTTTTAGATTAAGGTAAAAACAGGTTTTGAAGGGGACCCAAAACCCTTTTACAGAATCAAAAAAAGATAAAGCATTAACATACACCAAGAGAAGCATTCATGAAACCTACTAAAAAGTAGCAACACCCTAAGGTAAAACAGGGACAACATAAATGTCCATTTTAAATTCAACCCCCTAATTTCCAAGTAATAATTTAATAACTATTTTTTAGTGGTAAAATCCATAATAGTTGCCTGCCTTCCATCAGCAATATTCTGCTTACTTTCTAGCTCTCTGGTTTTCTTCATGGATCTTCTTCTAGGTTTGTCCGAAGAACCAACATCTGATTTCACCTTTAAAAGCTACTCATTTCTTTTTTTAGATTTATCCAGAGTAGAAGTCAGATGTTTCACCTTCGTTTGCTGATCTTTTTTGCTACTTCTGGTTTCTACTCCCTTAGTATTGGTCCTTTTTTCAACCCTTTTCCTTTGGTTTATAAAATGCTTTAAGTTTTCTCCATTATCGTTCACAGGAAGCTCGTCCAAAGGGAAGTCATTATCAACCTGAATCTCCCTGGACTGGGTTAATTGATTGTTATTCTATGGTTTTATTCATTTTATTCAAGTTTTTCCATATGTTATAATATATTCACTAAGATAAATATTATATTCACTAAACACACAAAGAACAAATTAGAAGATAAAGAACATATTCTTTATTCTAGATGGAAAATCTATTTTTTCTATGTTCTTGTCTAGGTTCATAAGTTCAAAAATATTAATGGAAGTTAAGTATTATGGTAGGTGGTCTCTTTGAATATGGAAGATGAGATTATCATTTGTCATGTATGGTATACTAAGTTCTTATAACTTATACATGTCATTCTTAGCAATATCTAGGAGCATGTGCTTGCTCATAACCCCTAATTCAGATATACATGTTTTGAATACTGTAATTGCTCCTAGAACATTACCCAAGCTATTTTATTAAATGACATTTAATGTCATGCGCATTTTTGTCATGACATGATAGCCAATGAAAGTCCAATTCAAGACCAAACTATACTTTTTTTCTAAAATCATTATACATTATTTTACCAGTTGAAAACCATAGTTAGAGTTATGTTTTCATTTGTATAATTTTTTAATATCTAAAGAAACCTACATCTCATATGTAATAATGGATGCATCATTTATTTTTTAAAGGATCCATGTGTAGATGGATAAGGATAACCTAAAATCAACTTTAATCATTTAAATGAATGTCAAATTCATCCTTAGCCTACCATTGACGTAATCAACCCTATATAACCCTATGGTTTATCCCCATTCAACCTTTTTGTGCACTATGATCATGTCACTTGGCATGATCATAGGATTTTAGGTCAACAACCCACCATCCAAGCTCTTTTGAGCACCTTAAGTGCTGAGATGCTACCAATTAAAATCATCTCAAACCCTTGACCCTTGGGGTATTTAATAGTCTCTAACTCCTTTGATCATATCCCCCAAAATTCTGAGTGTCAATATGTTACCACTTGGAAGCATCTTGGCCTTCCTAAACTTACTCTTGTGATATGACTACCTTAGGGATTTGATTCCCCTAAGATGTTGCAATGTGCCAATGTCTCAAAAATCCAAAGCTTAGAGTGCTTTGCCCCTCATTTGACTATTTTTAGATCCCAAATCACCAAGATGTTACCATGTTGCAACATCATAGGGTTTTGGATCTTTGATCTGATCCTAATGCCTTAGTTATTTGTTGAATCACTGAACTATCATAATGATGCCATATGGCATCATTATGGGGGTTCTAAGTTTAGAATGTGAAACAAAGAAAATGACCAAGATGAATGGAAAATTTTGATTAAGATAAAATCTGTGAACTATAGCAAAGTGACTAAGACATAAAATAATTCAATTAGACTACCAATCTAAAAATAAAGTGACTAAGTCAAAGGGATACTAGCTATAACTAGTCAAAACCAAAGATGACTGAGACTAAGATATGAATAGCCCATTAACTAGCATAGAAGCATCTCTACAAGACTAGATTCATTATGATTAAGTGAAGAGCATAAAATTTCTAAGGCCAAGATAATGCACTAGTCAAACTGATAATGCAAGATCAAGGTTCCTAAAAGAGCTCAAGCTCATCCATAGGAAGACTATCCATTTTATCAACTTAAAATGTGGAGGTGATTGAATCACATTACTCAAATAAACTAGGCCAAAGTCTAAATTGATATATCAACCCTAAACCAATTCTCTAATTAGTTTAGGTGATAATCAAGATAGAATAAGGGTTACTAGATTGGGCACAACACAACCATCTCTAGAGCTTCAAAGTTATGCATCTTCTGAGCTAACTTAAAATATCCAAGAAGGACTTTAAAATAGAGATGATAATATGAATAATATGCCTCATTCAAGGGTGAAACATCTAAGCCTCCAAAATACATAAGGCTTGATTTCTCAACACATGTCCATTCCTAAAATTATCTCCTTTTATTAGATATCCCTTCGATCAATGCCCACATAGGCTCAAAAAAACATTACCTCCCTATATAGATCAATATAAATAAGGTTTCACAAGAACATAACAAGCTACATTAGCATTGGATTGTCAAGCAACCAAAATTGACTTTAACAATGACCTTAATCCTAATTTTGGCTTGAATTACTTCATACACAAAATAAAAAGTACCCAAACTCCCTCTAGTCATCTTTTACATCTAAAGCATCACCATTACTATATATTTTGTCAAGAAAGTAGACAAGGAAGAATTAGAGATACCAAAAGTCTCTTAGCTCAAGGCTTAAATAAGTGTATCACATAACCCAAGCATTCTCACAAGATATCAATTGATTCATAATGCAATGTGTCCTTAATTTTTATCCTATATAGGTGTAGCTTATACATGAAGATATAAGACATTAATCTTACACAATCTTCTCAAAAGATCTATTCCACATAGATGTTTCTTCCATGACTTATTATTGATTATGCTATTCCAAGGCAAGTCATATTATAATTTATAATAATAATAACTCAAAAACTATAAAATTCCTAACTCACATAGATAATCCATACACAACAAGATTAATCATGACAAATTCATACCAGTAAAGTATATAACTAAATCCATTAATATAGGCATAGGCAGACTGATTTAATTTCTTTCTCACATTGATGTGTCTTCCACATTTTGGTCCATAAATGAATACACTAATACAATTAGATCAAGATGAAATTTCCATAGCAATACACATAATATATATATATATATATATATATATATATATATATAACATTGTTCATGAAACTTAATTAGGAAAAAATAAATAGAATATTACAACCTAAAATAATCTAGTGATATCCACTTTGATCTATGCACAACTATAGGTTAATTGAAGGAGGGCTTACCTCCCAACCTTTTTTCCATCATTAATTGACTGCTCTAGGCACCCTCTAGCTCTAGACTCCTAGTTTAGGGCATGTTCACATCATGGTGCAAGGAAACCAAGGACAAGTAGTTAGTTCGATGTCTTGGGGAAAGGGGATGTCTAATCATAAGGGAAAACTTCATCCACCTCATAAACAAATGGCTACCAAACTTGAGTCAATTTCAAAAAGCATAAAATCACAACAAGAGGAAACATAAGGAATTAAGAAAATAAGCCTTTAAATAATAAATTATGGTTCATTATGCCAGTCATGAGAGGGTTTAATCATTCTACCATAATATCCCCTATGAGAGGGCCTAAACAATCTTCCATCATGAAGATTTTAACTTTCAATGCACCGGTTGATGTCAAACAAAAAATAACCTTACTATTCCATTACAATCAAAGCTCTAATGACAGCGTCTACTAAAGAGGAATTCCTCAACTATGAGTTACCACATAAGAGTAAGAAAATATGGGTGTTCAATATACAACCATGGAAAGGAGAGACAAGAGGAGGAGTAACCCAAGCTTCTTGACTCCTCTTGAATGCAATAGCTTAATCAAGAATCACATAAACTTCATATAGTAAATAACATAATAGAGGGTTCATAAGGAAGCTTACCAATTGACATATTTTCTTTTTGGGAACCTTCCTCAAGCTTCTTATTAGTCAAGTATTTCCTTATATAGGATCCTCCCTTGATTACTCTCCCCCAAGTTACCAAAATGGACAAAAAGTCCCTCTCTGAGAGACTCACCTTGCTCAAATAGTCATTCTCTCCTCCTTACTTAACCAACCTAAATGTGATTAGTGTCCTCTATTTCCTTAGATTGGAGCTAACAATCATTATTTATAGCCCATGCCTTCATTAAATGGATGTTCTTTCCTCATCCATAATGGTGGATTTACAATCCTCTAAGGTTGCTTTCAAATCTTCTTATCTTCCACTCTGATCTAGGAAAAAAATAATCAATCAATTCATTTGAACTATACAACTAGGTAATCTAAGAACTAATATACTTCATACACATGCATTAAATATGACAAGCCACTAGGTGGTTCCACCAACTCAAACAATGATTATAATCTAATTTAATCATGTCAAGGCTAAAGAGAGGGTTGAATCACCCAAATAGGATTGGGCAAGGTTCAAGACAAGTTACAGGTCTGAGATAGGGTTAGATGTGATGTGAAAATGCTTGGTGTAGTCCATATTCCTTCATTGGTAATGACCCATTCCTACACACACATTACACCCATGAAATTCCTCTATCCAGGTAGTTAAAGTAATAGAATTAAACATGCCAGAGCATCCAATTAAACTAAATGCAATTCACTCATCTAGAAATTCATAAGATCATGAAGTGAGATCACAATAGTATCTAACACATGTATAAAATCAATTGTAGCATATGGAAATAATTCAATCATTGATAAATGGTTACTTCATCAATTTCATAATCTACTTACCTTACAATCAACACCACCATGGAAGTATAACCATCATATTAACATAGCCACATTGTCTAGTAAGCAACATAAAAAATGTTAATAAAAGGTCTTTGTCAATGTCTTAAGATTTTTTATCAAGATATGTCTTTACTAACACCCAAACATGTCTTAGCATAATTTGAATAAAATCATAGTCTAGAGTCAAATAAGAGTAAAAATGATCCCATGATCATCATGAATATAAATGTGAGCACCTTTCTATTCACTAGCAGGGATCTTAGTATTATTAGGTAAACATATGTCAATTAGCAATTAAAGTCGCTCATTTCCCATGAGGTGAATTATAATCTCCTACCTTAAAGGGGCATATCCTCGATGAAGGACTACTTTTTTTAGTCATCAAGGATTTGAAATATACTGATTGTAATTACCACAAAATAAATAACACATATTTGTGATATATTTTACTACTAGCACAATTAAATTCCACTATTATTCTAGCATAGCCTATTGTGTGTGTGTGTGTGTGTGTGTGTGTGGGGGGGGGGGGGGGGGTGTGTGTGTGTGTGTGTGTGTGTGTGTGTGTGTGTGTGTGTGTGTGTGTGTGTGTGTGTGTGTCAACTACTTGAGGAGAATCTTGAAGTTCCTAGGTGATAACCCATGGTGACATATAATGTGATAATGTGTTCCTTTTCATGGTAACTCATTGTACTACCTACAATTTCATCCAATACCAAAGATAATTATTGTATAGAACTAACATATGATTCATCTATAATTTCAAACATCCATTGGGTTTCTTTAAAACACAATTAGAAATTGTTTCCCAAGAAACATAGAAGAGTTTGAACAACATGATACAACCTATTGTGTCATTTTGTCTACCACTTCTGAATATATTTTAAATTTTATATAGCCTTGATCATCAATATTTTGGTACCAATTCATTTGGTTATGCTATTTGAGTCATGTTAATTCCATCCTTCACACATTGGTCTTTAAACATGTCTAGCATAATCATTCATACACGTAGTAAAAATCATGAATCACATATTTAGGGAATAAGTAGCCATTCATTTTCTCAAGGTCTCCATGATCTCAAAATTTTCCAAGTAAGATTTTTATTGGCATCCCATAATAATGAGGAGTCTTGCAATTAAATCATAAAGATGTTGCAAGTCTTGGTCATAATTTTTTAAATTTCCCTTCAAAAAATCTCTTCTACACCCACACATGTATTTTATCCTTGGCTACAATTTCATATGCATTCTCTACCTTATCTTCATTAATTTTTCTATCATTCAAACTTATGTTTCAAGTAGTGATAACGCGTGTCATCCCCTGCTCAATTATTCCTCCCAACATGAGATGAAGGTGGGTCTAATTTCAGACCCAAGCCTTGATCCATATTGAATTTTGATGGCATGTCATCTTAGAAACCATCATGACAAGGTTCTGAATAAAATGTGACTAATTTCATAAGGGAGGTTAATCCATTATGATTTAGGCCATACATTCATACATACTTATAAAAATTAGTCAAGACTTAGAATTCACTATCATCAGTGTGAGAGTTCAAGTATTCCTTAACTGTATAGATAAGACTGAGAGGGGTGACGTTTTATAACATAATGAAATATATTACTAAGGTTGATGTCTATTCAAGGTCATACCATTTTGAGTATAAATAAACAACATTGTGCCATATTGAATCATCCATAACATACTGGGAAATGTTGAGTCACCATATCTAGTGCCATATAAAACATAGAGGATCTTCTTAATATGAAGATCATTGATAAATGCCTCCAAATCCTCAATTTTATTGAAGAATAATACAACATGGAACTTCATCCTTTCTCAATATATATTAGACCAATCATGGTAGGTTTTAAATACCCTACTACCATGTTAATCAGTGAGTATAAGGCCCTTTAGACATGGGTCCACCAACCAATAAAATATTGTGCCAAATCATATATATGAGGCCCTCATGCCAAACCATCATATTTTGTGGGTGGTAAGTATGGTATCATAAACCTACATGATAGGTTCCCATTCCTAACCACTAGCTATATTCTAAGATTCTTCTCCTCCCTTACAACACATCATAGATGCACAATTATTCACATATGTGAAACACATAAACCTAGAATAAAAAAGCATTGAAATAACTTGAAGAAATAGTGACCAATCATGTAAGTGAAAAATCAATAAAATGAGAACAACTAGTCTTAATAATGAAGTAAATTAAACTAAAAATTCCATGATCACCCTTCTAATTAAAACTTTAAAAAGAAATAAGAAAATAATGATGGTTTTCAAACAACTTGAATAAGTTAAAATAACTTAAAACAAGTTTGGAAAGAACCCAGATAAAAACAAGTTACAATAAGATCATTATATAGCTCCATGAACCACCGAGGGAGAAGAAACAATGTATCCATTACCAATTGGTTTACTAGCCATGGGAACAATCAAAAATGACTTGAATTTATACCAATTTTCCAATATCAATATGTAGAGACAAAATAGTCACCTCAATGCTCTAGAGATACCTCAATTTCCTGTGTAATACCATCATGCCATTCATGGGAGGGTTCAAGTAATTTTCCATCATGCCTAGCATGGGAGGGCTTAAATAATCTATAACCATGTTATTCATAGGAGGGATTAAGCAATACAACACCATGCCTAGTATGGGAGGGCTTTAAAAATATTCCACCTTGTGAAACTTATTATTTTCAAATATCTTTACTGAATATAATTCATTTACAAACATAGCTTGTCATAAGCATCTTATCATGTACTTTAATTATATACTTGGTTATGTGCAAATAATTACTAGCAAATTATACCATTAATTGATGACAACCCTTATAATAGTATCATAACCATATTCTTCAAAGTGAATTTTCCATGTCATTTTAAGAGATTTTGAGGTAGAAGCCATAAAAGATAGTAATTCTTCTAGCTAAACTGAAATGGTGCATCTCAATCATTCATAAAAGGCATGTAAATTTTGCTCCTCTATAAATTCCACTATGTTTTAGAATTTTAGAATAATTAGTATATTTTTGAAGATTCAATCATTATTCCAAGGTAATTCTGACCCTATTCACAAAAAAAATTGTATAGGTTGATTACATGTTACATTAATTACATAACTTGAGAATAGTCAACATTTGATAGTGCTTCCTATGTTAGGGTCTCTAAATTTTTCAAAAAAAATTAAAACATGAATCTAATCAGAACATACATACCATAGTTATGGATGGCCTATATTCACAACCTACCAAGGTGTGACATGTTATTTAAATCAAGGCTCTCCATCGCTATCATGAAGAGTTCAATTTAATACCACCTAAAATTTGGTCCCACCTATATGTGTAAACATATCATGTATGGAATGGGAGCTATTAAGACATAATCTCAAAATAAGTGTCACATCCATGATCACCATCCTCCAATTTATTGTTTAACACATAGTGCAATTCTAGTACCCTAGGTAGTTAGTATTTTAGCTTATCAAAATTAAAATAATTTCTTGTCATGAAAGAAAATAAAATTAAAAAATATACCTGATCAAGGCCACCACCACTTAATTTTATAGGAAATTAGTATCATTAATAATAATTTAGGGTTACCACACACTTGGTCACCATTATGAGGGAGTAAAACTTATGTTGGTTGATTCGTCATCCTAATACCAAGGGATTTTCAAGTTACTTCAATCCATTCTAGGCATATCTCAACTAGGAATATTTACTTGTAATCATTGAACATGTATCCATAATCAAAAAATATAAGTATTCACTTTCATACATGCAATGAGGCAATTAGAAAATTTGATATATCCAAATGAAGCATACCCTTTAAATGATGAAAGTAACTTATACAAAGATATACCTAAACCAGGTTAGTTCTAAAGAGATTCATCATTATTATACATTCAAAATTCATGGTTATCACACAGTTGATTAGCATATTACAACATCATATTATCATTTGGTAGGTTATTACCTTTACATCAAAAACATTTCCATAACTTAATTCATTATTCTATTCTAAATGCCCTAAAATCAAGAAGGTATTCTCTAAAACATTTTCATAATCCAAACACACGTAGTTATCATTTTTAAGGGATTCACAATTCCACAAGGGTGGGTCATTAAAACCCTACCATAGGTACATGTTCAAATTATCAGGTGAGAAAAATTCAAGCATTTCAAGCCAATTTCATCTTGGGTTTATAGTTCATCATTAACATGATAACATCATAGTAAAAGCATAATTATTCTAGTTGAACACTTAAATTAGGCATGTGACATGTATATACACAAATATAACTAGGTTATTCATAATGAGAAGGTTTATTTTCCTTTCAATGATGACATCATTTTATAGGCATTTCATGTTCCTTCAATATCAAACCAAATTTCTTCGGGAAAAATAAACAAGTATAACAAAGGGGTAAAAAAAGCTTGATCCATGCACCCAAACATTTTTAGGATCATTTTATCCTTGATTTAAGAATCCTCAAGATAATTTTAAGTAAAAGGGTCAATATCTCTATAGCTAAAACATGGACATTAAGAAGGCTAAATTCTATATTGCTTCTCTCTAGGATTTTAATAGTCCTAGCTCCCACAACTTTTATAGGTGGAGCTCATGCTTTTCATCCTCTCCTTGTAACATATTATTTGCAAAATCAAAGCCTCAATAAAATTATAAAGGTAGTGTACATAACTATTCATACCCAAAGCTCCCAGGGTTTAACTTGAGCTTTGATACCTCAAGTGTCATGCCCATTTTTCTCATGACATGACAACAAATGAAATGCCAATTCAAGATCAAAGCATACATTATTCCTAAAATTATTATACATTATTTTTTTGGATGAATTCCATATTCAAAGTTATGTATTCATTTGTATGATTTTTTAATAGATTAAATAACCTATAAATCAAACATAAGAATGGACACATCATTAATTTTTAAATGTATCCATGCGTAGATGGCTAAGGATAACCTACACTTGGATTTATCCATTTAAATGGCCATCAAATTCATCCTCAAACTACCACTGACGTAATCATCCCCACATGACCTTATATTCTATCCTTGTTCAACCTCTCAATGGGTTATGATCATGTCACTTTACACTATCATAGGATCTTGGGTTAACATCCCTCTATCCATGATCCTCCTAGCACCCTAAGTGTCGGGATGCTTCCATTTAGAAACATCTCAGGCCCTCATCCCTTGGGATATTCAAGATTTTTTAACTCATATGATCATGTCCTCTAAGCTTCTAAGTGTTGGGATATGACCACTTGGCATCATCTTGGCCCTCCCAACCTTACTTTTGATTCATGATTACCTTAGGGATCTAGGTCCTTAGGATGTTTCCATATGGTAGCTTCTTGGAACTCTAGAGCTTGGAGGGATTCACCTCTCCTTTAAATCCTATTGGCTCCTGAATCATTGGGATGTTTTCATGTGGCAAAATTATAGGTTTTCCAAACTCAAATCTCATCCCAATGCCTTAGTGAGGCACTAAAGTTTCAAAACACAACAATATGTGGCATCATCATAGAGGTTTCGATCTTGGAATGTTAAAAAAATTAAGTGAGTAAAGTAGAAGGCGTATTTAATCTAAGTTAAAGTTTAAGAACTATAGTAAACTAGCTAAGACACAAAATAAGTCAATTAAACTACCAATCTAAGAGTAAAGTGACTAAGGCAAGGGTTTTTTAGCTATAACGACTCAAATCCAGAGTTGACTAAGACTACAAGCTAACTAGCCCATTAACTAGTTCAAAAGCATCTCTACAAGACTAGATTCAATATGTTTAAGTGAAAAATAAAAAATGTCTAAATCCAAGCTAATGTGCTAGTGAAACTAACGATGTAAGCTCGATGTTCCTAAAGGATTTCAATCTCATGTATAGGAAAATAACATCTATTTTAGTGATTTAAATGTAGAGGTGCTTGAGTCACAATAATAAAATGAACTAGGCCAAAGCCTAAATAGATATATCAACCCTAAGATAATATTCTAATTAGTTTAGGTAATAATCAAGATGGAATTAGGGTTACTATATTGGGCATAACATAACCATCTCTATATCTTCATGATTTTGCATCTTCTGATCCAACTTAACTAATCCAAGAAGGATTATAAACCAGAGATGATAATAGGAATAATATGTCTCATTTGAGGGTGAATCATTCAAGCCCTTGAACATGCGTAAGTCTTGATTTCTCAACACATTCCCATTCCTAAATATGTTTCTTTTTATTATATGTCCCTTTGATTAATGCCCATAGAGGCTCAATTAATCAACAAAACATTTCCTCCCTCTATAGATTAATCGAAAGAAGGTCTCATGAGAACATAGCAAGATGCATTAGCATTATATTTTCAAGCAACTAAAATTGACTTCTGTAATGAACTTAATCATAAGTTTGGCCTGAATAACTTCATACACAAAATAAAAAGAACCCATACTCCCTCTAGGTAGCTTTTACATCTAAATCATCACCACTCCTATAGATTATGCAAACTGAGTAGACAAGGAAGAATTAGAGCCACCAAAAGTCTCTTAGATCAAGGATTAAATAGGTGTAAAATATAACCCAAGCATTATTACAAGCTATCAGTTGATTCATAAAGCAATGTGTCCTTAAGTTCTATCATATCTAGGTGTTTCTTAGACATGAATATCTAAGACATTAAGCTTACACAATCATCTCAATGGAGCTATTCCACATAAATGTTTCTCCCAAGACTAATTATTGATTATGTTATTCTAAGGAAATTCATAGTGTTATTTATAAGAATAATAACTTGAAAACTATAAAATTCATAACTCACATAGACAATCCATACCAAAATAAGATTAATCATAACAAATTCATACCAACAAAGTATATAGCTGGATATATTAATACATGAATAAGCAAACTTATTCAATTTACTTCTTGCACTGATGTGTCTTCTATATTTTGATGCACAAATGAACATATTGATAAAATCAGATCAATTTGTAATTTACATATCAATACACATAACATTTACTTATTATATATATAATATTGTTCATGTCACTTAATTAGGCAAAAATAAATAAAAGATTATAAGATAAAATAATCTAGTGATCTTTACTTTACTCTAAGTGCAATTTCAAGACAATTGAAGGATGGTTCACCTCCCAACCCTTTTGATATTATCAAGTGACTATGCTAGTAACCCTTGAGCTTAGGATTCCTAGCTCTGGGCATAATCACATCATGGTGCAAGGCAACCAAGGAAATGTAGGTGATTAGGTGTCTTGGGGAAAGGGGATGGATACTCACAAGGGAATAGTCCAACCATATCATAAATAAAGGGCTACCAAAACTGAGTGAATTTTAGTAATAATATATCACAAGAGGAAACATAAGGAATTAAGCAAATAAACCTTTGGCCAAAAACTTATGGTTCACTACACTAGTTATGAGAGGGTTTAGGCATTCTACCATCATGTCCCACATGAGAGGGCCTAAAAAATCTTCCATCATGAAAAGTGTAAATTTCAATGTACTAATAAATGTCAAGCAACAAGGAACCTTACCATTTCATTGTAATAAATAATCTCTAACAACAACATCTAACAAAGAGGAATGCCTCAACTATGAATTCCCACACAAGAGTAAGAAAATATGGGTGTCCAATGCATAGCCATGGAAATGCAAGACAATATGAGTAACCCAAGTGGCTTGACTCCTCTTAAATTCAATTGATTAATCAATAATCACATAAACTTCATACATTCTATATTAGAATACAGGGGTCATAAGGAAGCATACCAATTGACTTAGTTTCTTCTTAGGATCCTTCCACAATCTACCTAGTAGTCGAGGCTTTCCTTCTCCATGATTCTTTCCTAATTATCCTCCAAGTTACCAAAATGGCCAAAAATTCCCTCTTTGAGATACTCTCCTTCCTCAAATAGGACTTTTTTCCTCCTTATTTAGCCAATTTGGATGTGACAAGTGTCATTTCCTTCTTTGGATTGGAGCTAACCACCCTTTTTACCTACCCATACCTTCATTAAATGAACATTATTTCCTCATCCATAATGGTTCATGGAATATTTTCATTCCTCTAAGATTTCTTTCAAATATTCCTTCTTCTACTCTGATATAGGCAAGTAATAATCAATTAATACATTCAAATTATGCAACTAGGAAATCTAGGAATTAATCTACTTTGTCCCCATGCATTAAATATGACAAACCACTAGGTGTTTCCACTAAATTTAACAAGGATTATAATATAATTTAAAAATTCGAAGGCTAAAGAGAGGGATGAATGGTATTCAAGGCACCAACCATGATCAAACAAGTTTTAATGCAACTTACATGTTTGAGATAAGGTTATACATGATGTGAAAATGCTTGGTATAGTCCATGTTACTTTGTTGGAAATGACCTATTCCTAAAAACTCATTTCACCCATGAAATTACTCTATCCTAGTATCCAAATTAGTAGAATTAAATATGCCATAGCATCTAATTAAATTAAATGCAATTAGATCATCTATACATTCACAAGATCATGAAGTGAGATCACAATAGTATCTAACACATGTATAAACTCAATTTAAACATATGGTAATATTTCAAGCATTTATAAATGGTTATTTCATCAATTACATAATCTAATTACCTTAAAATCAACACCGCCATGGAAATATAACCATTGGATTAACATAGTCACATTGTCTAGTAAGTAACATAGCAAATGTTAATAAAAGGTCTTTGTCAAGGTCTTAAGAGTGATTACTAGGATATGTCTTTACTTAAACCGAAGAACATCTTATCAAACTATAAATAACATCATATTATATATTCAAATAATAATACCAATGATCCCATGACCATCATGCATTTAAGATGAGCATCTTATCATTCCACTAGTAGGGATCTTAGTCTTATTAGGTAATCATACGTCAATTAATAATTGAATTAATTTACTTCCAATTAGATGAATTACACTCAATTTGATTGAGGTATTAGTTATATAATGCATGCCAAAATCCTAATACCTTAGCTAAATTTTGTGTGTCTTGGACTCATTTTTTTTGTTATATCTATATCATGTGGTGAGTTTCCACTATGGTTATAATATTTTTTAAGTTGAGTAGATTGGAACCTATATTATATTTTTCACATTATCAATCATATTCAATTATTTGTGGTGCAATCATAGGATAATAATTCATTCTTTTTCAAATATCCAATGGGTTTTAAACCTATAATGGCCTGCATCAAAACTATATATTCACTAATAATCTAATCAAGCTAAAAATGTGATTATGTTTTTAGTTTTCCTTTCTTATTTCAAACCAAATTCAATAAATTTTCATTGAAATGTAAGATTAACAAAAATGATGAATGAAAAAAAAATCAAAATGATAACCCTGAACTTGTTTGTGCTAAATTTAAATCTAACTGTATTGCCACTAACATTCTCAATCGTATTCAAGTCTTTGTGGCATGATTAAGGGAACAATAAGTCATTCTTATTCAACTATAAAATAGGTTTTAAACCTATATTAGCCTACATCTTAGATATAATTTCATCTAGTGATCTACTCAACCTAAAAATGCAATAATATATTTAGTTTCTTTTCTTATTTTAAACTAAATGCAACAAATTTTCTTTGAAATGTAATTATAATGAAAATGATGAAGGAAAAATTTATGAAATGATAAATCTAACCTTGTTCATTTGAAATATAAATCTAACTATAGTGTCACTAACATTCAACCTTAGAATCTACCCTACACTACTTGAAAATATAGGAGCTTTGAAATAGTATGTGGACATACATTTTAGCATAAGTGAAAGCCTATTTTTGTAATACATTGCAGTTGTAACTGCACTGGTAGACACATATGAAAAAAATAAGAAGCACAGAGTTCATGAACAATTTGACCAAGGTATTAGCTTTGGAATGCACACCAAACTCCTAATACCTAAATCAAACTATGTGCAATGAATAACATCATGTGTTGAGTTTCAATATGGCTATAATTACTCTTAGACGAAGAGATTTTCATATGAAAACATGGTAAATTCTACCCCTGAACATTTTTTTCCCATACACAGAAAAAGACCTTAGCAAAGGCTATAAAAGAGAAATCCAAGAAGCAAAAGTTAAACTTCAAATAATTGACATTATGGTAATTATTTGTATATAAATTATGAGCACTATGTTCAATTTTATTTATTATTTTAAATAAAATGAAAAAAAATTACTTCCATATGCCTTATTTTTAATGGTTGAAAATAGGATTGATATGGGTCCCTCAACTAACATATTAATATAAAAAATATATATCTATAATAGAAAATGCAAGATATCAAATACATACTAGATCAATCAACTACTCTAAGAAAGCACAATAACATCACAAAATAAAATAGTATAAACAATTACATCCAACAAGGCCAATGGACATACAACCAAAAATGAAAATATCTACTAACCTAAAGTTGTAGGTATTGCACCTAATGACAAGAACCAAGCAGACACTTGATAATATCTATTCATGATGCCTAAATAGAGTCCAAAATTTTTGTGCCATTACAATAACAAACTAAATAAAAATAAAAATATACATAAAATTAAATAAAAAATGGTTAACCTAAAATTAAATCCAATATTAAATAAAAGGGGTATTTCATTATTCTAGATAAAAAAGCAAATAGGTTGTCATTACTCCAAAGAAAAAAATGAATAGATTATTTCATTACTACATATAAATATTTGACAAATTTATTTTCATTACTCCAAAAAAAGAAAAGGAAAATAATTTATTTCATTACTATAAATAAAATTCTAATAAATTAGGAAGAAGAAAGTGAAAGAGAATACATATGGAGGAGAAAGAGAATATGCAGACTATGGAAATGGAGAAGTAAAAGAGGAAAATTAATAAAAATAGAAATGATGGTGACAAGCCATGTGTTCTTAAGTTTTAACTCTTTCATTACACATGGTAGTTGTAACATTAGACAAAAATATATTATATAAGAATAATTCCTAAGAACACTAGTAAAAAAAGAAACTAGGATCACTAGTAAAACCTAGCACCAATAAATTTTTTTTGCATTTGGGTCAAAACAAGAAAGGAAAAATGAACAAAATACTTAGATTGTAGGCGAGGATCTTGAAAAGAAATAAAATTATGATTTTTTTCAAAATGTAGGGGAGGAAGAAGGTTTTGAAAAATGAAATTTTCATTATGAAAATTATGGTTTTATTAAAAGGTGATAAATTAATTAGGTGTTAATGTTTTTCGATATATTTTATGCACTAGTTTAAATTTGTTAAAGTTTAAATTTTGCTTCTTTGTTACATCTGAGACAAATTTGTTGAGTGGTATAATTTAGCTTGTTGTCATATGAATATTTCTTATCCTAAAAATAATTATAACCATATGAGATATTTGATGCTTTCACAACCCACAAAGATTGGATTGAAAGCATTTATAAATACAATGTATAATTTTTTCTTTGAAATTTTAGTTTAACATCCATGATTCACCATCAGGGTAAATAAATATTTATTTTTCTTGATTATGGATCATAAATGTTAATCTAAATATCTTGATTGAGGTATTAGGAGTTTTAAAATATTATTTATAGAAACTATCCCTAGAAAACCAATAAAATACCCAAGGATTGGTACACCCTAAGAGTGCTAGTAAAAAACCTCAAGTCAATATTTTCAGCCAAGGCCATATATAAACTATTCATATTATTTTAATACCCATAAAGGATTTATGTTGGTTTTAGATATTATATTTTTAATAAATTATGTTATTGGAATGGTGCAAAACATTATGGACTATGTTCAGGCATCATGAGTAGATATTATCTAGTGCATTCCAGAGGACAAAATTAAAATTCAAGCTAGATAGTATGGTAATTATTGTTACATACATTATGAGAATTTTGTTCAGTTTTCTTTTCTTATTTTGAATAGAATGCAACAAATTTATTCTAAAATGTAAGACATCTATTATCTTCTCTACATTTTTAATCATAATCAAGTCTTTGTGACATGCTTAGGGGAATCAAAATTCATTATTTTTCAACTATCCAAAAGGCTTTAAACCTATAGTGACATGCATCAGAACTAAATATTCATTTGGTAATCTACTCTACTTGAAAATACAATAATTTGTTCAAATTTCCTTTCTTATTTTGAACAAAATGCCAAAAAAATTATCTAAAATGTAAGACATAATAACTTTTCTGCATTCACAATCATATTCAAGTCTTTATGGAATGTTCAATGGAATAATAGGTCATTCCCATTTAACTAGTTAATAGGTTTTAAACCTATAATGGCCTACATTAGAACTATATATTCACCCTGTAATCTACTTAGCTTAAAAATGTAACAACTTGTTCAATTTTCATTTCTTGTTTTGAACCAAATGAAACAAAAAATATTTAAAATGTAAGACATATATTATATTTTCCACTTTCTTAATCATATTCAAGTATTTGTGGCATGCTCAGGGGAATAAGAATAATTTTTCCTTCAACAGACCAACAAGTTTTATATCTATAGTGGCTTGCATTAGAACTATAGGTTCAATACCATGTGTTGAGTTTCCACTATGGTTATAATTATTTACAAGCTAAGAAATATCCATATGACAACATGGTATATGCTACTCTTGAACAAATTTGTCTCAGACATAGCCAAAGATTCTTAGTAAATGCTATAACAATATATATGCCACAAGTAAAAGTCAAAATTCAAATTATACATTATGGTAATTCTTATTACATATATTTTGAACATTCTATTAAGTTTTACTTTCTTATTTTTACCAAATGCAAACAAATTTCTCTTAAATGTAAGACTAATGAAAATGATGAAAGAAAAAATTTCAAAATGATAAAATCTGACCTTGTTTATTCCAAAGTTAAATATAACTATATCACCACTAACACTCAACCTCAAAATTCACCCTACATTGGTTGAAAATATAGAATCTTTGGAATAAGGCATGGACATCCATCTTAGCACAAGTGAAATCTTATTTTTATGACATTGTAACTGAAACTACATTGGTAGTCAATGAAAAATGTGGAAGCACACAACTCATGAACAGTTTGACAAAATGCCTCATTCCCAAGAAACCATATTTCTCTCTAATATCTTAGAGGAAAAAAGAGGGGAGATCAAAGAATGTAAAAAATACACTTTTTAAAAAATGTTCAAAAAAATCTTCCCACTAAAAAAAATTATATTCAATGTATGATTGGAGTAAATTAGATATAATAAAACTTAATTATTTTTAAATTGTAATTGTTTTTAACAATTCAATTTTTCAAAAAAGAGACATCTGTTGAATAAACTAGTATAAACAACTACATCTGATAATGCCAATGGTTATACAACTAAAAATTCAAATATTTGTTGGCCCAAATCTATAGGTATTTCACCTTCCACTTTTTAAGATCTTCCCCTACAATCTACAAAAAAAATCATAATTTTTCATTCTTTTCAAGATCCTCCCACACATTTAGAGCATTCTATTTTAATTTTCTTTTCTTATTTTGAAGTGAATGCTACAAGTATTATTGGCACTAGGGTTTTTTACTAGCATTCCTAAGGTTTTTTTATGTTGAAAGTGTATTCTATGGTGAAGCCTTTACACCTTTTCATCTAAACACCTTATAATCCATTTTGGCATTCAACATCATGTTATAATCCATGTTAACATTAAACATATTTAATTCCTTAAGAATAATGTCCTTAACATAAAATAAGGTTGGCAAAGATTCAAACATTACACATTTATCTTTATAAAGACAAAAATGTATAAATAATTTAGTATCTCCATTTTTAAAGCATTATATACTTATGTCGATCACTTAAAATAATTTCGCCTTTATAAACCATAACTTATTCTTAAGCTAAAAATGCTTTCAATTTTCAACAACAAAAAAAAATACTATAAATCTCTGACAATAAAAAAAATACTATAAATTTTATCTAGAATAAAATGCATCAAATAACAAAACATGCCTTTTAGAATCTTCCATACATCTATAATATAAATCTTATGCAAAAAAAATTCATAAGATGTTTTTCTCAATAGAAAAACTCTGATGTAGAGTAATATCACATGAAAAAACACAACACATGCATTTCTCACTCCCAAAAAATAGTTTATAGGTCTTTGACACTAAATTTATAAGTATTCCACCTTTCTAAAGTGTAATTTCTTGAAGCTCAAAATGCACCAAAAGTACCTGAAAATAATAGTTTATATTCCCTTTTTAACAATAAATATACAAGCCTTTTTTAAAATTCAAATCTTTTAGAAAATTAAAATTCACTAAACTTACCCCAAAAATAAAGTACCAGAAATGAAAAATTACCTTATAAAAGCTTCTCTAGTCTTCAAGTAAATATTTTTAGAGTTGGTCCTCTTGACGAAAAAACTTTTGGTTTTAACAAAAACTTTTGCTCTTAATAAAAAAAACTTGTGTTACATGTGACACAATGAAACCCAAAGTTATTTACATGGAAATTTAAGACAATGAGGGTTTTGAGAAAATAATTATGGGTGAGTGTGATAAAACATGAGATTCATCATGTAAAGTACACAAATAGTGATTTAAATCCTTAATCCTCAATCAAAGAGATTTTATATCTTATTCACATTTATTAAGTATCTCTTCATCCTTTTGTTGACCATTTTGATTCCTCTAAACTTAATTCTTATTCCCATCATCTAGAATATTTCATATTGAATGCAAATGGGCAATAAATATTCTATTGCAAGTTGGAGTAATGATATTGTGGAAACTTTGTTACTATTTTTTATGTTATGAGCCCTTACCTTTTGGGTCTGTTGGATGTTTAAATGAGAAAATTAATGTTTTTTGTTATTTTTTCTATGTAGGTTTTGGAATAGATGATTATTTACCTTAAGACCATATGTCACCAACTAATGAGAAATTTTTGAAAATTTTTCTTGATCCATTAATTAATGTGGAACCTTTCAACATGTAAAACTAGGTGACAAATCCAATATAGTCACTCAAATTAATACATCTCAGCATCTTATGTGCTTTTGATTTTATCCATTTGTCCAAATTATATAAACTATAATTGCATTTGCCATAAATATTCTCATTTGCATGCAGTAAAATATACTATGAAGTATTTTGGAATAAGGGAAAATGAGTAGATTGATTTCTATGTTACTGTGAGAGGATAAAAATATATACAACTAAAAAAAGGGGCGTATCTCTTTTTTATATGGATCCCTCATTCAATTGAATGACAAGATGCATGGAATATCTTAGTTATACATTTCATATCCTAAAGAATTTCTTATGCCCATAATGTGTGGAAAGGGTTTAATTTTCATACCATTCTATTTGCACATGTGCCCATAAAATTTAGTGCAACATTTATGGTCAATATTATCTATAAGGCTTGAGAATACATCAAACTCTAGCTTGTTTTAAAAGGGGGTAAGTTTGATTCATATATTTATATTAATACCTACACTTTTTGGTGGTTACATATTATCAAATTTCATTAAATTTAATTTTCATATGTGCCCTAGGTTAAATCTTTATGCTTCTTCAAAATAAGGTATTCGCACTATTTCTAACCTCTTCAACTAGCACACTTGAAGCTAATATTCATGGCATAAGATGAAATCCAAATTTAACCTTACTAATGGGGAATTTGATTTATTGAATGAGACTCATATGTGTTTTTCCATGATGATCTTCTCAAAAAAATTATTAATGGGATTATTTATTTCCCCTGTAATCACCAATGGTAAGATATGAATCAATTTAGTTTGATGTGTTGACAAGCCTAGATAATAAAAGTTTAAATAAAACCTTTTTAATTTGTATACATCTTCCACCTTATTAACCATCTCATTCATTCAATCCATTCTATTATATATTTGATTATTCTTCTTAAGGTTTCTTTCGACACCACTAACTATTAAATTATTTAAATCTTCTATTTTATCTAATTATTTCATTGTTATTCGATTATGGATCTATTTTTATAATCTCATATGAAACATATTGATAAGTTCCCAATATGAATATATTTATATGGATATCTTAGAGTTTTATCTATAATAATTTTTACTCTAGGATATAGAGTGAGGTATATCCCTTGCAAAGGTGTGGTGAAATGTCATCTCAAGGTTGAGAAATAGGTTTGTGAACTAAAATTTCATTTAGGTATATATTGCTATGAAACAAACCATATTTCCTTTAAATAATAATTTAAACACATCAACCATGTTGTGTTATTTTATTTTGTATTAGATAATATTAGTTATTATGTTGTTTCCTTTGGTTACGAATGTTGTTGTAAAAGTTGTGGTTGTGTGTTGTTTGTAAAAAGGATAGTTGTAGTTGTCTTTCATAATAATTTGAGATATTAGGATCTTATGTAAGAAGATATATTTTTTTTTTCTGAATAAGTTAACTTGGTGATTTTTTTGTGGTTTTTTCTTGCTATGGATCTTATTGTATTGTTCGTAAAAGACAAATGATTGATTTTGATTTTTCCTCTTTTATAGTGGATGTTGTTGTAATAACTACATAATTTTGAAAATGGGTAGGGGTAGTTATATTTTTATATTAGTGAAATATGGTATATTTAGAAGATACATATGTAAGAATTTTTACTTATATTAATAAATGAGTGAGGGACCTTCCAAACCTCTCTTTATTGGTAAAATAATAATAATAATAATAATAATAATAATAATAATAATAATAATAATAATAATAATAATAATAATAATAATAATAACATAGAAATATCATATCAATAGTGCATAGATCACAAGATAGTTCACATATCACAAAAGTGAGGAAGTATATCTAATGGCCTTTGAAATCCATTAGGATAATGAGGAAAGATAACCATTTCGTTAACAAAAATAAGTAGGGATATCATAAAACAATTTAAAATAAATCATCATTTTCACAAGTATATTTTTAAATGGATTCCTTAAGATCATTATTGTAAATCCCAAATAAATTCAATTAGAGAGGGAACCACTAATAGACCCTAATATTATTCTCCATAATACAAAATAACTTGTGATATCTTGAAACCTACCCATCACTATCTCATAAAACATTACAATTATGGTAATGAATGTCTATAAAAAAAACCCATCAGTGAAGCCAATCAAAACATGTGTATATTAATTGAATCAAAACCTTTATAAAGTATAAAAAGAAACATAATAATTTTTAATTACCAATGAGATTCCTCGATAATATCCCATGAAGATTAAAATTATGATAAGTATTTTAAAACTCTCTGTTAAAACCCACATAACGCATTGTTATGATATTTTCACACTCCAAGTGTTCAACGTACTTCATGTGAAGCATATTGGCATAAAGCTTAGAAATTTTATGCTCAACCATAATGGTATTATATTTATTAGGATATCATTTATTTATGACCTGTGAATAGGGTATATTATATGTTTACATAAAGAGGGAGGAACCTAGATCAAATAACATCATTAAATAATTAAACTATAGATAAAGTTACTTCACCATCTATTACTATTCTAGTATATAATTTTTGAATATCTCCCTTAATGTCTCATAACTCTCCTTATAAAAAAAATTATGGGATAGAGACTATTAGTGGAATAATTTATCCTAATAAAGGATATGAGAAAAGGATACAATGATAGCTTCCTTAATTAAGTGTATGATACAATAACATGTGTTTAGCCGTGAAGCTAGAGAGTGAAGGATAATCATAAAAAAATTTGTAGTGATGGGTAACATAATTTTTTTCATACTAAAAATCAAATTTTATCAATATACACTCATAATTATGGGATTCATATAGAGGAGGACACTATGGATTCATATAAATGTTGATGAAAGTTAAGACAAAAATGTCAACAAGAGAGAGCTAAAAAGATATATGTGAATCTTAATTATAAGAGATCAATAGATTACTATAAAATGCATAGTACATCATAGTCATGGATCCAATATATATATGGGTATGGGTAAATAAATAATCCCATTAATAAATTATTTGCATATCTTACCATTGGTGCTTGCAAGGTTTTAGTATATTTTTTTAATATGGTTAAATGAATTTATACAATCATCATAGATATCCTTGTAAAATAACAAATTTTTGTGTGTGTACAAGGAATAGGTAGAGGGGAGGTAAGTATTGTGTTAGTCAAAGAAATAAAACTCAAATAAACACAATAAAATCCTAAAACCTCTAGCCTTAACACTAGGGAGATCTGATGTAATAAGCAAGAATATGAAAACACAAAAAAAACATAAAAGAATGCCTTCTTTTACCTTCCTTGGAGCTTCTAAATGGCTTGCTTGGCTTGTGAAACAAGAAGTATTTTAAAATGAAGCATGTTTGGCTCCTATCCTTGGCACCTTGGCTTATGATTTGATTAGATTAATATTTTTCCATGGTGACATTACTTGCATGAGGCTTATGGAGTAAATCATGCATAATAACTCTACAATATCCAAGCTTAGAAATGAAAGGGTATGGCTTTGTATTTATAGCCTCAATAATTAATTGTCACCCAAGGTGAGTTAAGGTTGAATTTAAACATGGAATGGGTTCAAACTAACCCTATGTGAGTTGATACTAACTCTAGTTGAGTTAAAATTTGTCATGTAATTATGATTTTCAATTACTAGGCATGGCTCTCAAATTAGATATTTTGGAAGAGCTTGAAAACTTATAAAGGCAATGATGAAAAGTCTTGATATTTTAATTTTTGGAATTTCCATTTTTAGATATTCATTAATCATAAATGGATAATTCAACTAGGCATTTAATATTGTTTAATTAGTTAATTTAATTTGATTAGCATTTTTGATCTTTCAAGATTTGATAAAGTACCCTACTTAATGGGTCCATAGGCCAAATTTATATTTTTTCTACCACAATGTGATTAGGGAAAAAATTATGAAAGGTTATTGTTTTATACGAGATAGTATCCCAAATAGGGATGCTTCAACATGATTTTGACCTTTGATGAATGATGCACAAACAAATTTGGGACATTTAATGATTCTTAGGTTTAATTTGTAATTGATGGTAAGAATTGATCTAAATTTTGGTTCAAATCTAATTATGGCCAGATTTAGATATCTATTGTTTTCCCCTATTTGGGAAGGCATTATAAGATATAGGCATAGTAACATTTTCTCAAAGAATGAAAAGGTCTTGTATGCCTAATACTTCAATGGTAATAGATGAGATCTAAATGCCCCCTTGAGGGAATGATTATCAAATAATATCGGTGATCAGTCCCTCAAAATAATGAAATGATGGGACTAAAAGGTAAAATGGTGTGTAAAAGACTGATTTGCCCATAGGTAAATATAACAGTGGCACAGTGAGCTGCCCTAATTGGGTAGATAAACAATATAATTTTCCCATAGTTGGTTATAATCATTGGCATAAAAAGATAATGATTTTCCCAAAGGTGGTTAGAATCATTAGTTAAAAGATAAGGGTAACAAGAGAATTATTTAACCAAAGGTAGTTATAATCATTAAAAGGGAAAACAATGATTTGCCCATAGATAGTTATAATCATTTGTAGGATAAAAACTTGCCCTATTTGGATAGATAGAGATAATGGTTTTCCCAAAGGTGGTTATAAGCATTATAATAATGAAAATTTTCCCCATTTGGGTAGATGAGAGATAATGATTTTCCCAAAGGTGATTATAATCATTAACCTTTAGATATATCAAAATATAATGATTTTACCATAGGCATTTAGAATCATTGGCTCTACAAGTGGGATGATACACAATTATTTTCCCAAAGGCAATTAGAATCATTATCAAATTGATGGGAGGAATATGAAAAATTAGAATAGGGGGCTTATGCATTGAATATGTACTCATGGAGTAAGAGTAAGCTAGTACAGAGGAGAAAGATGAATTTGGGTAAGCTGCTAGTTTAGAGATGCACATCCTAACTAGCAAGTATTTAAAATTCTTTTTTTAGTTAATTACTCCATATGTGGATAAATAATTGGGATAGATCAGGAAGTTTCTAGGTGCCAAGGAAAAGTATCATGGTTGCATTGCTTGTAAGATTTCTTGAGTTGATTTTTACTATAACACGTGATTTTAGGCACCATGATATAAAATAAAATGATAACATATAAAAAATATGCATAAAGACTAATACGTGATACAATAAACAATTAAAAATAATGTACCAATGATAAAAACCATGATGATAATGTTGACATATTAATATGCATGGACTTAAGTATAATGTGCAAGGAATCACCCAAAGAACATTGATAGACTAAGTCAAGGCATAATAAGAAAGCAAAAAAATAGGTAAACAATCAAACAAATAGGAAGACAAAACATGAAGAAACAAAAAGTGAACCAAACAAATAAAACAACATGAAACAAACACAAGTAATGGTTAATCACAATGTTAGCACAAACAAAGAACAAACAAAATGACAAACATTTCCCCTAAGCTATAAGACATAAAGAAATAAATAAATAACATGGGGGGAATAGAAAAAAAGTAAGGGGTATCCGATTTGATTCTAGATGCACTAGTCAAGTGGATGTTACCTATATAGTTCCATGGACATAAGGTCCAACATAAACTTCAGGCCAAATGTAGTTCTCCCAAGATATAGGATAGAAGAAAATGATGATTGATAAAAACATGATTATGTTGTAGAGGAATATAGGAATGGGCTTGAAAAATGGTGAGATTATGAGCTAAAGCCTAGGGGTCATTAATGTATCAAAGCTAAATACATAATGCATAAAAGAGAAACTTAAAAAACAATGAGAGTGTAAGGATTAGGCCAAGTAAGGATGGGGAAACTAAATAGCAAGTGGTTTCTTGTGAATTATGGTTCCCAAAATCTTTAAAGAAAAGAAGTGGTTGATTTGTTGATGTTTAGGATTTTTGAGATCATTTACAAATATTTTTATAATTTTTGTAGCATCTCCACTTGATTAAGAATTATAATATATGAGATAGTCCAACTCACAAAATAGAGAGAGAGAGTTCAAACTTTAAAATTACTCACAAAATGGTGAGAGCATGGTAAAAGGGTGACTAAGTTAACATCGATGTTAATCGATCACTACCTATATAGTCCCATTAGGACCTCAAGTCACTGTAGTTTTTCCTTACAGTAGAGGAATCTAACTAGGTAGTAGCAAGTTCTCAAATTATAGGCAAATGGCATAATATGGCATAGGAATGGCAATATGGGACTTCAAGGCATGAATGATAAAGTTATTGTTCCTATTTTTACCATAGGCAGTTATAATTATGAAATAATGACATAGGTCTATGATACTAATTTGCCCATAGGTGATTATAATTAGTAACATGACATGAGACATTGATTTTCCCAAAAGAATTTATAATCAAGAATACTTAGAATGAAATAAAACAAGAAATGAAGGATGCAAGTGTTAAACCACTATAATACTAGTCAAAAATATAACTTCTATCTATAATACTAAATCAACTATTAAAACTTGATCTGAATATTTTTGATGAAGGTTCTTGAAGAACCAATGGAATGGAACCAAGGTCAAAAGTTTGGGTAGGGAGGGTAAAAATAACTTGGTCGATAGGGAAGGTATGGTGGAATGACATATGTTATGGTACAAAAAATACTAAATATTATATTATAATGGAAACATGCCTCATAGATAATATTTTAGGTATCTCACGTGAAGTAACACTTGAGGTGTATATGTTCATTGGCTCATCAAGTTCATCTATGTTTGGTGTAGCGAGCCTATATGCTCTAGGGCCATAATTTTCAAAAATGATGTATGGGCCTATCCAATTAGGTTTGAACTTTCCATTGTTATTCTTCTCATTCATGGTGTTCTTTTGGTTTTCTTTGAGAAAAATGTCACTTAACTTGAACTCTCTATGTTTGAATTTCTGGTTATAGTGGCCATAGAGTTGGTTTTGGTATGCTTGAAGGTTGTTAATAGAAGCCATGCATTTTTCATCAAATAACTCTAGTTATTAAAGGAGATCAACTCTATAGTCTTCATCATCCAAAATGTGCTTTAACGAGATGCATAGATAAGGTAACTCAACCTCACTAAGAAGAATGGCCTTAGTGTCATAAACAAGGGAATATGGAATGGCTCGTATTGGGGTATGGTAATTAGTGCGATATGCCTAGAGGGAATACAATATTTGGAAGTTTCAATCACATCTAGCATTATAGATAAAGTTCTTAAAGATGTTGATAATGGTTTTGTTAGATGCTTCTACTTGGCCATTACCTTGTGGGTAATAATACAAAAGAAAAATGTTGAGTAATGTTGTACTTGACACATAGTATTTTGACATCCTTATTTTTAAATTATCCACCATTATTAGATATAATGTCAGCTGGGATACCATAATGACAGATGAGATGGTTAAAGATCAATTTGGAAATTTGTTTTCTAGTCATGTAAGGGGTATAGCTTCAACCCACTAAGTGAAATATTTAGTAGTGATAAGGATGTGTTTATGGTCATCAAATGAGGTTGGGTTAATCCTTCCAATGAGATTGAGTCTCCAGGTGGTAAATGGTCATGGTGTAAGTATTGTTTTAAGTGTTTTGGTTAGGTCATGAATCAAATTAGCATGCCTTTAACATTTATTGCACCTTTTCACATACATAGTTTATTCTATATCCATAGTTGGCCAATAATACTTGGTACATAGAATCTGTTTGGTTAAGACAACCCTACTTGTGTGGGTTCCACATACTCATTCATGAAATTCTTGTAATGCTAATGTTTATTTTTCTAAATTTAAATAATGAATTAGAGTTCCATCAAAGCTATAGTGGTAAAGAGTTAGGCCAAGTAAGGTATATCGTGAGGCTTGGTGGGTAAAGGACTTTTTTTGTTTTCATGATAGGTGTGGTGGTATGATATGATCATGAAGGTAGGTAGGTAAATAGGTATGAATACCATATAGAGATGAGACCAATAATATCACGAATCATTGTGAGGATTGAAGGTTCATTAACAGGCACTAGAAAATTCTCAACGATAAATTGGTATTGTTATGACTTGTCTATGTGGTGAATCAAAGAGATAATGGTGTCCATGGCATCTATTGTTATGTTATTATCCCCTAGTATGTGTTTAAACTATATGTTGGCAATCTTCTATTTGAGAGTGTCAAACATGGCGTTGTATGGTACCATCTTATCATCTTTGGTCTAACAGTGGTCTGTAACTTGATTGATGATTAACTGAGAATCACCATAAACTTTGATATGTTGAATATTCCATTTTACTACTTGGTGAAGCCTTATAATGATTGTTTTATATTATGTCATGTTGTTGGTACAAGAAATGTTGATATAGAATGATTTAGGGATAAGATCCCTCTATGGTGTAATAAATAATAGTTCTACCCCCAATCCATGTGTTGTGAATGATCCATCAAAATATATCTTCCAATGCTACTCCTGAAGGTGTGTGTTAATGATGGTCATAATGGATTTATCTGGGAATTGTAAATTCAATGGTTCAATATCTACAAGGGAAACTTCAACAAGTTGATCTATAAGAACTTATCCCTTGATGGCCTTCTAATTGACATATTCTATGTCAGACTCACTTAGAATCATGATCTATTTAGCCATATAATATTGTAAATCTATTTTGGATAGTAGATACTTAAGTGGATTTAGTTTGGAAATAATTAAGGTCTTGTTGTTAAGCATGTAATGTCACAGTTTCTATGCTACAAATACCATAGCTAAAAAACATTTTTTAATAGGCATATAGTTATGTTCATATGTAACCAATGTATGGATTAGATAGTACACAAAATGTTCTTTTCTACTATTATCATGCTAAATTATAAGTTACTTTAGGGATATCTCAATTATAGGCAAGTATATTAGGAATGACTTTCCTAGCATAGGTGGCAACAAAATAGGTAGATTAGCAAGATATTCTTTCAGGTGCTGAAAATATTTTTGGCATTCTTCATCCCAATGAAATGTGATACCCTTCTTTAATAGGTGTGTAAATGGATGGCATTTGTCAGATAACTAAGAAATGAAGCATCTAATAGATTTAATATTTCCCTAAAAGCTACGAAGATATTTCAAATTGGAATATGGTGGCATTTTAGTAATGGCTTATAATTTGGTAGGATCAACTTTAATTTTATTATGAGACACAATGAAGACTATAAATTTTTCTAAAGTAACTCCAAAAACACACTTTTTAGGATTAATTCTAACCTTTTATTCATGCATCCTCTCAAATATTATTTATAGTGCATCTGGATGATTGGCATGCGTCTTTGATTTACCCAATATGTCATCGACATAGTCTTCAACAATGTCATGCATCATATCATGAAATATGATGGTCATGGATCTTTGGTATGTGGCCCCAATGTTTTTGATACTAAATGGCATAACTTGATAACAAAATGTTCCCCATGGAGTGGTGAACATTATCTTAAGTTGGTCTTATAATGTAATCTAGATCTGGTTGTATCCTAAAATTCCATCCATTAGTGAAAGCATTTCATACCCTATTATGGAATCAACTATCATGTCAAAATTTGGTAGAGGAAAGTCATCTTTGGAGCAGCCCTTGTTTATATCTCTAAAATTAGTGTAGATTCTAATTTCTTCTAACTTCTTAATGACTAGCACAACATTCAAGATCCACTCTGAGTAGTTGATCAGTAGAATACATCATGTTTCTAAGAGTTTTTCTGTCTCTTTTTTTACTAATAAAGTAATGTGAGGATGCATCTTACATAATTTTTGTTTCATAGGTTTTGAATCAGGATGTAAAACAATGTGGTGTACAACCAAGGCAGGGTCCAAACCTGACATGTATGAGTAGGCCCAAGCAAATATGTTAACAAATTCCCCAATGGTAGGGATGGCCATGTGATAAACACTATTGTAAACTCTTGGATTATTTGGTTAGAGGCATGTTATTCTTTAGAATTGAGCTTGGACCTATAAGCAAGTTCATTATTTGTGGTTTCTTTAGATATGTTTGATGAAAGTTGAACATCCCCATATAATGGCACCTAAAAAAGGTTTTCACCAAAAGACTATCCTTTCTCTTTACTTTTTCCCTAGTCTAAAAGTGCCTAAAATAGGCTTTCACTTTGGGACCTCAACGTTTTATTTATTTTTTTGAGGTTAAGGGTATTCATCCATTCCCCAAAATAGGTTATAGGATCCAGTTTGATTGATAACCCTTGTTTATGGTCTTTGAACAGAACATTATCTCTTAGTCCTAGTAAATTTTAAAAGGCCTCATCATTCTAAAAATCATCTACATGAAATGTGGATTCTTTTTGGTCCTAGGATATAAGTTGAGGGTGATAAAGAAGAAGTGAGTTATTATGAATAACTAGGGTAAGGGTATAAATGTCATGGGGGTCAAACAAATTGGTATTGACAAGGTCATCATAAAAGGTATGATCAGACTCTATTTTTTTGTCAACATCATTGTCACTAGTCATTGGAATTGGAACATGAATAAGATACATGGGGTTACCCCCAGATAGTTTAAATTTGATACCATAGGTTCCTTTATATTAAGTTATAAAAATTGGCTCAAAAGTTCCCTATTGGTTTGGCTCAAGACCTCCTTCATAGGCTTGATTATCCATAATCCTATTAATGATAGGATACTTGGAATTTTTTTAACAGTTAGCCAACTTGTCATTGTATAGTCAGGTTTCATCATTTGTAAGTGTGTCCTATTCTTGGCTAGTTTCTAGTGTAAAAATGATAGGATATGGACTATGGAGCTTTCCTTTTCCCTTTCATTTCCATTCCATGTAAGGTGGCTTGAATTTAGGTCTTCCATAGGACTTGGGGTTCTGTGGAAGCTTGGCAATGTGAAACATGTCGTGAGTCAAATACTCTATTGGAGCATTAGTCGAGATGGTAAAATGACTGGACAATTCATGAAGTGGTATATGGGAAGAGGCATAAAGTTTATCTAGGTTAATTCAATTGGACTTTGGTAAATCAACAAGTATTTCTTTCCCCTTGTCATTTTTGGAAATAGGATTTAAGCCAAAATGGTAGTTATATCTTTTATACTCTACCTCCAAATGTTTGCAATGTTCATAAGGCTATAAATCTCCATTGATGGTGACCTCCATACCTAAGTGAGATAACTTGAGACACTGGTAAAATTTTTAAGGGATTGCATGAATTTCATGTATCCAAGGTCTATTAAAAAGCAAATTATAAGATAGGTCCAAGTCTAACACATGGTATAGTGTATCATGTGTCAAGGGCTAAATGATAACTAGCAAGTTGATTGTGCCTTTTGATTCCAACTCTTCATTTTCATAAGCCTTGATAGTGATCATTTTTGGTTGTAGATCAGTTGTTGTGTATCTAAGATGCTTGATGATCTTCAGAGACACAATATTTAGGCCTAACCCATTGTCTATGAGGACACATTACACTTTGTGCCATGTTATAACAACTTCAATGTATAATATATTGTTATATAGAGGGATAAAGGATGACATATTGCTTTGGTCAAAGGTTAATTGTTGTCTTAGGGCTATATGTCTAGCCAAAGCCTAGAATTTATTTGGGCTTATGTCATTTGGAACTTGGGATTGGTCTAAGAACTCTATTAGGATTTTTTAATGGATAGTAGACATATGCAATAAATCCAAAATGGAGATTTGTGTAGGCATCTTCTGAAGTTATTCCACAAAGTCAAATGTGTTTTCCTTAGTAGTAGTGTATTGATTGTTCCTAGCCAGAATGGTGGGTTAGATGAGTTTGGTGTCAGATGCTTGTGGGCCAAGAATGCTAATCTTTGACTATTGAGTTGTGATTACATAATCAGGATTAGATATAAGACTCTTGTTTCCATAAAATGATGGTAGCAAGGGGCCAGATAGGATAAGTCTCAGTTGCTAGTGTACTTGTGTGTGGTCATGGGGCAATAACAAGTTATTAGTATAAGGTCCAAAATGAGTAATCTATGGTTATTGATATGCCTATATATAGTCATAGGTCAAGGAAGGATCACTAGTATAGATTGGTTTAGTGTAATTTATTATAAAAAATCATTTTCAATTAGCACTTGGTCTTGGATTGATGGTAATGGTGGAAATATAACCTCCTGCAATATGTCCTAACACTTTGTTTTAGTCATGTGCATTTGCATGGTAAGTTTGTTAGGTACTTGAATTATTCTAGCCCTGGTTATGTCCATTCGATTAAAATTATTGTTATTGTCGATGGTATTATTGTTGTTATCATGGTTTTTGATAAATTTGTTGCTACTATTTTGGCCTTTGTTTTTATTGTTGTTGATTTTTATTGTTATGTTATGGAAAAGGGTTTTGGTAGATACACAGGTTCTTATTAGATGTAAATTCTCTAGCATCTAATGTAATCTCCCCATTTTCCAACATATTTTTAGTGAGGTGTTTGACCTACACACAATAACATAAATTAATCCTATAAACATGATGGTATTCATGAATTCATTATCTCAGTGCCAATCTAGAAATAGAATACCCTCAAGGTAGTGTTTTAGGATTGGCCAACTAATCAGATTAGTAGTAGCTAGTTTTTGAAACATGGATTCAATAGGCTCTCTAAGGTTGTTGAAGACTCTATGAGTAGGCACATTTCTCGTTAGAAGAGAGATTTCCAAAGGTAATGGTTACTGCATTTTTTGAGTTGTTCTATATTATTACAAAGGTTTTATTTATTGAATGGGTTATTTATGAGGAGTATTTTACATTTGCAATGTTGCTTGAGTAGATGGTGTCTACATTATTTAGACATATTACAAATTGATTAATCCACTTCCAAAAACATTCTTATTGTAATTAATTTGCTTGGATTTTTCATAATTATTGGCTTGGGTTGGTACCAACACTTGTGTTTGGACTTGGTTGTGGTTTTACTTTTGGTCTGTGCTTTGGTTTTGGATTTGATTTTGATTTGACAAGGTTATCTTTATAATCCCTTTATTTATAAGGTCATTTTATATTATCAAACCTTTTTCAATAATCTCTTTAAAATTATATGCACACTGGAACTCTAGATGATAAGTGTAGACACCTAAATCTGGCCACTGATAACCTCCAACTAGGCTTTTGACCAATTTCCACCAAAATGTGCAATTTGGATTTAAAACACTAAAATACATTAAATGAGTTGAAATTTATATATTCAAGTACAAATTTTGGCCAGGGTATCACTAAATGGGACAATACAATTTATGGGCCAGCTAACTTTGATCAGATCATTTCGAGTCAAAATGCCAATTTTACACTTGGGTGCTCTGGATTACTCTTTTCTATCAAATTTATTGTATGGGACATGTACCTTTGTTATTTATTTTTTACAACATCCTAAATGAGATCATGGTTTCAACACATCTGACATTGACTTTGAATTCTAATCCAATCAAATTTTGGATCAATAACAAGGCATTCTGATCAATTTGAGTAATTTTTGCACAAATTGCTTAATCATGATTAAGAGATAATTAATATAAATCAAGGCCTAATTAATAATTCTATGCAAACTTGTTGAAAAATTATTTTTATAAATGAATATTGAATATATGCATCATCAAGTGACCTCATTTCTTGTGAAGACATCCCTAGGCCATAAATGTTACAATTATCAAGATTATGGGTCTCCCATGCCTCTATATTACCTCCCATGCCGCATTAATGTCCCTTCTTCAAAATTCATGATGAGGATAATTATGGATTTTAATTAAATAATTCAATTAATTCATGACCACACATCTCAATCTTGAGATGGACGGTCATGGTTGATTCTGGTCATTCTTGAAAATCTATAAATAGAGAGGCTATGAACATCATTTTTAAGCTTGATTTGTGAAAAGTTACCATGTAAAATTGATTCCAATAGATCTCACATGCCAAATTTATGATGCAAAAATATTGATTCAAGTTAAGACAAAGCCACAAGGTGCCAAGGAGAAGAGGAGATAGTCAAGCCTCCTTTGATGAAGACTTCATGAGCACAAGCTGAGCAAGCCACTACAAAAAGAATTTGGAGCATCCAAGGAAGGTGAAGGATTATTTTTTTTCTTTAATTTTTAGTTGTACTTTTCATTTTTTTTATTCAGCTCCCCCTAGTAACTAGGCCTAGATATGTATGCTAATTAGTGTGTTTTTATCAATTTGTTTTCATTTTTAGACTAACACAATAGTAATCACCTCTCTCGAGTCAAATTATTTGATACCATAATGGTATGATCATTGGAAATTCACCCTAAAAATTTGATAAAATATCACCTACAAGTAACATACTAACCATTGTCATGCAGGATCTTAGAGTGTGGAAGCAAAAAAGGTGAAGATTTGAGCAAAAAGCTTATTTTTTAGAGCCCACAGTTTTGTTCTCAGATCCCAACTCAAATCCCAAATTGGCCCAACTAGGAACCCAACTCACCCCAACTCAAATCCCAACTCACCCTGACTCAGATCCCAACTTGCTCCAACTCAGATCCCAACTCACTCTGACTCAAATCCTAACTTGACTGTGTCAACCCAAGAGTTCATTTTCCTAAGTTAATTATTCCATATTTAAAAATTGTTAAAAGTTAAACCACTTTATAACATTTTTCTTGTAGGACCAACTTGAAAATTTTCTAAAATGTGTTTAAATCATCTTTTGTATGATCTAAAATGAACTAGGAACATTATTTTGGTGCTTAATATAACATTTAGGTGCTTAAGTAAGTTTTTAGCATTAGTTTTCAAAGTTCATAATTTTAAGACCAAGGGGTCAAATGAACACCACCAAATATTTCATTTGGGCTTAAAATTAAACACACTTATCACTTTTGTTTTCATTATTTCAATTAGCACTTTGTTTTCACAAAATACAAGGATGTTGTGTGTATGCTCTTCCATTTTTATTCTTTAGGTAACCCTTGGAATCAAAAGTTCTTTCCTTATTTGTAAATTACCTATTCTAAGGCATAGAAATAATGTTGTCTAAATTTTCAGGATACGTGAACACCGGAAGCACACAATTGATTACTAAGCAACTTAATATGCGGAAATTAACCAGAATCACAAGTAACTAGAATTTAGAATAACCCATGATATGAGAGACAATACACAACTTGTATTAATACTTATACAGAAAAGAATACAATAAAGAAGATGCCACTTCTTCTCCACCACCTCTTCAAAGGCTTCCCACACCTCAAGTGAACAGTAATTCTCTCCTCTAAGCTCTCTCTCTCAGGTCCCAACACACAACTCAAATACAGAGTTGGTGTTCACCTCCCGTGCTCCATGCACACCACAAGTGCTCCACGCACTCCACAAGTACTCAAGGTACTTCAAGTAGATCTCCCATGAACCTACAATAACTTGCACCTCAACAGACCATACTTATGGAAGGAACTCCCTTGCCTTCCTCTCTTGCTCTATCTGAGTACACACCTGTACTCCAAGTAGATCCTGCCTAATTCTGCTCCCTATTGTGTTACTATCCTATCTGATCCTGCACACCTGCAAATCAACCTGGTTCTGCACACCTGTGAACCTTGACCTTGCACACACATACACCTACAGATCAATGATCTTACTTACCATGTAGATCTCCTATATAGGCCATGCACACCTACTGACCAAGATCCTACACCCCTGAAGAATCTTGCTGACTCTCCAAAACCAGCACCCACCTTGGTATTGTTGTGGAACTAGGAGGAACACCCTTACTCACCTCACACACAGAAGGAGCTAACTTTGCTCAACTCAAACTAGAACAAGTTTCTAATACAACCATGAGTCTATTATATAGATCTCATCCAAACAATAATTAGACATATAATTACAATAATTAGATCCACAGCTCTCAGTCTAAAAATAGCTCTAATCATGCAAACACTTGGTTCATTAGCTAACTGCCCATAACAAACTTGCAGTCGAACCACACAGGCGATCGACGTCGGTCCTTGTCTGCCTAGAGGTGACCGACGTTGGCCAATCCCTGACCGACGTCGATTGCTTCTCTTCACTATCCTACCGACGTTGGCTGATCAGACCAACATCGGTTGCTCTGACACTCAGCAACCTTCAGCAACCCCTCCCATGGCCTTCTCCATGTCTACATCAGTGAATCTTTTAGCTCCACAACCTAACAATCTCCCACTTAGAGATAAACAACTACACTGTACCTGTACTTGTACTCTGTCTAATCTGTTTCTTGGTTTGTATCCCTCTTCAAGCTCAATCCTGAAGACAACCCACCATACATACTATGATGTACCTCCTATCATCTAAGTACCCTGCCACATCTGAACCTACAAACACATGTAGTGAAGTCCTGACCCTGCATAGCATGAATCCCTGCTGTTGGTCCCTCTCAAATCCCTGAGAATCCACTTCCCCGAATTGGCTCCTAACTCTCTGACAACTCCCACTGCATGGGAATACTCAGGTCTATACCAGACCTCATGTGATTTCGAACACTGTACCTGTCCAGCCCTTAGTATGCTCTGACTCTGCATCTTGTGCCTTGCCAACACCTGATTCACATCAGCTCCCACTGGAGACAAAATCAACCTATGATCTCCATGTCTCCCATGTCAAAGAATTTCGCTGCTCCAAACTCCTCATGACATGCCACTGAACTAATCTTACCCTTAGCTCAGCAAAACCCTGTATGTACAAACCCTGCTAGCAAATATACCATCCACATACAGCAACAGAATGATGTCGCGACTCATCATCCACCTGGTAAGACAAACCACAGTAGTTACGCTAACATTGACTGAAGCCATGCTTCGTCCTCCACCTGTCAAAACCTGTACCACTATCCTGCAGCTCCTCAAGACCATATACCTGGTCTTTCATCTCACATATCCGTTCACTCTATTCTTCAACTAAGGTATCCATTCGTCTCTGTGCTTTATTCCCACTGGCAACCCTACCAAAACTCCTGTTTGGTTTTACATCATATCCTTGCCATGCTCCCACCTATTTCCTAAATCCTTCCTACTCTACAATCAGCAACGAGTATAAAGAAGAGGAACAATGAATTTGAGGGCCTACTTACGTCTTCAGTCCTCTGTATGGGTGTTTGAGACTCCTTGACAACGTGCTGTCCACCCAAAATCTGTTACAGTGACCGACCTCGGTCACTCCATAGTCTGCATCTGACTGATGTCGGTTCCCATGCATCTGTCCCTGACTACCGACCCTGTAGACATTAGTGTCCCTATTGTCAACGTCGGTCCTCCCGACCGACATCGGTCCTACCTGCTGCTGACGTTGGTCCTCATGATCGACGTCAGTCTTACTCTGCCCGACATCATCAGCTTCAGTCTGCACATGACCGACATCGGCATCTGTCTGTTCGATGCTGGTTCCTCCTGACCGATGCTGGTACCTGTGTTCGCCTGTGAGTGATGACTTTTTACCCACAAGCTCCTTTGAATCAAAACCCATGTCCAAACTGCTCTGCTCAGAAGTATCCAGCACCATCCACTGGTTTCTGTCCGCCATCTCCTCCAAGAACACTAAGGCTTTCCAGTTCTTAAGCCTGTCAAATATATCTGTCTTCTGCTTAAGAACATGCATCTCCTTCCTGCTCATGTGACCAAGCCTACGAAGCCACGTCTTCACAACAGAAGAAGAATCAGTAATATAAACAAGTAGATAAAGAGTACCTATTTTCTTACCACCAGCTAATTCAAGTGCATCCACTGTGAGAGTTCTTATGCATCTCTCATCACCCAATATTTCTAAATAAATTAGCCATATCTCCAAACCTGGGACCTACATGACCTTCATCAACACCTATGTGTTGGCCGCCTGCAATTTCAGCTTCACTTCCCCTTTGCCAATTCTTTGGCAAGGCTTACCAGCTCCTCTACCTGGGGCTGCATGGAAAGAGGCAACCGAATCTTTTATCCAAGATTCAACTTTATCCAAGAAACCTCCTAGAGCATCATGTGCCACATGACCTACAACATCTGCTTCTTCAGTTCCTTCATGCTGATCTGCTACCAACCAACAATAATATTTTACCTGCTCTTTCTTTCCATAGGACCGTAAGTGACCATCTGTGCTTTTCAACTCCTCCATTCTTAGCTTACTTTCATCTGCCATTGCTCTACTCCCACTCAATCAGAAACCCCTGAGAGTGACCTGTAACCAAACACAAAACCTGCTTCCTGTAACCTGGCTCTGATACCACTTGTCAGGATATGTGAACACCGAAAGCACACAATTGATTACTAAGCAACTTAATATGCAGAAATTAACCAGAATCACAAGTAACTAGAATTCAGAATAACACATGATATGAGAGACAATACACAACTTGTATTAATACTTATACAAAAAAGAATACAATAAAGAAGATGCCACTTCTTCTCCACCACCTCTTCAGAGGCTTCCCACACCTCAAGTGAACAGTAATTCTCTCCTCTAAGCTCTCTCTCTCAGGTCCCAACACACAACTCAAATACAGAGTTGGTGTTCACCTCCCGTGCTCCACACACACCACAAGTGCTCCACGCACTCCATAAGTACTCAAGGTACTTCAAGTAGATCTCCCATGAACCTGCAATAACCTGCACCTCAACAGACCATACTTATGGAAGGAACTCCCTTGCCTTCCTCTCTTGCTCTATCCGAGTACACACCTGTACTCCAAGTAGATCCTGCCTGATTTTGCTCCCTGTTGTGTTGCTATCCTATCTGATCCTACACACCTGCAAATCAACCTGGTTCTACACACCTGTGAACCTTGACCTTGCACACACATACACCTGCAGATCAATGATCTTACTTACCATGTAGATCTCCTATATAGGCCATGCACACCTGCTGACCAAGATCCTACACCCCTGAAGAATCTTGCTGACTCTTCAAAACCAGCACCCACCTTGGTACTGCTGTGGAACTAAGAAGAACACCCTTGCTCACCTCACACACAGAAGGAGCTAACTTTGCTCAACTCAAACTAGAACAAGTTTCTAATACAACCATGAGTCTATTATATAGATCTCATCCAAACAATAATTAGACATCTAATTACAATAATTAGATCTGCAGCTCTCAGTCTAAAAATAGCTCTAATTATGCAAACACTTGGTTCGTTAGCTAACTGCCCATAATAAACTCACAGTCGAACCACACAGGCGACCGACGTCGGTCCCTGTCTACCTGGAGGTGACCGACGTCGGCCGATCCCTGACTGACATCGGTTGCTTCTCTTCACTATCCTGCCGACGTCAGCTGATCAGACCGACGCTGATTGCTCTGACACTCAGCAACCTTCAGCAACCCCTCCCATGGCCTTCTCCATGTCTGCATCAGTGAAGCTTTTAGCTCCACAACCTAACATAAATCACTCCCCAAAAACTCACATAAGTATTGGGTGACCTTGACAATGACCCCACAGTCTTTCTATTTTATGCTTTCTTTATTTCATGTAAACTTGACTTGTGAGGTGGATGTCATTAGCTCCCATGAGTTCTTTAGGGAAGCTTTGACCCAAGGTTTCATCTCTCGACATTGACTTCACTTAATCCTTCTGAATTGCACATGGGATGTATCTACATTTGGACATCATACTACATTGAGTGAACAGTAGGATGTAGTGGTTATAAAAATGACTAGACCTTTTTACAATTAGCCATTGCCACAGTCACCTAATTTTTGTGCTTGTCTTTTGGATCATTTGATGTGAAATTCATTATGAAATTTATTCCCTTAGAAATTTTTGAAAGCTTGTTATTTTAGTCAACCCCACATTGCCATACCCTTGCTAGGATTTGGATAATTATACTTAGTGTATTTTGGTCATTTTTTCTTGGTATGTTTTAAGACTAAAACTTATTTGTTTATTCATAAATCCATGTCAAAAAAATGTATTTGATTTAAGGAGGGTAGTGTTATGTTGCCCAAATCATGTCAAAACAATTTGAGCCTTTTGAGTCTTTGAAACATAACGTAGATCACATCATTCGAGCATGCTTATGTCGTTAGGTTACTCAATTTGTTTCAAGACTAGTTTACCTTGTATCAAAAACCATTATTTCAAACCATTTTATGTATGCCATTTAGACCTTTGTCTTGTGTTTTCATGCTATCTAATCTTGTCTAACTTGTTTGGTCAAATCCTAGTTTCCACCATTGAGTTTTCAATTAACCTTATCAAGTTTGGATTAAAACATTAATTGATTTATGTTTAGGCCTTAATTTGTGGGGCTGATACATAGATATTTCTCTTTTGGGTTGCACAACTTTAATTAATCAACAACTCAAATTTAGAAACTATTGATGGTTTGTTTGTTCAGTACCTATCCTTATCATTGTTTGTGCCTTTATTTGGGAAAACATAGTCTTTCTTCAAAGATACTTTTATCTTATTCCTTATGCCAAATGATCATGTTTATGTTTGATTTCGTATGTTGGGTTTACGTCAAAGTTGTTTCCAAACTTGTTAGATTAAATCAAATCACATGATACCTTTGTTTCAAGTCTAGATTTTGATGTTATTTGGCCAAAAGTCCTAGCATATGCCTATTTGTTTGAGCCTAGCTTTTGACTCTGTGTTTGGACAAAAGACCTAGTAACTCAACTTATCCCTTTCTTAGTTTATACCTTGTTTGGAACAATTTGACCTAGACCTTTGACATGCTATTTTTTATTCAAATTATTGACCTTTTGTGTGTATGATATTTGACATTAGACATTTGATGTTAGACTATTTTATGCCAAGTCTTATCACAAACCATTTTGGAGATAGAACTCTATTTTCAAACCACATTGAAGATATAGCTCCACTTTCAACCAAGTTAGACCAAGTTTGAACCATTTATCTTTTGGACATGGTTTTTTAGAGTTTATAGAACTCTAATCCTTTTTGTTTTCAGAGCTTTCATCATTTATGCAGATATGTCTACCTACACTTATGGTGGAGTCATGTATAATCCAACTTATGATAGAATGGCCACATAAAATTAATTTTATGGCTTTAGTCAAGACCCCAATGATGATAATATGGTTTATGAGATAGATTTATATCCACCTCAGAATAATCATTCATGAGAACAAAGTCATGAACCAGCTCACAATCCAACTCAAGATCTAGATTGGTATGAATAGGATTGTGAGGAGGACTTTGAAGACCCAAATATAGATAATTTTGTTTGGGATATGGATCTATACCCTCTTTTCAATGATCATTACATGGAACATAGTTTAAAACTAGCTTATAAGCCAACTCATGATTGGGATGATATGGTTTATGAGGAAGACTCAAATGCTTTGGCTTGTGCAAGCAATCAAGTTCCATGACATCCTTTTTTTATTTTATCATCGACTACCCCTAACCCTCCTTTGGATTATATGAGCTATCAAGCTCTAAAATATCCAAGGAATACCATTACCATTCCTAGACCTAGTCCTTTAGCTTGTGTGAGTAACCAGGCTCCATAACACCCCTTCATCATTTTAGGACCTAGTCATTTGGCTTGTGTGGGAAATCAAGCCCCAAAACACCTTATCTTTACCATTTTAGGACTTTATCCTTTGGCTCCTGTGAGAAATCATGCCCCCCAATGCCCTACTATTATCCAACCATAAGTCATTCCTCATCTAATACCAACCCCATCCACACATCACTCGATCCAATCATTTGAGGACCAAGCTATAATCCAAACTAGTATTTTTTAATTCATTGGAAACCAAGGCCAAGAGAACCAACCAATTCAAGATGCTTTTTTTGAACCAACCATTTGTGATAAGTCAACCTATGATGAATCACATATTGATCCTATACTAGTTATCAAGGATTCTCACACTGATGAGCCAATCTTTGTCGAGTCACTTCTTAATGATTATAACTGCCTTTGGGAAAATCATTACCTTAACCATGTGCCTATTTTTTAAGAGCCTCCTATTGATAAGCTAGTCTTTGAGGAGTTGTCTCTTGACCTTTTTCCCATCCTAGATGAGTCCCACTCTAACAAACCAATTTTTGTGGAGCCCATTATGCCATCACAGGCCCTTACTTGTCCAAAACCAAATATTCAATAATACATCATTATAACAAAGTACCCATTAGATGAAAAATTAGATTTAGAGTCAAGTTTTATTCTTGAACCGACATCAATTTTACCATCAAAATTTGAATCAACATCAATTTTAATATCAGATTCAGAGTCCCTTGAGTTATAATCAGATTCAAAAGAAGAATATGTTCATGGCTATTATAACATTGGTTACACATGCCTTTTAGATAAATTTAAATACATTTATGATCCTTCTATATTTTTTGAGGGTGAGTACTTTAGATTTGACACAAGTTATCCTAGTATATTCTATGAGGATTGTGCAGCCTCTCCCCATTCCATAAGCTATTACCATCAACAAAATAGCCATATCATTGACATTCCATCTCCCACAAGTGTAGATTGGGATATACAAAATCACACTTTGTTGAACTACATCCATAGTGACATAGCAGTTGAAGAAGAGCAAGGAGGCCAAGATGAAATTCATATAGCAGAACACTCTCCTAGTGAAACTTTTTTGGAGGTGTTAGGGGACAATCAAATTCAAAACTTAGCATCTTATAGTGAAACTTTTTTAGAAGTGATAGAAGATAATCAAATTCAAAAGTCAACATTCCTTAGTGAAACCTTCTGTAAGATGATACAAGACAATCAAGATAACTTTATTGGTGAAAATTGATAGCTAAGCATAAAAGTTCTTCACTTCTTGATAAAAACAAAATCAAATATCAAATCAAAATAGCTTCTTATCTATAGCCTAATCAGATGGTAGCTACTCTCAAGCCCAAATAATAGAAAAATTTGATGGTCCTATCAAGATAACAAGTCTTCGGCCCTACCACAACAAAAATTATGTTGAATTTAGCATCAAAAACATTATGTGTGACTAAACATCCTGATCTTTATTTGTTTCCCAACCATTCCACATTCCATTATAATCTACCATTCCATTTCATAGTCAAACCTACCATCCATTATTTTTCCTTGTTTACCATCCATGGTTGCACTTTCCTTTGTAGAGGTTATAAAGATACCTTGTTTTGATGCTTGAAGGAATCAAAATCAATGACCAATAAAGATCACAAAAGCATTTTTGGCATCCAAATCTAAAGAAAATTATTAATGGAGCAATTATTTAGATGAGGTGTGGGATAACAATTAACATGATCAAGTATTTTGTTTGTATCATTTGTTGATTAAGACATGCATCTCCCCATCATAAAAACAATAGAATCAAAAACCATACCCAGGCTAGAACCAAACATGTACCATACCATTTCACATTACCATGTCATTTTCATTGTTACATATCCTTTTTCCATTATCGTATATCCTTCCATTTACCCCATCACTTGGGGGCAACCCTCTTGGCATTATATCCAACTTTCTACCAACCCTCTTACTATTTTATGCAATCTATCAAAACCCATTATTATCCTTAGCAAGACCATGCCATCCAACCATTTCATTACTATCTATACCAAAGCCTATTTTTAGTCATCCTACCCAATCTTGTTTTGATCTTGGTTTATTTGGTTCTTTTTGCACTTTTTGTGAGAGGATTCTGATCAAATTTCAATAATCAATCAAATTAGTGTTTGCAATGATAGTCTATGAAAGTAGTGTGATAGTTGATCTAGAAAGATATCTTTTATTTTCTATCCCCTATCAATTTTGTTTATGTGAACCTAATTATAACCACCTATGGGCAAATCAGTGTCTCACCAATCTTACTACTAATTATAGCTACTTATGGGCAAATTAGTATATGTAGACACCTAAATTTGGCCACCGATAACTTCTAATCAAGATTTTGGCTAATTTCCACTCAAAACACATAATTTGGCTTAAAAACACTAAAACATGCTAAAAGATGTGAAATTGACATATTCAAATGCTAATTTTGGCCAGGGTATCCCTAAATGGGGTAATGCAATTTATGGGCCAGCTAACTTTGATCAAATCAGTTTGAGTCAAAATACTAATTTTGCACCTAGGTGCTCTGGATTGCTCTTTCCTATCAAATATCTTGTATAAGATGCATGCCTTTATTATTTGTTATTGGTAATATCCTAAATAGGATAATGATTCCAATACATCTGACATGGACTTCCAATTCTAATCTAGTCAAATTTTGGACCAATAACAAGGCATTCTGGTCAATTTTAGTAATTTGTGCATAAAGTGCTTAATCATGCTTAAGAGCTATCTAACCAAAATCAAGGCCTAATCAATAATTCCATGGAAACTTGTTGAAAACTTATTTTTAGAAATGAATATTGAATATCTGCATCATCAAGTGACCTCATTTTTTGGGAAGACATCCTTAGACCATAAATGCCACAAATATTAGGATTCATGCCTCTCACGCCTCCCATGCCTCATCAAAGTCCTTCATGCCTCTTAATTTCCCCTTTTTCCAATGTCATGATGAGGATAATTATAAAATTAATTCCAAAAATTGAATTAATCCTCAACCACACATCTCAATCCCAAGATAGATGGTTCAAGTTGATTCTAGACATTTACAAAAATCTATAAATAAAGAGGCCATGAACATCATTTCTAAGCTATTTTGATGAAAATTTATTATGCTCAAATATATTCAAAAGACTTGAGAATTTAAATTTGTAATGTAAAATTTATCACAAATATTTAATCAATTAGTGTTATCATGTCAAATTGATTCCAAGCCAAAGGTGCTAAGGAGAGATGAAAGTAGCCAAGCTTCCATTGCCAAGGACTTCATGAGCACAAGATGAGTAAGCCACTACTATAAAGGCATTTAGAGCATCCAAGGAAGGTGAAGGAATTCTTGGGTTTTATTCCTTACTTTTTATTTGTGTTTGTCATTTTTTTTTGTTACCAAGCTCTCCCTAGTGTCTAGGCCTAGAGATGTTATGCTATTAGTATGTTTCTTTCATTTTGTTTTCATTTTGGAACTAACACCATACTAACCATCCTCTCTTGAGTCAAATTCTTAGATCGCATATGGCATATTCAATGGGATTAGACACATCTCACACCTGAAGAAGATCATTTTGCAACTCTAAAATATTTATTTGGACCCTTAAAACTCTTGCAAATTGATTTTCTAAATTTATTTTTCTATTTTTGGTTACCACAGTTTTACACAATAACCGACATTGGCAAGTAAGATTGACATCGACTACATGGCTTAACCGACGTCAGTTAACAAAATTGACATCGATTAGATTTTATTTAGCCAAGGTAACCATCGTTAGTTATATATAATTGACATTGATCACTATGTTTTTTCTAAAAATATAGACTCGATAGCTATTTTTCCAAAGTTCATTATTTTAAACTAAAAAGAGCTTCAAAGCTAAAGGACATGCTGACATTTTTTCTATAGGACCAATCTTGATATTTGTTCAAAACATGTTTAAATCACCTTTGCATGCTTAAAAATCAATTAAAAACCTTGTTTTAGTGTTTAACAAAGGACTTAGACATTTTGATGAATGTTTTCAAAGTTTGCAACTAAGACCAAGGGGTCATATGAACACCATCGAATCTTTCATTTTGGGTTTAAAATTGAACACACTTGTAAATTCTTATTTTCAATAGTTTTTTAATCAATTTTTTTTTGGCAAAAAGAGGAATGTTACGTGTATGATCTTTTATTTGTCCCTTATAGGGAACCCTTGGAATCAAAAGCACCATTCTTATTGCAAATAGCCTAGTCCAAGGCTTAAAAATAAAGTCATCTAAAGCACTCTCCAAAAACTCATCAAAGTTTGGGTGACCTTGAAAATGACCCTAAAGTCTTTCTACTTTCATGTTTTTTTAATTTTTTATGAATCTTGGCTTGTGAGGGGGACTTCATCACCTCCCACAAGTTCTTTAGGGAAACTTTGACCTAGGATTTCATCTCCTGGCATTGACTTCATTTGATTCCTTTAAAGTTTCACATAAGATGTAGTGGCACTTTAAAACATCGTACTACACTGAGTGAATAGCAAGATGTAGTGGTTACAAAAATAACTAGACCTTTTTGCAACAACCCAAGTGATATGAACCTGAAATTTATGCTTTTATTTTGCATTGTTTGGTGTGAAAGTCATTGTGCAATTGACTCCCCTAGATTGTTTGGAAACTTGTTATGTCTTACACAAATCCCCACTTTCTATGGAAGTATTATTGGTGTAAGGTGTACCTCAAGGTCCATGTCATATTATTGTCATTTGAGAGAAGGGGGGGTATAAAAACCCTACTATATAATGTGCATTTACTATTGGATGAATACTTAAAATCCTCTCAAATGACATATATTGATGGATTCCAACAATACCAAGCAACCTTGTTAATTTAGGATCTAAAAATGGTTAATTAGTTGGTCTTTTCCTAGATTAAAATCTTGTTTGGAGTCAAAAATTGGTATAAACAAACAATCCAAACCAAAAACATAGTCCACATTTTCCTTTAAACAAAGAGGCATTATGTTTCCCACTTGCGATCATTGAATCACCTTGTTCAAAATTTCATCAAAATCTTGAGCGTCATATCATCCACTTTGGCACAGTTATGCTACCCAATTAAGTCTAGACCCTTACCAAAGTTATTTAAAGTCCTTCACTTATAACCTAAATTCAGAATTGCACCTGTATAAGTTCATAAGGTTGATGTGTTAAGTGGGTTCTCCATTTGCATTAAACTTGAGGGAACTTAGGTTTAATTTATAATTTGGGTTGAAGGTCATTTAAGACTCATAATCATCAACATTTGATAGACTTAAGCCATTTTATGCTAAACACTTGCACTTTAAGTCTATGTACCACAACATTTTGAGTCAAGAAAGGTAGTGTTATGCTATCAAAATTTTAGGAAAGCATCTTTGCCTTAGATAGTTTTTGAAACAAACCTTTTTATCGTACCTTTTTGGGTGCTATAGCATCATTACATTGCCAAAAACATTTTGAATATTGTTTTATAGACCTTATTGCATAGAGTTTCAAATTTATTCCTACATTTTTAGACCAATTTGAGTATATTATTTGTGATCCTTTCTCTAAAGCACAGTTATATTGATCACCTTTGTCTAGCTTGTTTGTCAAAAGAACTAAGTTTTATACCATTTTTTGTGATAAAATAAACTATTTCTAATGTGCCTTTTGTTTCATACCTTATACTTAGTTGATCAAGTTCATGTCTAAGAATCAAATGCCTAGTGTTTGTTAGAAGTGTTTCAAATCCATTAGATTAAAACTTTCATCTATTTCAAAGTCTAAATTTTGACATCGTTTATCCAAGAGTCATAGCACATGCCTTGTTTGAGCATAGATTTTGATGCCATATTTGGCCAAAAGACCTAACAACTTTTAAATTCCTAGATTAGATTGATTTGAAACATTTAGACCTTAGAGTTTGGCATTTTGATTTTTGGGACCATTTACTTGCTTATCTTTGTGTGAATAATGAAATGCTAGATACTTGACACTAGCTTGTTTTCTCACAAACCTTTACATAAACTTGTTGATCCTTTTGACAAATCTAGACCAAGTTGGAACATCATTTATTTTAGACATTATCCTTTTTAGAATTTGTATAACTCTTTAACCTTTTATTGAAAAGCATTGACTATGGATCCCAACATGTATTGCTACACTCATAGTGGACTCATGTATAATCTAGGGATTAGTAATGTGGTTACGCAGGAAGAAATGGTGCAAGACCCCTATGTAGGTAATATTGCTTATGAGATGGATTCTTATCCCTCTTATAATACTCAATCAAGAACACAAAGCTAAGATCCATTAGCCAACTATCTGGTTAACACACCACCTTATTTAGAATAGGACCAAGAGCAAACCTTGTAATACCTAGCTATAATATCTGTAGTGGATGAGCTAGTACTTCAATAGTTATATTCTACTAATACAACTTCCATGTATAATCCATTTTTTTTTTAGTGACATTTTTTAGAGAACAAAGATGAGATTTTGGTTAGATCCATTGAGGTAGGGACCAAGTTTCCAGTAGACTTCCCTCATGAAAATTTACCAAGTCTATTAAGAGTGCCCCACAATATCATTTATGATCAACAAGTTTCTTCTAGAAATCCTATGGCTCAAATCCAAACAACATACCAAGATCTTAATATATCTGATCAAGGCAAAAACATCATGGAAGAGCACTTTAACCAAATGCAGATAGCACATCAAACATATATGAATCTAGCACATGATTTCAATCAAATGAACATGGTAAGTAAGCCTCTCATTGACCTAGGTCCTTCAATAGAAGTATTGATAGAGTTAACTGGATAAGAGAATATAAATTTTAACCCATTCATACAAACTATTTTAATAGATAACTTGATGCATATGCCTATTATTGAAGAAGTGTCTTCAACCTCTACATTGAATAGTGAGCCAAACGTAGTAGATAATGTGCAAAAAATGTCTAGTCTCGATCAAAGTGGTACTAATATGTAAAAGAATAGCCAACAACATGTGCCTATAGTTAATCCTATGAATAGGTCATCATACTAGGGAGTGGGATTTTTTACACCCCAACCTCAATCGACTACTTCCTCAAATTTACAACCTATGGGATTAGGTAATCAAACACTGACCAATATCATGCTTCAATGACAGAATGTGATGAATCATACTCCTCAATAAGTAATGAGTAGTATTCTACAAAAATAGTCATAATCTAGTTTATCAATTCAATAGAGAACAATAAATTACCACCTCAATCAGGGGCAATAAATTTTCCATCTCACCAAGTAATGACAAACATACCTTTTCAATCATAGACTAATATGCCAAACCAAAACCAAGTAATGACTAGTCAATAATGTGCAAATATTGGTCAATGATAGATGTCAAATCTACAACCCACTTTCACTTCCTCATAGGGATTCATGCAACAAGGAGGTCCCCATGTTTTTCAAGTACCTACTAGACAATTGTTGGTTCAAAATGTGCCACAAATCCAGAGACAGGGTCTTGGTCCACAAATTCCCACTCAACATCAAGGTTTAATTAGTTAGCAGCATGTCCCTCTTCAACCACAGTAGGCATATTATAGTTATATCCCTCCATCCCAACCAAAAATTCCTCCAAGTCAAACCTTTATCACCAACCCAAACTAAAATATCACACAACCAAGTGTGCAATTTAAAGTACATCCTAATCCATGTATGTGTATTCCTGGTCCATTCCCCAACCAAGCCAATATAACATAATAGGTAGGTCTATCATACCTTGGTCAAATTTTTTTACTTGTGACCTCCCAACCATCTATCCAAACCCAAATTCTCCCTCAAACCAATATTCCTTTCAGTTTCCTATCCCAAGAATTACAACAGATGAAGGATGTAATTGTTACCATTCAATTTGGTAAACAAACTAGAAATTTCAAATTAGATGATGTATGTTCCTATCCATTCAACATGGATTATTTACATATACCATTTCCTCTAGGATACGAACCACCAAAATTTGATAAATACAAAGGGAAAGGTGACCCTAAGGCTCATTTGACTGAATTCTTCATCGCAAGTCAACTAGTGACATATAATAACATATACCTTTTGCTATTGTTTCCAAGAAGCTTAGTTGGACAAGCCTTGGAGTGGTTTTTGAAATTTCCCAAAAAAAATAGTAACATATTTTGATGATATTTTTGATAAGTTTATGCAGCACTTTTCCTATAATCTCAAGCATGAGATTTCATTAGTGGACTTAACACAAGCAAAGTAAAAAGCTAGTGAGAGTTTTGCAAGTTATATATAGTGGTGAGGATCCCTTAAAAGTCATTTCACACATAAAATAAATAATAAGCCACTATTTTTACCAAAAATTTGCTTAGTGAGATAGCTTATCATTTGGAACTACAATGTGCACATACATTCATTGAGATCATTGATAAAGGTTTTTTGATTGAGAGGGTGTTCATCAATAAAGGAGTCATCAAGATTAATTCAAATAATCAAAATCAAGGTACCAATTATGGAAATAACCAACATCCCATCCAATTATAAGAATTGCAACTATCATAGGCCAATAACCATGAAAGATTGAAGCAATTCAACTACAATAGGAATGTTGTGGGAAATGGAGTAACTGAATCTTGTCATGTGAAAATGGTGAAAACATCATTTGCACCACCTTTTCAAATTACTCCTACTCAACTAGTACCATAACCATAATAATTAAAACTTGCACAAAAAATATAGCATCCATTACCATTGCAAACCCCTCCTCTTAGAAGAACCATGCTTACACGCCGTGTCTTTAGTGACCTAGGAGAACCTATTGAGTCTATATTTCACAAGCTTGCTACCACTAATATGATTAGTTGGCCTATACCAAATCACTATCCATAAGGCATTCCTTATCTTGATTAGTACCATGAAAATAAATTTTATGACTCTCATCAGGTCAATGAGTATAATCTATGAAGATGTGTCTAAATCAAGCATTTAATTGAGAATATGTTGGAGAATGGGAAGATAAAATTGGATAATGGTGCTTCCACTTCTAATAAAATCTTAGGATATATCAAAACCCCTTTTCCCAACATAAGAATCAATAGTATTAGAACATTCAACAATAACAATGGCCAGTGTAGTAGTAAAATCAATATATCAAAATCAAAGGTCAAACCAATAGAATCAACAAAATCAATAGCAAAACCCACAATGATAGAACAATAGACAAAACCAAGATCAAAAGGGTAATAACCAACAAACCTACCATGCAGTTGCACATGACTACAATATGGTTGTAGGTCATATTGCATGGGGTAGCATTAATACCATCTCCATTAATCCTAAACCAAACACTAATCAGTCTAGACCATTGCCAAAAAACAACATTTATCCAAATTACATGGATAATCCTTCTTTGAATTGGGAATGCATACAAGCAAACCAAAAAATTAGGACTCCCCCTTTTGGAATTTATATTGACAACTTGTCCTTGCCACATGACCACATGTAAGTACATCGATAATTGAGACTTATCCTATCTGGTCCCACACCATTCCCAACATTCATTAAAAACAATGGCCCAGTATTTAATCTCAATTGTGCAGTCACAACTTTGAGGTCAAAGATTACTATCCCAAGCCCACAACCATATACCACTTTGCCTGTCATCCAACCAACTATTTAGCCTCAGAATAAACCATTCACTACTGACCAAGACAAGAAGTTTGATATTGTGGAACAATTTCAAAAAAAACTAGTATAAATTTATATTTTAGATTTGTTATAGATGTCAATAATCCAAAAAAACATCTTGAATGAGTTTTTTACCCAATCCACTATTGCTAGTGATATATCCCCTAATAAATTTCAATCTTTGGTTGGACACCTAGCTCCATTCCAATAAGTCACATTCAACTAAAGTGATATGACTTATCTTAGCTCACTCCATAATAACCCATTGTACATAGAAGTTTGTATCAAATGACATAAAGTGAAATGTGTCCTTATCGACAATGGATCTGGCCTCAACATAGTGTCTCTAAAGCTCATCAAGCTTCTTGGGTACACAATGGAAGATCTCCAACCAAAAATAATAACCATCAAAGCTTATGATAATTAGGAAATATAATCACAAGGCACCATTAGTTTTCCAATTATCATTGGGCCTTTGACCCATGATACACTTTGCCATATGCTTGATCTTGAGTTATCATACAACATGCTTCTAGGCAAGCCTTGGTTATATGAGATTCATGTAGTCTCATCAATGTTGCACCAGTGTATCAAGTTTCCCACTCAGGGATGGAAGTGAATATTCTAAGAGATTTACACCCATATGAGCATTGCAAGTATCTTGAGGCTAAATTTCAAAGATATAATTATTAGTATGATATGAATCCAAGTTCCAAGCAGGATAAAGGAAAAGCTATACTTATTAATCTTTCACTAGATAATTACATAGATCCTAATACCTTGGATTCCCTTTCCCACATGCCACCTCCTGAAGCTTCTAATCATTTCACCATTTTAGATAATGAGTTGAGAGAGTATGTGACCCATGATACATTTCATATTGCCAATCTTCCTCAGAATCCAAAAACCTTTGGGTGACCTAAAGTCACCCCACATATGCATTGGCAATAAAAGAACAAAGACAAGGGACTTGTCACATTTGTACTAACATCTGGCCTAGGACTTGACCCTCTTAAAAGCGATGAATCATCGTTATAAAATTACAACCAAGCTGATTGTTATAAAAATTCCAAGTATCCTATTCCTAATAGGATCATAGAGCATCAAAATTATGAAAGAAGAGGCCTCAAATCGAATCAACAAGGAACCATTGAGCTAATTTCCATGACTAAGTATGAAAGACCTTATGGACTTGAATTTAAACTACCTAAGGGTGACCCCATATATCTTATTCAAACTCCATCACCAGTAACTAGTAATGATGATGTTGACAGTGAAGCAGAGTCTGATCATAGTCTCACCTCTAATGACCTCGTGAAACCAACATATTTGATAAAAATGCCATTTGTACCCTTACCTTGGACATTCATCACAACTATTTTTCATTATATTATCCCCAACTGATAGATTGGGACCAACAAGAATCTAATTTTATAATTGATGATTTCTAGAATGATGAGGCATTTTATGACTTTTTAGGCCTCAGAGACAACATTTCATTGGGAGATCACAAATCAGGGTTCTCAATCACATTAGATCTTGTAGCCTATTCTAGAGAGTGAGTGAACACCCTTAGCCAAAAACAAATAAGTAAAACATTGAGTTCCCAAAGTGAAAACTTATTTAAGGCACTTTTTGAATAGGGAAAAAGTAAATATAAAGGCTAGTCTAGTGGTGAAAACCTATTTTAGGCACCATTAGATAGGGGTGTTCATTCTTCTTCAAATTTAGACTAGGAGACCACCAATGATGAACTTACTTATGGATCAGAGTTTATCTTTGAGAAACAACAAGTATTTGATTAAATTCTTGAAGATTTTTTGACTATTTTTGTCACATGGCCAGATCTCTCATTAGGGGACTCAGATTCATTATGCCTAAGAGAAGTTGAAGAGAAAGTCCTAACAAAAGACCCTGACATAATTCAACATTTCAAGTCACTGCCTACTATCCTAGAAGATGGTTTGACAGAAGAGCTATATAGAGGGATGCTCCTAATTTTATCATGTTCTTCCTCAATGAGGGATGCTCCTAATTTTATCCATTTCAAGTTTGAGGAAGAATGTGATGTATTTATAGCTCTATTGGAAGAATTTGTAGATATCTTTGCATGGTCCTATTTTGACATGCCAAGTTTAGACCCCACCTTGGATTTTCACCATCTCATGGTTAATCCTAATACCAAACTGGTAAAATAAAAGCTACGTAAGATGCATCCTCACATTGCTATGTTGGTAAAGAAAGAGTTGGAAAAACTCTTAGAAGTAGGATGTATCTAATCCATTGACTACTCAGAATGTATCTCTAATGTGGTACCTATTAATAAAAATCTTGAAGGGATCAAAATATATACTAATTTTTGAGATATCAACAAATCTTGTCCTAAAGATGACTTTACCTTACCTATTATCAACATGATCATCGACTCCACAATTGATTATGAAATGCTTTCACTCATGGATGGCTTTTCAGGATATAACTAGATTAGAATAGCACCAAAAGACCAACATCAAATAGCATTCACCACTCCATGGGGAACATTTTTTATCAATTAATGTCATTTAGACTTAATAATGTTGGAGCTACATGTCAAAGGGCCATGACTATCATATTCCATGATATGATGCATGATATTGTTGAAGACTATGTCGATGACATATTAGGAAAATCCAAAACTAGGGTTGACCATCTAGTAGTGTTGCATAAGATATTTGAAATATTATAGGAGTACAAAGTCAAAATCAATCAAAATAAATTTACATTTGGTGTAACTTCATGCAAATTACTTGGCTTCATCATGTCTCATAGAGGTATTGAAGTTGATCTGGCTAAAGTTCATGATATAACTGAGATGCTACCACTAACCAATTTAAAGCAATTTTGTAGTTTATAGGGTAAGATCCAATCAATCTGATGCTTCATCTCTCAGTTAGAAGACAAGTTTCATCCATTTACACACCTTTTAAATAAGGGAGTTATATTTCACTAGGATGATCACTGCCAAATAGATTTTCAACAACTCAAAGACTATCTTGTTAATCCACCTATTTTATTACCTCATATGCTAAGAAATCCATTTTTGTTATACCTATCAGCTATAAATCATGCTCTGGGGGCACTCGTAGCTCAACATGATGATAAAGGAAAGTAGTAAACTTTATACTACCTAAGCCATACCTTGGTTATATATGAACATAACTATGCACCTGTTGAAAAAGCTTGTCTAGCCATGGTCTTCACAGCTCAGAAATTACACCATTACATGTTGAATAATAAGACCATGGTCATTTCAAAAGTAGATCCACTCAAGTATCTACTATCTAAAATAGCTTTGCAAGGTAGAATGGCTAAGTGGATCATGCTTCTCAGTGAGTTTGACATAGATTATCTCAATTAGAAGGCAGTCAAGGGGCAAGTTCTTGCAGATCAACTTATGGAAGTACCTCTCATAAACACATAGCCACTCGCGTTTCAATTTCTTGATGAATCCATAATGACCATCATTAACACACCCCTTGGTGAGAAACCTTAGAAGCTATATCTTGATGGTTCATTTATTGTACATGGATTAGGGTTAGGCCTATTATTTATTACACCATAGGGGGATATAATCCCTAAATCATTCAGAATCAGTTTTCCTTGTACAAACAACATGGCTAAGTATGAAGCACTTATTATAGGACTTAGACAAGTAGTGTATTGGAATGTATCTCATCTTCAAGTTTATGATGTTTCTTAGTTAGTTATTAATTAGGTCACAAATCATTTTTAGACCAAAGATGACAAGTTGGTTCTATATAAAGTCATGGTTGACACTCTTAAGTGACAAATTGCCAATATTCAATTTGAGCACATACCAAGGGCTAGTAATAGAACTATAGATGCCATGGCTACTATTGGCTCTCTAATTTTACAAATAGATAAATCTAGAGAATATTAGTTCTTTATTGAGAATTTGTCAGCACCAACTCATGAACCTTCAACCATTGCCATGATTTGTGATATTGTTGATCCTAATTCTATCTGGTAATCAGACCTTTACAATTACCTTCATGACCAAGTTCTACCACCTAACCTATCTCAAAAACAAACCAAACCCTTCATTCATCATTCCACTCATTATACTTTACTTGGATCTACCCTTTACCATCATAGTTTTGATGGAACTATGCTTCATTGTTTAACTTTAGTAGAGTCTATGCTAACATTAAGAGAAATTCATGAAGGAGAATGTGGAGCTCATTCTATTGTGGCAGTCCTATCTAAAAATCTTTTGCATACTGATTATTATTAGCCCACAATGGATGTAGATGCTAATGTATATGTAAAAAAGTGTGACAAATGTCAATGGCATGTTAATTTGAATCATGCCTCAGAAAAAAATATGAAACTGATGTTGACACCATGGCCATTTTTTACATGGGGACTTGACCTCATTGGAAAGATTAACCCCACTTTATCTAACGGCCATAAACATATCCTTACCACCACTAAATATTTCACTAAGTGGGTTGAAGATATACCCCTCACTTACGTGACTGGAAATCAAATTTCTAAATTCATTTTCAACTACCTCATTTGCTACTATGATATCCCCTCTAACATTATATATGATAATGGAAGATCATTCAAAAATAAGGATGTAGACCAGTTATGTACTGAATATAACATCACATAATATTTTTCTATAACATATTACCTTTAGGGTAATGGCAAAGTTGAGGCATACAATAAAACCATTGTCAATATTCTCAAAAAGATTATCAATTATGCCAATTATATTTGGCACCTTCAGATATTCCCTACCCTTTGGGCATACCATACCAATAATCATAGTCCCATAGGAGCCACTCCATACTCACTTGTTTATGGTACTGAAGCCATCCTTCCCATTGAGGTTGAATTTCCTTCACTATGCATCTCTTTCAAGCATGTCCTAGATGATTATGACTATCGAGTAGCTCACCTGCACAAGCTAGACCTACTTGATGATAAATGCATGACCGTGCTCAACCAACTCAAAGGCTACTATAATCAATGTGTTAAGTATAGAACATTTTAACTTGGTGATCTTGTTATTAAAGAAAACTAAAATAATACCACGGCTGAGAAGAAGCATAAAGGACAATTCAAACCAAACTAGATAGGGAATTTCATCATTACTATAGATTATGGATTAGGAGCATACAGCTTGCCACACCAAACAGAGGTAAACTTCCAAAGTTAATGAATATTATTCATCTCAAGTGGTACTATGCTTGAGCATTAAGGTATATTGTCTGTAAGGACCATTTCAGTTATGTCATTTTATCACTATTCTTCTATATTCAAATACCATCCTTATCCATCCTCTTCATTGTATCCACTTTTTTCTTTCATCTTATCGACTTAGTGTGTTCTAAAGCCTAGCCCATTTAACCTTGGTTTTTGTCATTCATTACATGATCCTAGCATCAAGGTATCTCATCAATTTTATCATTTAGTTCAAGTACTTCAGATAGATAGCATATTTTGGGATAGCATGACAAAAGTTTTATCAATTTCATCCTTTGTTTATTATTCCTTTCTTACCACTGATCTTGTTACTAATAATAACCACCTTTGGGAAAATTAGTACCATTGATCTATGTCATTATGTCCTAGTTATAACCACCTATGGGCAAGCTAGGGGCAACATTAAAACTTGACATACCAATTTTCCACTTCTTGTGTCATACTATGCTTTTTTACCAATTGTGCCTGCTTTATTTGAAATAACTACTACACTAGTCGACTTCCTTTGTTGTAAGCACAAAACTATAGTGACTTGAGGTCTTACACTAGGACTATGTAAGTAGTGCTCAATATTTGTTGAGGTCATCTCAGTCACCCTTTTCCCCATGCTCTTGCTATTTTATGAGCAACCTAAAACATATTCTCTCTATTTTGTGAGAAACCTAAGCCACACTCTCATCATTTTATGAGCAACCTAATTTTGAATGCTCTCATCATTTTATGAGCACCGTAAGCCACACTCTCACCATTTTGCAAGTAACCTAAGTTTAAATTCTCTCACCATTTTATGATATTGAACCATTTGGTGTCTTATCATTCTTGATCAAGTTGAGATACTTCCAAAATTCTAAAAACATTTTTAAAATCATTAGAAAAAACCAAAAACATTTGACCATTTTTTTGCCTTAAGGGTTCTAGGAACCCTTACTAAGTTACAATCAAATCACTTGTCACTTAGTTTCCTCATCCTTTTTGTCCTTTTTCTCTCACACACTTTCCATTTTTCAAGATCATTCCTCTTCTTCTATCACATCCATTCTATTTGTTTTCCTCAGTTATCACATTCTTCTCATTCCTTGGGAGAACTACATTTGGCCTTAAGTTTTTTATTAGATATTACATCCATGGAACTATGTAGGTAGCATCCACTTGCCTAGTGCATATAGAGATAGCTCAATCACCCCCTTCCTTTTCTTCTATTCCTCCATTTTTTTCATTTTTTAAGTTGTCATTTATTTTCTAGGGACAATGTTCATATGGTTTATATTGCTTTGTTTGTTTGTTTCTACTTATTTTATTTATTTGTCTACTTTTTTGTTTACTTTCAGCACTTTGCCTTGATTTTTTTTATGTGTGTTTATTGGGTGATTCTTTTCCCACACTTATACTTGAATCCATCCATATTCATATTTTTACATTGTCATCATGGTTTCTATCATCGGTGCATTATGTTCATTGAGTATTGGATTTCGGGAGTCAGTCCTTATGCATATTTCAGCTAAGTCCTCTTGATGTTATATCATGATGCCTACCAACACATGATACAACAAACCTTAGCTTCAAGAAGTTTATTTATAAATGGTGGCATCTCTTCAGCACCAACATCCCAATCCTATCTTGATCATATCCCAAACAACGTAATTAACCATAAAAGAATTTCAACCTTTATTAATTCAGATGAGCATCTCCCTACTAGTAGGTTATTCCAATTCATAATTACCCTTTTTTTAAAGTTATCATCATCCTTAGCCAAGTTTATCATGTTTACCATAATCGGGGTCCAATGATTATAACCGCCTTTGGGCAAATCATTATAAACCATCCCACTTGCATTTCTCAATAATTATAACTACCTTTGGGCAAATCATTGTGTTGTCACCACTTTAATTTTTTTGCCTATATAGGTGCATGTTATTATCTTGTTTATCTATCCTAATTGGGGCAGCTCCATCTTCTCAATGATTATAACCACCTTTGGGTAAATCATTATGTTATCATACCACGTTACCACTATTGGGGTAAAATGTTTATAACTATCTTTGGGAAAATCATTGCACACTATCCCACTTATATTTTCAATGATTTTGATTACTTTTTTTAGTCTCATTTTGTTTTTCACCAAATCATCTTTCCTTTATTTGGTCCCCTCACTTCACTTCTTTCTTTTTGAGGGACCGTTTGCCAACCTGCTTATGCCAACCATTCCCTTGAGAGGGCATCATATAATTAGTTTATCATCATTACAATTGTAGGCATGCATGACCTTTTCATTCTTTGAGAAGACATTATTTTTATTATAGCTTTCAATGCCTTCCTAAATAGGGGAAAACTATAGACACCTGAATCTGGCCATCGATAACCTTTAATCAAGGTTTTGGCCAATTTCCACTCAAAATTCACAATTTGTCTTAAAAACACTAAAACATGCTAAAAAATGTGAAATTGACATATTAAAATGCCAATTTTGGCTAGGGTATCCCTAAATGGGGCAATGCAATTTATGGGCCAGCTAACTTTGATTAGATCAATTCAAGTCAAAATGCCAATTTTTCACCTGAATGCTCTAGATTGCTCATTCATATCAAATCTCTTACACAAGATGTGTGCCTTTGTTATTTGATTTTGGTAACATCATAAATGATATAATGGTTCCAATGTATCTGACATGGACTTCTAGTTCCAATCCAATCAAATTTTAGACCAATAACAAGGCATTCAGATCAATTTGAGTAATTTGTGCACAAAGTGCTTAATCATACTTAATAACTAATTAACCCAAATCAAAGCCTAATCAATAATTCCATGGAAACTTGTTGAAAACTTATTTTTGTAAATTAATATTGAATATTTTCATCTTCAGGTGACCTCATTTCTTGGGAAGACATTTCTAGGCTAAAAATGCCATAAATATCAGGATTCATGCCTCCCATGCCTTATCAAAGCCCTCCATTCCTCTTAATTTCCCATTCTTCCAATGTCATGATGAGGATAATTATAAAATTAATTCTAAAAATTGAATTAATCCTCAGCCACACATCTCAATTTTAGGATGGATGATTCAAGTTGATTCTAGACATTTGCAAAAATCTATAAATAGAGAGGCCATGAACATCATTTTTAAGCTATTTTGGCACAAATTTATTATGCTCAAATATCTTCAAAATACTTGAGAATACAAATTTATAATTCAAAATTGATTAAAAATCTTTAATCAATTAGTGTTACCATGTCAAATTGATTCCAAGCCAAGCCAAGCCACAAGCCAAAGGTGCCAAGGAGAGATGGAGGTAGCCAAGCTTTCATTACCAAGGACTTCATGAGCACAAGTTGAGCAAGCCACTACTACAAAGTCATTTGGAGCATCCAAGGAGGGTGAAGGAATTTGGGTTTTATTCCTTACTTTTTAGTTGTGTTTGTCATTTGTTTTTGTTACCAAGCTCTCCTTAGTGTCTAGGCCTAGAGATGTTATGATATTAGTGTGTTTCTTTCATTTTGTTTTCATTTTGGAAATAACACCATACTAAACATCCTCTCTTGAGTCAAATTTCTAGATCATAGTATCATTGACCTATTCCATTATATCCTAGTTATAACTACCTATGGGTAAACTAGGGGCAACACTTGTTTACCATGCATTATTGCATCACCTTGCCATCACTATTTTCATTTGACTGGCCATTTATCCGATTTGAGAACTTTTTGGGACCTATTTGGTTTTTTCCTAAATTTTATGTGGATGTAATTACTATGACTGGAGGTATTTCAGGACTATGTAGGTCATGCTCAATTCATGTTGAGGTCACTTTAGTCCCCTTTTCCATACACTCTCACCATTTTGTGAGCAACCTAAGCCAAATACTCTCTCTATTTTGTGAGTAGTTATCTTGTCATTCTCTAATTAGTTAAGATACCTCAAAATTTCAAAAACATTCATAACATTTCAAAAATCCAAAAAAAATTGTGATGTCTAAGCCTAGTCAGTTATCCTCGATCCACCCTATTGGGGCAAAGTCATTATTAGGATGCTTTCTTTTGATTTTTTTTTTAGGATTTTTTGTTTGTTTATTTATTTCAATTTGTTTGTCTATTTGTGTGATTATTGTGTGTTTTATTTGTTTTTTATCTTCTTGCCTATTTGTTTGCTTTTATCACTATTTCTTTGACTCAATCTATATGTGTTTGTTGGGTGTGTTGTTCCCAAAATCAGCTGTGCTTATTTTTGGAACTCCCCTGCGAAACTTGTTTGTTTCATCTTTTCGTCCCCCTTATTTCATTCTTCGAAATGGATTTCGAATTCGCTCCCATCTTGGCCTCGAAACGAGAAGTGGTTACCACCTCATCCCTACCATGTTTTTTTTTCCTCCTGAACTCCTTCAGGAATTAGTCTTTCCTCCCTTTTCCCCTGTGCATGGGTGGCAAAAATCGCCGCCTCTGCACTTTTCTTCCTTTTTTATGCAAGGGTGGCAAAAATCTCCACCCCTACACTTTTTATGCAAAGGCGGCAAATTTTGCCGCCCTTTCCCGTGTTCTTCATCTCCTTTTCGCCGCCCTTGCAGTGGGCGGTAAATTCCCCGCCGACTACCGCTGCTGCCGTCGTCAGCGAATTTCTGCCGTGGTCGGCATATTTGCCGACATTGGTGGTTTTTGTCTACCATCGTCGGCATCTTTGTCGATGTCGGCATTTCTGTCTGCCGGCGTCGGTCGTGTTAGCCATCCGTTCCTCCACCCGTGCAGGAGCGACAATTTTTGCCGCCCTTGCATCTAGCACTCGTGTTTCTCTGACTCTGATCAAACCTCCATTCTTTCCGCGCCCGCTCCCCTTCTTCTTCCACTTTTTTGACCTGCTCGCGTCTCATCCCTTTCCAACGCATTTCCCTGATCGTGACCAGCAAACGTGCAGATCTTCCCGATCACTCCCTTATTCCTCTGATCACACAATCATGGTTCCTGCTGCGGTTTCTGTGAAAGGTCCCTCTTCATAGACGTCTTCTCAGTAGATGTTCTTCCAAGCCACTAAAGTTTCCCTGAAGCAGTCCAAGACCAAGGAGAAGACTGAGAATAAATACTGGCAGCTTGGAGAAAGATCTCGACAGAAGAAAAGGAATGAAAAATCTCATGAAGAGCACTTTGATGTCTGTTGGTACCATCTCCAGTAAAGACTCCTATGTTAAAATCAAGGAGTCACTGATCTTCAAAATCCTTAAGATATGATCCAGAACTTCAAGAAAACAATCCGAAAAGATTTTGAAGAAACATCCTTCTCAATGTCCTTGGTGGACAGCATTCTAAATACTCGGTTAACTTTGGGGAATTTAAAATCCAGGTTAACTGGCCACTCTAAAGCCATCACAGCATTAAAAGATGTGCTGATCAGATCAAGGGTTGTCTCCAAAAACGCAGTTGCACCGGACAGCATAGGATTCAGGGATCGATCACCATGTATGAGGCCCATTTGAAGAGATCCGGCAGCAAAAATTGACACTCTCCTTCTCTTCTTCTATCCTTATGCATTTCTGTTTTGTGCAGAATGCATGCAATTTTGTAACATGTAATTACGAATTAAATATTTTGGAAAATATCTAAAAGTCAAAGATGAGTCATCTTTGACCAAGATATTTTATATTTTATTATTTTCTGTTTTTGAGGATTTTCTCCCTATATATAGTGGAGACCTCATTTGTAAAGGGGCTTTTTGGAAAAATAGAGAGCAAACACTCTGCTGAAATTGAAGCAACTTTTGAGACTTTGTGCTTAGATTTGTAAATCAGATTTTGTCAAATGAATGAGAAGCAAGTGATTTCAGACTTTGTGTTGAAGTTATCTGTGTCATCTAGGAAATAGTTTCTTATGTACTCTTTCCTGATAACCTCTTGTTTATCTGACTTAATAAGCAAAGTGAATGTGTTGATATTATCTAAGGGCACTTTTTGAGGGTAGAAGATAGACTTTGTGCTACTTTTACTTTTGAGATTCTTTTATCTTTTGTAGTTTCAGGTGAAGACTTTGTGCTTCACTTTATTCTACGGTTATACTTGTTCCGAATCTGTGGAGAAGCTACGGAAGACTTTGCGCTTGCGTGAGCGTTCTTGTGACTTTGTTACTACAGGTGATTTCTTGTTTTCTGTTTAATATCATTCCTGAAAGAAGAGGAGTGTTGTTAGCTTTAGATCAGGGATTTTCTTCTTTTGTCCTTCATACATTACCTCTGAAAGAAGAGAGGTAGATGCTGTTATACCACCCTCGTGTGTTATTTTCTGCTTAACTATATATTCAGCACGTAAATATTGATAGGGAACCTCTCCTTGATGAGAGGAGAGATTTACCTCATCTTGATCTGGTAAAGCCACACTCCTCATGGTGTAAATCTCCCTTATGCTGTGGCTGATATCCCCATTTTGTCATCAGTTAGTTGACGACAAAATATTCACCCAACAGTTTTTTGGCGACTCCGCTGGGGATTCGGATGTGCAGTCTGAAACCTCAAGTTTCAGATTGAAGCAGTCCTTACCCTTCTCCATTACGTAATCTGGCGACTCTGTTTCATGTCTTACCCATTATCATTTTAGCTTTACCAGTTGCCTCCATTATATTATCTGGTCTGCAAAACCAGAGCTGCTGGGAAGAACGCACATCTTGGAGCCTCAAGCTTCAACTTGAAGTAGTTTCAGTCCCATTTTTGTTTTAAAAATATGGCTACCCCACGCTACACCAGAAGTCAGAGATCTAAGGGTGTTGTCGACCCTGTGTTCGAATTGGTGCAACAGAGTAATTTTGATCTGTTTCCCCCATCAACTACTCTTCGATGGTCTAGGAGTGTTCCTTCTAGCCTTGCCAGGTCACCCACACAAGGTAGAACTCCTTTTCCCGCTGTCAATCGCCACCTACCTATAAACACTCCACCAAGGTTTGTTATCCCACCTTTTCATCCTCTTATCATAATGGCTCAAGGCCCGTGGGGTAATTCTTTCGGTCCTCTTAACTTGACCCCACCTCTGCATGAACTACCTCGTAGTTCTAGGAAAAATTTTCCTAAGTTCTTTGGAGATGGAAAGGTTCATCCCGATGAGCATATTGCTGCTTTCTCCATAGCATGTGGTGTAATTGGCGTAGAATTTGAGGATGTGGCAGTAAGACTTTTTGTGGAGACTTTGCAAGGTGCTGCTGCAGATTGGTTCTATCACTTGCAGGCTGGGTCAGTGACTGACTGGAATACACTAAAGTCCATATTTGAAGCTAGATTTAAACCCGCTGAAGATGCACATGCTTTGTTAGCTCAGCTAACATAGATGAAAAAAGAATCCCAGGAACCCATGAGGGATTTCATAACTAAATTTTAACAAGTTGAGAAATCGAATTCCAACCGTGGCTCAGCCCACGCCAGAAAATCTCAAGTGTTTTTTCATCAACTCACAGCTTCCTGAAGTAAGTTTCCTGTTAAGGCGAGCGGGCCCTATGGATCTAGCATTGGCTCAAAATTTGGCTACTGAGATTGAGGATGATCTTATCCTGGCAGGTAAGATCAGAAAAGATTCAAGTAAAAATAAATTCCCTTCATCTACTGAAAGCCCTTCTACAGCTACTACAGATCCTATGGTACAAAAGTTAGCAAATGAAATGCTAGCTCTCAGAAGACAGATGGCCCAAGTTATGTCTACTTCTCCTAATTAGGATATGCCAAGGAGGACATTTCAGAATCAAGCGTACCAAGGTAATGCTGCTAGGAATCAAGGGCAGCCAAATCGTCTTCCTCCCCCACAGAGGAACCTCGCCCTTGAAGCCCCTCCAACCAACTCAGCAGTTGGATATCTGGAAACAGAACGCGCTCCCCCTTTCCAACCTGAGTTGGACCAATAATATGATGCTAATCTCTTTGGAGAGCAAGAAGAAGAATTAGCTAATGACTCCGTCATTGGCTACCTAAATTATTCAGAGGAACCCAAAAGTGAAGGGAATGCAACTGAAGGATCATATGCCGTATTCACCCGGTCCCAGAAACAGTCAGCCTGACAAGCTGATAAAGAGAAGATAGAGGAGCAACCTCGGCCAGCAGTTTCAATTGCCAAGCGGGGAACCACTCTACCCTTCCAACCAAAGGACCCGGTGACTATTGAAAAGGTACGTACCCCAAGCATCCCTGCATCCTCTACTTCAACTTCGCAAACCAGCCCTCCCCATCCCCAAAACCAAAAGAGTGAACTCCCATCCTCTGTCCCTAGTCTGATTCAGACATTTGACATAATTGAGCATGTCAAAAAGACTAAAATCCAAATGTCTGAACTTGAATTTCTACAAGCCCATCCTGAACAGTTGGACAGATTGGCAAAATGTGTGAAAGGTACAGCCGTCCCTACAGGACAAGAAATTTTGAGGGTAACTCATGATCCTTCAAAAGATATATCCACCCAGAACCATCTGGTCGTGACTCCTCCAGTTGCCCCTGGAAAAATAGAACCTTTCTATGTTTCCCTATTAATAAACGGTCGCAAGCTGAGCAACTGCATCATCGATTCTGGTGCATCTGACAATGTTATGCCTGCTAAAGTCGCAGAATCCCTTGGTCTCACATTGACTAAAACTTTTGAGAGATGTTTCTACATGGAGAACAAACCAGTATCACTGTTGGGGCAAATCAAAGATGCCCAATTTGCATTTGCAGCGTTCCCTGACAAGAGGATTAAGATGACAGTGCTGGTAGCTGACGTCCCAGCGTCATATGGTATTCTGCTTGGGCAGAACTTTTGTAGAGATGTCGGAGGAGAATTGAGCATGGACTTATCTAAGGCAAAGATTCCTGTAAAAGGCGTGATGCAAAGGTTGCTACCTGAGAAAGAGGCAAAGTATGTGGTCACCCAAACGTCATCTCCTGCGGCTCAGATTCTGTTCGAGTCCTCTGGCAGGGGTAATTATCTTCTAACCATGGAAGACGTTCATGAAGAACCTGTTAAAACCCTTGAGAATGCCAAACAGGAATTTGGTTCAACTGAAATAATGACAAGTGGACCTGATAGTGCCAAACAGTGGCGAGTGTCAAATAAGGACAACCAAATCAGGTGCTGGATAGAACCAGAAAAACAACCAATTATAGTATCTGACCATTCTGCTGCCCATCATGATCAGGGAAAAGAACTCTTCGCCAAGAAAACGAAGATTCATGGTTTTCGAGTCAAAAGACAGATCTTGATGTGGGGCAAGAAGAGAAAACTAAAGGGATGGCACAGGAAGTTAGTTTTTTGGTGGAGGTTTCCATTTACACATCGTCAATTTTGGGGGGAAAATGGCCTCTTGCTGGTTTATCAAGACAGTGCGTCATCGCCGCTGCCTCTAAAGGGGCAGCATCTGAGGTGCTTCGTTTCTTGAAGTACGAAATAAATTCCCCTGTATATTTGTATAGTCTTTAGCTTTGTTTTATTTCATTTCTATTTTCGTTGTTTGGAGCGTTTCTTTTTGAGTAGCTTGACTCCGTGGCCCAATGGCACGCTTCTAAGGCACTGGAGATTTTGAATTCTACTCCCTTCCATCACTTTTTGCAATAAAAGGCAGTTCCCCAAAAGGAGCCAGCTGTTGTTCCCAAAATCAACTGTGCTTATTTTTGGAACTCCCCTGCGAAACTTGTTTGTTTCGTCTTTTCGTCCCCCTTAGTTCGTTCTTTGAAATGGATTTTGAATTCGCTCCCATCTTGGCCTCAGAACGAGAAGTGGTTACCACCTCGTCCCTACCATGTTTTTTTTTTCCTCCTGAACTCCTTCAGGAATTAGTCTTTTCTCCCTTTTCCCCTATGCATGGGCGGCGAAAATCGCCGCCTCTGCACTTTTCTTCCTTTTTTATGCAAGGGTGGCAAAAATCGCCGCCCCTGCAATTTTTATGCAAAGGCGGCAAATTTTGCCGCCCTTTCCCGTGTTCTTCATCTCCTTTTCGCTGCCCTTGCAGTGGGCGGTAAATTCCCCGCCGACTACCGCTGCTGCCGTCGTCGGCCGATTTCTGCCGTGGTCGGCATATTTGCCGATGTCAGTGGTTTTCGTCTACCATCATCGGCATCTTTGCCGACGTCAGCATTTCTGTCTGCCGGCATCGGTCGTGTTAGCCATCCGTTCCTCCACCCGTGCAGGAGCGACAATTTTTGCTGCCCTTGCATCTAGCACTCATGTTTCTCTGACTCTGATCAAACCTCCATTCTTTCTGCGCCCGCTCCCCTTCTTCTTCCACTTTTTTGACCTGCTCGCATCTCATCCCTTTCCAACGCATTTTCCTGATCGTGACCAGTAAACGTGCAGATCTTCCCGATCACTCCCTTATTCCTCTGATCACACAATCATGGTTCCTACTGCGGTTTCTGCAAAAGGTCCCTCTTCATAGACGTCTTCTCAGCAGATGTTCTTCCAAGCCACTGAAGTTTCCCTGAAGCAGTCCAAGACCAAGGAAAAGACTGAGAATAAATACTGGCAGCTTGGAGAAAGATCTCGACAGAAGAAAAGGAATGAAAAATCTCATGAAGAGCACTTTGATGTCTGTTGGTACCATCTCCAGTAAAGACTCCTATGTTAAAATCAAGGAGTCACTGATCTTCAAAATCCTTAAGATATGATCCAAAACTTCAAGAAAACAATCCGGAAAGATTTTGAAGAAACATCCTTCTCAATGTCCTTGGTGGACAGCATTCTAAATACTCGGTTAACTTTAGGGAATTTAAAATCCAGGTTAACTGGCCACTCTAAAGCCATCACAGCATTAAAAGATGTGCTGATCAGATCAAGGGTCGTCTCCAAAAATGTAGTTGCACCGAACAGCATAGGATTCAGGGATCGATCACCATGTACGAGGCCCATTTGAAGAGATCTGGCAGCAAAAATTGACACTCTCCTTCTCTTCTTCTATCCTTATGCATTTTTGTTTTGTGCAGAATGCATGCAATTTTGTAACATGTAATTACGAATTAAATATTTTGGAAAATATCTAAAAGTCAAAGATGAGTCATCTTTGACCAAGATATTTTATATTTTATTATTTTCTATTTTTGAGGATTTTCTCCCTATATATAGTGGAGACCTCATTTGTAAAGGGGCTTTTTGGAAAAATAGAGAGCAAACACTCTGCTGAAATTGAAGCAACTTTTGAGACTTTGTGCTCAGATTTGTAAATCAAATTTTGTCAAATGAATGAGAAGCAAGTGATTTCAGACTTTGTGTTGAAGTTATCTGTGTCATCTAGGAAATAGTTTCTTATGTACTCTTTCCTGATAACCTCTTGTTTATCTGACTTAATAAGCAAAGTGAATGTGTTGATATTATCTAAGGGCACTTTTTGAGGGTAGAAGATAGACTTTGTGCTACTTTTACTTTTGAGATTCTTTTATCTTTTGTAGTTTCAGGTGAAGACTTTGTGCTTCACTTTATTCTATGGTTATACTTGTTCTGAATCTGTGGAGAAGCTACGGAAGACTTTGCGCTTGCGTGAGCATTCTTGTGACTTTGTTACTACAGGTGATTTCTTGTTTTCTGTTTAATATCATTCCTGAAAGAAGAGGAGTGTTGTTAGCTTTAGATCAGGGATTTTCCTCTTTTGTCCTTCATACATTACCTCTGAAAGAAGAGAGGTAGATGCTATTATACCACCCTCGTGTGTTATTTTCTGCTTAACTATATATTCAGCACGTAAATATTGATAGGGAACCTCCCCTTGATGAGAGGAGAGATTTACCTCGTCTTGATCTGGTAAAGCCACACTCCTCGTGGTGTAAATCTCCCTTATGCTGTGGCTGATATCCCCATTTTGTCATCAGTTAGTTGACGACAAAATATTCACCCAACAGGGTGATTCCTCAAGCACATTATTCTTGAGTCCATCCATATTCATACTTCAACATTTTCATCATGGTTTTTATAATTGGTGTATTATTTTTAATTGTTTATTGGATCAAGAGTTAGTCCTTATGCATATTTTAGGATAGTCTTCATGGTTTTTGATAATGAATCCTACCATTACATACTATAAAAAAAATTAGCTTTAATAAGGTCTACAATCAATGGATTTGTAGAAGTTTATCCTTGGCACCTTGGCAAACCCTTCCATCCCACCCTTGATCAAATTAACCCATTTGCCATTCTAGTTGTATCATTACTAATAAGTATGAGCATCTCCTCATTGGTAGGTATAATTGAATCATTTTTAATGATCAATCTTATTCCTCTATCCATCTCTTGTATCATTTTGCACCTACTCATCTTTAATATGTACTCTAGGTTATATCCTTGAGTTATGCTTGTTAATCATCCCTAACTACGAAACCATCAATTTTAGCCAATCCAGGTCTACTTAATGATTATAACCACCTTTGGAAAAATAAACATCATTTTTACATCAATACATGTAAGCATTTTCTTATTTGGATTAATCTCAAACATAGGTTAATTCTACCTTTCTTCTTGATTCTTTTCAAAGGACCATCCATCCACATATGTGATGGCCACTCCCTTAAGGGGGCATCATCATAGGCTTCCCAAAACCATTTGGAGCTTTGTTCTTCAACCATCATCTTCTTTTTGGCATATAAGTCATCTCTCATTATTTGAGAAGACATTATTTTTCCTATGGTTTTTAATGCCTTCCCAAATAGGGGCAAACTATAGACACCTAAATCTAGCCACCGATAATCTCTAATTAAGCTTTTGAACAATTTCTACCAAAATGAATAATTTGGTTTAAAGACACTAAAATGCAATAAATGAGTTAAAATTGATATATTCAAGTGCTGATTTTGGCTAGGGTATCACTAAATTGGATAATACAATTTGTGGGCCATCTAACTTTGATCAGATCATTTTGATTCAAAATGCCAATTTTGCACCTGGGTAATCTAGATTGCTCTTTTCTATAAAATTTATTGTATGGGACATGTGCCTTTGTTATTTGGTGTTGATAACATCCTAAATGGGATAATGGTTCCAGTGCATCTAACATTTACTTCCAATTCCAATCCAATCAAATTTTGGACCAATAGCAAGGCATTCTGATTAATTTGAGTAATTTGTGCACAAAGTGCTTAATCATGCTTAAGAGCTAATTAATCTAAATCCATGCCTAATTAATAATTCCATGGAAACTTTTTGAAAACTTGTTTTTATAAATGAATATTTAATATTTTCATCATCAAGTGACCTCATTTCTTGGGAAGACATCCCTAGGCCATAAATGCCATAAATATCAGGATTATGGGTCTCTCAGGCCTCTTTATTACCTCCCATGCCTCATTTTGTCCTTTATTCCAATGTCATGATGAGGATAATTATGTATTTTAATTACATAATTCAATTAATCCATGACCACACATCTCAATATTGAGATGGATGATTATGGTTGATTCTAGTCATTCTTGAAAATATATAAATAGAGAGGCCATGAACATAAATTTTAAGCTTGATTTGTGCAAAGTTAACATGTCAAATTGATTCCAAGAGCTCTCACATGCCAAATTTATGATGCCAAAATATTGAGCCAAGCCAATCCAAAGCCACAAGGTTCCAAGGAGAAGAGGAGATATCAAGCCTCCTTTGATGAAGACTTCATGAGTACAAGCTAAGCAAGCCACTACAAAAAGCATTTGGAGCATCCAAGGAATGTGAAGGGTTCTTATTTTTCTTTAATTTTTAGTTGTGTTTTTCATTTTTTTTTTTAATTAAGATCACCCTAATAATTAGGCATAGATATGTATGCTAATTAGTGTGTTTTTATCAATTTGTTTACATTTTTGGACTAACATAATACTAATCACCTCTCTTGAGTCAAATTCCTAGTTCACAATAAGATATCTCACTATGAAAATTTTTGGTAAAGATAACAGTCAATTATTTATTTGGTAAGCTATGGGAGAAGCAACTAGCTAGTTCTCTCCATCATTTTAGATAACTTGTAAAACTTTCACCAACCTTCTATTTAGCCTAAGTCAGATCTACCAATGAAATATCATGTTCAATCTTGTGGGAGAAATGTTGCATAAATTTATCTAAAAGGTCATCAAAATCAAATACTAGATTCTTTGACAATTTTAGAAATCACTCCAAAGCCTATCTTGATAGACTCTAAGGAAATAAAAGTAGGAGGTATATTGTAATATCCCCTTCTGATAGGGAATATAGATAGACAAAAGCTTTGAATTGCTTTTCTGATTATTCTGAAATTTTGTATGAAACAAGAACAAATTGTGATTTTTGCAAAATATCTTCAAATAAATAAATCAACCATAATATAATCTCACAATAGCAAATCAAAGATCTTATCACTTGTTTAGATGATTACAATTACAGTCCTCTCTTATGCATATAAAAGAATATTAAAATATTATTTTAAAATCTTGATTACTCTTGCAAACTGGAAATAAACTTGCAATTTGGACTGCTTGGGTTCGCTGTGACGACACACAGTCACCGATGTCGGTTATATGACCGTCATCGATCGATAAACTGCCATCATCGATCTCTATCGGTCAACTTCTCTGCCGACGTCGGTCTGAAGACGGTTGATGTCGGTCTCTATGGATCTCTGCCTGCTGATGTCAATCTTTGTGTGAATCTGTACAGATCTGTATGGACTTCATACGGCCACCAATAAAGCACACCCTATTTATTTCAACCCCTGATCTGAAGATATATGGCTCTAATACAGAAAAAGATTTATATGTATAATTTATTGAATCAACTTAATGAAATAAATACCTGAAATACTATGATAACTTCTGTGTGAAGTTATCTCTCAAACCTGTAAACCTCTATGATAAATTTTGTATGAAGCTATCTCTCAATTTGGCAATAGATCAGCTGATATTTCACAGCCTCTGAATCGCACACACTGAAGAGTGGACGTTCTCTAATGTAGATGGAATCCTGGAACCCTTGGCTCAGTCTTCATAGAAGAATCCTTCAATATCAAAATCAATAATCAATCATGAATACAAACTCTCTCCCATGAGAAACCCTTATACCCTCCAAAGGTGTGCTTGCTAAAATTAGATTTCCTTAAATTAGACTAGGGCTTCTTAAATTAGAATTAGGGTCTTAAAATTAGACCAAAATATTAATAATTAATATTTAATTTAAAATTAGACCAAATAATTAATATTTGATTAAATCAATCAAATATTAATATCTCCCTTAATTCATGTCTGAAAGAGCCCAAACGAAAGCCAAGCCTAGCTCCATCAAGACCCTCTATCCATCCCATTAGCCCACAAAGGTCACATAATAGGCTAATCCTTAGATCTGAACATGTCAACTAAAAAGGGGACATGACAATCTGCCCCTCCTGAAATTGCTTGCCCTTAAGCAATCGTTGAATGATACACCCCTCAATCCACCTGGATCCCAAATGTAGTCATGGTCGACCTTGCTGTCAATCAATGCAAACTCCAGGCCATATCTATCACAACTCTCATCCAATGGTGTCACATCATCCCAAGTACCAAGATAAAAATCCCAACATCCAATCCAAGAATGGAACTCAACTTGCAACTGAAGTAAACTCCTCACCTGAATAATTTCTGAATCTAGAATGTGAATGCTAGACATACTCATATCATCAACATGTGACCCACCTGTAACAAAAAACTGAGTCCCTACCACATGTGCTAACTCCTAAACTGAACTCACCTCAAGACAAAGCTCGTCCACATGTCTCTCCTATGTTGGTGCCAATGTGCACTCGGCAGCGCACTCTCCCTGTTGGGGATCAACCAACAATATGATTACACTTATGAAAGAAATAAACTGCAGAATTAAATCAAATAGATAAGTAACAAGAATGATAAATATCAAAGAACAAGAGATACAAGAAACCACCCTGAAAACTTGTATTAAACTCTTTACAAAAGGAATACAATTGAAGAAACTTCTTTCTTCCACACCTCTCTCAGATGCACAAGATCTCTCTCTCTCTCAAGTACAATCAACTCCAATAACCTGGATTGATACAACTCTATACTGTTCTTCAACATTCACAATGTTCTACTACTAAAATAAGCTAAGAAGATCTTTCCTACATATAGAATTAGGAAACTTGAGCATGCACTTACAACTAACAGTTAAGCCTCTTGAACAAGGGCTCTAAAAACAATCTTACTAATAATAGAAATGCGAACTTAAGACTAAAACTTAAACTCATCATGTAAACACTCGGTTCTGTCCTTGGAAATAGCATTCTGGATGCACAGGTAACCGACGCCGGTTCCTGCCTGCTTACCTGTGACCATCGTCGGCCGATCCTCTACCGACGCCGGCGTCTCTTCAACTGCTCCTGACCGATGTCGGTCACTCCTGATCGATGCCAGTGACTGTGTAAACCTACAACTTTGGTAATGCACTCCTTGGTGAAGCTTTTAGACTCCACACCTTAATAATCTCCCACTTGGAGATAAACAGCTGCACCAGTACCTGTACAGCAACATCTTCTAGCTCCTCCATCTTCAACTCAATCATGAAGACCAATAGAAGTTGAATGAAGATTCAACTTCTCCTTTGTAACCGGCTTGGTTAACATATCAACAGGATTCTTGTCTGTATGGATCTTCTCCAGCTTCAAATCACCATCTTCCAATACCTGCCGTATGAAGTGGTACCTAAGTTGTATGTGCTTGGTTCTTGAATGAAAGGTCAAATTCTTAGCCAAATGGATTGCACTTTGACTGTCACTATACAATCTGCAACTCCCATGCTCCCTTCCAAGCTCTTCCATGAACTATGTCATCCATATCATCTCTTTGCTAGCTTCTGTGGCTGCAATATACTCTGCTTCTGTAGTTGACAAGGCAACAACCTTCTGCAACTTTGATATCCAGCTAACCGCTGTTCCACCAATAGTGAAAACATATCCTGTGGTGCTCCTCTTGCCATCCAAATCACCTGCCATATCTGAATCTACATAACCATGTAGAGAAGTATCTAAACCTCCATAGCACAAGTGCCTAGTGCTGGTTCCTCTCAGATATCTAAGGATCCACTGAACTACTTTTCAGTGTTCCTTCCCTGGATTGGCCATATACTTACAACTCCCACTGCTTGGGCAATATCTGGTCTAGTACACACCATTGCATACATTAAACTCCCTACTGTGGAAGAATATGGAACCCTACTCATGTACTCTACCTCATCATGTGAATTAGGACATTTTTCTTTGCTCAACTTAAAATGTCCAGCCAAAGGTGTGCTTACCGGTTTAGCATCCTGCATATTGAACCGTTTCAACACCTTGTCCACATAATCCTCTTGAGACAATATCAACCTGTGATTTTTCCTGTCTCTCTTAATGCTCATGCCAAAGATTTTCTTTGCTGCTCCCAAATCCTTCATAGCAAACGTTTGAGCTAATTTCACCTTAAGCTCAGAGATATCCTGCATGTGTGATCCTGCAACCAGCATATCATCTACATACAACCACAGAATAATATATCTACCATTATCCAATCTCTTAAAATACACACAATGGTCAGATTGACACCTACTGTAGCCATGCTCAGTCATAAACCTGTCAAATTTTAAATACCACTATCTAGGAGCTTGCTTGAGGCCATACAAGCTTTTCTTCAATCTACACACTAACTTCTCCTTACCCTTGACCTCAAATCCTTTCAACTGTTCCATGTATATTTCTTCATCCAAATCTCTATGAAGAAACGTTGTCTTAACATCTAGCTGCTCAAGATGCAAATCCTCAATAGCAACCAAAGACAATACAACCCGTATAGAAGTCATTTTAACAACAGGAGAAAAAATCTCACCAAAATCAATACCTGGCTTTTGTGCAAATCCTTTCACTACCAACCTTGCCTTATATCTCATCTATCCATTCTCACCTTCCTTCAACCTGTAGGTCCACTTATTCTTCAGTGTCCTCTTACCAGCTAGCAACTCAACCAAATCCCATGTTTGGTTCTCTCTCAAGGACTCCATCTCCTCAACCATGCCACACTCCCACTGACTCTTGGACTCCACCTGTAATGCTTCTTCAAAACTCTCTGGTTCTCCACCATCAGTTAGCAATAAATAGTATAATGAAGGAGAATATCTAATTGGAGGCTTACTTACCCTTTCTGACCTCCTGATGGGCGTCTGAGACTCGTTCACAACACACTGTCCGCCCAAATTCTTTGACAGTGACCGACCTCGGTCACCTGCAGACCTGTTACTGGCTGATGCCAGTTTTTCCTGACCAACGTCGGTTCCTGTCATGCTGACGTTGGTCTCTATATGACCGACATCGGTTTCTATTCTGCTGACATCGGTTCCTACCCTGCCGACGTCGGTCTCTGTGTTTTCCTACAAGTGATTATTTCTTTTTCCCGCGAGCTCATTTTGGACCGTCACCTTGTCCAATTCTCCATTGCTCTGCCCAGATTGATTTAGCTTCCTCAACTGATCACTATACATCACTTTTTCATTGAAAACAACATCACGGCTCCTAATTACCTTGTTAGTTCTTAGATTCCAAAATCTGAAACCAAAATCATCTGAGCCATAGCCAATAAACGTGCACCTCATAGACTTAGCATCCAGCTTCTTTCTATTTTCCTTATCTACGTGCACAAAGGCTTCACAACCAAAAACTTTGAGATATGAGAGATTTACCTTTTTACTTGTCCATGCCTCTTCTGGGATTCCACCATCCAGAGCTGTAGAGGGTCCTCTGTTAATTAGGTACACTGTAGTGTCAACAGTTTCTGCCCAAAACTCTAAGGGCAACCCAGCATGTAATCTCATACACCTTGCATGCTCCATGATTGTTCTGTTCATCCTTTCAGCAATTCCATTTTGCTGAGGTGTCCTTGGAACCATCCTTTTCCTATGGATTCCATGCATATAACAATACCAGTTGAACTTAAAGCTGCAGAACTCACCACCATTGTCAGATCTCAAGCACTTCAATCTTCTACCTGTTTCATTCTCAACCATAGCTTTCCAAATCTTAAAAGTCTCAAATACATCAGATTTCTTCTTAATACAATAGATCCATACCTTTCTTGTAGCATCATCTATGAACATAACATAGTACTATGATCCTCCAATAGAAGCTACCTGAGCCGGTCCCCACACGTCTGTGTGAACAAGCTACAACTTATGCCTCTTCTTTGTAGACCCAGTCTTGAGAAAACTAACCCTTTTCTGTTTTTCAAATACACAGTGCTCATAAAATTCTAGATCCATGCTTTTCAAATCTGAAAGCTTACCTTTAGACTTAAGAATTGACATCCCCTTCTCACTCATGTGGCCAAGCCTTGAGTGCCACAATTTAGCATCCACATCTGAAGTAGATAATACAGAAGGAGAAATATTAGTAACACAATTACATAAATAGAGAGTACCTACTCTCTTACCTCTAGCCATAACAAGTGCACCCTTGGTCACCTTCCAAGATTCTGCTGTGAGAGTTACTGTACAACCCTCATCCCCTAACTTTCCTACAGATATCAAATTTCTCTTCAAGCTAGGAACATGCATCACATCTCTCAACACCCATGTGTTGCCATTCTGCATCTTCAACTGCACTTTACCTTTGCCAATAATCTTACAAGGCTCATCATCCCCTAGATACACTATTCCAAAATCTCCATGGATATAGTCACTGAAATAATCTCTATTAGGGGTAGCATGAAAAGATGCACTAGAATCTAATACCCAAGATTCTATATTATTATGCAAAGAGAATATTAAAGCATCTTGTGCAATACCTACAACCTTTGCCTCTTCCTTTCCTTTGTGTTGATTGTCCTCCTTAGGCTTTGACCAACAATCTCTACTTATGTGCCCCATCTTTCCACAATTCCAGCATTGTGGCCTCCTGCCATTTCTGGATTTGGATCTACCTCTCACCTTAGACTTAGATCTTGATCTCCTCTTGCTCTTCTCTTTTTGCCTTCCCTTGCTCTCAAGATTTAAAGTGTTCCCTGATGTTTCCTCTGTGCTTTTCTTGTGAATTTCCTCATTCAAGATAACACTAACAACATCCTCTACTTTTAAAATATTCAAAGCAGATGCAGTATTAGAAACTGCCATTACCAAGCCATGCCAACTTTCAGGCAAAGAACATAATATTAAAAGAGCTTTTATTTCATCATCAAACACAATATTCACTGAACTTAATTGATTAACAATTCCATGGAAATCATTCAGGTGATTAGATACAGATCCACCTTCTTGCATATGCAAATTAAATAAATGCTTCATAAGATATACCTTATTAGAAGCTGAGGGTTTTTCATACAAATTTTCTAAATTAGTCATCAACTCTACCGTTGTTTTTGCCTATGATAAATTAGATATCACAGTGGATGCTAGACTCAGTCTTATAGACCCCAGAGCCTTTCTATCAAGAACTTCCCATTCTTCATCATCCATGTCTTTGGGCTTCTTTGCAATCCCACCTAACGGTAAGTATAGATCTTTCTGATATAGATAGTCCTCTATCTACATTCTCCAATGTTGATAGTTCTTGCCATTAAACTTCTCCATTCTCAATTTACTTTCTTCTGCCATTGCTTCTCCCACTCAAACAGAAATCCCTACAGAAATCCCTGTGAGCAACCTATAATCAATACACACTACATAGATCTAAACCACCTGTTAGTGAACTTGAGCTCTGATACCACTTGTTGGGGATCAACCAACAATATGATTACACTTATGAAAGCAATAAACCCTGGAATTAAATCAGATAGATAAGTAACTAGAATGATAAATAGCAAAGAGCAAGAGATACAAGAAACCACCCTGAAAACTTGTATTAAACTCTTTACAAAAGGAATACAATTGAAGAAACTTCTTTCTTCCACACCTCTCTCAGATGCACAAGATCTCTCTCTAGATCTCTATTCCTCAAGAGCTCTCTCTCTCTCAAGTACAATCAACTCCAACAACCTAGATTGATAAAACTATGTACTGTTCTTCAACATTCACAATGTTCTACTACTATAATAAGCTAAGAAGATCTTTCCTACATATAGAATTAGGAAACTTGAGCATGCACTTACAACCAATAGTTAAGCCTCTTGAACAAGGGCTCTAAAAACAATCTTACTAATAATAGAAACGTGAACTTAAGACTAAGACTTAAACTCATCATGCAAACACTCGGTTCTGTCCTCAAAAATAGCATTCTAGATGCACAAGTAACCGACGTTGGTTCCTGCCTGCTTGCCTGTGACCGTCGTCGGCCGATCCTCTGCCAACGCCGGCATCTCTTCAACTGCTCCTGACCGATGTCGATTGCTCCTGACCGACGCCGGTGACTGTGTAAACCTGCAACTTTGGTAATGCGCTCCTTGGTGAAGCTTTTAGACTCCACACCTTAACACTCCCATATCGTGTGGTATGAGCCTCTCCATCCGATGAAAGAACATATTTTTGATGTTGTTGCCCCGTATTGCCTTAAGAATATGTGTCTTCCCACCAACATCAAAATTAACCTCCATGTCCTTAAGATGAAGAGTAACTTCCTCAAGGGAATGAAGCCACTTCATACCCAAGACTAAATCTATGTCCCCCATGTTCACCACATAATAATCAGCGTTGAACTCATAGTTGTTCAATCACAATGGGAGGTCTCTAATCATCTACTCACACCTAAGAGTGTGACCATCGGCCACCTTAACTTTAATGCCCTCAAAATATTCGGTAGTGAGTCCATGCTTCTCCACAAATCTAGCATCTATAAAATTATGTGTGGCTCCTATATCAAGAAGGGTGATGACCTTCTGCCCTGCCAAAACTCCATGGAGTCTGAATGAATCATCCAATTGGATGCTGGATAGGCATGCCTCCTATATGTGTAGCTCTACATCTACCTCTGCCTTAGGCTCCTCAGGACTATCCTGCTATTCAAAATCTTTTGATTTCGAATCCTCATAATATGCCCACATCACATGATTTGCCTTGCCCTTAGGCCTCAAAGGACAGTCGTGGTTGGCATCATATGGACCTTTGTAGTAGAAGCAAAGCCTTTTCCTACGTAGATCGTTAAGAGCCTCTCGATCCAAAGGTGGTGCTACTGGGTTGGCCTTTGAATCATTCTTAACACCTGATGTATCTTTGTTGAAATCTAATCCCTCTCTATCTCTGTTGGAGCACTTATGGTCCCTGGATGAAGAAGTACCTCTAGAGGTAAATCTACTGGATGGGGCTGCCATCTCCATGCTACGCGCCTTCTTCATAGCTACCTGTAATGAAAGAGGATCAAAGCCTTTGATCCAACCTCTCAATGGTTATGTCAATTCCTCCATGAAGAGTACTACAAGTTACCACTTTGAAATGTCAGGAACCATAACTGATAACTTCTGGAAGTCACCAATGTAAGACTCTAGACTGCCACTTTGGCACAAATGTGCCAACTCTCAGAAATAGTACTCTAGATCCCTCCTGTCAAAATGCTCTACTAGCCTATCCACAAACTCCTGATAAGATGTGATCCGATCATGATGGAGTGTCATCATCCCGTAGTGCCACCAATCGTGAGCTACTCCCTCAAGATGTAGTGTCGCATATTTGATATCATCTTCCTCAGCCATCGGACACAATGTGAGAAAGGTGTCTAACTTACTAATCCAGGCCTGTGTTGTGACCTTACCACTACCATCAAACATTGTGAGTGTGAGCTTGCTCGTAGCATGCTTTAGATCATTGTTCTGGTGTCTAGGTCTCCCGTCTTGATTAACCAATCTGTAGTGCTCTCTCCTCAAATTAACAAAACAATCAAAGGACATCCTCTCTTGAACATGAGGAGGTAATAAGTCCCACTCATCATTTTCAGCCATGTAAACATCTACAAATGGAGAATTTCCTGCCTCCTCCCCTGCTGGAACCTCTAGTTCCTCTTGAACAAATGTAGGATGTGTAGGTCTATCAGCTATTCTAGAGTGGGCCTGTTGTGGTCTCTAATTAACCATAGCACTCCTATCATCTCTTTGTTCCCCATTCTATCTAATAGGTGTGTTCATCCTCTCTATCATAGTAGTGAGTGCCTGTAGTGCCTATGTCATCTCATGATAGGTTTCTCTGGTACTCAGATCATCATTATGTTGGTGGCCCCTGGGTGGGCTACCCTCACATCTATCACTCATGATAATCAGTTATTGTTCTAACACCTGGGTACCTTCAAGCAAGGCTCTGTTATACCTGTGTGGTCCCAACTCTTGTGGCTGTATAAGATTGTCAAACCCTCAGGATGGCAGGAATTTGGCTCTGATACCACTATAGTGTCCCTTACTTAGGAGCTCTTTTTTCTAAGCAAATCTCTGATACCACTGTAGTGTCCCTTACTTAGGGGCTCCTTTTTCTAAGTAAAGCTCTGATACCACTATAATATCCCCTTCTGATAGGGAATATAGATAGATAGATAAAAGCTCTGAATTGCTTTTCTGATTATTCTAAAATTTTGTATGAAATAAGAACAAATTGCAATTTTTGCAAAATATCTTCAAATAAATAAATCAACCATAATATAATCTCACAATAGCAAATCAAAGATCTTATCACTTGTTCAGATGATTACAATTACAATCCTCTCTTACGCATATAAAATAATATTAAAATATTGTCTTAAAACCTTGATTACTCTTGCAAACTGGAAATAAACTTGCAATTGGACTGCTCAGGTTCGTTGTGATGACACACAGTCACCGACGTCGGTTATATGACCGTCGTCGATCGATAAACTGCCATCCTCAATCTCTGTCAGTCGGCTTCTCTGCCAACATCGGTCTGAAGACGGCCGATGTCGGTCTCTGTGGATCTCTACCTGCTGATGTCGGTCTCTATGCGAATCTGTACAGATCTGTATGGACTTCGTACGGCTGCCAATAAAGCACACCCTATTTGTTTCAACCCCTGATCTGAAGATATATGGCTCTAATATAGAAAAAGCTTTATCTATATAATTTATTAAATCAACTTAATGAAATAAATACCTGAAATACTATGATAACTTCTGTGTGAAGTTATCTCTCAAACCTGTAAACCTCCGTGATAACTTCTGTATGAAGCTATCTCTCAATTTGGCAATAGATCAGCTGATATTTCATAGCCTCTGAATCGCACACACTGAAGAGTGGATTTTCTCCAATGCATATGGAATCCTGGAACCCTTGGCTCAGTCTTCACAGAATAATTCTTCAATATCAAAATCAATAATCAATCATGAATACAAACTCTCTCCCATGAGAAACCCTTATACCCTCCAAAGGTGTGCTTGCTAAAATTAGATTTCCTTAAATTAGACTAGGGCTTCTTAAATTAGAATTAGGGTCTTAGAATTAGACCAAAATATTAATAATTAATAATTAATTAATATTTAATTTAAAATTAGACTAAATAATTAATATTTGATTAAATCAATCAAATATTAATATCTCCCTTAATTCATGTTCGAAAGAGCCTGAACGAAAGCCAAGCCCAGCTCCATCAAGACCCTCTATCCATCCCATTAGCCCACGAAGGTCGCATAATAGGCTAATCCTCAGCTCTAAACATATCAACTAAAAAGGGGACATGACATATATGTCAGTGTAATCCATTAGCTAACAAGCAATAAAGAATCCTGTTAAATGGGCCCTGGGGTTTCCTTTACCCTTGAAAATGTCAAATTTTGGTGGTTTATACCTTAGAGGAAATGGTATTTGTAAATACTCCATTTTAAATGGGTAGTAACACATGTCATCTAACTTAAACTTTTTGGTCTATTTTTTGACATAGATGGTAGCAATTATAACCTTTATTTGTTACAGTTATTGTGCCAAGAAACAAGATGGAACATTGACATGAGGTGGAGGCTGGGTGGTCAAAGGTAGATTACTTTGATTGAGGTATAATGGAAGAATGGTTTTTTTTGGAATGTTGGTTTGGTTAGGGAACCAACCAAGGATATGCATCCTCATATTGGGATGAGATTATTGAAATTGCACATGTTATAGTGTGATATTTTGGTTTGGATTTGGTATATAGGCTTAGTTTTAGGGGACTTATGGCTGAGATGGAAGGATATAGCTTAGAGTAAATTATTATGCATGCTGAGGTTGAATAGGTACTTATTGTTGACTAGTCAAACTTGGTTGGATGAGGGGAACTTGTTGTGAAGCAAGGCCCTCTCATTGAATTTATGACATGTTGTATGCAAAATATAATTGTTACCTAATTGCTACATGTTAGATAGTAGGATCTCTTTGTTACATGAACACCTATTTTGAAGTAGATTCTTGTAGAGTGTTCAACATTTGTCTTTGACCAATGGACATATGTTGTTGATTAGACAATGTTTGTGATTGCAAAGGCATGTTGGTTTGTGACTATTGAGGTATACTTATTACTACCTGATGAGGTGGAACATTTATTTCCCCCTATTGAGGTGGTTTAATTTTCTACCTTTTATGCATTGGTATATTAGATTATGCCTATTGTTTTGGAATTTTAGTCATCACCTATTATGGTGGAGTAACATTCATCACATATTGTCGAGGTAAGGCACTAGTTGGCATTTGACTACTTAATCCTTGTGGTTGTGTGTTTGAATAAATAGTAGGTTAAATATTAGAGGTATATTATTATGGTTGAGATGTAGGAGTTCCTTCCCCCTAAATTTATGAACCACTCATGGTGTTAACTAAAGTCATTTGTTGTAGACTAGTTATTGGTTTAGTTAAACCACTTTGGCCTAGATTGGATGACACTTGTGTGTTATCCACTGTGTTTGGCACATTTGTATACATCTAATTAGTAGACACTTATTCAATATATGAGGTATTAAACATGCCACCAATTGAAGTGTTTTACAGAAATGGTTCTATAACTAAATTATCATGACCTATTAATTCAATTGATATTCCTGTTGAAGGAGCTAACTCGATGAGAGGAGCGTTTGACATGGACATGTTATTAAAATTATGTGATAAGTTTAAATAGGTTTTATATGCTATCTAACTTTTTATAAAATGGTCCTTTATGAGGCCCTTTCTTATGAAAAACATATTGGGGTTTTAATATGACATCAGTATGAGTGCTTGAAGATTACTAGAAGAGGATCATTGTATTATTTGGTTGTAAGGCATGTTGAAAGGCACTCTAAATAGACTTGGAAAATTTTCATGGGGGAATTTTTTTAGAAACTTGGCCCCTACCTCTATGAATCTGACTAAAACTTCATCCTTATTTTCAATCAAGTGATGATTAAACAAATAAGGATTGTATGTCGATGTCATTGTAACATAATATGATTCTTGTTGAACTTGGTCTACAACTAATGGTATGCTATCAAGGTATTGCACAGTTTACTCTTGGTCATGTTTTGAGTATGGAGGCATGTTAACTAAATAGTGGGATAATGGATCTTGGATCTATTTCCTAGATTGATTATTTTGAGGACAAGGATCTATCTCACAAGCTACATTTTCACCATAGAGGTCTTGAACAAAGTCATCTTGTGAGACCGCATTAGCATAACCTGGATTATACATGGCTTCACTAAGTGTTTAATAAGACATATCCAAATCAATAATAAATGCTTTACAAAAAAGTCCTAGAGTTCTATAAACTATTAAAAATAATGTTTGAAGTAAAAATTATCCAAACTTGGTCTAACTTGGTCTAAAAAATGGATTTGTATCTCCAAAAAGGTTGTGCTAAAACATGGTCTAAATAGTCTAACATCAAATGTATAACATAAAATGTTTTTAACAAAGAGGTCAAGTGGATGAATAAAAACCTAAATTCCAAACATAGGTACAAAGTGTTTTAAATAAGTCTAAATTAGGTCTAAAGAAATAAAATTTTCTAGGTCTTTTGGAAAACAAGGCATAAAAGCTAGGATCAAAATAGGTAATGATAGGTTTTTTGTAAAAGGCACAAAATCTAGAATTTAAAAAAAATGAGGTCTAAAAGGTAAGAGATCTAATCTAACAAATTTGAAACACTTTGGCATAAACTAGGCATTCAATAAACATGAACTTGGTCATTTTTCAAAATACATGAAATAATAGGCATATGGAAGATAAACTATTTCCCCAAATCTAGGCATAAAAATAGTTTTCAAATTTGAATAAAGAATTAACCTAAGCTACACAACCCAAAAGTTAAAGATCGATGTCTAGGCCAAAATTACATGAGGCATAGGCCAAAATAAATTAATGTTTAGATTTAAACTTATCAAGGCTAATTTGGAACTCAACTTAAAAAACTAGGCTTATTTAAAATAAATAATAAGCTAGACAATAATGGACAACATGATGGTACTAGCTATAGATCCAAAAAGTCACACATGGATTTGGTTTTAAAATTGGAATTTTGGACACAAGGCAACAAGTCCTTGAAATGATTCAAGCATAATGACATTATCACGTTCTAAAGATATGATAAATTTTTTGTTTCGAGACTTAAAGACATAATATTTGGAAAAAATTGGGTAGCATAACGATGCCCCTTTTCAATCAAATAACACACACAAAAGTTGATTAAAAAAAGACTAAGGCACGTGCATGATGTCAAATTGATAGCATAATGCCTCTTCAAATAAAGGAGTAATGTGTAAACATTTTTTTTTTTTTTTGACATAGTATGGAAAACAAATAGTTTATACTCATGGCCATGTGATAAAAGGATAAAATGACACAAATACCTAAGTGTAACGTTCAAAATCTTAAAATTGATAAGTTTGCATCATATTATCAAATTCCATCAATATACTTATTCTTGAGAGGATTTTAAATTTTTAATCTAAAAAGTAAAAGCACATGAAAATTAGGTTTTTTAGTCCCCCTCTTCTCTCAATAATTTTTACTATGACATGGAACTTCAGACTACTCACCCTACATCAACAGTATGTCTACGATAAGTGGGGTTGACTAAACTATCAATTTTTACTCATTTCTATATGTTCCCAACTGTGGTTAACACTATAGATAAAATCACATCATTTATATCCATGTCAATTTGCTTTTTATAAAAAATTATTTTCCTTTTCACAACCACTACATTTGTTATTTTCTTAGTGTAGTGTAATGTCTGAGTTGCCCCTATGTTTTGAGGTAGAGTACCACTAACAAAGCTTGTTTTAACCACTCAAAATAAGCATCCTAGTGGGTCATCCTAAATTTATATACCCACCATGGAGCAGGTTTAAAATGATGTTAGGAGATGAATTCTCAAGTCAATTCTTCCCTAGAGAACCCGTGAGGAAGTGATGAACTCCTGCTCACAAGCCAAAATGCATGAAAAATAAAGACAAATGAAAAGACTTTAGGGTCATTTTGGGGTCACCCAAACCATGTATATTTAGGGAGGGCCTTAGCAAATTTCTTTCCATGGTTTTATACTAAAGTGACAAAGGCAAATAATGAACATTTTTTATCACCCAAGTTCCCTAAAGGGGATGGGGGAGAGCATACACGCATCACTCATCTTGCTAAACAAATACTTCAACAAGAAATAAAAATGAAATTGTTATAAGTATGTAACTAATGTGAGAGTTAATTTTAATCACCAAAATGAATTATGTAATTAAGTTTGATCCCCTTGGCATTATTTTTTGATAAATTTTACAAAAACTCCAAAAATAACTAATAGATGAAAACAACTAAGTTTGTTTTAAGAACCAAAATCAATGTGAGTAAGATTTAACCATGCTTAAAATTTGCTTGTTTAATCTCAGGGCCTATAATTTTTTATAGGTTTTTCCTATTTAAAATCCTAAAATTAAGTGAGAAAAAAACATTTAGAATTTAGATCTCGGGTTTTTTTATTTTTTTCTCAGAGACTGATCATCATCAATCCACATAGGGATTGATATTGATCCATAGGAATTGATGTCTATCTAGCATATCATTGATGTTTCCTTATAAAACATACAAAAATGTAGGTTTTCTTGATAGAAAAATGATTAATAAAAATGAGCTCAAAAACCCAAACACCTCACTAGATCTTGTAAGAAAATTGTTAACCACACAATATATAGGTTCTTTAAACATAGAATGAAGACAGAAAGGTCAATAAAAACTCATGTTAGTTATGTATCCTTCGTGCTCTAAATTTTACACAAGGATCATGAGTGATTCCTTGAATCAACATCAATCTATAAAATCAGCATCGATCCCTATAACTTGTAACTAAAAATCAATGTTGATTCATGCAACCTGTGAGTTTCTTAAAATAGAAAGACATAGAAAATAGACTAAAAACTTGAAACTTGAAGATCTTTAAGCATCCATTAGAAAAAATAAAAGTGACATATTAATCTCCTTGGTTATATGGTATGATTGGGTCCCACTAGGCATGCCAACATGTGGACAAGAAATACGTAGAGGGGAGGTTAGTCTTATGTTAGTCCAAGAAATAAAACTCAAATAAACACACTAAAATCCTAGCGCCTCTAACCTAGACACTAGGGAGATATTAGGTAAAAATAAAGCATATGAAAACATAAAATAACACCTTATTTTACCTTCTTTTAAGCTTCCAAATGGCTTGTTGAATGTCTTGTTTGGCTTGTGCATCAAGAATTCTTTTACAATGAAGCTTTTTTGGCTCCTTCTCTCCTTGGCATCTTTGCTTATGATTTTATTGTCTTAATATTTGGGTATGGTAACATTACTTTCATTAGGCTTATGGACTAAATTCTGCATAGTAAATCGACAATATCCAAACTTAGAAATGAAGGGTTATGGCTTTGTATTTATAGCCTCAAGAATTAGCTCTCACCCAAGGTGAGTTAAGGTTAAGTTTAAACATGAAATGGATTCAAAAAAATCCTAGGTGAGTTAAGACTAACTCTATTTGAGTTAAAATTTGTCATGTAATTATGATTTTCAATTACTAGGCATGGTTCTCAAATTAAATATTTTGGGATATTTTGGAAGTTCTTGACAACTCATAAAGGCAATGATGAAAAGGCTTGATTTTTTGATTTTTAGAATTTTCACTTTTAGATATTCATTAACTGTAAATGGATAATTAAACTAGGCATCTAATCTTGTTTAATTTGTTAATTCAATTTTATTAGCATTTTTTCTCTTTCAAGATTTGAGCAAGTGCCCCACTTAATCAGTCCATAGGCCAAATTGACAGTTCTTATGTTGTAAGGGGATTAGGGAAAAATTTGTGAGAGGTTATTTTTGCATATGGGATAGTATCCAAAATAAGGATGTCTCAACATGATTCTGAGCTTTGATGAATGATGCATGAACAAATTTAGGATGTTCAATTATTTTTGGGTTTAATTTTTAATGGTTGGTAGGAATCAGTCTGAAATACAATTGAAATCTAGTTGTGGTTAGATTTGGATGTCTACATTATGTAGTTGATGTGATTTTTATAATTAAATTTTAAATTTTCTCACATTTAAATACTTATGCTACTCATTTATCTCATAAAATATGTATATACACAACTTAATAACTTTGTATGAAAAATGTCCCATAATATACTATACATAAAATTAGGTTCTAAGGAATATGATAAAATAATATACATTTGTGCAATTAATGGTCAATATAATCATGATGTAACCTTCATGCCCTAAATTTCTTATTGTTAAGCATACATCATGCCCTCAATTTTTGATTATTAAGCATACATGCTTCACACTAAGGAAATTCACACATATCTCACGCCCTTTATTAGGCATATTATTTACATACATTGATTTAGTGAGCTTTGAGATAAATATATTCATTGTTCAATGTAAAATTAATAATTTTTCTAGGATACATGGCTTTTCATTGAGACAAAATTTGTACTTAGCATTTTTTAATAGGTTAAAAATGTCTTTGCTTTGTATTATAATGGAATTGAATGTTTGTTGTATTTTATTTGCAACCTATAAGATTTATCATAACTATAAAAAAATATGGTGTTGACTCACCAAAATAAGAATCAAAGTGACAAACAAACCTATCATGCATTGTTACTAAAAATTTGGGACACAATCACCCCAACTCTCCATGTGCTTCAGTAAAGAAGCACAATTTTCTCCAATTTTTTAAAAAGGAAGCATCATCTCTTTAAAATTTTAAGGAAAACATGTTTTTTACCAACACATAGGTGTACTCTTACCCTTGTTCTTTCAAAATTTCAAAAATGTAGTTTCAGATTAAAATTGTCAATCTATGGACATTGACTACACATGATTTCATATTTTGCTATTGAGTGACCTGAACAATTAGAGTTTCATACCAAATACAAACTATGTTGTACACATTAGGTAAATTTTATTATTTTACTCTAATAATCACATTAATAAAATAAAACTGTGGAATTCATAGATAATAAAATATGGTCTTTGATTCTATAAAATGACAAACTTGAAACACATTTACCATGCATGACTTGAGCACATAAACAAGCTCCTAATCTTCAATTCTTTCACACTTGCATGTTGCCTTATGATTTTACAATTTTATTTTATTATTCCACATGTATAAGGACCTCACTATTTTTTTCAATCTTACTAAATATCGTACACAAACATATCCATATCTCAGTTCAATCTTCATGTACATAGGTCAGATCTATCAAATTTAGTCAGTGTCACTAATCGATAATGGCCTAATATGGTCAAAACTCCCACTCCCAATAATTACTATTTTTTAAAATAAAATATTATTGGTATAAATTAAAGTCTACATAGAGAAAGATCCAAATAAAATAATTATCACAATAATATTGTCTCACACTGTATTATTTTTGTTGCATCAAAACCATATAGGAAATACAAATATATAGGAAAGTTATTCCTATGATTGGGGAGATAAAATCTCTACTAATATCTCTCTTGAATCTCCCTCAAATAACTCAAACTAAAAAATATACTATATATGAATATATTGTTCCCCATAATATATTCGAGTAACTAATAAACTAACCCCATATATATCACAAACCTATTAACGTATTATTTTTATTAAACAATAATTACATTGTACATTAATAATATGAACACCACACCTCAACATTCACCCCCTTGTTAACATTATTAATCCTAGTCTTCACCCCCTTAATGTGAGCATGGGGATAATATACATCTTCAAGAATTGGCTCGAATAGAATATATGCCAATGCATACTTTTAGATTTGCATACTACTGTCTGGATCTTATTGCACATGACAACTACTATGTGAAATACTGCATCTTGAATTTACTCTATGTGACTACAATGGATATGTCATTGGCCAATCATCTCCATACATCGTGATCAAGGTGTCTCTAGACCTACACAGACATTAGATTCTTTTGCTTTACTACATACACCATTGGCATGTCACATTGCTTCTACACCCTTACCATCAAGTTTGTTCAACCCAAGCTCACTCTATATGATGGCAAGGGTCATCTAAAGACATGTTTGAGATATTTTCATGCAATATGTTTGTATTATGTACCCAATGATTGGCTACTTACCAAGTTATTTCTATGGATTCTAAAGGATTATGCTTTATAATGGTTCTATAGTATATCAAATTAGTCAATCATGGCATTTAATCCTTTAGAAAACATGTTCCTAGAAAATTTTTGTATAAACATTGGTGATAAGGTTTCTTATGCACAAATTACTCAGTCGAAACAAAGGTCAAATGAGCCCCTCACAGATTATATTCTTAGACACAAGACTATTCTAGCTAAGCTAACTAGCCCCATGGCTAATCAAGAGTTACAGGACATCTTTAAATAGATCATTTTACTAACATTACATGAATCTATTATGTTCAAAATATTTTCTTCCTTCATCGAATTGTGTCATACACTCAAGGAAAGAGAAGTCAAGATAATTTCAATGGGAAAACTTAAGTACTCAAGTATCTCAGACACAACAAAAAAGAGTACTAGAAAATTCCCATACAAGGTAAAAATAAATGACAATAAGAATCAAAATTAACCAATATTTCATGCAACATCAGATCCCCCTCAGTGTTTGGTTTATCATCGCCTCCTCATCGTGCATTTACCAATCTACCAATTTCTCTAGCCAAGGTTTTATAGTAGTTATTGGAATGTAACATCATCACTCTCCCTCCTATTTAAGAAGCTAGCCTAAAAAATCCTCTTCCATGGGGATATGATCATCATGAATTTTTTGATTTTCATAGGTCATCAATCCACACAACAAATAGATGCATCAGTTTGAGATATAAGATAGAGGACTTGATAGGTGACAATCTACTTGATCTAAGAACTTAAGTTGAACCTCCAAAGGAAAATCCAACAAAATATAAAGCTTTGAACATATTCTTAGATCCATTTCCATAGAATTCTAAATAGGATAAAGAGTACACCTCAGGTGTTCACCATACATATCATTCACATCCTCTACTAGCTACATGCTAGGCACCTTTAGTTGAGGCACATCTTTTGAGAGGTATGATAGGTGTGTATGAGTCAAGATTTCTAGCCAGATATTTGATATATCATTTAGATTATGAGATCCTAGAGGATAATATAGGTTATAATTCACTTTTTATCAAAGCACATATTCATAATCAACCTATTCACAATGTGCTCATTTATAATGGTTCCAACCTTAACATGTGCACCTTGACACTACTACAGCATTTAGGTTAATTAGAGTAAGATATCACTCTGATAAACACACTTATTAGTGGTTGCATTGGGCATATACAAAGTTCATTGGGTGAGATATTACTTTCACTATATGTTGGTCCTACATATTTGGCAACACCATTCACTATGGTTCCTAGTGAAGGATTTTTTGACATATTACTTGGTCGACTATAGATTCAAAAACTCAAGGTAGTACCCTCTATAGTTCATAGATGCATGAAATTTATTCATGTCAATCAAATTATTATAGTCAATGGAGTTTCTTATGATTCATTATTCCCCACTTTAGAGCCATCTACCAACTTACAAACACCATCTCCAATTCTTCCACCTATTTCAGTTTCTCCTCCAGTTTCAGTTTTACTTCCACTTTAGATCCAACCATAGTTGTGGCATCCATCACCAGTACAGAGGTTTTACATAACTCCATAGTTTTAGGATTTTAGATAGCTTATATCTATAGTTTTCACACCTAGATCAATAACATTAAGGTCTCATGTAGCTACACAAAGAGAACCTATTCAAAGAGCTTCTTCAACTTCCAGATGGGTCCCTAAGAGCCCTAAAGTTGCATCCACTTCTTAGAGTTATAAGGGGACCCCACATTTGGTTTCCACTTCAGAGATTTTAGATTAGTTACAACATACATATATTTTATCTTCATAATATTAGACATTTAATCATGCCTCAAGACCATGCACAATTTAGTTGTTCGATACAAGACACCACGATAGTGAGTCTCATCTGAGACTTATCAGTTAGTATCATTTCTTCCCAATTTTACCTATACATAGCTTATATCAAAATATAAAAACTCAAAAATACCAAAAATATTTTGATTGTATGCATCATCCATGATTTTCATTACCAATATCATGTTAGGACTTACATTTGTTGTTTCAGACTATTGTACATCGATTTTTCTACATTACCATGCTTCACTTGATATTTTTTGAGTGTGTGCAGTGACATCCAACTAATTGATAGCTTCACTCTACCCATTTAATGGGAATTCATATTTCTACATTTGAGACACACATCGATATACCCACCCACTTGGGGCATATTCTACATGACTACACTATCCAAGTTATGTCATTCCTACACTACACACTCTGAATTATCATGCTAATGTACATTCCTTTCTAGATTGCATGGATTACTATATCAATAATTCACTAGTATCTAGCACTTATGTATTTATTAGCATATACTTAGTCTTTTACTACACATGTTTTGCATATTTTCACATTTTCTTTGATTAGTTAGATGTGATTCTACTTTTCCAGTTATTACATGCTTTCTCCTCTTGCTTAGTGTAGCTTGTGTGATTGCATTTCTAGTTCCTACTTGTGTCATATTTATACCTTAGGAAATTTTCCAATGTCCTTTAATTCTATTCATGTGTGTGCCTTAGGACATTTTCCAATGTCCTTTACTTTCACTCTTCCATGTGACTATGGCCCCCATGTCAACTTTGCTTATTTCACTTGTATGTGTATGTGGCATTTGAACATGCCTTCTATGTTTGCTTTCTAGTTTAAGTGACATATGCCCATGTCCCTTATTTTTATGGACCCTTATCCATCCATGTATGCTTCTTTCTTCTTTATTGTTTGCTTTATTTCTTATTGCTTTTCAATATTACCATGATCCACACCATGTATTTCCCTTATTTTTTTGGATGCCACGATGGACATCATGCTCCATCCCTCAAACTAACAACTAACATCTAACATTTCTAGTTCTATTTTAGTAATTTACACATACTTTTAAATTTTTATATCTATCTAGGCATACCCCTATTGATTTAACAATCTATCAATACAAACATTATTATATCTATAAATATCATTACTATATCATATATCTGTATAGCTTAACACACTTGTAGGACTCTTTATTCTAAGGGAAATCATTACAGGTTCATCATTATTACCCTCAAAAGAGGGGGTAATAAATAGGAGTTTTTTCATAGAGATAAAATATCCTAACAGTCAAAATAGTAGCATTTAGATCACCTAGTTTACAATCTAGAGGTCAAACTAGTTAGAACAGAGCATAAAAATAGTGACAGTTCCAGATCAACAACAAGTTTTAGCATTGGAAATGGGAAGTAGTGCCAAACACAAAGGTGTACTCATTTTTGTGTTCCTATATAGGCAAAAAAACACTTAGGTTTTCTATAAAGAGGCAAAAAAATTAGTTTAGATATAGTTTTTACACATCTAGATCAGTCAAAATCAATAATTTAGTATAGTTTTCTCAGAGAATCTAGATATAAGGGGTTATCATGCATGGCATGATAATTCCCACTTTTAGTTTTAGATTAGGAATATAACATAACTTTGAGATTAGAATCCATGTTATAGACACTAGTGGTTGGTGGCAATGTGTGTGGCACATTGATCTTCTTTTATTTTCAAGTTTAGTTTATTATATAGGCATTCTCAGTAGTTACATGCCTTAATCCATCTGTAGGGGGTTGGCATCACTTTCAAGTTAAAATTTCATACAATTTTAACTTTATAAGTACCTTAGTTCTTGATTTGGATTTCATACAAGCCTAGTACATCATTTTTGGAATGGATTTCATACAAGCATAACCTCCATCTTTTGAAATGGCCAAAAGTGGCCTAGTTTCTAGCATATATTCAGGGTATCCATGCCACATTATCAAATTTATTGAACATCCATGGGCTGCATGAGCCATCTCATATGACATATATTCTATATCAGTATCACTTCATAAATTCACTTCATGGGGCAATGATGGAGCCAAAGGGATAGCCTTTGTATTCTTGATCCATCTATTCAAACGGATTGGACACACATTCCAAACATTGATTGACACACACATGATTCATTATCTTCACTCAGTTGGTAATAATGGAGCCAATCATCTTACCTTTACATTCTTGAGACACTTATATGGAATTAAGCACTCATCTCCATTCATCATATTACTTTCGGTACAACACACACCCAACACAATCCAACATCACAACAAGTTTTGTATTGGTTCAGATACCTGATGAGGTGTATTTGTTCCTTCATCCTCCTCTTAGCTTTTATAAATTCTCATTTTAGATATAAAATATCTAATAATAACTAATCTACTTTTATGTTTTCATTACAGATTCACACTTCACAATGTGCTCTCTTTATACACATCTAGCATCACACAGCTTCATGAGCTTCTCCCTTATAGGTAAGTTCAAGTATGTTTTTTACTTTATTTAATCCTAATATTTTAATTTTTTGTGTCACTAGAATAAATTGTGGGGGGGGGGGGGGGGGGGGTGGTTAATTTATTCATATAGAATGTGAGATTAGATGACTTAAGCATGGCTAATAACACCTAATCCATAGGTCTTCCTACTTGCTTACACAACCCTTCTAGGATATTCTTTCACTGATTCTCAGTCATCCATAGACTTTCAAAATTAACCCGTATAGACCCAAGCATCTATTTTAGGCCCAGATCCATCCCCCCAAGTATTTTTCACTCTAGATAATAGCACCTAACTTGGATAGAAGTGTTAAAACCTATGGTGTCCTAATTTTGACGTTGTTGTCCAAGTGTAAAATTGGTCTTAACAATTAGATTCTTCAAATCCTTATCCTTTTTATTATTGACCTAACATGAATTCATTTAAACCATGATCATTAATTTCCCTATAAATTTCCATTCAAAGTTAATTTAGAAGGGTTGACACTCACTGACAGAAAATAAGCAATAATACAAGTACACTCAAGCACTCTTCCCCATTCTCTACATACATCCTTCTAAGATCATTTCAATCTTATTCAAACCTTTGCATTAGTTCCTATCCATCCAAATTACATCTAGTTTTGTATTTAGTTACATTTATCATACATAATTGCACCAAGCACTTCAATAGGAGAACTACATTAGCTTGATCCCTCCTTGGAGTATTAATCTATAGGCAACGTGCCCACACATGGGGTGTGAAGTGCATCTATAATTTACTTTAGACACTAACCCCTTATATGTGTTTTCCAAGTTTCCATTCAATTTCAAGCACAAAGAGATATTAGGGCTTTAAAGATTAAAAACAGACACACAGCGAGCTCCATAGGCTTCCAGGATTTGATATTTCACTTATAGGGTAACACAGGCCTGCTGAACTAAAACTATAAAGCTTAGAACAAATAGATAACAATGATAAAAAAAGAATATAACACTGGATAGTATGGTTCCCACTTTTTGTGCTCTTATCCAATGCAAAAATGAACCTTAGGATCTAGTTTATGATAGTTTCCCAGTTCCACTCCTCCAGTATCAGACCATGTCTCAATATAGATCATTCAAAATAAGCTAAGTTAGATTTTTATTATTTATTACTATATTTTTAAAAGCCAAAAATAAAAATCTATTTACACAAATTAGTAGCTTAATTCCTTCATAGTATTTAATGATTTACTTTGCTCAGACCTATTTATTTAATTAAGAATAAAACCCCATTATTATGAAAATAATAAAACACATTTTTACTTATGTTATGCTACTTTGGATAGTTTTAAATATATTTATTTTTTTTAGTATGAAAACCCAAGCCCTTAAATATGGCCTTGTAAATTGTTACCACAAGCCTTGTTTCATGACTTTAGTTACTAAATCAATTACTAGGCATATTCCAACCTCAAAGTGATATAAGGTAGAGTTGGCCCTTTGTTAGTTTTAATTTAACGTAACCTTTATCTATAATTTTAGTACTTAAATTTGTCTCGAAAATAAACTTAATATAATATAAATATAATTTTCCTTGATTGGGTCTTTCAAAATAATACCATAATCACAATTTTAGTTTAATATTGTAATCTTAATATTGCAAGTAATATCAATTACAACCAATCACATAAGCATAAGACTCAATTAAAGTGAGCATAAGTATTACATAGAATAAGAATAATTGAATGGAATTAATAATGTATGTAATTAATAACATCTAATGGTCAATTGAGATTCTTATTTATCTCTCTTTTTTTGTTTACCTTGCCTCTTCCACTATGTTTTATTATAGCCAATCTTAGCTTTTGGTAGCCAATCTTAAATTTTGGTGGCCAATCTAAACACATGTAAAATAATCATATAACATTGGCAATACCTAGTCCAATGATAAAAAATTGAAAATCAAATCTACCATAATAAATTTTAAAATAATAATAGTTTTTAACAATGCATCATAGTAAAACACTAAATTGAATATAATTTAATGTTTTGACATGCTATCACATCTTAATATAATACTGAATTAATCACATGGAAAAAAATAAAATAATGTTCTTAATACAATACTTGGGCCTATTGGCACTTGTTATGTCATAAAATAGAGTATTATTAATGAGGATATGATATCCTCTTCCCTAAACTTGGAAATGTCCCAATGCCCATTATTTAGAATAGGTGAGGATAGTAGTTGAAGAAGATAATTTCAACCTCCCATATAGTGTTCTACTCACTCAACTACTCCCATTGGACCAATGCTTGTTGTAAATCTTTACTTTATATCCTGATGTTGCAATGAGTTAGGATCCAAACCTATTCCAATTATATAGTCACCCCATCCTCCACTTATAATTTTTTTTCAATTCAAAACATGTGAAGGATTAGGAACATCTTTTTTAAGTATAGATACATTAAACACACTGTGTATTTTGGAAAGAGAATGTAGAAGTGACAAGTCATACACAATAGGGTTGATATTTTGAATAATGTCAAAATATCCAACAACCCATGGAGATAGTTTGGAAGTATTTACAAAATTAATGGAGCTATTTTTATGGTGTAACCTTAAAAATACTTTGTTTCCAACTCAAAATTATCTTAAAGACCTTTTTAAATATGCATAGTTTTGGTATTTTGTATAATGAAAACCATTTGTGTTGGAATCACAATCACTCAGGGGGGTTGAATCAATGTTTGAAACTTTCATTAAATAATCCTTTAACATTCCTTGAACCAAGAAAGCAATAAAGTGATATAGCAATGCATAAGCAACCATTCACATGAGCATAACATAAGAAAACACATATATGAGTGGGAAACCCACAAGGGGAAAAAACCCCACTATAATCTCTAAAAATGGAATATAGTAATATAAAAAAAGGACCAAATTATATTGAGAACAAACTCAACTTGGATCACCGACCCAAATAAATTCAAACACCCACTTGACTAGGCTTTAGCAAGCACCTACTTACAAGGAAGCACCAACTCCCTAAGTGACTCAGCACCAACTCAATCACCTCATGAATTTCGAACACCACACCTCTATGATTTTGTTATAGTATCATTTAAAGACCTCCTTTTTCTCAACCATGTAATATTTTATTCACTTATATTGCATACATTCAAATAGGCCTAAACTACCTTATATATATACTAGACTCATGGTCACACACCACTTGGTCAGCCACACACCTTCAACCTCTTAGTTAATATATAAAATAGGTCTTATAACATCTTATGAACATGATTAAAATATAATTTTAACTATTTTTGGTTTGAAATAACTCAATTAGGCCTCATTTCTCCTTTAGGTCTCATGGAGACCTAATTGCATTAGGTTTATCCTCTTAGCATCAAAACTTGATCCTCTTAAACCTAGATGGCCTTATCCAATTCAAAAACTTAGATAATTAACTCTACTAACCTACTCCATGATTTATTATACCTTTATCCTTCATTCATACCATGAAATCTCCTTTAGGACAAATTGCCCTATTAGGCCTGTGTACCTCAAAAGTCTATATTGTAAAAAGGAAGCTTAAACACCCTTAAGCTACCTTACTCTAAAAAATGGAACATGTAGATATATTATACATTAACTTAGGCTCATCACCAAATAATTTTAACACCTTCACTTAGGAGATAAAGGCTCAATAATATCTCTACAACGTGCTTACTCAGAATTGCCAATTACCCTCAATAACTAGTCATGATGACTTAGACCTTAAACGCCTATGTAGACACTTTTCACAAATCTTAATGCATATAAATGGTCTTATGATATCTCCAAACCATCTTATATAGAAATTTAATATGTTATACTTCCAAATATTGATCTTGTAGACCAATTTCTTGGCCTTATATCACACATACTTATATGAACCAGATAGGCCTTTTTGTGAGCAATATTTTCAATACATATAATGACCTTCAAATCTTCTAAAAAGAATTATCATGAATTATATTTCATGAATAATTTATTCATGTACTTATTTTTACTAATATATCATGCTCAAACCCTCAAATCTATCTCTTTATCTCTACTTGGGTTTTACACTATTAACACCATTAGATTTGTCTATAACTAGCTAACTTAGATGACCAAATTAGAATACTTTAAGTCTATAACCTATCTATAAATCACTTTGTACATGTAAAATTATTATATAACTTGTTCTCCCATATATTTTCTCTTCTTGACCAATACAAATTTTGAGAGCTACAATAATTTATTAACAAATAGGCCTGTATCTGTGCATTTTATATTTCATCTGACTAACCACCACCACCTAGAGGTACCTAAAAGGGTTGAATACATGATCCAGTATCTTATCTAGAAATTTGTATCCATTTTTATCTAATTTTAATAATATCTTTCACATTGGGTCCTTATTAGGGTTTTAGGGAGTTTTAACACAGGTTTTGGTGTTAACGATTGTTCATAAAGGAATACCCCTTAAATCTAAAATCAATGCCTAGATATTTTAGCTAGGACCCTTACCCATCTCTCCTTAACATCTCATATTCCCATGTAGAGGTTACACATGCCAATGAATGTCTAAAAGTCCTTCTCAAGTATTTAGACCTCATTCTATAAACTCAAGAAGGCCTAAAACACTAATAGATGCAATTTCCTTCAAACCATGAGCTCAAAATTTGTGAACATTCCTAAAAAAACTTATATTTCCTCTTTTCATAATCACATATTCATACTTGCCTTGAAATCTGATCTTCATACCTCATTAGGCCAGCCAATGTTTAAGAGAGGTTTAGGCATAGACATAGACTAAAGTTCCTACCCCTATAGGCTCACCATAAAACTCTCATGAATGATTATACATATTACTTACATTCTCAAATAGTTCCATATAACCTTCACATGCATGTGTTCATTTATTTTCATGTACATACCTCTTCATGTCATGACTAGGCTTCGTATGCACTTTGACATCATTAATGTGTACCTTTATACAAAAATAAGACATTAGGTGCCTTTAAATTTTATATTTTTCTTTATCTCATGATATCATTATCTCATTAAAACACTCTCTTAATACACCTTGTCATATCACACACTGCCAACTAAGCTTAGTCACCTTTGACATCAATGACAAAACTCAACAATCTCTTGCTTTGTAATTGATGGAAACCACTCTCAAAAACTTCTATCAATAGAATATTTCTCCCTATCTTAAACTTTCTCCCCCTTTGACATAAATGACAAAGATATGTTTGCAACTCTTGGATCAAACCTCTTGCAACCAAAACACTCAACACACAAGATTATGAGTTTATGAGGCACCATACTAACATACTCCCCCTATCTCCATGCATACATTCTTGGCACTAATCACCTACTATTAGAGCTAATGAACCACCTTATTATCTCCCATTAAGCACTTGACTTCCTTAATGACTGCTAAGAGTAGGAACTACACCTAATTCTTGTCTTAGATGTTCAAGTCTTACCTTTGGAAGTGGTTTGGTCAAAATGTTTTTAATCTAATCCTTTGTAGAAACATATTCAAGTTTAACACTTTGTTCACTTTCCTTCTCTCTTAGGAAATGATATTTTATGGGAATGTGCTTAGTCCTTGAGTGCATGATAGGATTTTTTGAGACACTTATAACATTTGTATTGTCACAATAGATAGGGTTATGACTATCATACTCAACTTTGTAGTCCTTTCAGGTTTGCCTTATCCATAAGACATGAGTGAAATATGAAGCTAATGTAATTTACTTAGATTAACAAGTAGATAAATCCACTTATGGTTTCTTCTTAATTATTCATGATACAAGGCACTCTCTTAAGTATAAGTTTCCTTCACTAGTGTTCTTCATATCATCTAGACTCCCTATCCAATCTGTATCTGTATAAGTTATCAAGTTAAACTCCTTATTCTTTGGATACCACAACCCAAAATCAATGGTTCCCTTGAGATACTTAAGTATCCTTTTGACTGATTTCAAATGATTTTCCTTTAGATTTTCTTGAAATCTTCCCATATGTCCTAGGGCTTGTATGATGTCAGATCTAGAGGCAATGGTGTATAGCAAACTTATAATCATTGACCTATATGAAGTCTGATTGACCTTTGGAGACCCATCCTCCTTGCTTAAATTACATCCTATGATCATAAGTGTGATAACTGCCTTGAAATCTTCCATCTCAAATTTATTCAACATCTCTTATGTACTTAGCTTGTGAAATTAATATACCTTTTTCTAATTGATTGATTTGTAAACCAAGAAAGAATGATAGTTATCCTAGCATTGACATTTCAAACTACTTATTCGTCACATATACAAAGGCATTAGTCATATTCTCATTGTTTCTACCAAATATGATGTCATCCACATAAACAACTACTATTAACTAATGGTCATCTTATGTCTTTATGTACAAATTACTATCTATAACTCCTCTTTTGAATCATTGGTCCAATAGATACTTGTCTAATATGGCATTCCAAGCTCTAAGAGCTTGATTTATACCATAAAGAGCCTTTTTCAATCTATAAACATAGTCCTTGGTACCTGATAATGATAAACCCTCAAGTTTATCTACATACACCTCCTCTTACAAGTTTCCATTCAAAAAAGATGATCCATCTGATACACCTTGAATCCTTTGAATCCTACATATGCTAGAAATAGTCTAATATCCTCCAATCTTGCTACTAGATCAAAGGTATCCTCAAAATCTAACCCTAAAAATTATGTATACCCCTTGCATGCCAATCTATCCTTGTTCTTAGTGACTTCTCTATATTAATTCAACTTGTTCTTAAACACCCATTTAGTACCAATGGCATTCTTATCTTTAGGCCTAGGAACTAGTTCCCAAGTCTCATTATTTTCTATTTGGTCTAACTCCTCATTCATAAAACCTATCCAAAACTTATCTTTGCTTGATTCTACAAGGTTATTAGGTTCAATCTTAGACAATAAATTAAAATTCTCTTTATTTAGATTACTTACCAGTCTTTTCCTTATTTTCATACCTACTTCCTTATTGCCAATGATTTGTGATTCAAGATGGTCTATCTGAATCTATCTTAAGGGGACTTTTGAGTCTGGTCTTTCCTCAACTTCTTATTCTTCCTCATCTATCTCTATTGGTTCTTATTCATTCTTTAATTCTAAATTCTCTAATGTATCCTTTGATTGTGAGTGTGACTTCTTATAAATTGTCTCATCAATCTTCACATTGGTGCTTTCCACTATATTTTGTAACCTCTTATTATAGAATATATAGGTTGATCTCACTTATTATTATCCCAATAATATACCTTCATTAGACTTAGAATCAAACTTACCTCAATCTTCCTCATCTCTTTTGATGAAAGATTTTCTTCCAAACACTCTAAAGTGTTCCACATTAGCAAGTCTACCTTTCCATTATTCATAAGGAGTTCTATTGTCATTAGTCCTTATCTATCTTCTATTTAAAATGTATAATATAATGTTCATTTCTTCTCTCTAGTATCCAATAGATAACTTTGACTCATTTAGCATAGTTCTTTCCATCTCTTGAACTACCCTATTCTTTCTTTCCACTACCCCATTCTACGTAGGTGTCCTAGTTACTGAGAATTGTCTCCTTATCCCATGGAATTCATAGAAGTCATCAAATTAATTAGACCAAAACTCTCCTCCTTTTTCAAATCTTAAGCATTTGATATTTCCATTCTTCTCAATATCAACAAGATACTTGAATGCCTTGAACTTATCAAGATCTTTTGATTTTTCTTTCAAGAATACTACCTAAGTCATTCTTGTGTAGTCATCTATGAGTAACATAAATTAGTTATCTCCTTGAATACTTTGGATTCTTGTAGGCCCATAAATATCAGTGTGTATTAACTCTAAAGGTATTGTGTTAGATTACTCATTGGAATTTAACCTTCTTATAGTCTACTTTCAATGATGACATTCCTTGTAAAGTGTGTTTGTAGGTTTGATGATTTTAGGCATGTTCTTCATAGACTTCTTAGATCTTATCTTGACTAGATTTTCAAAGTTTAGGTGGCCTAACCTTTTTTTCCATAGCCAACATTAATCTATCTTGATCATAAATCATCTCTCCTTATTTATCTCATTCAAAACATATAGATTATTCTTAGTTCTCTTAGTATTGGAAATTAGTCTTCCTAATTTAGCTCTCCTTATATCACACCCTTTTTCATGAAAGATTAGTGTGTGTCCTTGTTTGAAAATTTGGCTTACACTAAGAATTTTATGTTTCAAACATTCCACATACAATACATTCTCAATCTTTATCTTCCCATTTTCCAAACTCAAGATACCCTTGCTAACTATATTGATAGTTGTGTTATCTCCAAATCTCACTATTCCTATATCATTCTTCTTCAATGAGATGAACTTGATCTTGTCCCCTATCATGTGGCTTGAGAAACCACTATCTATATACCATTTCATGCCTTCATATTGAATTTGAAATGAATTATGAGATATCATATATTCTTCTTCTTTAGTATTCTACTCTTCCTTCGCCTTATCCATAGGGTCTAACTTCTTGATCTACTTCTTAGTAGTATGACTATATAGCCTTCTATCTTGACTAATCTTCCTCATATGCCTTACCTTGAAATCCCTTGAAATATATCCTCTTTGATCATAATTATTGCATAAAACTCTACTTCTACTATTTAAATATACATTCACCCTATTCCTCCATGATGAATTTATTCTAGCATGATGTCTACAATCCTTAGCTCTATGTCCATATTGATTACATGAGAAATAATAACCACTGAAAGGATTCACATACCTTGTCTATCTGATGTTGAATGATGCATCTCTACCTTTGTTGTCTTTTGAAGGAGTCACATTTTTTTTGAATTTTTGATGACCAATTTTAATTTCATATTTTATAGTTTATGCATAGGTCTTTACTCTATTAGTAGCATCACTTCTTGATAGTACATTATCTTTAGAGGTTTGAATCTCCTTGTTTTCCTTTTGGTCTTCTTTGAATCTAAGACTTGTCTTATCATGTAGAGACTTATGACTATTCAAAACATCACCAAGGACATTAGTGTTATTTTAAAATTTATGATGTGTCTTCAATTTTATTGTTTCCTGATCCTATTTAGCCTTTAAGGACTCCATTTCTATTCCAAACTTGATGCATTCTTTCTCCTTGGTATTAAGACTTGCAGTGACAATCTTAATCTAAGTTTCCAACTATTTGATTATCTCCTCATGTTCAATGGTTTTGTTACTTAGTCTCTCTTCAAAGAGATTGATTTTTTCCTCATAACTCTTAACTAATGATCTATTTCTTTTATTCTTCTTTATTTGAAACTTTAACTCCTCTAGAACACTCACTAATTCTACCTCAAGGTTCACTTTAGCCTCTTCTTCACTAATTATTCATCATCCATGCCCTTTTTACCTTATGATTTTTTCTCAACTTTGAATGGAGCTTCCTTCTTAGAATTTTTTCCACTTTTTCTCATTTCATAGGTAGTCAAGATGTCATGAAGCTCATCTATCTGTAGTATGTTAAGATCTTTGATCTCCTCCATAATAGACACTTTTGAATCAAACTTAGATGTTAGGGATATTAATACCTTTTGTACTACTATTGATTCTTCCAACTTATCTCCTAGACCTCTGATGACATTTACCACTTCATCTACTCTTAATAGATAAGATGTAATGTTTTCATCCTCATTCATTCTTAGACTTTCAAACTACCTTTAGTGGGTCTACAACTTTTCCAAATTCACTTTGGCATTTCCTTCATTAATAGTTTGAAACTTTTCCTAAATCCCTTTGGTTTTATCACAATGCATTACTTTTATGAATTCTACCTCTGAAATACCACATAGGATGGCATTCATTGTCTTAGAGTTATTCTCACTTGCCTTTTTGCCTACTACATCAATAGGTAGTATAGAAGGTGGAGTAAATCCATCAAAAATAGATTGCCATGTGTCATAGCCCAAATAAATTAGATATATCTTCATTATGATGCTCCAAAATACATAGTTAATCCCACTAAATAGAGGATCCTTATTGGTTGATAAACCTCCTTGTACTTGATGACTAAATATGCTTGTGCTTCTAGGATCTCCTTTAAGCTATTAGGCATAATTCAAAGGAGCAGGCTCTAATACCAATTATTAGAAGTAAAATAACTAAGAGGGGGGTTAATTATTCTATTAAAACTTTCATTCAATTATCCTTTAACATTACTTGAACCATGAAATCAATATAGTGATATAGCAATACATAAAGAACCATTCACATGAGCATAACACAAATAAACACATTTATGAGTGGGAAACCCTCAAGGGGAAGAAATCCCATTTTTATTTATGAAAATGGAATATATTCCTATAAAATAAAATACTAAATTATATTTATCACCAACTCAAATTTTAGTACCAACCCTAATAAAGTCAAGGACCCACTTGACTAGGCTTTAGCAAGCACCTACTTACAAGGAAACACCAACTCCCTAAGTGACTCAGCACCAACTCATCCACCTCATGAATTTATATCATCACACCTATAATATCATATTATTTTATCATTTAAATACCTCCTTATTTTCAAGCATTTAATATTTTATTCGCTTATATTTCATGCATTCAAATAGGCCTAAACTACCTTAGATATCTATTAGACTCATGGTCACACACCACTTGGTCAACCACACACATTAAAACTCTTAGGTTGAAAAAAAAATAGGTATTATAATATCTTATTAACATTATTAAAATGTAAATTCAACCCCTTTTGGTCTACAATAACTCAACTAGACCTCATTTATCTTTTAGGTCTCATGGAGACCTAATTATATTAGGTCTATCCTATTAGCATCAAAACTTGATCCTCTTGGACCCATTTAGCCTTATCCAAAAATAAAAAATAATTTAAAAAATTATCTAATAAACTTTTATAACCTCATCCATGTTTTATTAGACCTATATCCTTCATTCATACCATGAAATCTCCTTTAGGACAAACTGCCCTATTAGGCTTGTGTACCTCAAAAGTATGTCTTACAAAAATTTAGCTTAAACACCCTTAAGCTACTGAACTATAAAAAATATAAAATTTATAAATATTATTCTTGACCTCAGGGTCATAATGAAATTTTTTTAACACCTTCACTCAAGAGATAAAGGCTTAAGAACATCTCTGCAAATCACTTACTTAGAACTGCCAATTTCCCTTAAGAACCAGTCATGATGAGTTAGACCTCCAATGCCTATGTAGGAAATTTTCATGACTCTTGATTCATAAATATGGCCTTATGATAACTATATATTGTCCTTAGATATAAATTTAATAATTTATAATTCCAAATATTGGTCTTGTAGACCAATTTCTTGACCTTATATCACACAGACTTAAATGAACTAGACAAACCATTTTGTGAGCAACATTTTCACTACATTTACTAACCTCAAAACCTTATCAAAAGAAATAACATGACTTAAAATTCATGAATAAATTTTTCATGCACTTTTTTTCCCAATATATCATGCTTAGACCCTCAAATCTAGTTCTTCATCTCTACCTAGGTTTTACACTATTCACATTATTAGGTTTATCTACAACTGGCTAATTTAGATGACCAAATTAGAAAAATTGATAGATATAACCTATATATAAACCATAAATTAAATTTAAAATTAGTCTCTATATTATTCATCCATCCATTTTCTATTCTTGACCAATACAACTTTTGAGAGCTACAGTAATTTCTTGATAAATAAGCTTGTATATGTGCATTTTCTCTTTCATCTAACTAACCACCACCATCTGTAGGTACCTATAATGGTTTAATACATGATATAATATATTTCATAGTAATTTTAATACATTTTGAGCTTATCTGAACAATATCTTTCACATTGGGTCCTTATTAGGGTTTTAGGGAGGTTTAACACAGGTTTTGGTGTTAACAATTATTCATAAAGGAATACCCCTTGAATCTAAAAACAATGCCTAGAGATATTATATAATATCCTTACCCATATCTCCTTAATATATTATATTTCCATTTAGAGTTTACACATGCCAATGAATGTTTGAAAGTGCTTCTCAAGGCTTGAGACCTCATTTGTGAACTCAAGAAAGCCTAAAACACTAATTCATGTGATTTCCTTTAAACCATGACCTCAAAATTTGTGAACATGCCTAAAAAAATTTATCTCATATTTTTCTATACTCATATATTCATATTTTCCTTGAAATCTGATCTTCATATCTCATTAGGCCAGGCAAGGTCTACGAGAGGTATAGGTGCAGACATGGACTGAAGGTCCTACCCCTATAATCTGACCCTAAAACTCTCATGAACGTTTATGCATCTTATTTACATTCTCAAATAGTGACATAAAACCTTCACATTCATGTGTTCATTATTTTTCATGCACATACCTCTTCATGTCATGACTAGGCTTCTTGTGCACTTTGACATTAATGACCTGTACCTTTATGCAAACATAAGACATTAGTTGCCTTCAAATTTTCCCTTTATTTTTCTCTCATGACATTATTTTCTCATTACAACACTCTCTCAATTCACATTATCACATCACACACTACCAATTAAGCTTAGTCACCTTTGAAATCAACCTTCACAAGATGCATCTTTAACATCAATCACAAAACTCAACAATTTGTGTGTCATATTATTTAAGTATTATGGTCATGTATTGACCCTATTTTATAATCCTTCCTACCCAATTGGTGTCCTACACTTTATTCCATAAATATCTTTGAATGATTCCATTTTTATCAAGGTATGATAAGTATTATTGTATGTAACCTCAACTAAGTAGGAAATATTCTCATTTATATTTTTAGTCCATCATATACATTCTGATCATATATTCTAACACCTAATCCACTCTCTTTGTTTGACCATCCATTTATATATGATATGTAAAGTTTAATTTTAATCTTATACCAAAATTTGAAGTTAGAGTCTCCTAAAATTAGGAAGTTAAAAACTTGTCCCTATCAGATATTATTACCTTAGGAATTCCATGAAGGCAAAAAAACTCTCTAATAAACCACTCTATAATAATGGGGGCATCATCCTAAATTTTTCTTGAGAAAAAGTGGGAAACTTTTGTTAACCTATCAATTACTACCAAAATAGTATCATGATTTTTCATATACTTTGGTAGACCTAAAATCAAATCCATGTAAATTACAACCCATTTTTATTTTATAATATAATGAGGGTATAATTATCATCCAATTTGAAAATGTTTCACCTTATCATGTTGAAATTATAAACATTTGGCAATAAAATACGTCACATAATTCTTCATTCCAAGCCAAAAATAAAATAATTTCAGCTTACGTGTCATCTTATGACACCAGGATGAGAAAACTTTGGAGCTTAATGGACTTATTGCATGATTAGTTCTTGATATCTATCCAAATTTGGCACAAAAATCCTTCCTTTAAATCTTAGAATGTGATTTAAATTAATGACACACCTGTGCATTTTTTATCTATGGTTCATGTGTAATTACATGATTGATTTCCTTACAAAAATCATCCTTTCCTTGTTTTTCTAGCAATTATTTTCTTATTTTAAACCTGACATGAGAGATGGTAGAAAATTAAACTCTTATAGTAAGACTATCAACCACCATGTTTTTTTCCATTTGACATAATTTATTTCCATATCATAGTCACTTATCAATTCTAACCATTTACATTGTCAAGCATTCAAATTCCTTGACTGTAGAGATGATCAAGCCTCTTATGATCTATCAATAACTTCATAGCTTACCTAGTAGATAATGTCCCCACATTTTGAGATTGTGTAAATCTAAAACCAATTACAAGTCATGTGGTGGATAATTTTATTCACTAGGCTTCAGTTTCTATGACTCATAAACTGTAACTATTCCATTTTGATTAAAAACCCCATTGAATCCTTCCAAAAAGCATCGGTCCATAATTCAAAATATCCATTGGGTTTAGGAACTAATAAAATTGGTGTTGTGATGAGAATATATTTAAATTATTTAAAAAAAATCTTCACATTTATAATTCCATTAAAACTTCTTTCCTTTGTGCTAAAGGGAAGTGATGGGATGGGATATCCTGGAAAATCATTTCACAAACTATTTAAGTAACTAGAAAGACCCATAAAAATTCACGCCTCATATAAATTATTAAGATATCATCATTCCTTAATAGCCTTAATCTTTTAAAAATATACTATATTACCATCCTTAAATATGATATGTCCCAAACAATGAATTTCACTTTTGTAATATGAATACTTAGATAACTTGTCAAGTAATCTCTATTTTTGTAATCTTTGAAACCATCCTTAATTGGTTTTCATGTTCATGTTCATTATTATAACAAATTAGAATTTAATTAAGGAACACTAAGATAAATTGATCCATATAGTCCTAAGAAAAAGTATTCATTAGTTTCATGAAATTTTAAGGTGCATTGGTTAGACTGAATGGCATAACTATGAATTCATAGTGAGCATACCAAGTTTGAAATGTTGTCTTATGGATATTGTCCTCCCTGATATATAATTAATGGTATCATAATCTAAGATCAATTATTTATATTATTGTCTCCCCATTCATATGATAAAAAATATCATCAATCCTTGGTAAGTGATATAATTTTTTTATGGCTACTTTTTTCAACACATGGTAATCAATACATAACTACAAAATCTCATCTTTATTATTAATACAAATAACTAGTTCCCCTGTGGAGAGACATTTGGCCTTATGAAATGATTATCTAAAATATCATGTAGTTTAACCTTAAGCTCCTATAGATTTTTTGTGCTCATCATTTAAGGAGCCTTCAAGGTGGGTACATATTTTGGCATAATTTTTATGAAAAATGTAATTCCCTTACTAGAGACAATCCTAATAATTCCTCTAAGAAAACATCATTAAAGTCCAGTAGAATAGGGTAATCTCTCAAGTTAGGTTTTGATTATAGTTTTATCTTATAATTTTATAAAATATAACAAACATCCTTTTCTTTCCACCTTCTTGAGTTATAATTATGAAATAACATTTAGAACCATTTCATTTTTGAAGTCTTGAAGAGTTACTAAATTAAACTTATCATATAAACATTAGACTCTCTTTTATAAACAGTCCAAGTGGGCCTGATGCAAATGTATCCAATCCATTCCTAAAATGAAATAATATGATCCTGTTTGGGCTAAATGCATGTTTAACCAAGTCTTAAATACTCCCAAGTATAGTTTCACTTGCTCTAGTTGCTCTATTACTAGATACTTTTTCACCATGCCAAACCCTACTTTTCACACCTCTCTGATATTTATTGGTTTAGTTTTGCATTCAAAATAAATTTTAGGTGAAATTAAACTATTATAAGATGTGGAATCAACTCTTAGTGATAAATAAAAACAATATAAATCACCTCTAGTTTAAATCAAATTGGCGTGTAACTCCACCTGGTAGTAATCTACCAGTGCATAAACCCTATGGTTGGCCTCTTTGTGTGCATAATACTTTGGATAGTGTTCCTTATAATGAGACTTGATAAAATCATATCAAATTTTATTTTTTCCACACTATGGTAATGGAACCCAATTGGATCTCATGAGAGAATTGTAATTATGTGGAGGTGGAGGAGCATTCTTTTGATGACCTTGAGGCTTTTCACCTCCTTTGTCTTGCCTTTAAACTTTATAGATTTTTTTCAAAAATTTACACTATTTTTATTAAATTTTACCCTTTTAAAACCCTTATTAATTTTTTATTTACTACTTTGAGCTAATTTATTCTTTTCTTCCTATTTTTATATAATTCTAGACTTCTATTTTTCTCTAGCCACATAGGCTGATTCTATGGCAATAACCAAATTCTTTGGTTTTTTTATATTCACCTCATTCATTATCAAATATCTAAGCCCTAATTTTAATTTATTAAATTTAGTTTCTTCATACCTCATATAATCAATATAGTGAATGAGATTCAATAATTTGGTCTCATTGTCATCCAAATACAAGTTGTTTTGCTATAGTAGTTGAATTTTAACTCATTTTTCCCCTATAATTGTGTGATATATACCTCTTCTTAAGGTGTTTTTAATTTTATTTCCATGTGATATTTACCTTATAATAACATTTTATATTATAAAATGAACCCACCATAATAAATCATCACCCTCCAAGTGGTAAATGGTGATGTGGGCCTCATGTTTGAACTGATATCTTACAACCCAAATTACCATCATAAACTGAATAACCAAGCCTTGACATAATCCTCAATTTTTATTTCTCTTCCATTATAATAATTTTTTAAGTGAAATGAGATGTCTTATTTTCTAATTTATCATGTGGTAGAGAGATTACTAAGGGAATCAAGGTTTGTATAACCAAGTCAAAATAATAGTTATCTAATTTTTAAGTGAGATAAGATATCAAACAATCATTATAAATGAAAAAGAATCCATGAAAGAAGTTAACTCATAAACATAAGTTTGAAATCATGAAAATAATGATAAGAATCCATAATAAATGTGAAACTAAATGAAACCATATAAAACACAAAAATCATAATTATATTGATTCATGTAAAGTAGATAAGTAAAACCAAATTTGACACATAGTCAAGTGGATAAGATATATAAAAATGGATCAAAAATCCAATCCAAAATTATAGCATATAAAAATTTGAAATAACACCATGTTGTGTTCATAAATATTGACAAACTTGACCACAAATATTATCCATGACATTCTAAACATCTCTATGAAGCTAGATTCTGACAGCTGCTAGAGTCTCCTCAATCCTCACGAAAAGTTATGCAAAGAATTCTTTCCAAATCTCCTCAACTAAAAATATAGGTGTAGCTAATAAATAATCATGATCAAGAGGTATCTTGTGCATAGGATAATTAAGAAGAGGAATATATGCTTGAATGGTAATAATATCTACACAATAAGAAGGAGGTTTAACCTATAGAGGAGGAGCCTTCATACATGTGTGACCTGTGGAAGGAGGAATGACTGATGTGGGTGTCAAATGTGGGTGATCATCAAGGTTCTAATATATAATATAATAGATATTGGTATGATGTGAACAACACTAGTGCCAAATATATTATACTTCCCCATATTTAGGGATATACTCTGGGAATAACTTTAGAGGAGGTATAGCCTTATTTTTGGGCTGAGCATTGGTTGGATGAAATGTGTCAATATATTATCAAAGTTTTTTTAAATAAGTGTAATATTGGTTATTTGTCCCATGAAATCAATAGATATGTATTTTGGTAGTCTTTGGGGGCCTACTAGCTAAAGAGGTAGAAGGAAGAGCTAGGGGAAGCTAATATAACTGCTAATTTTTGGTCCAATGATCATAAACATTATGGATATCACAATAAGGTTGAACTATGTATTGGGTGAGCATGGGATCAAGTTATAGCAAAGGAATAATGTAAATGCCAAGAGAATGTGGGGCTGGAATATAAATCAAACTAGGCTCATTTGAATGTAAAGTGGGAGCATAAATAGGACTAAAATTGTCTGAAGGTGAGGTTGGTCATGCAAAAGGTTTAATAAGGATAGTTATCATCTCAGGAGGAAGTAAACTATAAGGATCTTGGTATCTATCAAATTAATAAGGGATTATCATGGAATGATACGTGATCATACACCTGAGGGGCTCTATTGAAACTAGAGGTGTACCATGTCAGTAATCTATCTCTACCCTATGACAATTAGGAATAAGACTAGTATTAGGTACTATAAAGGAAGGAATGCTAAAAGACAAATGAAAACACTAAAATAAAGGAGAGAAATATCAAATAATTGTAATTTATAGATTGGATGAGTCTAGATAAAAATGGGTCATATAAAGCATAATCAGGTGTGTTTAATTCAATGGTACATGTAGGTATGACTTTATCATCAAAGGATGCGTGATGGATAGAATGTCTAGTCTTTTTTAGGACACCGGGGATATCATTAGTAGGTGGTTGATGGGATTGAGGTTTTAAAGAGGGAAGAAATTGGGAGATAATATGAGGGGATAGATCAGAGGTTTTGATCTTGAGGCTAATCCCATCTAACTCATCATCATCAAAATTTAGGAGGTTAAGTGGAATGTTCCCAATTAATTTAGGGTTGGCCTTATAACCTCAAGTGGAATTGATGGGATAATTTAAAAGTTGAGATTCCATAAATGGGATACTAGGTAAAGGTTCAAGGGTAGGAATTTTAAAGACACCATATTCTTGTTATTTAAAATTCCAAGGGTTTGTGTCTCCTTTAATCTTATAAATAGATCCATTATGGGAGAATTAATGCATTGGCATGTAGATGAGATGAGTGATCTCATATGATGAGTCCAAATTCAACCCAACAAGATGTTATAATATAGAGGAAAGTTAAAAATCATAAATTTCATGTGGATGGTGATAGGAGGGATGGTAATGGAAATCCAAATGCAACCTAAAGGAGACATTTATATATTATCATATCCTTGACATGTTTTATGTGTAGATTTGACATTGCATTCTAAATATCCAAGTGTATTAATGAAATCAATGGATGCAATGCATGTGCCTAAACCTTTATGAATTAAGGCATGCTTAACTTAGATATCACCAATTTGGATGCTAATGAAAATACGAGGATCATCCACACAAGGTAGTATCTCATCAAGGATCATGGAAGCGATATGAAATTTAAGTGAAAGAAAAGTATCCACTATTACATCCACATGTATGGACATCTCTTCACATTATTAAATGATATTATCTTTAGATCTAGATAAGGTAGAATCACATCCTATTGGATGAGGATGATGGATGTTCTTTTCAAACAAAAATTGCATTAGATGGTGTCGATGATTGGGAAAAGTTTGCATTAATTATAGAAAAGGTATTTGATATGGGATATGATAAATTTATGTAATGGTATCCATTCATCATAACCCATAGGAAGATTTATAGATATAGGCACATGATGTTGTAAGAGCTCCTGGGAAGGGGGGTTGGAAGTACAATTAAACGTATGTTGATAATGTGTAGTCAGTTTGGGTTGACTACAAATGGGTTGATTAACTTTAGGTGGTGGGACATTTGGTTGAGGTATTTCTTGTGATTGGGTTAAATAAATATGATTGGAAGTTTGGGGAATGGTGTCTTGTTATGTGAATGTTGGTAGAAGAGTAGAGATGGTATGAGAGGTATAATCAAGTTGTGTTGTTGAGAGTGGTGCTTGAATGGTTATAATTTCCTCTTGCCCCAATTCTATTATATGGGATGGGGAAGTGTCATAAATGATACAAAATAGTTGAGAGGTGTGATTCATAAGTGTTATATTAGATTCAATAAAATTAACTACTCTTCACATGTTAGTCATATTAACCAAATTTTATTCATTAGTAGTAAGGTCTATAATACTTTCAACATTGTTTTTAGAATGAGTAGGCTTGTCATTATTATCTTGGTGGTTGGGAAGAGGATCTTTGTATACAAAAAGATGAGCATTAACCTAGTTTAAAGCTTGGTTTTTATTTTTCATTTCATGTGCATTAAAATCTATGTTATATGTTTATTAATGCTTTTGAATAAAGTTTTCATGATCAAAGTTTGGACCAACATAATAAGATTTCATAGTTGTCTAAAATTCTCATGAGAGTGACCCCAACTTGCATGAAACCAACAAAATTTGTTTAGATCATACCATGATTTCATAGGATGAGTGGGGTCAATATCTCATGGTAGAGGTCTTGGAAGATGGTTTTGAATATATTATAATGATAATGGTTTATATACATTAGTATGGTTAGGTTGATAAAATGTAGGAGTAGGAGTATTGTTTGGAGGGGGAGCATGCTCCATAGCATTTTTGGAGTGATTGCTTGAATGTTATGAATAGTGTCATAGGTATTAGTAATTCTATCATTATTTGCATGATGGTTTTTGTTTTTAATGAGAATACGAGTTCTCATTATAGGTTAATATGGTTTTTATTGATGTATAAGGAATTCATTCCATTTATCTTGGTCAAGAGCTTCTTCTAAAGTATGTGGAGAGAGAGAAAGAAAGAGAGAGTCATAACCCAATATTGTAAATCTGGGTATAAAGCATTAGTTAATAGTTGGAAGAGGTTGGCATCTACCATAGTATGCTCACATTTTTTAGACAAGTTATTCCATCATTTTATGAAGGCTTGTGTTGTTTTATTTTCAATTTGTTTGTAATTTATAAATTAGGCTAAGTTGTTCTCAAGAAGATCACTAGTTTGAAATGTTTAGATTAGTGAGTTAACCAAGTCTTCAAGTCTAGTGATAGAATGGGTTTTTGATTTATTGTACCAAAATAAATCATACCTAAGAGTGTTTTAGATATAAAAAAATTTAGAAACAAAAGTGTTAATCTTGACCCAATCTTTATAAAGGTCATGAAAAGTATTTAAATGAAATGTGGGATTGGTGGATCTATTATAGGTGATGGTGGGTGTGATACCTCCTATGTCAATATTACCAATTTGAGATACAATAGGTTATTTTTGTATGTGTTTTATTGTTTTGTTAATGAGGGGTGGTTTTTATATTAGGTTACCATGAGAATCCCTAAGAGGAGGTGGGGGTGCATTCAGATTTTGCACTCCACATGAAACCTGTTGAGGTTGGTTTTGAAGATGAATGAGATGGTTTTTCATCTACATCATCTAATTTATGTTGTTATTTGAAATTTATGCATTTTATTAAGTGTTTTTAATAGGATTTGGTTATTTTGGGCATCATTTTTATTATTGTGTGTATCATGCAATGCATTAATTAGTATTAATAGCTTGAGTTGCACTATGAGTAGTATAATGTGCCACACTAGTGGCATAATTAGCATTGGTAGAAAAATAAGAATTAGTGGCATGAGAAGAATTGGTAGAAAAAGATGCACTAGTATCATGGTTAAGGGGAAGGTTATTTTAAAGAGGCCCACTAGAATTTGAACTAACCATGTTAGTAGAGATACTTGACATGGAGGTTGAAGAAGTCATAGAAGAAGATGTCATGGTGTGTGAAGGAGACATAATAGAAGGAAAATGTTGAGATGAAAAGAAAGTGGTTCCCCCAAATCCATGAGAAAAGGTAGGGGAGGATGAAGGAGGTTATTATGCATGAGGACCTATCATAATATTATAAATGGTTGAAGGGTCTATGTTGAGGGAAATCATTGATGAAAAAGAGCATTTCAATTGTGTACTCTAAATCACTCTCATATTGTAGTGAGAACAAAGGATTATGAATTGAGTACAAATGACGAGTCCCATAATTGGTATTGTGAGTGGTAACATGGAAATTCCTTTCATCCAAGGTGGGTGCCATAAGTTGTGTATTGGGAAACCTATTAGGATTGGTAAAACTCATCATGTTTGTCCTATATAACTTTGTATTATCTTCAAAAAATATATATATAAAGAGGTTAAAAATTTTATGGAAAGAAGGCTAAACTAATAAGATGTATAATCTAACCATTCAATAGTGTTCTATAAAATAGAAAATAAAATAAGAATAAAGAACACCATCGTACAAGTCAATTATGTATTGTAAGATAAAAGATAGAATAGGATGAAAAGATACACAGTCAAATAGGTTGATTATGTACTCCAAAGGGAGAAACTTAATAGTCTAAAAGATAAACAATCATATAAGATGAGTGGGTACTAAATTTAAGCAACACTAATATTCTATAAGAGACTATATTGATAGATATGACAATGTTCTAAAAATAAGGATTTTTTTTTACAAGATAATAGCTAAGCGAATAAAATGAATCACACAAGTAATTAGATCAATGTGTTTGATCTAACTATAGACATAGAAAAAACCTTACACTAACTCTAAATAGTAAAAAAAATTCAATATAAAATTTAATTATTAAATAATAAGCAACAAAACTTGAATGTAAATGCTAGCTAATTGGTCATTCCTAAATGTTGTTAAGTTATAATAAATTTTGAAATTAATGTGATAAAGAGTTGGCTATAAGAAGGAACTATAAAGTAATCTATTTTATAGTTTTAGGTAGTTTAGGATAAAAGTGATCTGTATTGATGATGGTACTAGATTAGAATTGGGGCCTACCCCCTCACTTCAAAAATATTTCAACAATAAGGGTGTCAGGTGCTTTGCCAATATATTTCATCAACCATATGTTTATACTTGGCTATAAAATCAAATTGGCTTCCCCCTTGGTGATGAAATCTAAGTATGTAGACTTGGGAAGGAAATGTTTAATCCTTTTTAGTGTTAAGTGATTTAGAAGTGTATGCAAATGAGAAAAATAGTGTGACTAAATTGGTAAATTGAAAACCACCTAATTAGTCTATGTTTTTTACTCTAAGCATGCAAGCAACTAAAATGGAAACTAAATTAATTACTAGGAAAATAGGTTAATTTATTTTACTATGAAGAGTACAAAGTTTGTTTAGGTGACACTATATGCAAATAATAAAAAATAGAGTCAACATGGTTGTTAATATTCTGTAAAAGAAAGATATGAAAGAACATACTCAAATAGGTCAATTATGTCTTTTAAAAATAAGATAAGATATGTAACTATGTTGATATAGTCAACCCAGTTCACTGTAGGGTTACAATTTTATAGACTGCAAACTATGAAAAATAGGACTGTAAATGAAAAATAGAAATGACAAAGAAGGTAAGAATGAACCTTGGTAATTTTGAAGATGCTTAGTTTGTAAATTTTATGTTATGTTGTTCAAATGTTGACTTTAATATTTTGAAAATAGATTCAACTTAGTTGATAAATACTATAAAACATGTGTGCTAAAAATAATCTATGAACAAAATTGACTGGCTTGACAATGTCTACAAACCTATATGCTGAAAAAATAGAACTAAATATAGAGTTGACTAGTTTGACAAAGTATGAAATCCTATAACTAAATAAAAATACTATGTCAAGCTGATTGATCTAGTCACTTGTATTTTGATAATACCTATACAGAGAAAATAGATTCATTTTGGAATGATTGCATGTTAAACATACACATAGAATGTTAGATTGTATTAACAAGTTTGATATAGTACTACAAAAATAAAAATATATAATATGATAATAAAATAAATACATGAAAGAAAACCTACAAGGGCTATATTAATGTCAGGTTCACTAGAATTTATACAAGGGAATATGCAACTAATCTACAAATCAATCCTAGCTCAAGAAGATAAACCATACTTACACTTTCACTTGTTGATACATTTAGACATTTGGGGTGATGACCAAGATGGATCCAATAAACCTACCACTAGAGAGGGTTTCAAATCCTCTAGTCAAGCAACATCATACAATAAACCTAGCTAGGTCCTATGATTTTATATTCACAAAGTATATGTAAAGTAAATTAAAAATCTAATCTAGTGCTCACCAAAGATTATGGCACAAAGTGGGGGTAATAAACATGAAAAGTAAACATGCATAGAAGATCTATACCTAACCCAATGTATAGTAAATCTTAATGCATGGGATATAAGTATAAATGCAAATCTATCTACTTTAATAAAGGATGAACAAAGTTAGGAATACTTACCTTTGAAGATGAACCCGTTGAGCCTCAATCTCTCCCTTGGCCAAGGTGATTCACAAGAGGTTGTTGCGGTATGTAAGGATAATAAGGATAAGTCAAATCTAAGATACACAACTTCTCTTTGCATCCAAAATATTTCTCCATAAGCCAATATCTAATTCTCCAAATGTAGTATTAGAACCCTGAGTAATGTTCCTCAAGTAGAATGGTGGACAAGCAAATGTGCAATATAATATTCTTCTTCTCTTCCTAATAAATGGAAAAATGAATGTGTATATATATTTTAATGTAACCCTAAACCTTTCCAAAATTTTAGCTAATAAGGTTGGCCCAATTTGACCTTGTATTGTTAATTGATAAAATCAAGTTAGGTCTTGATCTAGGTTAGTTGAGTTTGGCTTAGACCTATAATGTGCTAATATTAATTTGAATATAGGGTCAACCCATGCTGAAATTATTCGATAAATGTCAAAAAGGGTTTTAAGCTTAGGTAGGGGTTGATTAAGGTAGTTAATTGCTTGGAGGAGTGTGTAATAGAGGTGTTAAAGCTTAGGAAAGTGTATAAGGAATGAGGCAAAATCTTAGATAAGTGTATAGGAGATGGTTGTGTAGATAGAAAGTGGTGTTATAGGAGAAAATAATTTTATGAAGCACCAATGGTTTACACACCCCTTTTTTGGTGCACCCTTTAAAGTATGAACTTAGTGATATTAAGACTCAATGGGTTCCTAAAAAAGAGAAAAAAATATGAATTGATAAACTTTTAAAATATTATATGTATATAGCATCATCCCACTACTCTGTTAGCCCAGGGCTAGTTGAGTGAGGAGAAAAGAGCTCAAGAAGAATAGGTGGCTACCAAGTAGACTTGGGGACCCAAGGGGAAGCTAAACATAGCTAAAGAATATGCCTAGGAGAAAGTATACGAATGATGGGTGGCAAAGAGAGATTGAGGACATAAGGCAAAGATGGCTTCAAAACATGTCAACTAATTGAGTCATCATAAAAGGCATAGGCTTAAATTTGATGGTCCATCAAAATTTCATAATGGCCTAAATAGAAGAATCATTCAAAATACTTTGTATAAAGGGAGAAGTGTGGAATCATTTTAGTTAAACAAGTGTCACAACTATGGATAAAAGATAAATAGAATTTGACATCTTATGAGAGTGGAGGGAATATTCTAACTGAATGCAATTGTAACGTCCTAGAATGGTCATCATGGCTAGAGATGCGAGCCTTCTGCTAATGGAAGGCAAGTCACATCTCTCTTCTATATAAGGTAACCCATATTATTATTTTATAAAAAGATATGTTATGCACCAAAACTCTATAAAAATTGTGATAGGATTCATCTTCTCTTTTTCTTGTTTTGTTTTGGCTTATGATTATCTACTTGGAGGGCACAACCAAATGTTTTTATAATAACACTAAATTAGATACCAGGATAGTTTGAATTCATGTTGTTCTTTAGTAATGTCCTTCATTTATTGATGAAATAGAATAAATTAATATTAATAATATATTTTAATTCTTGTTTACTAATGAATATGTAGTTAGGTTGTACAATAACTAGTCTAATTGGTTCTAAATTTCTGTTATGTTTAATTTGGAGTTATGTCAAGCCATTGTGTGGAATAGCTACAAACCTTTCATATGTTATTTATTTAATATAAGTTTAGAGTAATATGTTTATTTAATCCCCTATAATACTACCCATTGAATTTATTTAGTTTGTGTTATAACAATACCTGGTACACAATCATATAATTGCGATTGGGCATGCTTTTAACTCTTAGCATTAACAATCTTGTTCCAGTAAAGGAACCACTTACTTTCATGCCCTACTCTTTCTCCCATTTTATATTTTTCTATGATGAATATTTTATCCATTAAATTATAGTTTGATACCAATGTGAACAAGGAGAGAAAATGACTTAAGTAAACATCAGTAGAATTTCTCAAACAATACATAGTGGATTGAACTTATGATAGTTAATTTTCATTGCTCACCCAACTAAATAATTGGAAATTTCTTGGCCCTTGGATTTAACCATCTAAATCCTAATAATAAGGGGACATTGTGTCCTATGTGTTTTTATCACCTTTTATCCCATTAGATAAATTAATCCTAGTAATTGTTTTTTTTTTTTGGGTTGCGAATTGATAACCAACAAAAACTAGCACTAGAAGGAGGGAAACAAAAACTAGTTTTTGGAGGAAGGCCTAAATACTTTCTATCTAGTTTCAAATTCTATATTCTTTGTGTTGCATTGATTTACTATCTGTTATGAGCTTTTATATTATTTATATTTAATGTTTTATTGGTTTAAGGGTATTCATCTGAATATCTCTAAATCATATTTGATATCTTGAACATTATGGAGCTTGTTAAACAAATCACTAGATCCCAAGTAATCAGAGGTGGATTGATTGTATACCTATTGAAAATATTAAGAAAATCATGAACTAATAGAGGGAAACCAAGACATTCATCCACCCTATCAATTCATCCTCTCAACCTACCCAAAACATACATTTACCCATTAATGCACTAATGTCTTGGTTAGTAGAGTCTACAATCAGTGTCCCAGGGGACATGCATGATCTATGTAGGAACCTTAAGAGATACCTTCCAAGGTTAATCCTAAGTACTTGGAGAATTAATGAATAGCATATCATGTCCTACAAAATTTCCCTCGATTAATCAATGTTGAGCATGAATATGTAACCTGTAGGCTATTTTCTTTCACCTTGATTGATGTAGCCTATGATTGGTTCCTTAACTTACCTAAAGATTCAATTAAAAGTTGGAATCAATTGAGTATCACATTCTTAGCCTAGTTTGGTGAGGTGGTATACCTAGTTTTATATATCAATAGTTTGTTTGCATGAAAAGGGAGCCTAATAAACATATACATAATTTAAATGTCCACTTTCAAAATATGTATAGTAAAGTGACAAAATTGTATAGACCAAATGATTAGTTGGCATTAGAAATGTTTAAGGATGCCTTGGAACCATGCATAGACATGTTTTATAAGAGGGATCCAACTATCATGGATATACCCCTTACCTATGCAGAGTCAATAAAAGTGGATAGGTAGCTCAATCCATAAGGATAAATGTTGGCCCCTATTCCTAATTTCCTTTTAAACATGCCAGCATTGAATCTAATCCCATTTGTAAATTAAAATCTCCCAATGTTAAAATCTCTCCCCTATCATGAATCAGCTCCCTCTACTCCATGCCTCTCCAAATTAAAATTTAGGATTTATAAATTCTACTAGTAATGATGCAATGCCACGAGATTATAACTAAGCTATAGTCCCAGTCATGAATAAAAACATGCATACTTAAAATCAAGAATCATCTAAGCCTAAACTACATAAAATCCAAAGGATGGTCTAGAGGTTGAGAAATAATTTCTTTGGTTTTCAAAAATAGGTGGGTAGTTCAAGTGGTATAAATTTGGCCTTGAATTTCACTTATCAACTTAATTACATACCCAATAATAGGCAAGGCAAGTAAGTTGAGTCTCCATCTAATAGAACACCTAAAATTGGACATTACCCTACCGAACTGGTGTCATGTGCATAACATATCCTAGCATGGGAAACTTGGATGCATTGATTTTATAAAGCCTTCAAATTATTGCAGAAGGATATTGATGAATATGAGGTTGTCCCAAATAACTACAATAACACAGGTCACTTTGATTTTCCTAGTTTATCCAAATTGCCTGATACAACCATGGTTTTAAATACCCTAGACTTTTCTAGTCAAGAATACAATGACCCTGAGGAAAATGCCAGTGACATTCATGTTATCCAATAGTTATAAAGAGGGAATTATACAATTAGGAATATGGCACACTAACCCTTAACAACTTCAACACCACCCAACATGTTACTATACCTCCTGATCCAAAGGCTAGAAATGATCCACCCCCACCAAAGTCAAGCAATAGTTATCCCACCACTAGTAATACAAGCTAAAAGATATTTGAGGATATGAAAAGGATAAAAGATAATATAACCCTCTATGAATGGGCATAAATTACTAAATAAAAGTATTTAGTCTTTAAGTCTCTTAAAGACAAGATCACTCATCCCAAAAATAATTTCAAAGTCAGTACCAATGTTATGATACACAAATCCAAGACTGAGGTTCCACCCTTCTTGCTCATAGTCTAAATATTTGTTAAGAATTTGCACGATTACTTGGTTGATTCACACACTTTAACAAATGTCATTCTTTCAAGAATTTGTATAAATTTAATACTGGTCTCTATAAAATTAGATAAGGTAGTGGTCCAATTAGATAAGTTTGAAGTCAAGGTTGGAGGACAATTTTTGAATGTTCATATGCAATTTTAGGCTAATCTAAGAATTCAATAATTCATTTACATAAATTGGCTAAAATCCAAAAGGCATGTGACATGTTGCTAAATAGAGATTGGTCCAAATATTTAAATGGTTATATGGCAATAGACTTATCTCATATGTGGCTACCATGGAGTGCAGTAGAAAATTAGATAAGTATTTATAGAGATCCATGCATGTAGATAATGATTACATAATATAATGTAGTCAATGAACAAGTTAATTTTACCTCTATAGATTTAGGTGTCTATACTTTGACTACCAAACTACCAAGGAAAAAATAACTTAACCAAGATCAAAGTTTAGGTATGTGTTCTTTTTATTTTGATGGTGCTCAATCTAAGCAGGTACCACCAATCATGTGCTACTCCATCCAAGTGCAAAGTGGCGTATTTGATGGCCTCTATCTCTGAAATTGGTCTCAATGCCAAAAAGGTTTCAAGCTTATGAACCCAAGCTTGAGCTGTCATCTTGCCGCTGCCGTCAAAAGTAGTCAAAGAAAGCTTACCAGTAGCCTTCTTCAGCTCACTGAATTGAACTCTAGGCCTCCTATCCTGTCTAACCAATATTATACTTATTCCACTTATTGATCCCTATGGTAAAAAAAATGTAGCTACATATAGATTATAATTCCACTATACTAATAACATAGCATAATATGAGGCATTAATATTAGGATTATAGTTTAAAATTAGGTATGATGTTTGTTAATTAAAGGTATAAGGTGGTTTTAAATTAGTCATCAATCAGGTAAGGTATAAATTTTTGTGTATGATTTCTCATTAAATAATAATTATAAGCATTATGCTCAGGATTTGATGAAATCATTTGATGCATTTACATTGTTTCCATTCTTAGAATTGATGATTCTAGGGTAGACTCACTAGCTATGTCTGATGTTAGGTGTAGGTATTATACTTATTGATCCCTATGGTAAAAAAAATGTAGCTACATATAGATTATAATTCCACTATACTAATAACATAGCATAATATGAGGCATTAATATTAGGATTATAGTTTAAAATTAGGTATGATGTTTGTTAATTAAAGGTATAAGGTGGTTTTAAATTAGTCATCAATCAGGTAAGGTATAAATTTTTGTGTATGATTTCTCATTAAATAATAATTATAAGCATTATGCTCAGGATTTGATGAAATCATTTGATGCATTTACATTGTTTCCATTCTTAGAATTGATGATTCTAGGGTAGACTCACTAGCTATGTCTGATGTTAACCTTACACCTTTGGAGAACATGGTTCTATGAAATATTTCTATTGAATTGGTTTCATGTCCATTTATGCCTAATAATTTGAATAAATTTCAAGTGTTTGATGATTATAGACACACTCTGTATTTCCTTTATAATTCCAATGTTGTTTATGCATAGGTGGTTAATGAGGATGAGAGGAGTGATCTGAATGAATAACATTATGATATTGATGGAGTTATGAACCTCAAGGATAATCAAATTCCAAATATAATGATAGCATTAGAAAGGTTACTTAACTTAGAAAGGCCTACAACTAGACCTAAAAGAGTTATTCTTCCTAATCAAAGGTAATGGGTTATTAACATGGGGATGCTTGAACAGCCTTAGAACATCATTAGAGGACTAGAATGTAGTGATAAATAAATTTATATTTTACAAAGTATGTTAATCCAATACCAAGACATCATTTCTTATACTTATGGTGACCTAAAGGTGTTTAATCCCAATTTCATGATGTATAATATTCCCTTAAGACTTGATAATAAGCCTTTTAGATGGTGCCAAAGGCTAGTTAATATTGTTCTTTAGCTACTCATCTTAAAGGAATTTCAAAAATTGTTATCAGCTAGTATATATTTTCCAGTAAGACATTCAACTTGGGTAGCCAATTTAATGTTGATCAGAAAGAAAAATAGAGAAATTCATCTCTACATGGACTTCATAAATTTGAGTCAAGATTCGGACAAGGATAATTATCTACTACCATCCCTAAATGAAGTCATATAAAAGGTCAACAAATTTGAGATGATGTCTTTCCTATATAAGTTCTCAGGCTACAATCAAGTTTTAATTAACAAGGAAGATCGATCTAAGACAACCTTTACCACAAAGTCGGGAACATTCACTTATAATAAAATACCCTTTGGTTTGATCAATGTTGGCACCATTTCCATAAGATCCATGGACATAGCATTTGAAAGTTTTATTGGTAAGTAATTTGATGTGTATATGGATGACTTAACAATTTTTTCTAAGTATAGATTAGACCATTTAAAACACTTATGGAAGATCTTTGAACACTGCCATAAGTTTGGTATTTCATTCAATCCAAATAAATGCATATTTTGTGTAACCAAAGGTAAGATCCATGGTCACATAACTATGAAATAAAGTATGTTAATTAACCCTAATAGAGTTGATTCCATTTCTAAAATTTAATTACCAAACATTAAAAAAGAACTAAAATCTTTCTTTGGTAAAATTAATTATATCTAGAAATTCATTTCAGGTTTTTGTGAGATAACAAAACCATTGAATGTCATGTTAAACTATAGGGTTAAATTTGAGTGGATGCCTACCTCAAATAAATCCTTTCAATAAATTAAGAATTCCATAATGTAAACCCATGTTTTGGTTAGTCTAGATTACACAAAATATTTATTCTTGTATTCATTTACATCTAATCATACAATTTTTGTCATCCTTACTCAGAAACTGGAAGATGAATAGCATCACATGGCTTTCATGAGAACCAATTTGAAGAGAGCTGAATTAAAATACTTCATTCTAGATAATTAAGCTTATGCACTTGTAAAGGTAGCAAATAAATTCAGATATTATATTCTAAGGAAAAAAAATTATGTTATGGTTCTAGATCATGTTGTCAAAATGATGTTGGGGTAGAATGAACTTGGAGAAAGAAGATGATGTTGGGTCTCAAAAATTTAATAGTATGACATTGAATTTAGGTCCATGATGTTGGTTCAAGGTCAATTTTTATCATAATTGATCTCTGAAATTGACCCTAGTATTATTCTTATCAAAGTGAATCAGACTGAACTAAGGCACACCCAATGTTATGACTCTATTATTCATTACTTGTTGTATGGTGTTCTACCAGATGACCTTGATAGGATGTAAAATAGGGAATTATGGTTGAAGGTTTCCCACTACATGCTAAATAAAGGTGTCATATACCATATAAATCATGAAGGTATTTTCCTAAGATGCTTAATAGAAGAGGAAACACTAGATATCATGACTTGTTTCTATGATAGATTAGATAGTGGTCATCTTTATGGTAGTGTGACATCTCACAACATCTTAAAGGTTGGTTATTATTGGCTAATGTTATTCAATTATGTTCATACACATGTGATATATTTTCATCTCTATCAAACATTTGCAAAAAGAGATACTCATGTTGTTATGCCCCTTAAACTAGTAATTGAGGAACATCCCTTTACTCAATAGATCTTGGACTTCATCGGTGTCATAATTTTGAACTCTTCAATGGACCATATATTAATTATTACATATACTTACTATTGCACAATATGGGGTGAAGTAAAATCAACCAAGAACATCACTATTGAAGAAGTGATTATATTCCTTGAAGAGCATATTAAAACCATGTTTGACACCCTTGTGGCACTTGTGTGTGATAAAATTCCTACATTCCAATCAAATGAGTTAACTGAGTGAGCATAACAAAATAGAATTGCATTGAAGTTATATTCAAATTATTACCTAAAGGGGAATGGTTTGGTTGAGTCCACAAATAAGAACTTACTGAGTGTCAACAATAAATCAGTAGAAGAAAACCCAAATAGTTGACATCTTCTACTCGAGTATACTTTATGAGTTGATCAAACAAGGCATAATAAAATCCTTAAAATTTCATCTTTCATGTTGGTCTAGTTTAATGACCCTAAACCCTAAACCCTAATGATACTTAAGAAACCCACATATCAGTTCATCAATGACTGCATAGAGGCAAATGAAATGGGCTAGTCTAGGATGTTGGACCTAATTCATATGGATGATATGAGAGATGAAACCTTGCATAATTTTAGAAATTATTAGGCATTCATGAAAATATGGTTTTATATAAAGTTATAGATGAAATTCTTTTGCATTTCAGACTTGGTTCTATTATGGGACAAAACCCATGAGAAGAAAGGTTAGCATTCTAAGCTAAGTTCTCTTTAGATCGGTCCTTATCGAGTTTCAAAATTAATAGGATAGAATGCTTTTAGATTGAAATATATACAAGGTAATGACTTATATTTACTAGTAAATGGATAGTTTTTGAAGCATTACTTCTCAGCTACTTCATCTAACACCATTTCAAAATGAGAATCATGAAGTTTGTTGCATGTATATGTTGAACAATGTTTCATCATTTCTTAGTTTAGGTTTATTTTTCATTGTTTATTCATTTTATTTACCTTGTTTTTTTAATTTTTTCCCCCTAACTCATTTAATTTGGATTGTTTCATTCGAGCCTTTGGTGTATTTTTAGTGTGTTATTTTCTAAAACAAAACTAATTGGGTCTACTTACCTACCATATCATGGGATATCAATTCTATTACAATTGGTCTCTTGACATTGTTATTTCAGATCTTTTCTTGCATTCCATTAACTAATATTCTATCTAGAAAATAAATATTGATCATAGCTAGCATTGCATCAAGACCAAGCCCAAGAAGTAGAAAATAGAACAATGTGTTGAGGTTGAGATGTTATTATATTGCTTTGGGCTGGTCCTTTCAAATAGTGAGTAACTGCATGAGAGTCATTCAAATTTTAGAAGTTAGATAGTAAGTAGTCATTATTAAATAACTCCATGAATTAGAAGTAATTATTTTGTACATTTTTAAAAATTTGAAAGCCAGTGGTTCAAAATAGAACTTGTAGGTTAAGAAAAGTTTATTATCTTGTTTAAACCATCAATTACACTTAATTGAACATATGAATCAAATGGAATCATTGATTTAGTTAGATTTATCTTAGTGGTCTGAATTTTTAGAGTCTATCATTATACCCATGGATTGGTTCCCAACCCTCAATGGATAAAACTATAAAAAAATTTCAAAAAAAATGAAGTAAATGAAATAAAAATGCAAAATCTAAGTCTTCCTTAAAAGGGTGAATCAGACAATCTCCACCATAGGATTTTTGTCATGGTTGGTAGTGGAACAAGGTCTTAAGTGAGACTAGATGTATCTCTATCAAGGATATAAATACCTAACTATCAGTAGATCAATGCCCATGTCATTCCCCCAAAGCTAGATAACTAATATTTTGCCTCTTAGAAGTTTTGGTTGGTTAAACATGTCTAAATTGTGTCATGGGAATTCAAGAGCTATAAAATAATATACCACTTCTACACATACTAATGGTCTAACTATGAATTGAAACTTATTATGTCACATATTAAAGTAGACTTTAGTGCATTCATCTATCTGATTTTGTCTAACAAATTATTTGTAGTTCGTGCATGTCTAGGTGTGAATATTTTCATCCTAGCTTCTTAATATTATAACATCCCCATTGGGATCCACTTAGAATAATGTAATTTTTTTCAACTAAATCAACATATTCTTTTATTATAATTTATCACAACAATCTAGTTAGTAATCCAGTTAAAACACAATAAGTATTTTAACTATAAAATAAGCATGTAAGAACTACCAATTACTAATCACTAGCATCATATGAAATAAAACATAACTAAATATAGAAAGTAATTACAAGTTTCCAACCATGATTGGTATAAACATACAGCCACTACTATCATGGTATAATAAATAAATAATTACATCTCATCAAGTATAATGTTTCAATAATAATAAATATAATGCAATGTATAAGATACAAGATATAAGATACAAGGCTCTAATGAGCATGAGTTCTTCAAACTCTAGTATCTATGGCAACCTCAAGTGTAGTCTCCAAATAAATACTATTGTGAGGAGGGAAAGCATCATCTGGTTACTTTTCCACACCAATCAGGGACTATATATCCCTCACATAATCCCCCATCAAGGAATGGTCCTCCCTTCACAGATGAGTATATAGTGATAATACGAGAATCTAGAGAGACAAGCTAGTGTCTATGTGTTGCATGATTTCTAAGAATATGAAGTGTACCATAAAAAAATCTATTCTAACATGATATCACACATACATGTAAATCATACATATGAAATGACAATGTCTAACTAATATTACTTTGGCCAAAGTTTTTAATAATTATTGATATCTAGGATCAGTTAAATTCATACACACCACTTGATCGGATTACCTTCATTTGGCATTGATGATGTTAGTAAGCTAGTGAAGTTCGTCTCATTATTTACTCAGTACCAGCAATGTGAGATTTGGTTAACATATATATAACTAATAGATTCATACTGATTACTTAATAAGAGCATGTATAAAACATGCTAAACACAAGAATAATAAAAAATACATACATTTAGTCTATCAAATGTATGAATGAATCTCTATTATATCATTTGTCCCATAAATAATAATCATAACAATTACAGTTTATACCACCTAGGTATAATATATATTTAGACTACAATTTTCTAATTCCTATAAGTAGTTTCAAATATATTTCACTCTATGACAACCCATAATATCATAGTCAATTGTTCATCATCACAACTACTCAATTACAAACATCCAGTCATAACAATTTCAAGAATCAAATGTCTCATAATCTTAGTTATAATTTATATGAACATGATCTTTCACGTATACATCTTGTTATGTTTTATGACGTTGTAATCGTGTTGACGTAGTTTCTTGACTCATAGAGTCTTATGACTTTTTTTTTAATAGTCAATAAAACTAGAGGCACACAACCCAATACACCAATATATGTTATATTCGTATAGGAACACCTAAAGATTTAGATAAATATATTTCCTATATATATGTACTCAACAATAAATGGATATAGTATATAAATTTCAATGGTCATTTATAATTATAGTCAAATACTTGCTCATTATAACCTTCTTAAAATACATTTATGATCTATTACAATATATATTAATATTCTTGTAATATTAAAGAATAGAAAAATATAAACATACCATGAACTATATTTGAATTATACTTATTTGTTCCAATATAAACCAATTGAACAAAGGATTTATATTTGAAGAAAAGAAGGTTTATATTAATGAATAGGTAAATATATTCATAGAATATTATGGATTTAACATGAAAGGGTAAAATCCAATACAATATGAATAAACTACCATATATAAATCATCTTAATAAAATAGCTATTATATGACTTTTTTTTACAATTTACAAACTATACGGAAATGATATTTTCCGATAATAAAATATCATTCTATATTTCTATAATAATAATCCTTATATATAACTATATACATGGAAATATATAATCTCTCCCAACTAACAAAGGGAAAAGACAAATAAATATTGATCAATAAAAAAAATTAGATCTCTTTATCGGTATATACAAATTATACATATATATCATTTGCAGATAAAGAGAATCCATTGGTATATACCAATCAACTTATTAATTTCAACATATTCACCATATACATTTACAAATTACATAGTATAATGGATATATATTTATCACTAAAACACTCTAAATGATCAATGAAGTATCTTTTATGGATATGTATAATAAGTGAGACAAGTAAATAAGGATAGTATATAACTATATTTCATAAATTGGTTCATAGATCAGTATATTGATCTATTGATACTAGACAAACTAATTAGATCGGATACCACATAGAAAAGGCTATTCTAGCATCTACTTATAAAATACATATAAAGGCTGTAAAATACAATGATCTAGTTATATTCCTATATAATACAACGATTTAGTAAAATAAAGTGATCTTGTAAAATACATATTCCTTATATACAAATCACTATATATCTAAGATATAAAAATATATAAGAATACATAAAAATATAAATTGTTGTCTATTTAATTATTCACTATATACCATTAAATAAATCACCCTTCTTTTTTTACAGATCATTGAGTTCGTAATGTTTAAATCACATATATCATTCACTATATATACAGTTTAGAAGTTTGGTGGTATAATTTTTTAGATGTAATATTCCTCTATTCATGCTTTTATATGAATCAAAATCACCCAACATATATCTATTTCTCAGTTTCTACTAATGTAGATCGCTATACTATAATATGGGGTACCAAATATACCTAGCTCACTATCTATACTCAAATCAATGTTTATACTTAGTTTGATACAGTTAAATAATATAAATCATCATAGGTTTGATTAGTTTATTGTATGAATACTTTACATAGATTTCTACTTCTTATTGACATACATATTTTGCATAGTGTGTTGTATAATTCTATGTCTATATGATTAATTATTACACTCAATTTATTGGTTTTATAAGAGGAATACACAATATGAATATACATAGAAATTCTTAGATTATACAAAAGATAGTAAACGTATTCAAGATGAAGTAGCATGACTCATAATTTATTTGCTCAACTTTGTCTCTCTCAATGCATTGTTGCTCCTTTCTCTACTTCATCCTCTGCACCTTTCCTTCTCTCTCCTTCTCTTATTCTCACCTTTTTGTTATGATTCACTCCATTCTTTCCTCCTTTGTATAAGTATTGCTCTTTTTTTTAAATTTGCCTTCTCTTTTTTTTGTTTTTTTATTCAAATATTTTTCTCTTTTTATGTTTTTATTTTCTTTTTCGTAAAAACTCCCAAGACACCAACTTTTCTTATTTTTTACAAATCTTAGAAAATCTTTGATTCATTTATTTTGTGAAGCTTTTTCCCCTTTTTGGAAACACTTTTATTTCATAATCATATAACAATTGCTTTATTTATATTTTTTAAATAACTTAATAATAATAATAATATGTCATAATATAAATAAATGATCATAATGACTTGACCAATATAAATTCAATGATATTCTTTTAAATTAAAATGGTAAACTACACATTATTCTTCAAATCCAAATTATAACAATGTATTCATTGTTATCAATATGCTATATAGGTTGTTTATGTCCTTTCGTCATTCATTAAGTCACATAATGATATTCCCAATATCATAAATATAACCGACTAATGTTCTCAACCATTACTAAGACAAGTTGGTTAGTCTACATACACTAGTACCAACATAATTCATGCAAATTTATATTTTTGAAAACATTAATAGTCATGAATACAATGACAAGTCATAAATGCATAGTAACATTCACAATGCAATCACATGAGATTAATTCACATAAGTATAAATCTCAACTAACACACATATATGCAATTATCTAAATGTAGATAACATAAAAAAATTATTAATACTAACAATTTAAACAATGTGTATAACATGTACTAGCTAATATGGTGTGTGTAGGGGTTTTAGCCATTCCTCTATCATCCTCCAACACCTCCATCTATATCACCCTCTATGATGATGCTCTCCCTCCATCATACTCTGAGGGATGAATCTCTTTTGTGTCCAACTCATGACAAGAATGTAGTTAGTCCATAACATTATGACATATATATCATAAAATACTACTGAAATAATAAATCAACATGATCATAATGTAAAGGATATACAATATAGCTAAACTCATAGCAATGAAATCATGAAACCAAAGAAACACATAACTTTCTCATAGCATCATATGACTTATAACTTTAGTTAATAATAATCAAATACAAATCACCAATTATAAATTTCCATGGATAATAAAGTAAGTTTGCTTAACAAGGAATTGGGATGTGAAAAATACCGATGCAACATTCTCCTTGAAGAGGTCATCATTTATTATGTCCCAACATGCCCCATATTCAAATTTCAAATGGGTACCCTCTTGTTCCAAGTTTGTTCTTTCATTTTTGAGTTTCTAGATATGAATTTATTCCTTCTAAATGTTTTTTTATATTAACCAGGTCTAAATTCAAGTCTTTTGAACATGATAAATTCCATGTCTAATCCACCTAGTCTAATTGTACCTCTAAAATATTATTTTGATTTGAAAGTGATGAAATATTCATAATTTCTCATTATAAAGACTCGATCGATATTCAATTTTAGAATTAGTTATTTAAGAAGTATTCAAGATTTTAAAATGATGTGGATTCATTGTTATGGACTGACACATTTTATTATGTGTCCAAACTCAAAAATTGACCTTTATTTTATGACTTAGTCAATTTTATTATTTTAATTGACTAATTAATATTTTATGTTTTTTTCCTTATATTTTCTATAGGTTTATCTCCTTGAGCCCTTTGAATAAGTGGAATCATGTCACATGGCACGATCCCATTCACCTAAGCACCCAGGGGGCTTCATACTTAAGTTTTTTAGAAATTTCTCAAGCCCTAGGGGTACTAAGATCATTCCACATGGTGAGATCTAGGGGACCATGGAAGTAATTGGAAACCAAATGGCCCAGGCCTCTGGGTCATTGGAATGATGCCACATGGCACCATATCGATGACTTGGGGACCCAAGAGTCATGATTAGTTGCAATGACCCTGGGCCCTAACATCCTCAAGATGATACCATATGACATCATCTTAGTCACCTAGGGACTCAAGAGGGTAAACAAAACCTATGGGGTCCATATAAATCCAAGCCTCTTAGTTAGTAATATTATGGCATGTGGAAACATCCTGGTACCCCATAGTCATTAGTCAGTCCATGTAGTTTTGGGCCTCTAGTTTATTTGGATTGCACCATGTGGTGTCATCTTATTACCCCATAATCTTGGGGTGGTTCATGTAGTCCAGGCCTCTAGGTTAGTAGGATTGCACCATGTTATGACATCCTACAACCCTACAATCCCATGGTAGTTTGTGCATTTCCATGCTTTTAGATTAGTAGGATTACACCACATTGCATTATCCCACTACTCCAATAGCCCAACGCTATCAAAGTGAGGAGGAAAGATCTTGATAAGAATAGGTGGCTACCAAGTGGACTTAGGGACCCAAGGGGAATCTAAATATGGCCAAATAATATGCATTAGATATTGTAGATGAGTGTTAAGTGTCAAAAAGAGCCCAAGAACATAAAGTAAAGATGGACCTCAACCACATCAACCGATCGAGTCATTATAAAAGGCACAAGATTAAATTTAATGCCCTATCCAAATGGCCCAAATAGAAGAATAATTCAAAATGCTTGGTCCAAAGGAAGAAGTATGGAATAATTTTAGTTAAATGGGTGCCACAACTATGGAGAAAGGACAAATAGAATATGGCATCTTGTGAGAGTGGATGGAATATTCTAACTTATTACAGTTGTAATGGCTTGGAGTGGTCACCATGGCCAAATATGGGAGCCTTATGTTAATGGGAGGCAAGTCATATTCTCTCTTATATATAAGGTGGCCCATATTATTTTTCTATAAGAGGAGATGTTGTGCACCAAAACTCTATAGAAATTGTAATAACCAAATAAATTTTTAATAACATTGAATTAGATACCGGGATTGTTTGAAATTCATGTTGTTATTTAGTAACGTCCTTCATTTATTGATGAAATAAAATTAGTTAATTTTAATAATATAATGCAATGCTTGTTTACTAATGAGTATACAATTAGATTGTGTAATAGCTAGTCTAATTGGTTCTAAATTTCTATTCTATTTAACTTGAAGCTATGTCAAGCCATTGTGTTCAGTAGCTACAAGCCTTTCATATATTTATTATTTAATAAAACTTCATATTAATATGTTTATTTAATCCCCCAAAATATTTCCCATTAAGTTGTTTAAGTTTGTGTTATAGTGATACCTGATATACAATGGTAAATATATGATTGGGCATGCTTTTAACTTTCAGCATTAACAATCTTTTTTCAGTCAAGGAACCACTTACTTTCCCACCCTACTCTTTCTCTTATTTTATTTTTTTTATGATCAAAATTCCATCCATTGTATTATAGTCTGATACTAATGTGAATGAGGAGGGAAAAATATTTAAGCAAGCATCAATAGTGTTTCTCAAATAATATGGAGTGGATTAAACTTCTGATGGTTAATTTCCATTGCTCACCTAGATAAATGATTATAAATTTCTTAGCCCTTGGATTTAACCAAAAAAAAATTAAAAATGAGGGGACATTGTGTCCCATGTGTTTTTATCTCCCTTTTTCCCATTAGATCAATTAACCCTAGTATTTTTTTCTATTGTGGCTCATAAATTGAGAACCATTAAATATGAATACATCAATATAAAGGTGACATACAACTTAGAACAATGAAGTTGTTCACATTTCAATCAAATTCATATTTTTTACTTGATATTAGCATCACAACACAGACATTAGCATCAATGATAGTGTCCAAAGATTGATGTTAGTGTAGGTGGCTCCAAAAATATTATTTCTAGAATTTGATGATTGTTTCAGATCCATAATCCTACACACTTTTGCCTGTGTACAACTCATATCTACATGCAAATTATAAATCCAACTAAGTATAATTTCTCCTTGGCATTGCAATAAATAGAACATATTTTGAATTTGGTACTTTTTATATTTAACATATCTAGGTATTTTAATTCAAAATATTCATTTATATAAATTTTCAATTAATTAGCCTACTATAGAATACTTTTTTTCATCAGTGTGTATAGGTTATTCTATCCCCTTAACCATAAAAACACATATTTCAAAAAGGGTTAAACATTTGGTGAACCGACCACTATGTCTCTTCATGCAAATCCTAACTTGCTCTAGGGTTTTCATACTCTCAAGGTTTTTGTTTGTTGTACTTACTCACATTTTTTCTATAATTTCTATGCAACCTATGTGTAATCCTAAGTTAGGTGATGTTCCTATTGACTTGATATTCCCCATGGGAGACCTAAAATGTTTCAAGCTAATACCATGTGAAATTTTGTTAATAATGAGAGTGCCAATAATGATAATGATCCACATATTGAAAATATTTTCATAGAAAATGAATCTAATCTTGAGGATAATGAAACACATGAAAACAATGAGCATGAACAAGTAGATCAAAAATAATAAATAGCTATTACATTATTTTGAGAATGTATTTGTGTTAACCCTAAAGATTTCCTCAAGACCCTTAATAATATATTAGAAACTCTAAAATCAAAAGGTTTTAGTGAACAACCATTACTCTCTATTGATACAAATATTGGGGCTACTAGATATACATATCATACATCCCCTCCCATTTCCCTCCCTTTGAGCACAATATTGTTTGTTACATCTAGTGGGGACATGTGATATGTTTTCAAACCATTGTTCCTAGAATATCAAACAACTAGTCCCAATACTCCTTGGGAACAATTAATAATTCAATCCAATTACCAGTTTTAATGCCTACACCAACACAAGTGGTGTTTTCATCCCCTTTGATGGATTCTCATATCTCAAATCTTAATCCCAATGGGTCTATAGTGCAAACTCTTCCCCTAGTTATAAAAACTTTAGAAGCTAAGGTTACCAACATTTAACAAAATTCTTTGAAATCAACTCATTTTATTGATTCACAAGATGTATTACAAAATCTTGTATTACCTAAGATATCTTTGTACCCTTTTCCAACTAGTTTTTTTGCACCCAAGTTCACATTCCATGATGACAAGGGTGATCTTAACAACATCTCTGACCTTTTTATGCAACATGCCTTTATTATGATTCAAATGATAAACTTTTAACCAAATTATTTTCAAGGAGCCTAAAGGACTATGCTTTAAGATAGTTCTATAACTTACCAATCCAACCAATGAAAGCATTCATAAATATATAAGGTTAGATTATATCACATTTCTCCATCAACATCAATAAAAAGATGTCATATGCACAATTTTTTAAGATAAAATAATGAACTAATGAGCCTATCAATGAATATGTCTTGAGGTATAAAATGATGTTAACCAAAATGAAAAATCTCATGGTAGATAAAGAGCTTTAAAACATCTTTAATAAAATTTTATTTGCCCCATTACATGAGTTTATTGTTTTTAATAAGTTCAAATCTTTTGATTACTTATGTTATATTGTCTAGGATCAAGAAATGAAACTTATTTCCTTGAACAAGATTAAGTATGTAACAAACATACCAACTACATCTTCTACCAAGTTTCATATCAAATCAAGCTACAAAGTAAAACCTGTCAAACATAAAAATGAAACAATCACCAAAATTAATGCAGTGTCATAGCAACCTAATCACTTCATCTTATCCAATGCACCTAAGACATAATTTACACAGTTAATTAAGTCACCATCTTCACTACTTAAGAATCTTGTGGAGTGTCACCTCATTTATTTCCCTCCTCTTATATAGGTTTCTATGATTTGACCTCTACCGAAAGGATATTATGTTAATGCTTATTATGAATATCACCAAGGCCATGGGCATTCTACAAACAAATTTTATACATTAAAGCATAAGATCCAAGATGTTATTGATAACCAACAGATCAGCTTTGATGATCTTTCAAAGGATTCTAGTTCACAACTTGGTGACCATCAAAACTAGAAGATATTTAATAATTTATTGCAAGATCATTCTAAGAAATAACTAGAAGTACAAATGGAATATCATGCACATCCTCCTCCACCACATTAAGAGAATCCATTATATGGGATTATTGGCACTTATACATGCACAACACCTCTTATGGTTCAAAGACCCTCTATTTTTATGATAGTGAAATTGTAGATGATGACTTAGATCTTCATTCATTATTTATTTGATCATACCTTGATCATCAATTTATCCATAGTGTTGTGATTGATAACAGTGCTAGTGAGAATGTATGCATCATGATGTTATTTAAATATTTGGGATATACACATGTTGATTTATACCCTTCGACCAAAATGGTTAGAACATACAATGGGACATCACAACACATTATTGTTGAGATTGACTTATCTTTATAGGTTTGGCCAACCCATGTGGTTAGTATCTTTTTAGTTATACCATACACATGATTTGTTTATATGTTATTTAGATGACCTTGGATACATAAAATCTATACAATAACTTCCACAATACATGTGTGATATAAATACATTCATACCAATAGGGTAGTCATAGTTTCTAGAATTATATATGAACATCCACTTGAATAAGAGAATTTTATTCCCAAATAGCTACTTATCAAACATATTAAGGTTAATCATCTATGAAAGGGTAAGAAATAGGAAATCCACTTTTCTAGGATAGTTATACTTAAGAGACATTTACACTAGAGATATATAGTGAATTCCATGGAATCCAAATTCACTCCTACACATCATACATAGTTCCATATAGAAACTAAACATGTTATAATTATTGTTACTACAAAAGAACCAAAGATCACTCAAAAATGGGTTCTATAAACCATTACTTCTGATTCACAACCACATACTCCTATGAGGCATACATAGAGTATTATAAACTCTCCAAATCTAGATATGACACCTATACATGTTCTTTGGTAGTATCACCTTATAATTCACCATATTATAAGTATAAATCAGATTATGAGCATCCCTTAGATGGAATAATTGGCTACCCCTCTATTTATAAAAATTTATAAATACCAAAAAAAATTAAGTATTCCAAAACTCAAAAAAAATAAAATATTAAAGAAAATATAAAAACATTCAAATAACCCAAAAAATAAAAAAACATTCACCATTCTCATGTTTATTATCTCCTTGACACCTATGTTTTCTAATTCATGTTAGTAAATAGCATATATTTTCCTTTCTATTTATACATACATGTTTCACACATTATTGAGTGTGATACAAGCATACCATAGACACATGATATATGCACATAACAATTTGGACCTCTCCTCTACCCATGTCATATAGTACATTGGGGGAATATGCTTCATTATGTAGACACTAAATCTAAACTATATAGCACCTTGGTCTTGTACACAAAAAATACCTATCATGGTTGTACCCATCAATTTTTAGGCCTCATTTTTATTGAAAGGATCATATACACTATCACTATATGCCAAATTATTTATCTTTTAGTTTGGCCAGTGTTATTTTGATGATCTAGGCCTTCAATCATGATCAAAGTGATATAAACCTACTTATTTTTTGTCTCTACAAGTTTGGGATATGTTCCTATTTTCCACCTTCCTAGACACTTATGAACCAATTAAATGCATGCATAGATGAAAGTGTCATATGCCAATTTAAGTGTCCTATGCCAATTCAAGTTCCCAATGCCCTAAATTCATCAAAAATTTAAATTGTAATGTTTCCCTATGGTCAACCTAAGTGCTTTAATGTGATATATTTCTTGATAGGATTGGTTTATATGTATGATCAATCCTCATTCATTCCTCACCTAGCACATACCTAACCACTCACAAGGTAACTTATCAAAAACACTCAATCAATCATTAAAGTGAGTAAAGCTTCCCTATTCTTTCATATTTAAATATCAGTCATAGGGATAGCCCATCTACATGTTTCAAGTAATGGAGTAGCCCATGAGTCAAATTTTACAAGTTGCAAGCTAAGTCATTATTATACTTAATTTTCACATATTACACCCTTGTGCACACACAAGCCAACACATTAGGGGAGAATTAAATTAGCTTGAGGACCTCTTCGAAGTAATGGTTATGTACACAAAACCCAATAATAGAGGAGTATTTGGGTTAGCTCAACATTTTGAGCCCACTAACTCATTTTTACCAAGGTCACTATGAATATGAATAACTAAGGTTTTGATGATTTGACAAGAGTGACAAATAATGATCTAGATCTGAATGCTCCAAAGCAAAGGCAAAACAAAACCTAAAATATTCTAGGTGGTCACATCTAGATATAGTAGGTATTCCATACTAAACACTTGAGTCCAAGTCAGATAGAAACATTGACACAATCATCTAAGGTCAATGCAAGTGTCCAAGGCCATAGAGGTCAAATTTATAGAATTTGACAACTGATACAGAATTCAAATCCATTCTAATTATATCCTATTCCACATCAAATCCATTTCCATCTTAAGTATGTAACAAACACACTAACTACATCTAATACCAAGTTTACTATCAAACCAAGTTACAATGTAAACCCTCCTAAGCCTAAAAAGAAAATAATTACCATGGTTAATGTGGTGTCACAACAACTTAATTATCTTTTATTATCCAATTAACCAAGGAGATAATTTACACGCTTGAGTCTCCATCTTTTTTATTCCTAAGGCTTGTGGAATTTCATCTCATATATCCCCCTCATCCTATAGAGGTTTATATGAATCGACCCCTACCCAAAGGATATGATGCAAATTTTTATTGTGACTATCACCAAGGTGCTAAGCATTCTACAAACAATGTTTTACCTTGAATCATAAGATCTAATACCTTATCAATGACCAAAATATTACATTTGATAATCCTCCAAAGGAATAAAGGTCACAACCTAGTGATCACCAAAAAAAGAAAATATTTAACAATCCTTTGAAATATCATTCTAATAAGGATCCATAAGTACAAATGGTATATAATTCACATCCTCTTACATCATGTTATGGCCACCCATTAGATGATATTATTGGTACTTATATGTGGCATACATCTCCTATGGTTTCGACACCTTCTATTACTTTCGATGTTAGTGATATTGTGGATGACGATTATGATCTTCATTATTCATTTTGAGCATACCTTGATCACTAGAATATACATAGTGTTATGATTGATAATGGTGCAAGCAAAAACATTTTGACCATGACATTGCTTACACATTTGGGTTATACACATGATGATTTACATCCTTCAACCAAATCATTTAGATCATTCAATGAGACCTCACAGCAAGTTCTTGGTGAGATTGACTTACCTTTATAGGTTGGCCCAACATATGTGGTCACTACCTTTTCCATTATCCCATACACATATTTTTGATATGTTATTAGGATGGCTTTAGATATATATTATCCATGCAGTACCTTCTATAGTTTATGGGTGTGTTAAATACATTCATGTCAACATGGTAGTTATAGGTTATGGTATTACATATGAACATTCACTTGAAAAATATAATTTTATACCCAGACAATTAATTATCAAACCTACTAAAGTTAATCCTTCATTAAATGGTAAACAATAGGTAATTTCATTTTATAGGTGGTTGACACTTGATATACCATTACATCAAAGATATACATCAGATTCCATAGAATCCTCATCTACTAGGCACCATACTTAGATATCCAAAGCACTTAAACATGTTCCTATTACTGATATTCTAAAGAAAGCACAAATCACTCAACATAGGGTTCCATAAACCACCATTCTTTATATTATTTTTTCACAAATATAAAGTCTTATTATACATATGTAGAGAATTATAGATACTACAATGCCATATATTACATTTATACATGCTCCTTAGAAATACCACCAATTTATTGCACTCAGTTCCCAGTGGGGAGATACCTATGACATCCATTGTATGTAATCATAGGATATTTCTCTCTTTGAAAATATTCCAAAATTACTAAAAAAATCTAAAACCTATAAATATTTTCAACTTTACATGTGTTTTTAGCTCCTTAGCATCTATGTTGTTGGTTCCATATTGATAGATGGCATATTAGTACATTCTATATACACATGTTTCACACATCAATTGAGTTTGATCTAGACATACATAAATACATGATCTATTCATATACATATGTTGGGCCTTCTTGTAGTCATGTCATATAGACATTGAGAGCATCTGATTATTTGGTATTGATATACAAATAGGTTATATAGTTATATGATCATTGTCTATTATTATGATTGAGCTTATATACTTGCACATGCCTTTATTCATACTTATATATTACACAATGTACTTGATATGTTATGTACTTAACATTTTTCGCTAACACATATATACAAGGACTAGTATCATATGTTTATGTTGGTTGTTTATAATTCATGCTTTCCATTTATGCACTTCCTTGAGTGTCTTATCTTGCACTATATTGATTATTTGAGCATTTAAATATGTTCCATTATTTGTGGCCCCCATGCCTATTTTTCCTATTATGACATTTTCATATGTCATAGTTTGTTATATAGACATTTGAATATGTCATTACTTGCTTTGCATATATTTAACTAATTCATGTCCCTTTGATTATGCAACATTTGAGCATGCCCCTTATTTGAGGTTTCCTTGGATAATTATATTTTGATATGCTTTTGAGTGTTTGTGTGTATGTGCTTAATTATTTTTTGAACTTGTACTATTACTATCTAGACATTGATATGATCTATATCATGCATATTATGGCTTGATGTGACCACGTTTATGTGATTTAATGATATATCTACCTAGACATATTTCTCTTATATATTACATGGTTCATACACATTATATGGTTATCTTATCCTTTTAAGGTAAGATAAATGGATTCCACACCTATCTACTAGTGGGGGGCATATTAGTGGGGGCATGTCATAGAGACATGGATTCTACATCTTTCACAGTTTATAGATTTAGATATATAATGGGGGCATGTTATAGGAACATATTGTTAACATTTGTCATAGTTCATAGATTTAGATATATAGTGGGGGCATGTTATAGAAACATGTTCTCCATGTCTATCATAGTTTACATATTCACATATATAGTGGGGGAATGTTATAGAAACATGTTCTCCATGTTTGTCATAGTTCACAAATTCAAATATACAGTGGGGCATGTTATGGAAACATGTTCTCCACACTTATACCATCTCTTAGTTTTAGATTTCAATGGGGGCATGTTTTGGAAATATGTTTTCCACACTTAAATAGTTGCAAATTAATCAAATTACATAGTTATATAATTCATATACACATTTATGGCATAATTCTATACATTGGTATCATTATTATACCTAGGTTTAAACATGAGACATCTATGAGGTGCATAAGCTATGTAAAGGACACTTAAATTACAAAATCAAAATCAATTATAAAATTTCAAATACTTTTACATATTTTAGCTCATCAGGTTGGACTATTATAAATTTTTATTGAGTCAATTTACTATAGTAATTGGTTCACTTTTAGTATGGTTGAGGTGATTAAATCACTCAATATTGCCAAGTTTATAGGTTGGAATTGATTACATCATCCAACCTCACTAAATTTATAGTGTGGTTTGAATTGGATCAACTCATGTTCACTAGGTTATAAGTATGATTAGGTTTTAGGTTGGGTTAATCTCAATTGTTGATTGATAACTCACCTTTTCTCCAAGAATGGGAAATTTTTTTCCTTTAATATATATATATATATATATATGCACTTATATATTTACATTTATCCTAATCTTAGTTTGCATGGTTCATAGTGATACATATTTTCAAATCAAGTTGTCAAAAGGTAAGTCGATTGCATCGACACATAGGTGTACTCCTAAACCTTGCTCTTTTTATTTCAATCATTTTAATGCTTTCAATTTCAGATTATATCCACTAATTATATATTGTAACATGTTCTTTTTTGTAAGTTAGTCACTAGTAAATCACTCAAGTTGGGATCACACAAAGGTAAGGTGTGTTATACACACCCAGATACACATTTCTTTTCTTTTAAACTAAAAATTTCTAGATTAAGAGGGGGGAATGTAGACACTAAATATGAATTATATAACACCTCAGTATTGTACACTTGGAAAATACCTATCATGGTTTTAAATGTCAATTATTATGCCTTCTTGTTGATGAAAGGCTCGCATACACTATCTCTTTATGCCAAATTACTTATATATTAGTCTAACCAATGTTATTCTAATGACCTAAGACTTATATCATGCTCAAAGTGTTGTAAACCTTATTATCTTTTGTTTTTGCAAGTTTATCACATCCTAATTTTACCCTATAATAAATAACCTTTAATCCTTTGATTAGTAAGGTTAATATTAGATTACTATTGCTTTGATTTTGAGCTTTATGACATACACTAAAATAGGATAGTGATAGTATTGATTAGAATACATGTTGTGACAATTGTATGTATATTTTGTACATTATAGATATGTATTTGTTAGTTTTTGTATTATCGATGATATTTTGATGACTCGAACTAACTACCTACTTATTGTGAGGTGGATGTTGGATAGATCCAACCCTCAAATCTTGATGAGGGAGAGCATCATCAGATAGCATCAACTAGATGGAACAATTGGAAGAATATTAGTAGAAAATGCTAGTGACCCTACACATGTGCACAGTAGATTTTTAATGATATTTGTATTAAAATGTTAGTGCATTTTACTTGTGATTATATTTATGAGTGTGGAATTAGTTTCATGATCTATTATACTTCTTTATTCTAATGGACTTGATTTGTGAATTTAAATCCAAAAAATATGTATTAATTGCTATATAGATATTATTATTATGAAAATAAATATCTTATAAATAAAATGTAATTAATAATTTAAATAGTTATTAGTTGAACAGATATTTATCCTGGTAATATTATTTGTATGAGAATAGAATTATATAAATATTCTAAATATGATTTAATGCAATTTGATTTAATCTTGAAAATATATGCAGAAGTTACATTTAAAATTAGGAAAATAGATATGACTAAAATAGAAGTTAATAGGAGAGTTACATTTAATCATTCTTTGTTTATTTATTGTTTATAGGAGAGTTAACTAAGACATGAATGAAAGGTGTAAACTATAGTTAATAAATATAAACAAGTGGAAAATTATTATGCATGAAAGAATTTAGCATGCAAAAAAGGAAAGATAGCATGCAAGAATGGATGCAAAAATTAAAAGAGAAATAAATCTTATAAATAAATAAGAATTTTGTGAAATAAAATATGGACGGAGAGTCAAAAGAAAGTAGGATAATTTGTAAGAAGGAATTTGGAGAAAAAGAAAAAAAAGGCAAAATCTTTGTCAAATATCTAGGTTAGTTTTGTAATTATTTTTCTATGTCGATAAGGTGATATAGATATATATGTATTATTCCTTTGAAGACTACGTGTTAAAATTCAACTCACAATCATTACCACATTTTACATGGCTTAGTATCATTTTCATTCATCACCATATCTTTGAATAAATCATTCATACACCATTTAATCCAATGAGTAATTGTATGATGCTATCAATTCCTTCCCAATAATTAAGAGAGGTGTTTGAAAAGAGGCAAATGAAACTTTGTTTAAATTAAGAAAGTTGAACTATATATTAAGTTATGCATAGTTTTAAATCATTGAATTTAAATAAAGCAAACATTAAGTAAATAAATTGAAATAATGAGTCTCCGGCCCAAAATAAAATGTCATATTTTAATAAGCCACTAAGTCTAATTATAAAATTGCAAAAGTCTATTATAAATGGCAGAAGTCCTATTATGTATGCCAGACCATTTTGTTGAAGGTTGAGCCATTAAGTAAATTGCTAAAACTTACTGGTAAATCACTAAAGCCTACTAGTTAAATCGTTGAAGCCTACCAATTAAAATCATTGAAGTTTACTAGTTAAATCACTAAAAATTTCTGGTAAATCATTGAAGCCTGCTAGTTAAATCATTGAAGCTTGCTAGTTAAATCATTGAAACTTTCTGGTAAATCGCTAAAGCCTTATAGATTTTAATTATTGAATTCAATTATAGTATGGCATCTCACTTAACTAGAGGATATTAAGTGCATAGCTAATATTTTTAATAAAATGTTATAGCGTTGTATATTTTATTGTTGAGTTGTAAATAGATTGCCAAAACCTTAATCTTATGTCAATTGTGATCAGTGGAGTTGAATATATAATTAAGTTGTTTGTCTTCTTGCTCAAAATCTGATTTAGATTATTAATGTATCCATCTCACCTGATCTCTCCCAAATATTGTTAATGTCTAATCAATTCACTTATCATGCATAAAGATGTTTGTTGAGACAACCATCTTAATATTTTTGTTAGCATATTCTAGAAAATGATTTGTAGATGAATTGAACCCATGACCTCTATTTTAGAGTGTTAATGCCTTGTAGATGATTTGGAGTGCTAATGCCTAACCAATGGCATTTGATTTAGATTATTGATGTTTAACCAAGTCACCTATTTATACATAAAGATTCAAGTTTTCATAAGTGTTGTATATTATTTAAAATTACTAAAGTCACATTTAATGTTGGAAACACTAAGTCTTTAAAATAAATAGATTTCCATAGTCCTAAAATGCAACGCCATGTGTAAGAAGAATGGTGATATTGTAATAGAAATCATTGAGTCTTTTTTATAATTGGATGCAATGTATATATTCTTGAAAGGAATAGAACTAGCATAAGAAATTATGTCTCTTCTTTAATGCAAAATCAAATGTTTAGTGGAGCTTTAATTATGCCTTAGATTTTTTAGTTGCGTTGCCAACTTGAGTTGAATTTTAGTTAATAAGTGTGATTATCATGGAAATTTAAAATGGATTAAAAATATGGTAAAATTGACAAATAAGAATAATATGATAGCTTGAGTTATGTGTATATGAGATTTAACTTGATTAAGAGTTATTTCAAGATTATGATATTGGTTAGTGATAAAATTTATGTGAAAAATATAGTTTATGAGAATATTATTATGTGTAAGTGACTAGACATTTCTAGAATAAAACAATACATCATGAGGTGTGCCTTGAGAGTGTGTTTTTATCTGATTATTAAGGTGCAGTATAATCATGTACTTGTATGTTTAAATAATTATTGTGTAATATTATTTGTTCATATTTGAATAGGGTGCTCAAGCACATTCTATGACATTATGTGATGTCATAAAATTCTATAGTATAAAAAGTACCCAGATGATACATACTATATTTGTTATATCTAAACCCACACCTACGTAATTATAAATGTATTGGTGGTATTTTGATTGTATGTTTAATAACAGTTAGCCAGACATAATAGTTGTGTGCATACAACCTTATGACTATAATTGAATAATTAAATTAGAATTTTATATGTCTATATGACTTGATTTATTATTTTTACTTGCTTGATTAAAAGTGTATGCTTCTACGTATTTATGATTACTTTGTATTATTAATTATGAAAAAAATAGTAGTCATACCTAAGAACACCAAACTAAGATGATATGGGTTATCCTGTAGTTACTTGGATCTTATTTTAGTAGTAGTAGTCTATAATTTATTATGTGTTTTACCCTAGTGGTATAAACAATGGTCATTATTTCCAGTTTGGATTGATTTTAATGTAAGACCCATTCATGCATAGATGATTATGTGTATATCTTACTTTCTCCTTGTTTAGCATATGATGTGATATTTTTGCTAGGAGAATGAAATATGTAGTGAGTCTTTGAATTATATAATATATTATTTATGATTATTTGAGAAATTATATTGATGATACTAATAGGTAGTGAGATGAATTCCACTAACCTAGGTAGTACCACCAATAGATAATCCAATCAAGTGGTGTGTTATGAAATTAACCGATCTAAATGATCATATAAAAATTTTGACCAAATTAATGTTGATATCATTATCATTTCATATATTTGATTTTTATTTTATGTGGTATAATTTTAGAATAGATTTATTTATGGTATACTACATGTTTTTTAGAAATATTACAACACATGGGGTACTAGCACATCTCACTAGATTCTCGCACCATTTTATTTACCTATCCGAGAAGGAAGGGTCATTTCCTGATAGGGGATTGTGTGGGAGATCATTGGTATATGGTTGGTGTGGTAAAGTGAATGAATGATGCTCTCCCTCCTCCACTATAGTACTACCTGGAGATGACACTTGAGATTATTTGTGATACATGAGTTGGATTGACTTGATCTCTAGAGAGCTTGGTATTTGTTTATTGTATTAGGTTGTATGCATGAAGGAATGTAATTGTATTATGTACTTGTATATTTGAAAAATAATTATTGTATTATCAAACCATCCATAGCTATTTTTTATGGTATTTACTTTCCTTGGAGTTTAATAAGATTTATATTATATATACTACTTGAAGTATAGTATTGTTGTTCTTAGTTGTGGTTTCAATTTATTGTATCGTTTTAATTATGTGATATGAAAGTTAATTTAATTATTTAATGGGGAAAAAAATTACTACATTTTATTAAATACAACTTTAGGGGTTATCACATGCGGTATCAGAGTTATGGCTCAAACTTTAGGACCTAATGAGTCTATTAGCATTTTTGTATCTTTCTGTTTAAAAAAAAGAGAAATGTTAATATGTGTGGTACAATGAGTGTATACCTTTAAAGAATTTGTACCCCCTTATAGTTGTTAAAGGGTAAATTTAACGAGTATCTAATTGGTGATGGTTTTATAAGGTGTTGGGTAGGTATGTGCCTAGCTTAGCTCATGAGTTGTGAAACATGAAATTTCTACCATAGCTCGATCTTTTAAATCGAACACCTCAAGTGTGATTATGTCTTTCTTGAATCACCTTCACCATTTATGTTTGTGATTTGTGAGTATCTTAAAAAACATGGAATGATTCTCACTTAGACATATATGCATTATTTTTGTGTCTTACTTATTCAGATCTTAGGAGTGGGAACCTATAAGACCATTCTAGTTTGGCACCACCTAGTGCGGTGGAAATTTTCTTGTAGTTGAATGTAGATATCTTGTTTGATATTCCTATGTTAGGAGTTTTATATTTGTATTACCATCCTTGTATTTATTTATACTTGATAAGAAGTGTTATCTCCCTTAGTTATCTTAGAGGAGAGTTGTTATGATCTTACTCTCCTCTTACATCATTTTTAGCTACTAAGAAGATTCATATTTTCGGGATGATGATTTAGAGTTTCCTTAGGTAGAAACTTGTTTTTAAATTATTGTTTTATTCCCTTAAGTTTGTGGAATAGTTTTTTCTACTTATTTTTTATAGAATCTATATAATTAGATATATTGATGCATCCTTGTGGCTCATATTTTCTTTCTAGTTGTAATAGTATGTGATGATACTACAGTCACAAGTTTGGTAAGTTAATAGTGATTGGTAATGTGGGTTGTGATGTTTCCTTCTACCATGTGGGGGTATATAAGAAGTTTTTTAATGATATTTATATTCCCTACTTTCTATTTTTGACTTTTTAGAGTCACTATTTATCTAATTTATGAACTTGACCACGAAGAGTGGCTAACATTGAATTTATATAAATTATAGTGTTTATAATTATATGTTAATATATACCTTTGTTTAGATTGATATTATTATCTTTTTGAAGCATTTTTTTTAATATTTATATGTGTACCTTTATTCAAGAACAAGTAAGATATAAGATGCATAGAACATCTTGGTAAATCTAAAAGGGTTAAGATAAAACTTTTTAACTATTGTGTGTTATTTGTGCAAGTAAGGAGACATTATCTCGCTTATAAATTTGTAAGGATGGTATGATCTTTGGCCTTTGTATGATATGTTAATTGGGATATTATATTCTCTTTACTATGAATATAATACTATAGGAAAAGTTGCAGGATATGATACTAGCTATGATTGATTAGTAACAACTTAATACAATATCAGCATGATTGTATGATTTCTCTTATGTGTATGTTAATATGTATGGAATATTTTAGATTATAGTATTGATTTTATGATATATTAGGATAGATTTGTGAACCTTGTGCACTTTTTAAATATCGTCTGGTCATTGAGACTTGAGGGATGATTTTTGAAATAATAATGTGAGTTCTAAGTGATAGGACAGTATCCTACTTAGCCTCACACTAACTCAATTGTTACTGAGTTGGATCTGACAGATGGACTTGTTGAATCCAGGATTTGATAGATAGAACTTGTAAAATTCAATCATATGATCATTTGTTTTGACTTTTGTGATGATCTCATGTGTTGTTGAGTTAGTAGTGAAACTTTTATCGAGTTATTTATTAGACTTTTCTTGCAGTTCTTGACCCTGGAGTGGTTATGATATAACCAATTAGTATAAAGTGACTTTCATGAAACTTGTTTGCAAAATATAAAATGTCATAGAGTAGGGTCTTGCGGGACCAATTCTCTAAGAATAGTGCTAGTAAGGAAAACTAGTATGAGTTCTTTAGGTAAATTTTGCATTGGTTAGCATGATTTGATAGTTGATACTAAGTTTTTTATGTTGTTGAACTTTGTTAATTGGAACTTTTGTTGGAATAAGGATCATCAAGATGATGACCAATTTTAGAGGGGGAGGATATCACATCTCAGTTTCACTCTATAATTAATAACCTTTAATCTGTTGATTAGTATGGTTAATATTTGATTACTATCACTTTGATTTTGAGCTTTATGAGATGTAATGGAATGGGACAATTATATTGTTGATTAGAATACATGTGATAATTGTATGTATATTTTATACATTATAGATATATATTTGTTAGTTTTTGTATCATTTGTGATATTTTGATGACTCAGACTAACTACCTACTTATTGTGAGGTGGACACAGGATAGATCCTACCCTTAGATCTTGATGAAGAAGAGCATCATCAAAGACGATAAATTAGATGAAATGATTAGGAGAATATCAGTGGAAAATGCTAGTGACCCTGCACACACACACAATAGATTTTTAAAAATATTTGTATAAAAATGTTAGTGTATATTGCTTGTGATTATATTTGTGTGTATGAAATTAGTTTTATGATGCATTATATTTATTTATTCTAATTGACTTGATTTGTGAATTTAAATCCAAAAAATATGTATTAATTGCTATATAGAATTTATTATTATGAAAATAAATTTCCTATAAATTAAAGGTAATTAATAACTTAAATAGCTATTAATTGAATAGATAATTATCCTAGTAATATTATTTGCATGAGAATACAATTATCTAAATATTTTAAAGATGAATTAATGCAATTTGAGTTAATCTTGAAAATACATGCAAAAGTTACATTTAAAATTAGAAAAATATATATTATTGTTTATTGAGTCAACTTAAGCTTAAATATAGAAAACAAGGATAAAGGGCATAACAATTTAAAATGGCATGTTTTTTATAATGATTAAATAAATCAAAAGGAGAGTTAACTAAGACATGAATGAAAGGTGTAAATTGTAGTTAGAAAATATAAACAAATGGAAAAATATTATGCATGAAAGAATTTAGCATACAAAGAAGGAAAAATAGCATGCAAGAATGGATGCAAAAATTTAAAAAAAAAATCTTATAAATAAAGAAGAATTTTGTGAAATAAAATACGGGTGGAGAGTCGAAAGAAAGCAGGAGAATTTGGAAGAAGGAATTTCGAGAAAAAGAAAAGAAAGGAACAATCTTTGGCAAATATCCAAGTTAGTTTTATCATTATTTTTCTATGTCAATAAGGTGATATAGATATATGTGTATTATTATTTTGAAGACTACCTCTTATTCTTAAAGTAAGTTGTGTAGTATTCTTATTAGCAGCGTAATATATCCCTTTAAAACTACGTATAACATTCTATAAAATTGTATTTTAGTTATTTAGACCTGCATCTTATTTAATTGGTTTGCTTATATTTTAATATTGCATTTTAACTATAAAACTATGAATTACCATAAATCTTGACCATGTGTATCCTTTGTTAAGTTGTGTTGCATTATCTTTTAAAATGTTAGTGGTTAGCATGTAAATTGTATGAGTGTATCTACAATTTAATAGCTTGTGTCTGATTTTCAAAGAATTACGTCCCTTTTTTGTAGGGCTATGGTTAAAATATCAGACTATGTATTTATTATAGCATCCTAATTTATATATAACCTTGCATTATATTCTTTAGTTTTATGCTAAAGTTGAGTATTGGTTTTGCTTCGATCATCATTACAACTTGACCATATAAACATGTGATTTATTTTAGCTTACATTTTAATCCCTTGAGACCAGTGTTTTAATTCCAAAATGATTGCATCAATATCAACACAAGCATCTAATTAAAACATGTAGTTCTCATTTTGTTAGTCTATGTTTAGTGTTAGAAGTTGTGATGTATGTATGAAGATATCGCTAAAATCTTTGGCATGTAACCCTAGTCTATTAAATTCACACTTTATCCATGCTTAAATGTTGTACAAACCTACACCTAAGTGTTAATAGTCAATTCACATCCACTGCCACATTTTACGTGGCTTAGTATCATTTTCATTCATCACCAAATCTTTGAATAATTTATTCATACACCATCTAATCCAAAAAGCAGCTATATGATGTTTATCAATTCCTTCCTAATAATTGGGAGAGGCATCTAAAAAGAGGAAAATGAAACTTTGTTTAAATTAAGAATGTTGAACTATATATTAAGTCATTGTGCTTATAGTTTTAAATCATTGAGTTTAAAGAAAGCAAACATTGAGTAAATAAATTAAAATAATGAGTCTCTAGCGCAAAATAAAATGACATATTTTAATAAGACACTGAGTCTAATTATTAAATTGCAAAAGTTTGTTATAAATGAAAGAAATCATGTTATGTATGCTAGGCCATTTTGCTAAAGGCTGAAACATTAAGTAAATTATTGAAACTTACCAGTAAATTTCAAAAGCCTGCTAGTTAAATCATTAAAGCCTGCTAGTTAAATCATTGAATCCTGCTAGTTAAATCACTAAAACTTTTTGGTAAATTATTGAAGCCTACTAGTTAAATCATTGAAACTTTCTAGTAAATCGTTAAAGCTTGATATATATTTTAATCATTGAATTCCATTTTAGTATGACATCTCACTTAATTAGAGGATATTAAATGTGTAGTTGAGATTTTTAAGAAAGCATTGTAGTACCATCTATTCTATTGTTGAGTTGTAAATAGAATGCCAAAACCTTAATCTTGTGTCGATTGTGATCGACAGAGCTGAATATATAATGAAGTTGTTTGTCTTCTTGCTCAGAATCTGATTTAGGTTGTTAATGTATCCAACTCACCTAACCTCACCCAAATATTGTTAATGTCTAACTAATTCACTTATCATGCATAAAGATGTTTGTTGAGACAACTATCTTAATCTTTTTGTTGGCATATTCTAGATAATGATTTGTAGATGAACTAAACCTGTGACCTCTGTTTTAGAGTGTTAATGCCTTGTAGATGATTTGGAGTGCTAATGTCTAACAAATGACATTTAATTTAGATTATTAATGTTTAACCAAGTCACCTATTTATACATAAAGATTCACCTTTTCATAAGCATCATATATTCTTTAAAATTGCTAAAGTCATATTTAATGTTGTATGTTGGACATAGTCATTGATGTATGAAGGATTGTCATTGATGTCAAAGGTAGCAAGTGTTATTATGCATTAATGACAAAGGTGTTAAGTTGAACAGACTTGTTCTAGAGCCCCATGGAGTTATGTGTGTACTTTGAATGACTATGAACATATAAGAATAGTAATATGAATGTCTTTGCTCACTTGGTTATCTTGACAAATATGGCTAAGTATACAGGTGGATGTTAACATAATTTGAATATATCTCTTTGTGATCTAAGATCTAAATCATAAGTATGAGTAGAAAAAATGTTACAAATACATAATGTTGTCCCTCAACTAAAAGCCTACTAAGTTTCTACACTTAGTCATTTTTGCAACTTTACATTTGTTTGGGAATTATTTCAGAAGAAGTGGCTCAGGTAATTCTTTTAGAGAAATGTTAAAGACTCTTCAGACAAAAATCCTGCAACAAATGTTCTGAAGCTTTGGAATTCTTTCAAGAAAATGTGCGTTCTCCACACTTAGTCAATTTTATAAATCTTGGGAATTCTTTCAAAAAAATTGTTCCGAATAAAAGTTCCAAAGGAAATGAGTGCAATTTGGAATTCTTCTAGAGAAAGTGGTTCAGTGAATACTTTAATAAAAATGGTTGTATTTGTCATAAAAATTGTCTTGAACAAAAGTTCTGAAGGGATCTTTTCAAAATGTTGAAGGGTAAGTGAACCATTCAAATTTTTTGAAGGATACTTTACAAAAGTTTCGAAGGGATCTTTTCAAAATTTTGAAGGGCATGTGTCTCAAACAAAAATCCTGAAGGGTACTTTGCCAAAGTTCTGAAGGGCATGTGACCCAAACAAAAATTCTAAAAGGTACTTCGCTAAAGCTTCGAAGGGAATGTGATCCAAACAAAATTTCCAAATAGGTCACTTATAGAAGTCCTGAAGGACACTTTTGGAAGAAGCACATTGATAAATTCTTTTAGATAATTTGTCTAAGGTAGGTGGACACTTATAAAATTCCCACATGATACTTTTGGATGGAGAGGACACCTACAAAGTTCCCAAATGATACTTTCAGATGGAATGGACTCTTACAAAGTTTTCCAAGGATATTTCAAAAGAAATATAGGTTACTTACAACATTGATGAAGGATAAGTGTGCAGTCTCAGAGGGCATTTTCAAAAGTGTCGAAGGATCAAAAAGAGTTAAAGGTCAAGCAAGACGGAAGAGATCAAAGGAGAAAAAATAATGCAATAATGTCAAAGAAAATGAGATGAGGTCAACATACTAAATTTAAACTACCAAGCCAATATAAATATCATGCATCTTTAGAGATCAAATGGTACGTGGAGCTGAGATGGAAAGATTGACAGACACATTTCAAATTTGGAACAAAAATAAATGAAGAACCATTGAAGTGAGTTAGTTACAAGAATCTGGTGAGATATTTGAAGGATATAAATAGCAATGGTTGAACTGAAATCATTATTCTAATTGTATGAGTGTGATAATTGATGTGATAGGGGAAGAATTTGAAGAGGCTCAGAGAATAGAAGTCAAAATAGTCATTTGCTTGTAATGAGAAGAGACAAGCAACGAGTGAAAAATGTATAAAGTAAAGAGACTTGTGTAAGTTTGATTTGATGAAAAAATCTAGAGTAACAAAGAATAGGGAAGAAAAATAGTCATCTTTTCATTTTTTAAATGAGAGGAATTGAGAGGAGTCAAGTCGTAGATGCAAAAATATGAGACTCATCTAAGTATAGAAGAGTAATGGTCAAATTGGAGAATACAAGAGTGTCAAATAGATAAATTTAGACACGGAGAAAGGATGTAGGAAGATCACACAAGAGTGTGTTGAATGAGAAATGAGTAGTTGCATATTAGACATGAAATAAATAATAGAGACTTGGATTCTATTGTGAATTTGAAGTGTAAATGTCTAATTGGTTGGTGCCACCAAATTAAGTTGGGTTGGTGCTCAGTATAAGGAGTGGGTGTGTTGAAGGATCAAGGTGAGTTAAAGGTTGAGCAAGTCTAAAGAGATCAAAGGAGAAAAAATAATGCAAGAATGTCAAAGAAAATGAGATGAGGTCAACATACTAAAGTTTAATGACCAAACCAATATAAATAGCATGCATCTTTAGATATCAAATGGCACGTGGAGCTCAGATGGAAAGATTGATAGACACATTTCAAAGTTGGAACAAAAATAAATGAAGAACCATTAAAGTGAGTTAGTTACAAGAATCTAGCAAGACAGTTGAAGGATATAAATAACAACGGTTGAACTGAAATGATTATTCTAATTTTATGAGTGTGATAATTGATGTGATAGGGGAAGAATTTGATGAGGCTTAGAGAATAGAAGTCAAAATAGTCATTTGCTTGGAATGAGAAGAGACAAGCAATGATTGAAAAATGTATAAAGTAAAGAGACTCATCTAAGTTTGATTTGATGAAAAATTCTAGAGTAACGAAGAATAGGGAAGAAAAATAGTCATTTTTTCATTTTTTGAATGAGAGGAATCAAGAGGAGTCGAGTCGTAGATGCAAAAATATGAGACTCATCTAAGTATATAAGATTAATGGTCAAATTAGAGAATACCAGAGTGGAAAATAGATAAATTTAGACACAAAGAAAGGATGCAAGAAGATCACACAAGAGTGTGTTGAATGAGAAATGAGTAGTTACATATTAGACATGCAATAAATAATAGAGACTTGGATTCTTTTGTGAATTTGAAGTGTAAATGTCTGATTGGTTGGTGCCATAAAATTAAGTTGGGTTGGTGCTCAGTATAAGGAGTGGGTGTGTCAAAGGATCAAGGTGAGTTAAAGGTCGAGCAAGTCTGAAGAGATCAAAGGAGAAAAAATAATGCAAGAATGTCAAATAAAATGAGATGAGGTCAACAAATTGAAGTTTAATGACCAATCCAATATAAATATCATGCATCTTTAGAGATCAAATAGCATGTGGAGCTTATATGAAAAGATTGACAGACACATTTCAAAGTTGGAAAAAAATAAATGAAAAATAATTAAAGTGATTTAGTTACAAGAATCTGGTGAGACAGTTGAAGGATATAAATAACAATGGTTGAACTAAAATGATTATTCTAATTTTATGAGTGCGATAATTAATGTGATAGGGATAGAATTTGAAGAGGCTCAGAGAGTAGAAGTCAAAATAGTCATTTACTTGGAATGAGACGAGACAAGCAATGAATGAAAAATGTATAAAGTAAAGAGACTCATCTAAGTTTGATTTGATGAAAAATTCTAGAGTAATGAAGAATAGGGAAGAAAAATAGTCATCTTTTCATTTTTTGAATGAGAGGAATCAAGAGGAGTCGATTCATAGATGCAAAAATATGAGACTCATATAAGTATAGAAGAGTAATGGTCAAATTGGAAAATATCAAAGTGTCAAATAGATAAATTTAGACATAGAGAAAGGATACAAGAAGATCACACAAGAGTGTGTTGAATGAGAAATGAGTAGTTGCATATTAGACATGCAATAAATAATAAAGACTTGGATTCTTTTATCAATTTAAAGTGTAAATGTTTGATTGGTTGGTGTCATCAAATTAAGCTAGGTTGGTGCTCAGTATAAGGAGTGGGTGTGTCAAAGGATCAAGGTGATTTAAAGATCGAGCAAGCCTGAAGAGATCAAAGGAGAAAAAATAATTGAAGAATGTCAAATAAAATGAGATGACATCAACATACTAAAGTTTATAAACCAAGCCAATATAAATATCATGCATCCTTAGAGATCAAATGGCACATGGAGCTTAGATGGAAAGATTGACATACATGTTTCAAAGTTGGAACAAAAATAAATGAAGAACCATAGAAGTGAGTTAGTTACAAGAATATGGTGAGACAGTTAAAGGATATAAATAGCAATGGTTGAACTAAAATGATTATTCTAATTGTATGAGTGTGATAATTGATGTGATAGGGGTAGAATTTGAAGAGGCTCAGAGAATAGAAGTCAAAATAGTCATTTACTTGGAATGACAAGAGACAAGCAATGAGTGAAAAATGTATAAAGTAAAGAGACTCGTCTAAGATTGATTTGATGAAGAAATCTAGAGTAACGAAGAATAGGAAAGAAAAATAGTCATCTTTTCAATTTTTGAATGAGAAGAATCGAGAGGAGTCGAGTCGTAGATGCGAAAATATGAGACTCATCTAAGTATAGAAGAGTAATGGTCAAATTGGAGAATACCAGAGCGTCAAATAGATAAATGTAGACACAGAGAAAGGATGCAGGAAGATCACACAAGAGTGTGTTGAATGTGAAATGAGTAGTTACATATTAGACATGCAATAAATAATAGAGACTTGGATTATTTTATGAATTTGAAGTGTAAATGTCTGATTGGTTGGTGCTCAGTATAAGGAGTGGGTGTGTCGAAGGAGAAAGGTGAGTTAAAGTTTGAGCAAATCTGAAGAGATCAAAGGAGAAAAAATAATGTAAGAATGTCAAAGAAAATGAGATGACGTCAACATACTAAAGTTTAACTACCAATCCAATATAAATATCATGCATCTTTAGATATCAAATGGCACGTGGATCTCATATGGAAATATTGACAAACACGTTTCAAAGTTGGAAAAAAAATAAATGAAGAACCATTGAAGTGAGTTAGTTACAAGAATCTGGCGAGACAGTTGAAGGATATAAATAGCAATGATTGAACTAAAATGATTATTCTAATTTTATGAGTGTGATAATTGATGTGATAGGGGCAGAATTTGAAGAGGCTCAAAGAATAGAAGTCAAAATAGTCATTTGCTTGGAATGAGAAGAGACAAGCAATGAATGAAAAATGTATAAAGTAAAGAGACTCGTCTAAGTTTGATTTGATGAAAAATTCTAGAGTAATGAAGAATAGGGAAGAAAAATAGTCATCTTTTCATTTTATAAATGAGAGGAATCAAGAGGAGTCGAGTCGTAGATGCAAAAATATGAGAATCATCTAAGTATAGAAGATTAATGGTCAAATTCGAGAATACCAGAGTGGAAAATAGATAAATTTAGACACAAAGAAAGGATGCAAGAAGATCACACAAGAGTGCGTTGAAATAGAAATGAGTAGTTACATATTAGACATGCAATGAATAATACATACTTGGATTCTTTTGTTAATTTGAAGTGTAAATGTCTGATTGGTTGGTGCCATAAAACTAAGCTAGGTTGGTGCTCAGTATAAGGAGTGGGTGTGTCGAAGGATCAAGGTGAGTTAAAGGTCGAGCAAGTTTGAAGAGATCAAAGGAGAAAAAATAATGCAAGAATGTCAAAGAAAATGAGATGAGGTAAACAAATTGAAGTTTAACAACCAATCCAATATAAATACCATGCATCTTTAGAGATCAAATAGCACATGGAGCTCAGATGGAAAGATTGACAAACACATTTAAAAGTTGGAACAAAAATAAATGAAGAACCATTGAAGTGAGTTAGTACAAGAATCTGGTGAGACAGTTAAAGGATATAAATAGCAATGGTTGAACTGAAATGATTATTCTAATTTTATGAGTGTGATAATCGATGTGATAGGGGTAGAATTTGAAGAGGCTCATAGAATAGAATTCAAAATAGTCATTTAATTGGAATGAGAAGAGACAAGCAATTAATCAAAAATGTATAAAGTAAAGAGAATCATCTATGTTTGATTTGATGAAAAATTCCATAGTAACAAAGAATAGGAAAGAAAAATAGTCATCTTTTCATTTTTTGAATGAGAGGAGTTGAGTCATAGATGTAAAAATATGAGACTCATCTAAGTATAGAAGAGTAATGGTCAAATTGCAAAATACCAGAATGTCAAATAGATAAATTTAGACATAGAGAAAGGATGCAAGAAGATCACACAAGAGTGTGTTGAATGAGAAATGAGTAGTTGCATATTAGACATGCAATAAATAACATGGACTTGGATTCTTTTGTGAATTTTAAGTGTAAATGTTTGATTGGTTGGTGTCATCAAATTAAGTTGGGTTGGTACTCAGTATAAGGAGTGGGTGTGTCGAAGGATCAAGGCAAGTTAAACATTGAGCAAGTCTGAAGAGATCAAAGAAGAAAAAATAATGTAAAAATGTCAAAGAAAATGAGATGAGGTCAACATATTGAATTTTAAAGACCAAGCCAATATAAATATCATGCATCTTTAGAGATCAAATGGCACATGGAGCTCAGATGGAAAGATTGACAGACACGTTTCAAAGTTAGAAAAAAATAAATGAAGAACCATTGAAGTGAGTTATTTATAAGAATCAAGCGAGAAAGTTGAAGGATATAAATAACAACAGTTAAACTAAAATGATTATTCTAATTTTATGAGTGTGATAATTGATGTGATAGGGGAAAATTTTGAAGAGGCTCTTAGAATAGAAATCAAAATAGTCATTTGCTTGGAATGAGAAGAGACAAGCAATGAATGAAAAATGTATAAAGTAAAGAGACTCGTCTAAGTTTGATTTGATGAAAATTTCTAGAGTAACGAAGAATACGGAAAAAATAATCATCTTTTCATTTTTTGAAAGAGAGGAATTGAGAGGAGTCGAGTCATAGACGTAAAAATATGAGACTCATCTAAGTATAGAAGAGTAAAGGTCAAATTGGAGAATACCATAATGTCAAATAGATAAATTTAGACACATAGAAAGGATGCAGGAAGATCACATAAGAGTGTGTTGAATGAGAAATGAGTAGTTGCATATTAGACATGTAATAAATAATAGAGACTTGGAATCTTTTGTGAATTTGAAGTGTAAATTGTCTGACTGGTTGGTTCCCTCAAATTAAGTTGGATTGGTGCTCAATATAAGGAGTGGGTGTGTCGACGGATCAAGGTGAGTTAAAAGTTGAGCAAGTCTAAAGAGATCAAAGGAGAAAAAATAATTCAAGAATGTCAAAGAAAATGAGATGAGGTCAACATACTAAAGTTTAATGACCAAGCCAATATAAATATCATGCATCTTTAGATATCAAATGGCACATGGAGCTCAAATGGAAATATTGACAGACACATTTCAAAGTTGGAACAAAAATAAATGAAGAACCATTGAAGTGAGTTAGTTACAAGAATCTGGTGAGATGGTTAAAGGATATAAATAGCAATGGTTGAACTGAAATGATTATTCTAATTTTATGAGTGTGATAATTGATGTGATAGGGGAAAATTTTGAAGAGGCTCAAAGAATAGAAGTCAAAATAGCCATTTGCTTGGACTGATAAGAGACAAGAAATGAATGAAAAATGTATAAAGTAAAGAGACTCATCTAAGTTTGATTGGATGAAAAATTCTAGAGTAACGAAGAATATGGAAGAAAATTAGTCATCTTTTCATTTTTTGAATGAGAGGAATCGAGAGGAGTCGAGTTGTAGATGCAAAAAAATGAGACTCATCTAAGTATAGAAGACTAATGGTCAAATTAGAGAATACCAGAGTGTCAAATAGATAAATTTAGACATAGAGAAAGGATACAGGAAGATCACACAAGAGTGTGTTGAATGAGAAATGGGTAGTTGCATATTAGACGTGCAATAAATACTAGAGACTTGGATTCTTTTATGAATTTGAAGTGTAAATGTCTGATTGGTTGGTGCCATCAAATTAATCTGGGTTGGTGCTCAGTATAAGGAGTGGGTGTGTCAAAGGATCAAGGCGAGTTAAAGGTCGATCAAGTCTGAAGAGATCAAAGGAGAAAAAATAATGCAAGAATGTCAAAGAAAATGAGATGAGGTCAACATACTAAAGTTTAATGACCAAGCCAATATAAATATCATGCATATTTAGAGATAAAATGGCACGTGGAGCTCAAATGCAAATATTGATAGACACGTTTCAAAGTTGGAACAAAAATAAATGAAGAACCATTGAAGTGAGTTAGTTACAAGAATTTGGTGAGACATTTGAAGGATATAAATAGCAACGATTGAACTGAAATGATTATTCTAGCTTTATGAGTGTGATAATTGATGTGATAGGGGAAGAATTTGAAGAGGCTTAGATAATAGAAGGCAAAATAGTCATTTGCTTGGAATGAGAAGAGACAAGCAACGAATGATAAATATATAAAGTAAAGAGACTCTTCTAAGTTTGATTTGATGAAAAATTCTAGAGTAATGAATAATAGGGAAGAAAAACAGTCATCTTTTCATTTTTTGAATGAGAGGAATCGAGAGGAGTCAAATCGTAGAAGCAAAAATATGAGACTCATCTAAGTATAGAAGAGTAATGGTCAAATTGGAGAATACCAGAGTGTCAAATAGATAAATTTAGACACAGATAAAGGATACAGGAAGATCACACAAGAGTGTGTTGAATGAGAAATGAGTAGTTGCATATTAGACATGCAATAAGTAATAGAGACTTGGATTCTTTTATAAATTTGAAGTGTAAATGTCTAATTGCTTGGTGCCATCAAATTAAGCTAGGTTGGTGCTTAGTATAAGGAGTGGGTGTGTCAAAGGATCAAGGCAAGTTAAACGTTGAGCAAGTCTAAAGAGATCAAATGAGAAAAAATAATGCAAAAATGTCAAAGAAAATGAGATGAGGTCAACATATTGAAGTTTAATGACCAAGCCAATATAAGTATCATGCATCTTTAGAGATCAAATGGCACATGGAGATTAGATGGAAAGATTGATAGACACATTTCAAAGTTGGAACAAAAATAAATGAAGAACCATTGAAGTGAGTTAGTTACAAGAATCTGGTGAGATAGTTGAAGGGTATAAATAGCAACGATTAAACTGAAATGATTATTCAAATTTTATGAGTGTGATAATTGGTGTTATAGGGGTAGAATTTGAAGAGGCTCAGAAAATAGAAGTCAAAATAGTCGTTTGTTTGGAATGAGAAGAGACAAGTAACGAATGAAAAATGTATAAAGTAAAGAGACTTGTCTAAGTTTGATTTAATGAAAAATTCTAAGAATAGGGAAGAAAAATAGTCATCTTTTCATTTTTTGAATGAGAGGAATCAAGAGGAGTCGAGTCGTAGACACAAAAATATGAGAATCATCTAAGTATAGAAGAGTAATGGTCAAATTGGAGAATACCAGAGTGTTAAATAGATAAATTTAGACACAAAGAAAGGATGCAAGAAGATCACACAAGAGTGTGTTGAATGAGAAATGAGTAGTTGCATGTTAGACATTCAATAAATAATAGAGACTTGGATTATTTTATGAATTTGAAGTGTAAATGTCTGATTGGTTGGTGACATCAAATTAATCTAGGTTGGTGCTCAGTATAAGGAGTGGGTGTGTCGAAGGATCAAGGTGAGTTAAAGGTTGAGCAAGTCTAAAGAGATCAAGGGATAAAAAATAATGCAATAATGTCAAAGAAAATGAGATGAGGTCAACATACTAAAGTTTAACAATGAATCCAATATAAATATCAAGCATATTTAGAGATCAAATGACACGTGGAGCTCAGATGGAAAGATTGACAGACGCATTTCAAAGTTAGAACAAAAATAAATGAAGAACCATTGAAGTGAGTTAGTTACAAGAATATGGTGAGACAGTTGAAGGATATAAATAGCAACAGTTGAACTAAAATGATTATTCTAATTTTATGAGTTTGATAATTGATGTGATAGGGGTAGAATTTGAAGAGGCTTAGAGAATAGAAGTCAAAATAGTCATTTGCTTGGAATGAGAAGAGACAAGCAATGAATGTAAAATGTATAAAGTAAAGAGACTCGTCTAAGTTTGATTTGATGAAAAATTCTAGAGTAACGAAGAATAGGGAAGAAAAATAGTCAGCTTTTCATTTTTTGAATGAGAGGAATCGAGAGGAGTCAAGTCATAGATGCAAAAATATGAGACTCATCTAAGTATAGAAGAGTAATGGTCAAATTGAAGAATACTAGAGTGCCAAATAGATAAATTTAGACACAGAGAAAGGATGTAGGAAGATCACACAAGAGTGTACTAAATGAGAAATGATTAGTTCCATATTAGACATGCAATAAATATTAGAGACTTGGATTATTTTGTGAATTTGAAGTGTAAATGTCTGATTGGTTGGTGCCATGAAATCAAGCTCGATTGGTGCTCAGTATAAGGAGTGGGTGTGTCAAAGGATCAAGGCAAGTTAAAGGTTGTGCAAGTCTGAAGATATCAAAGGAGAAAAAATAATGTGAGAATTTCCAAGGAAATGAGATGAGGTCAACATACTGAAGTTTAACGACCAAGCCAATATAAATACCATGTATATTTAGAGATCAAATGGCACGTGGAGCTCAGATGGAAAGATTGATAGACACATTTCAAATTTGGAACAAAAACAAATGAAGAACCATTTTAGTGAGTTAGTTACAAGAATATGGTGAGACAGTTGAAGGATATAAATAGCAACGGTTGAACTAAAATGATTATTCTAATTTTATGAGTGTGATAATTGATGTGATAGGGACAAAATTTGAAGAGGCTTAGAGAATAGAAGTCAAAATAGTCATTTGCTTGGAATGAGAAGAGACATGCAATGAATGTAAAATGTATAAAGTAAAGAGACTCGTCTATGTTTGATTTGATGAAAAATTCTAGAGTAACGAAGAATAGGGAAGAAAAATAGTCATCTTTTCATTTTTTGAATGAGAGGAATCGATAGGAGGCAAGTCATAGACACAAAAATATGAGACTCATCTAAGTAGGGAAGAGTAATGGTCAAATTAGAGAATACCAGAGTGTCAAATAGATAAATTTAGACACAAAGAAAGGATGCAGGAAGATCTCACAAGAGTGTGTTGAATGAGAAATGAGTAGTTGCATATTAGACATGCATTAAACAACAGAGACTTGGATTCTTTTGTGAATTTGAAGTGTAAATTTCTGATTGGTTGGTGCCATCAAATTAAGTTGGGTTGGTGTTCAATATAAGGAGTGGGTGTGTTGAAGGAGCAAGGCAAGTTAAAGGTCGACAAGTCTGAAGAGATCAAAGGAGAAAAAATAATGCAAGAATGTCAAAGAAAATGAGATGAGGTCAAGATACTGAAGTTTAATGACCAAGCCAATATAAATATCATGCATTGTTAGAGATTAAATGGCACATGGAGCTCAAATGGAAAGATTGGTAGACACATTTGAGAGTTGGAACAAAAATAAATGAAGAACCATTGAAGTGATTTAGTTACAAGAATCTGGCGAGATAGTTGAAGGATATAAATAGAAATGGTTGAACTAAAATGATTATTCTAATTTTATGAGTGTGATAATTGATGTGATAGGGGCAGAATTTGAAGAGGCTTAGAGAATAGAAGTCAAAATAGTCATTTGCTTGGAATGAGAAGAGACAAGCAACAAATGAAAAATGTATAAAGTAAAGAGACTCATCTAAGTTTGATTTGATGAAAAATTCTAAAGTAACGAAGAATAGGGAAGAAAAATAGTCATATTTTCATTTTTTGAATCAGAGGAATCGAGAGGAGTCAAGTCATAGACGCAAAAATATGAGACTCATCTAAGTATAGAAGAGTAATGGTCAAATTGGAGAATACCAGAGTGTTAAATAGATAAATTTAGACACAGAGACAGAATGCAGGAAGATCACACAAGAGTGTGTTGAATGAGAAATGGGTAGTTGCATATTAGACATGCAATAAATAATAAAGACTTGGATTCTTTTGTGAATTTGAAGTGTAAATGTCTAATTGGTTGGTGCCATCAAATTAAGCTAGGTTGGTGCTCAGTATAAGGAGTGGGTGTTTCCTTAGAGTTGTTACTCTTAAAATAGGAGATTGGTGTCTCCTTGGGATGGGTGTCCTTAAATGTAACTACTGAAGTTTAGTTAGTGAGACAAAATTTGTGAGGCTAGATTAGAATAGTAGCTTCTAGCAACATTCTCACTGTGATTTTTCCCTTTGAGTTTCCATGTATAAATCTGGTGTTATGTGTTGTGCTTTTGTACATGTGATATGTTTCACTTATTTTTTTAAGATTGCATATGTGTAAAATTCATCTTAAAATTTTTAATAAATTCATTTTACATATCTACTAATTCACCCCCCTTCTTAGTAGATAGGTGTGTTCAACAATGGTATCAGAGCCAAGGGTTCCAAAATATAAGATTAATTAGCTCAAGTTGATCTTGGAGTTTGAACACAAAATGGTCAATCATGAAGGAACTTCATCAAATAAGACACCTTTGTTTGATGGGTCTAACTATGCCTTTTGGAGCATAAGGATGGAAGAGTATTTGACCTCCTTAAGGTTTGATGTCTGGATGTCCATTGAGAATGGATACACACCCCTTGTTGTTTCTCCTACTCAAGCAATGAAGAAGGCATGTGAAAACAATGCCAAATCTAAGAATGTTATTCTTGTGGATTGTCAAACAATGAGTTTGTTAAAGTCATGCATTATCAAAGTGCAAAGGACATATGGGTTAAATTAAAGAGCATATATGAAGGAGATGACAGAGTAAAACAAGCCAAGCTTCAAACACATAAGGGATAGTTTGAGAGCCTTAAGATGAGTGAGGAAGAGAAGATTATAGACTACCTCCTTAGGGTAGATGATATTGTAAATGAAATCAAAGGACTTGGAGAGATAATGGATGAATCAGTCATTATTAAAAAGGTTTTAAGGTCTCTGACAACAAAGTATGATTCTAAAAAAATTTCCATTGAAGAAGCAAGAGATCTAAATAATATCACAGTAGATGAGTTACATGGAACTTTCACTGCATATGAGATGAGGCTAGGAGATGTAGAGTCATCCAAAAGAGAAGTTGCTTTCAATATTTCTAAGCAGGTAGAAGAAGAATAAGCTCCTAATTCTAAATTTGAGGAGGTTGATGATGTAGAGGCCAATTTCATCAAAAAATTGAAGGACTCAGGTAAATACAAAGGTAAGTTACCCTTCAAATATTTTAATTATGGAAAGATAGGTCACTTTGCTATTAAATGTCCACATAAAAGGAAGGATGACTCTAATTCGGCTGAAAAAAATCAAAAGAATAAATCCTATTATCCCAAGAAGAAGAAAATTTTCTATAAGAATAAAAAGGGGTTGTACTCAAAAGAAGATACTGACTCGATTGATGACAATAGTAGTTCAAGTGATGAGCATGATATTGCTTTTATGGCCAAACAAAATAAAGTTTTTTATGACTTATGAATCAATTTATTTATGCCAAAAAGAAGAGGACTTAGATGATGAAGTAGAAGAAGAAGGAGAAGTAAATCTGGAATGTGAACTCATCTATGCTTTAAAATAAATTGACAAGCTTAGAAAAGAAAATTCTAAACAAAATAAGCTTAGTCAAAAGGAGTTTGAGAAATTAAATAAAAGAAATGAGGAATCAGATCAAATGATAGTAATTTTGAAGACCCAAGTTGAGGAGGCAAAGAGGATATAGGATGTGGTCAAAACTAATTTTCAAGCAAAATCCTTAGAATGCTTGAAGATGGAGGAAGAAATCATGGACCTAAGAGAAAAGCTCAAAAAGGCCAAATAAAAAATTGATAAAGGCTTGAAACTGAAAAAAGGATCTACAATTTTGGATGGGATGATCAGCTCACAAAAGCCCCTCAAAGAAAAATTAGGTCTTGGGTATGAGAAAGGAAAGAGTCCCATGCTGAGTATAACTGGGAATATGTATAAAAACTTCAAGGCAATAGCAGAATCAAGAATCAAAAAAGAAGAAAATCACATTTTTAAAGAGAAGAAGAAAAGTAATAACTCTATTCCTACAAAGACCAAGGTTGTTGCTACAAAAAACAACATAACAGCAAGGAACGTGAAGAAGACAGAGTTCAGAAGACCTCCTTTATATCCCCAAATGAGAATGATAAAAAAATATTCTTCATCATTTTATGGTTATTGTTATAGATGAAATCAATTTGGCCATAAAGCAATTGATTGTAAGATTGTACCAAAGAGAAGGATAAGTTTCTTAAGTAAGAATTCATTTTCCCCTCTACTAGATCTAGATGTTTTATGCTACAACTATAATAATTTTGGGCATATAACAAAGCATTGTATAAAAAAGATTATTAAATCAAATTCTCATAATGCAAAAAGGGTTGAGACTCCTAAAGTGAACAAAGGCTCACAAATCAATGACAAACAAAGAAAAGTACAATCAAGAAACTCAAAGAGATATGGAAAAAGAATAACTAGTCCATGACCACCCAAACAATACTACATGCTAAAGAGAAAAATATGTGGGTCATAGATAGTGGCTACTCAAAGCATATTACCAATGACAAGAGTAAGTTAACCAAATTGATCCAATGCAAGGAAGGGACTATCAGCTTGGGAGACAATACTGTAGTCAAAATCAGAGGCAAAATAACCTTGCACATTGATGGCAAGCTCCCTACACATGATGTTCTTTATGTTAAATGACTAAAAAAAAAAAAATGAGTGTCAGTTAGATGTGTGATAATGGCTATAAAGTCAAATTTGATGCTAAAGGTTGTGAATTAATAAGGTCTAGCAAAACTGTTGCACAAGGAAAAAGGATTGAGAGTAACATATGTAATCTAATTGAGGTAAATGATACAAATTATATCATGGGAAAGACTAATGAGATCTAGTTATGGTACAGAAGGATGGGTCATGTTAACTTTGATAATTTAGTCAAATTAAGCTCTAACAAGTGTGTAAGACACATGCCTAAAATAACCAAGCCTGTTGACACAATGTGTAGAGAATGTCAACTTGGTAAACAAACCAAGGTCTCATTCCAAACTAAAGAGTATGTAACTACAAAACCTCTATAGATAGGTCATATTGATATTTGTGGACCAACCAAGATAAGAGGTTCCAAAGGAGTGTATTATTTCATGATGTTCGTAGATGACTACACTAGAATGACATGGGTAACCTTCTTAAAGGACAAGTCTCAAGCCTTTGAGAAATTCAAGATTTTTAAAGCCATGGTTGAAAATGAAATTGGTAGAAAGATCAAGTGCCTAAGATCTGACAAAGGTGGTGAATTCACTTCAAATGAATTCATAGACTATTATGAAAAACATGGAATTAAGAGACACTACTCTACTGCCATGTCCCCTTTCTAAATTTAACACTTTCTATTTATACCAAACCCAGTTTCCTAAAATAGTAATTCAGGACCTAAGAAAGTTGTTTTTTCAAATTAAATTAATTTTGGTAGGAAATTAACAACTATTCATGAATTTTTATTGGGGACCATGGTGGGCATGGCTTTGTTAGCATAATTTGAGTTATTACATTGTCTAGTTAAGCTTAATTATGTAGTTCGGCGATCAATTTTATTGCAGCGGTTAGGTGCTTAGGTGGCGTAGGGATCTATCGATAGTTACAAGATAATTGAATCTCTCTTTGTATATAAACCTGTTGTTATTCAATAAATGTATCGAAGCATTCAGTTCTTATTATCCTTCATTGGTATCAGAGCGGAGAACAATCAACAGTACATGTGCATTTGGAAGTTTGTTCGTTGATTTCCATGCAGCATAGAAGCGTGACCTGTAGACCTATCATGTGATGGGAGATTGACCTATTGACAGGGGCAGTTTTCATATGCACCACCCCGTTGATGAGGAAGAATAATATTTCCCAGACCACATCTACTGTCATTCATTGATTTCTGTGTGGACTTCAAAAGCAGACAGCGATTCACAAGTCTACATCTAGACTGTTATCTTCAGATCCACATTGAGTCACCGAGCGTAGCTAACTCCACAGTGGCCTCAGATTACTAAGATAGATTAGTTGGTGAAATATGAAATTTTGTAATAGTGAAATAACAAATTGAAGATACGAAATTCAATTCTCCCAGTGAATTGAATGTTTTGTGGTGAAATCATGCATGTAGGCCTTACAAACTGAAGATACCTTCACAACAATTCACACCACCAGTCCGTGATTCTTTCTGGTCAACATGCCATATCTCACCTTCCAATTCCTCACTGGCGATTTAAATAAAGAGGTCATCTTATTTTTTGTGTATTCATTTTAGTTTAAATTTATAGCTGTTCAAATATCTTGTGTTAGCTTTATGTTCCTTATCAAATCCTTATATACGTCTAGCTCAGCTCTTTATGCATCCAGTTTCTACGTGTATGTCGGTCGATTAACAAGTCAGTTAACAAGTTGTTTAAATTTTTAAAATAAAATTAATTAAAGTTCTTTAATTTTTTCGTAGTGTTTTGACTAAGTTTGTGTTTCTAAGTTTGTTTGTTTTTTTTTGTTTTTTGTTTTCTTTAATATAGGTTTATTTGTTTAAAAGTCTTTGAGTCTTTTTGTTTTTGCTCAAAAGAGTTATTTTATAAAAATTAAAAAAAAAGTCAAAACGTGTTAATATTTTTTGGGTTCATTGTTGATATTGTTAAAAATGTCAAAAATTTCTTGTATAAATATTCCGACGTCTTGAGTCGAAGTGTCAGTTTTATGTTAAAATTGTTAAAATCAAAGTTAATTGTTTGTACAAGGATGCACTATCAAATGTTGCCAAATATCAAATGGGTCCAAACTGTGGGGAGGATTTCTCATCAAGCAACTGAGCTTCAAATTTTCATCGGCTGAGTGAAGCAGCTTCATCTACTGGACGCTGGAGGACATTTGGAATCCTCTCATGAGTCGCCTACGACAAGGTCGCACCATTGCTATGGTGACAAATTTTAGTGTGTTTGTTTTATGTTTTGCAGTTTATTTTTCAATAAAGCACTGAGTATTATTTTCTAATTTGGTACCCCCTGAAAAAAAATATTGTGGGGAGCAAAAGCACTAAAGTAGCACTTGGTTCTTGGAAAAAGGTTTGTGGTAATCCGAGAAACCACCGAAGTGCAATAGAAACCACCTGCAACCCTTCAGGGTTGTGGTCAACTTGCAGCATAAAACCATATGGGTTTGTGGTAATCCTCGTAATCCAGGAAACCACTAAAGGTGTTAGTAGAGAGAAGTGTCCCTGTCACTTCCAGGGTTTTGGTAATCCTATAAAGAAAAATTGAGGTGTCACCAAGACCTTGAAGCCACAAAGATGACATGCCATCTCAGAAAGTGAGTAGGCTACATGGAGAGTGTAAATCTTTTTACAGTGTTTTTAATAAAGGGGGGACCACTATCAGGAAATATTATGTTTGTAGAAACAATGTAATAAAGGGGGGAATGTTAGCATAATTTGAGTTATTACATTGTCTAGTTAAACTTAATTATGCAGGTCGGCGATCAATTGTATTGCAACGGTTAGGTGCTTAGGTGGTGTAGGGATCTATCGATAGTTACAAGATAACTGAATCTCTCTTTGTATATAACCCTGTTGTTATTCAATAAATGTATCGAAGCATTCAGTTCTTATTATCCTTCAGGGTTTGTGGCAAAAAAAACCAAATACTTGTGATTTGGCTAGATAGCCGTGCAAGATAATGGATATTATTTTTGGAAAATCAGTTTGGAGTTTTGAATGATGGTTTTAAACTTGGCATCGGGAGTTACATTCTTGGCATGTAAGCATCTTCCTCTTGGGCGTTAGGATTTGGGCACCCAAATTGGTGTTGGAAATGATTTTTTGGGATTTTAATTACTTTGTCTGGCAAGTATTGTTCACTCTATGCATTGTTTCCTTTCACAGGTTGTGGCTTTCCTGCAGTCGTTGATAAACTATTGTGGGAAGAATCTCCAACGCTGAAAAACCAAGGAGATTGAGGCTCAGTGACAGTGGTTCTGAGGGTCTCCAGGAGCAATTTCACACAAAAGTTACATTGGTGCTGAAGGTTCTAATTTTTGATGTGTGTTTCGTCAAACAATTGGCAGGAGTAGTGTAGTTTGGAGTGCACAGCATGGAGTTTTGGGTTTTCAGTTATGTCATTGTTTATAACAGCATTTGTTTATGATTTTTGGAGTATTTAAATGTATGTTGTTGTTCAAAACTTTGTAAGAAGTGATGGAGAGTTTGTGTGTGGAATTGCAATTGATTTTTGCTGTGTTTTTTGTTTTCAGATTGAGTTTCCATTAATGTATTTTGCAGCAGATGTATATTGTTGTTCGTTGTTGTAATTAACAACAATATAATGCAAAAATCATGACAAATTTTGTAACAAGTCATCTCATTTCAATTGCACATTATTTAATTATCAAATTGGAGTAATTTGGTGAAAGTTGTCATTATACTCAATTTTCTCTCTTTTGAGTTTCGGTAAAAATAATAGGTTGCAAATTTGAATTTAATTTTTAATGAGGGATATAACATCTGACTGCGTTATTTTTAGAGATTTTAAAAGACAAATTTTATTTTTCCCAAATTAACTTGAAGCTCATAAGTATTACAAAAAGAGGCTAAGATATCAAGTTGTCTTTGGAGAGCCCTCATTGAGTGAGACATTAGAATAATGGCATCTGCAAATCGTAAAATTGTAATAGAGACTCCGAAGAGTAAACAATCATTTGTGGCACCTAATGTATTTGAAATTATTTCTTATAGTTCATCAATGTAGAGTCCAAAAAGTGTAGAAGAGAGTAAACACTCTTGTTTAACACTTACGGTACTCTAAACATCCTTTATCTCACCATCGCTTATTCATACCTTACTAACAATAATTTCATAAAATATTGTCCACGTAAAACGCAAAGGGTGGAAGACCCAAAACCCTAATCATGTCAACTAACAAGTATCAAAGAACTCTCCCAAATACCTCTGGAAATTCCACAAAACAACAATATACTCCAAACTTGTTTATCTTACCTTCCTCGATGAAGAAAGTCGAAGTGAAGAGACCATCAATCAGATGGTACTTCCTCCTCAAACTTGCTTGTCCTTTGCACATCAGCGTTCTCTCTTCCTAAATTATAACCTTATAATAGTTTAAAACTTTGCTTTGACTATAAAAAATGTTGGAAACCATGAAATTTGAGAAGATGACAAGGATGATGTGGTATGATATCGTCGTTTACAGGCCACAAGGGCCTGGATCTCTCTCAATCTTTGGCAGGCCATTGAAATCATGTCTGAAAAATCTTCAATAGTGTTCATGCTGTGAAAAAAGGAAAGGAAATCCATATGAAATATGAGCATAAAATGATCTAAAAAGCTTCTGGATAGACCTGCGATACAATATTTCAAACCATCCAAATTTCGAATCACTCTACACCATCCATCATCGACTGAAATCATGAGTATTGAATTCTGAAATCATGGGTATTGAATTCTATTATTAGTGGGTAACATTTCTGTATGTGAAATATGACTATTCTGTGGGGCATGATTATCCTGATATTACAGTGCCCATTGACTCTATCTTTCCTCTATTAGAATCTACATCTCTCCCACTTAGCATAAGATCTTCCCCATCAAGTCTACTCAACTTAAACATAAGATTTTCACCATCAAGCCCACTCAGATGGAAATGGAAAACGTGAACTTTCTATGGCCTCTACTGGTTGCTGTGTTGGTATGGGCACTTTTCAAGAGGAGGAAGGGTAGACATAATCTGCCTCCTGGGCCAATTCAATGGCCTGTAGTGGGCTCCTTATTTTCTGTAGGATTCCGTTACAGGCACAGAACCTTCGCAACACTGGCCAACAAATACGGCCCCATCATGCACCTCCGGCTTGGAGCTTCCAACATTCTTGTCGTCTCAAGTCCCCAACTGGCCATGGAAGTGCTTAAACACAGAGACTTGGAATGGTCCTCCAGGTGATGCATACTATTTTTTATGGCTTATTGTTTCTTGCAGCTGGTTAATTTGTCACAAATTTTATGAAAACTAGATTTGACAATTAGTAATTCTTTAAAACTATTCACCATGTTTTCCTATAAAATACTTATGTTTGCCAATTGTCTTCCAGACCTCCATCAGCTGCAGGAAAATACATAGGATTCGATTTCCATTCCCTGGATTTCGCCCCCAATGGCCCTCACTGGCGGCACCTCAGAAAAATCTGCATCACCCACTTGTTCAGTCCCGCCAGAATAAAGATGCAGTCACAAATACGCAGGGAAGAAATTTTAAAAATGGTAGATAATATTGCTGCTGGGGGATCTTCAAAGGGTGTTGTCGTTGATATGAGAAAGATGTGTGATTCTCTGGTTCTGAGTATAGTGAAAAGGATGTTGTTTGGTAACAAATATTCCAATCCGGAACATCCCATGGCCAAGGAGATGGAGTCATTCATGGAAGTTATGAAGGAGGCCATGATTCTTATTGGTGCGCTCATTGTCAGCGACCTTGTTCCTGGGCTGGATTGGTTGGATTTGCAGGTAAGCCTATATATTCCATGGGTAGAATAGTTTTATTCAATTGTACCATATAAAATATGTTTTTTTTTTTTTAATTGTATGCCTGAAGGCATTACATGGAATCACTGAATTATATAGAATGTTGGCATATCTGTTCATATTTCAGAAATAAATATATAGTAGATTTACAATGCTGATTAAGCATACATTTAAATCAGTGAGCTTCTTTGGCTAAGCAGCCATGAGTAAGGGCATCCACGCCATCAAAATCACTCAGGCACGATCTTGGCTTTGACCGCTTGACTCTCCATGTCAAATATCTAGAGGGATTTGTACTTTGATAGATGGATATAAGCAACAATCATTCTGACTAATTGAACTACAACCCTTATCAAATCTGTGTCTTAACAAAAATAAGGAATCAACATTGAGTTGAATTGTTTTAATATGGAACAAAATCCTCAACTAGACATATTCAACTGTATTTTATTAAAGCCTGTAATTTTTAGAACAACATTTTATTGAAGTTTATGTAGTCTTAAAAGAGGGGCCAACCTGCTCTTCACCCAGATTTAAAAAAATTGTTCCTCAAACGCTCTGTTCCACTCTTCTTCTGCTCTCCCTCAGACCAGCAATGACTCAATTCTACCAATTGAGAGCATAAATTGATCAAGGGAATAAATTTCTTGGCAAAGGCTGAGGGAGAACCTTGGCCTATCTGGGTATGCCTTTTCCTTTAAAGTGGTCTTACATAAGGATTATTTTTCTTCTTCTACTACAGAGTTTGTGGAATCAAGAAAAACTTTTGAGTAAAATTTAAATTACTTATATCTGCTATTTGGAACAATAATTCCTGAAACATATCAAGCAATCTAACAACTACACTTTAAGTATGCAATCCGATGAAGGGGGCTACTACCCCTATGTAAAGAGAGAAAATAGAAATTTTGCCTTCAAATTTGGAGCACGGCCATGTTTTACCAGGAGAGTTTGAGCCACTGCTTTTCAGTACAAATATTCTAGAAATTATTTCTGCCAAATGAAAGCCTGCCATTCAGCCAATTTATTTTTACATTTCTCTCTAAAATATAAGCATGCAATCTTACTGCAAATTCACGAAAAAGACTGTAAAGCACCTGAAAATTTCATCTCCCATAAGTCCTTTGTAGTATCAAATTAATTCCTTGTTTACATTTCTCTTTAAAATAAAAACTTTTATGTTGACGTTCTGAAAGAAAGGTTAGGAAAGCTAAAAACTTTATCTCCCACCAAACCTTTATAGTGCAAATGACTTTGAATTTTTCTTTGCAATACTGATCCAAAATATGGATCTAATGTACTAGCTATTCTAGCTAGATGTTCCTACCATTCCCAATTTATGTAGTTCATGTTTGTAAGATGCTATTGGAAGACATTTCATATTAAAACATTAGTTCAAATAAGTTGTAGTGGTAGAATCAATATGAAGATGATCCAGACATCCTCATAATGGTGAAGGCGGCAACTTTCAGCTATTGAATTTGAGAGGTTTGTCATAGATGACACAATTGTCAGTTTGTGCAGCCGGCAGTTGCATACCGCCAATATTTGTTGGTGATGATTGCGGCAGTTGCAGAACCGGCCAGGTAGTTTCATAACTATTGTTCTACATATTGCAGAATTTTCATCACCATACCAAACATGGGAATGGGAACTATTGCAAAAAAATTTAATCCATTACGATAGTTTGTTTGAGATCTTTGGCGGCCTTCAAGGTGAGGGGGGATAAGTACAACCTCTGTTGAAGGCAGAGAACATCTGAAACGTGATCAACAAGACAATGAGAATCGTTGAAGCTAGATTCACATTGTAAATTGCAAGTTTGAGTCTTTATTCATGTTGTCTCATTGTTTCCTTGCTATGAGTGGTTGTTTCAGTTGTGTTGGTTATTTGTGAAGTGCTTAAGATTTGCAAAGTAGTTGTGTGTGCAAGCTTGGATTATGTAGGAGTGAAAGCTCTATCCATGAAGGCCATGTTTGGTAGTAACTTATACATTTGTTGAACTACATAGTGGAAGAGGAGTGCAATTGCTTCACCCACTGGAGTTTTTTCCACGCCAGGTGTCTCCAGGATACATAGTGTGTTCATTTTGTGTTTTGTGTGATCTTTTGCTTCTTTTTTTATGTTCAGTTTTCTACACATTTCATTTCCAACACTTGTCTATCTTGTTTTAGCATTGAAAGCATCCTAGAATAGTCATCTATCATTATTTGTTGAGCTAAGATTATAGGATCCATATTGGTGAATCTTAGTGTAGAATATCCACCTATTTTACAGATTAGATTGGTATCAGAGTTGGTTTAGTATTAGTTTTAGTCCTTTTGTATGGTTTGGTGTGTTTGTGCCTACATTGTAGTATATGCCCATCACTAGAGCAAGTATTTCTAGTGATCAATATATCTTGGTTCCCTTTGCAGAAGATAATTTCCACAAGGAAGTGGAAGCAAGAGATCATAAGTATGGCCTCCATTTTGATGAAGAATATTCCCGTATTTCCACAAGGAAGTGGAAGCAAGAGATCTTAAGTATGGCCTCCATTCCAATGAAGAATATTTCCGTATAGCAGAAGAATGATTTCGCAAGCTTAAATGAGTGGCTAGCATCTCTCTTTCTATAAGCAAGCTTAACCAGTTGGAGTCCATCACGGGGATTCTCATAGAGAAGTTTGGTGTTTCTATGGAGGCATTGAAAGAAAATAAGGATGGTCAAACATGAGAAGGTGGAAGAACAACCCCGTGCCAGCCAAGCTCCATCTTCATTCAAGGTTGAGGCAAAGATAGAGATTCAGATATATGACGGAGATGTGAATGCAGAGAGTCTAGACCATTGGCTAGCCCAACTAGAGGTATATTTCAATTTGCATCAAATTAATGAGAGCCAAATAATTTCTTTTGAAAGATTAAAGTTAATCAATCATGCTTTAACTTGGTTTGAGAGTTATGTTCATACCTTGGTTGTTAAAAAGCTTCCCCCTATTACTAAATGGGATGATTCTAAGATGCTAATCAAGAAGTAGTTTTATTCTATATATTATGAGGAAAAGAGGTCTATATATTGGCAAATCTTGAACAAAAGAAAGACCAAAGTGTGCAGGAGTATACAAATGAGTTCCCAAGAAGATTGTCCAAATGGACAAGATAGAGCGGACTATGACATCTTGATAAAGTATGTTGGTGGACCCCATGGTCATTTGAGGAAACCTATTCTCTTGGCCAAGCCTACGGACGTAGATGAGGCTTGTTTTCAAGCTCACTACTTAGAGATGGATAAGAAGAAGGATCCATATACCTCTCAAAGCACTCAATATCAACAAGGTGGTTCTAAGCATAACGGTGAAGGTGAAGGAAAAGGTAAGCATAATGCTACTTCCATTTCTAAGAAGGATATTTAAAGGCATTGTGGGCATTATGATGTTGATACTCATTCCAAGGAAAATTGTTGGAAGCTACACTTGAAATTGCACCTGTTCAAGAAAACAAGGAGAAGGCTATGCCCTCTCTCAAAGGTAAAGACATTGGTTGCAGCTGCGATGTGGATGAGACTTTGTGTTGTACCTCTATCAATAGAGAGGAATCTTTGGATAGTAGTGCTCAAGACAATGAATTTTTTAAGTTTTTCCATATTAAAATTTAGATGAAGAAAATAAAAGTGGATGGTTTCTTTAATACTTATTCACAAACAAATTTGATAAGCAAGGAGTTAGTAGACAAACTGAAGATAGAGAGTTACAATTGTCCAAGCTTACTTTGAGTTGGGTAAAGAAAGGTGTAGACATCAAGGTGACCAAACAATGTAAAGTAAACTTTGGTATTAATGCATATTTTATCAATAAAGTTATAGTAGATGTTGTGCCTCTTGATGTGTTTTGTGTAGTGTTTGGCTGACCTTGTTTGTATATTTAGAATGCTATCTTCATGGGAAGGGCCAATCAATACCGTTTGGTAAAGGATGGTAAGAACTACATCATTTCAGCCTACAAAAATGATTCTAAAATCTCTTTGGCAAGTGCCTCTCAAGCTAAAGGACTTATTAATGCAAGTGAAAAGTTTGTGTTACTTCTTTTAAAAGATATTAAAAATTAAGAAGTGGCTGCACGTTACAATTATTGTAGCATGTTTATTAATGAAGAGCAAAAGCGTATGGGAGAGTTGGTGCAGCAATTCAAAGAAGTATTTCATGAGCCCACGGGATTGCCGCCATTGAGGTTTATTGAGCACGAAATTCAGTTGCTATTGGACACTTCGCTTTTAGGTATCAAGTTGTATAGATAGTCCTTAAAGGATGTCAATAAGGTAAAATAATAGTTACAATCTTTAATTAATCAAGGTGTAATCCATCCTAGTAATTTTGTGTGTGGTTCTCCTATTGTTTTAGTATCTAAAAAAGATGGTTCATGGAGAATGTGTTGATTATAGAGCACTTAAACAAAATAATCATCAAGAATAGGTACCCTCTTCCTTGGATTGATGATCTTCTTGATCAACTTCAGCATACCAAGTATTTTAAGGAAGTTTTAAAGTTTTGAAAGTTCAATTTGAAATCTAGGTATCACTAAGTGAGAATTAAGGAAGAGGACATTTGAAAGACAACATTTAAGACAAGGCAAGGGTTGTATGAATGGTTGGTTCTATCTTTTGGGCTATGCAATGCACTGGCTACTTTCATACAGTTGGTGAATAGAATAATTAGGCCATTTATTGATTCCTTTGTCATTGTGTATTTGGATGATATTCTTGTTTGCAGCAAAACTTTTGATAAGCATATTGATCATGTGAAACAAGTTTTGCAATTTTTAAAGTAGAACTAGTGTTGAATGAGAATAAATGTGAGTTTTCTCAACAATCACTTATCTACTTAGGGCATGTGGTTAGAGATGGGGAATTGAAGATTGATCCACAAAGAGGCCATCATGAATTGGCCAAAGCCTTTCAATTTGACTAAAACAAAGAGTTTTGTTGACGGAGTTCAGTGTTTGAGGAATTATATCAAGTATTTCGCTTTCATAGCCACACCTTTGCATGCCATTACAACAAATGGTAAGACTTTTATTTGGAGTAAGAAGCAACAAGATGCATTTGATATATTCAAACATAAGATTAGACGTACTCTCATATTAGCTTTTTATAACTTACAATTGTCTTTTCAGATAGAAACAAATGCTAGTAATTGTGCTATGGGGGCTGTCCTACTATAAAGAGGTAAGTCTGTATGTTACCATTCAGAGTTATTTCATGGTGCAATTCTAAATTATTGTACATACTATAAGGAATTATATGCTCTTGTCCAATCGGTCAAGAAATGGAAACACTATCTTATGGGTAAGAAAACTATTGTCCACATAGATCACCAACCTCTCCAATATTTTTAAACACAAAACAAACTTCAAAAAGCCTAGTAACAAGAATTTGAGTTTGTATATGCCATTATCGGTTCTTTCTAGGCCACGAGAGAGTATTTCCATGGATTTTGTAGGCAGGTTTCCTATGTCAAGGAAGGGCATGACTATCTCTTTGTAGTTGTGGACCGGTTTAATAAGATGTTTATTATTATTCCTTGTAAGAAGAATCTCAAAGGTAGTGATGCAGTTGAGTTGTTTTTAGCTAATGTTTGGGTTCATTTTGGTTTGCCTAGTTTTATTGTTTCAAATTAAGATTGAAGATTTGTTGGTAAGTTTTGGGCTATATTGTGGGAGAAGATGGATACCACGCTAAAACGGTCTATCACTTTTCACCCACAAACTGATGGGCAGACAAAATTTGTAAACATAACATTGGTACAACGCTTGAGAGGGTACAATAGGAAGTATCCTAAGACTTGGGACAAAAATTTGGTGTATATTCAGTATTCCTATAACCAGGGAGTGCATTCTTCTATTAGCAAAACTCCTTTTCAGACTTGTTTTGGCTATTTATCTCCATGTGCATTTGATGTTGTTTTGAGTCAACCATACAAAAGAAATGGGAGGTGGATCAAGAGTTCCACAAAACTGAAAATTGTATTGAAAAGTTCAGCAAATTCAGCTCCAAGTGCATGAGAGGTTGAAGAAGTATTCAGCAAATTTCATTGAAAAGATTCAGCAAATTTCATTTTGTGTTTTGTGTAATCTTTTGCTTCTTTTTTTATGTTCAGTATTCTGCACATTTCATTTCTAGCACTTGTCTCTCTGTTTTTGCATGGAAAGCAACCTAAAATGGTCATCTATCAGTCATTTGTTGAGCTAGCATTATGGGATCTGTGTTGATAAAATTTAATATGAAATATACACCTAGTTTATGGATCAAATACCTTGAGTAAAAATGGTTATGCCTAAATAATCCCCTTCGTAGATGATAGCTTGCTCTGCATTTCAATGAAGATTTTATCATATACTGTTTGGGACTGCCTACCCCAGAAAAATTGAAGTAATAACACCTCCATCCAACTCACACCTTATAAGTTGTTTAGAACAATTGATAATTGTACTCCAGACCTAAGTGGATTGACATGTTCTAGTTGACTACCAACTTCCAAGCATGGTCATGAGGTCAAGACTTAGGAGCACAAAATTTGAACCATATATAAGGTAAATGCAATGAATCTCTTTTTTTCTGAATGATAATAGCAATGAATCCGTTTTTTTCTGAAAGATAATAGCTTTGTATTAACACACCAAGCAATTTGTATCACAACATAGAATGATCAGGTTTCAAACCCTACCATACCAGCTTCCCAGAGTTCCATAGCCGACATATTCTTAATACAAGAAAACCATATCATGGCCTGCCTTCTTCACTAAACTACTGAATGCTGTAATGTACAAAGAAAAAAATGAATAATACTTTCAAGGAGTGCATCAATTGCACTAATTCTTAGTAATTTAAGCATTTGAAGTATCCCATACTATCTCTGCTATATTTTCTCATGGTACTACGGGCAATACCTTAACCCTGCCATCTAGCTCTTACTATACATAAAACCATAAAATTCAATATCACGGATCACACCTCCCAACCAAAAGTTTATAAGCATGTATTTCATCATGATTCAGCATACAAGTCAGGGTGTTGTCCACGACATCTTTCCAGATTTTTAGGCATGAAGTTCCTTGCACAAGTCTGAACATCTTTGCTTCCACTTAATCCTATATAACATCTATATGTGGACTCTTGCTCCTAAGCTCCTCTAGCCCATGTTGGAAGATGTGGGCAAAGGTTGAAGAGCCAGAATTTTCACCCGCCAATTTTTTTCCTTAAAACTTCCAATGCTTTCTCAGCATTTGTGCATATTTACCAGGTTTTAGCTTTAGTTTTATCGGTTGATTTCCATGTTAACTGCGGAAGTTATTATTTTGGCAATGGACAGCCTTCGTTGGCTTCTAAGTTCTCACTGATGAAGGTGGTCCTCCTAGCGTATGCTATCAGGATGTTAATTTTAGCTATTTTTCTAAAAGGCTGAAATTTTATTAAATTTAGCAGCAGTAGTGACTAAATTATAATTGCAGAGAACATGTATATCTAAATGGAAGTTTATAGATTTCATACTACTGCTTATGATGATATTGATTATTACGTGCTCTGTAAATTACTTCAGACTCATTATGTGAGGGGGTCCAAAAAGTTTTTGCCTGCCCACATAAAATTGGTTATGGTGATTAGATTGCTAATTTGGAAAATAAGCAGACTGCCATTTTCTGTAATTTTGTTTAGTTAAATAGTTTTTTAAACTCTTGTTACTGTGTTAAAAAGTAGTTGTTTGAGACATTTTATCAAACAATTCCTGTGCCCTATTTCATTGGGAATCACTATCCCCACAAAGTTCCTATTTGGGCACAACCTTGGAGAATGCAGGCAAAGGCTGCTGAGTTTAGCAGCCATGTTTAGATGAGCCGTTTATTAAAAGTTAAAACTTAGGCATATTTAAATATGATAAGCTTCTACCTCCCTCCCTAAGCATAGGCTTCTTCCCTGATAAGGATTCTGGTATAAGATTCCATATGTCGGAATGAAAAATTTATACACCTAAGAACAATCATATTTCTACAGTCCGTTCCAAATATGCTAAGTTATTTCTGGTCTTAATTGTGTGAGAGCTTTTTGAATCGACATTTCGGGTCACAATCTGTGAACCATCATCAGAATGAGAAAATAATAGTTCACAGAGTGTGACCCGAAACAATTCAAAAGCTCTCACACAGTTAAAACCAGCAATAACTTAGCGAATTCTTACGCAATTATAAATTCTTACAAAAATGAGTCATTTTGTACCTAAGCCATAATCATGTCTTACAAACCTTCTTTTTCTCACAAATATTGTGATTCAAGTTATTTATACAACAAGCTCTGATCTGTAATCCTTATTGTTTATGGAGATAATCGGCTACAGAAGTTATACCGTGGAGCCTATTTTTGTAATGTCATAATTTTTATTTTTCTCACAGGGTTATGAGCGCAGAATCAGAAAGGTAAGCCAAAGCCTAGAGAGGGTTTACAAGCTCATCCTAGACGACCATAAGAAAGATCTGGAGAACGAATATACCGAGGAGGCGAAGGATTTTGTACACATTTTACTGTCACTCAAAGGCGAAGAACAGCTGACAGAAAAATCTCTCATGGGACTGATGACGGACGTTTTCCTGTTCGGCATAGACATCACAGCGACCGGGATCGAGTGGGCCATGGCTGAGCTGATCCAAAACCAGAGGGTTCTGAAAAAGCTCCAACAGGCAATTGACAGTGCCATTGACGGCCGTTTAGTGGATGAATCCGACACATGCCGAATTAGTTATCTGGAGAGCGTTGTTAAGGAAGCTCTCCGTCTTCATCCACCGGTGCCGTTGACAGATCCACATTACAACGAAGAGGCCACAGATCTAAGCAGCTACAAAATCCCTTCTAAATTTGTCATGTTTGTGAATATATGGGGAATGGCACATGACCCTAAATTGTGGGACGAGCCTTTTGAGTTTAGGCCTGAACGATTCGAGGCGTGTCTGGACTCGAACGTGTCTGGAAATGACTTTAGATTTATACCATTTTCTAGCGGGAGGAGAAAGTGCCCTGCCTCTAATCTGGCATATTTGAAGATGCAACATGTCATTGCTGTTCTGGTGCAGGCGTTTGAGTGGTCACTTCCTGAGGGGCAGCAAGATGTAAATATGGAGGAAGGATTTGGAGTTATTTGTCCCATGAAGGTCCCTCTGCTTGCACTTGCTAAACCTCGGCTGGACTTTCTACATGCTGCTACTGCAACCTGAATTCATCCCTTTCTCTCGCAAAAGTCCACTAAAGCAAATAAAAAACAGATAGAATTTAAGTTCTATGTACAGAAATCATGAAACACTATTGGACATCCATGGATTTTTGTGAATGTTTTGTTGTTTTCTACGGATTGGCTTGGACTCAAATCTATGACCTCGGGCACTCTGCAACTCTATTTATTTTTTATGTTTTATTCTGTACAAAATCTTTATTTGTGGTAAGTGCAGATTGCAAATCTGAAGTTTGTAGACAGCGACAAATGGTAATTTGTCTACCGTGTTCTTCTGTTAAATTTTTTTATTGTTGAAGGGTGATCACAGCAAAAACCATGATTTGAGTCTGCATACTGGTCATGCAATGGAGGTTAGGGAAAGGGTGCTGCTGCCCTTTGATACCATACAGTGCAAGGATTATTGATCTCCTTTTTGAAGACTCTATAACCATACACTTTGGGGGAAATCATACAAATATATGAATTGTGAGAGAAGCTTGAACCCTGCGTCGAGATTTTCTCTTCATTGATAATTCTTTGAGTTTTAAGTTCGAGCATTTTGACCTTTTGATTTTTCCATGTTTGTTCTCTAAGAGGATCTCCTTCAACTCCAATATTAGCCCTATTACTTTCCCTAAAACAATGCTTGAAGTGTATATGGGGCTTTTAATTTTAAGCTCTAAGATTTCCTCAAGAAAACCTTGAAGATCCCAATCATTGCATTTTGCTTTATTAAGTGACATGATACTCAATAAAGATTCTCCTTCAAAGATGATGTTATGCCACTTAAGTTTCACAACAATAAGCATATAAGTACGAAGAGCCATAAGTTCAGCGTTATTGTTTGTAGTAGGATGAAGCCAATGAACAAAGGCAATCAATAGCTTCCCCTCACTGTCACATGTTATACCACCACTTCTTGGGATGCATGGATTACCACGAGCTGTCCCATTCAAATTAAATTTGATCACATCCTTGGGTGAAGGAACCTACTTAATTTCTACCCAGTTAATAGTTTTTCTTTTTTTGTTAGAGCTTAGAAACCCATATCTTTGCTGAAACTATTATTTTCGACTAGATGCTATTTCACAATCACTTGGTCCCTATGCATAAGACCTGAAAGATTTTGTATTTTCTTTCATTCCATAGGAGCCCTGGTAGGAGAGACCTCTGCACAATCATTTCCTGCAAACTAGGTGGGAGAGGATTTTGTTGTTTAAATTCAAACTCTAGTTTTGACCACAAGTTCCAAGCATAATCGTAAGAAGCAACATATGATTGACATTTTCTGCTTACTAAAAAAAGGGGGGGCATTGGGAGGGTCCTATAAAACCCCTCTTCATTAAAATATTCTATGTTAAAATTATAGCTTGGCATGCTAGCCACAATTTTTTTTGCCTTGGGCTATCCTTCTTTCACCCATACTCTACCATGGCAAGAGAGAATAAAAAATCAAGTCCGATTAAGAATGAAGTTATATCCATCTTTAACAATGTAATTTATGTATGTGGATTCATTCCATATAAGTTTGTCTTTACCTTTTTTACCTCCTATTCTTGTTTCAAGATCCCTCTTGATGGTGATATGAGATGTGTAGCATTGGGGTTGATGGTCAATCAGATTTTTCAATCTCCTTTTTTGATTGATTTCATAGTTTCCCTTTATTAGGGAATCAACTACCTTATATCCTATGTGGATTTCAGCCCACCATTTTTTATTAACTATGCCTTCTTGAGCACTAATAGGGATGGGATATAGCTGAGCGTCATTCCAAAAGTTTGCTTTCTTTCATTCTTGAATGTCCCAAATTAAATCCTTAGCTATGATCTCTTTGGATTTGACTATGAACTTCCCCACAACTGATCTTTCATGTGACATTCTATGGATAAAGTTTGACATAGGATTAATAGAGATGAAGTATCATTGCCATTACACCCTCTGAAATATCTGGTAAAAAAACCTATGTCAAAGCTCCCATTTTAGCCTATGTAGGGAGCTTGACTTTCCACCAATGAATTTTATCTGCTTGAAAGTCTCTAAGCCCTTAGGTAACCCATTTTGTGCATATCCAACAATAATTGTAGTTCATAAGACTACCTAATTGAGAAATTTTGTTTGCTTTCCCATTTTGTACATATCCAACAATAATTGTATAAGACTACTAAACAAGACATTTTGTCAAACAATTTGATATGGTGTTAGTTTTTAGTTGATTGTACCATTGTAAATAATTGCCAAAAAAGGTTTTGACAAAAGTTTGGAAGCTGCAAATGTGTTGATTTTAATCCAGTCTTTATAAAGGTTACCAAAGGCCTTTAAAGGCAAAGCAAGATTGATGGATCCATTGTAGGAGATCGTATGAGTGATAACACCTATGTTAATGTCCACAATTTGAGGGACTAAGGTGTTTTAAATGTGTTTGATGACTTTGCTATGAAACGGGGGTTGTGGAATGAGATTTCCAAGAGCATCTATGAGGGGGAGTGGGCAAGAAATAGGATTTAGCATTCCCCATTGACGCTGTTGAAGTTGATTTTGCATTTGAATCATTTGAGAACTATTATTAGCTTGAATGTTAGCCATTTTACTCATTGCTTCTAGGATGATTTGGTTAGGACTAAGGATATTTTGGTTGGAAATATTGGCTTGAGTGGCCTATCGAGATGCACTAGATGAGGCATTAACATTGGTATTAATGTGAACACTTTTGGTAGGTCCACTGAGCGAAAGACCCACCATGTTATTTGCTATACTAAGCATGGTGGATGAAGAAGGAAATAAGGAAGTTTCAAAGCCCTATAGAAAAATTGTAAGGGAAGGGGAATATTCCATGTGAGAAGCCATCATGAGGTGATAAAAAACTACAAGGTCCTTGCCCCTATGCTTAGGGTGCTTTGTAAGATAAATTTTCATTTCATCTATATACTCTATGTCACATTCCTATTCAACCTCACAATCTTGAAGTAGGTGACCCTATCTAGTGGTTTTAAGGTTGTTATATGGCTCATAACATTTGGATTTAGTGGAAGCCATGCTACAATTGCTTGCAATTTTATCTTGAGTTATGAAAAAATTATAAGGTACACAACTATTCTTGGAAAATCTATTGGGGTTGCTTGTGTAGACATATAAATTAACATATATTGTTAAAACAATGCACTTGTGACCATCATTTTATACACAATTAGCTCGTGCCAAATTCCACGGTCGTAAACCATTATTCCTCTACTTCTATGTGGACTATCTTTATCTTTAAGCAACTTTGATAATTGATTTTTCCATTCCAAACAACCTAAGCTTATCCCTTGACTTATTCACACCTCTAGCATAGTTGTCTCTACTTCTCAGACAAGGTTGCTCCTTCAGGACTATCCCACTTGCCAGTGGTGTCTGAATATGCTAGTCTCATCCTCCCGCCAAATAAAAAAATAATTACTCAAATTCAAATTCACCTAATGGGTCATCCCACATGTTTTGCAAGTCCCATTAGAAGAAATTCCTAAAATGCCACTATATGAACACTATTTCTATCCTTTGAGAAGAGGTTGATATTTTTACAAATTGTCATATTTATTCTAACTACACTTTGAGAATAAAGCATCTATTTTTCCCAATTCTGAGTGCACACAACCTAAGTAGCCTGAACTAAGTCTAAATACACCTCCAAGGTCATAAACTATTGTTGAAGCATATAATTACATTACAATTACACCAACATATAACATTACACCAGTATTTCATACACACCAATGTAGCATGAGACTACTACATGGAGTTTGATCCTTTTTCGATATATTAGTATGTACGCAGTGCTCAACACAAGGGGTATTGAGGTCGAGCTCAAGGATTCTTCCTCATCCTGATATTGGTTCACATAATGTGACCAGAAACATTGATTCAAAAGAACTTACACAGTTACAACCAAAAGCTTCAACATTGTACATGGACTATAGAAATACTATTGCTCTTACCATTTTTCTTATTTATTTTCTTTATTTTCTGTGGCCTATTGAGATAAGGTTCCAAGTGAAGAAGAAGGTACATAGTGGATCACATAGTAAATCAAAAGCTTTTGCATTGTCACACAAAACCTACAAGTGAAGGTGAACCTATCAGATTTCACTCATAGGGTAAATACGCTTCCACATGTTGGCACACCCTACATATGCCATCAAACGCTGAACTTATCTAAATATTGTGGCCTTGTCCCATATAGATGCAAAACCCTTTTCCTAATTCACAATGACTTCACACACCTCTACATCAAGTTACACACTCTCAATCATAGTCTTGCATATCTGATTTTCCAACTAAGTTATTCTTTTTTGGTACTTTCCCCTTTTAACATATTTCCAAAAATAGTAAGTTCCATATTAGTTTGTATGATTTATTGTATATATTAACATTATGATTTACTCAAGAGTTTGTCTAAATTAGACTAGGTTTATTTTTTAATCTTCAGTTTTGATAAAACATATTGGTGAACCCGCTCATTTTTTAATATTGCAAAACACTAGTTGACGTAGAATTCTCCTATTATTTTTCATTGCTATTAGGGTTTCATATTGTTAATTTCTAATTTTTTGATAATCATGATCATAATGATTTAATGTATCTATTATTTCTTAGTCCTTTTTTTCTCATTTACATGTAGCTTGCCCATAATATGAAAAAAAAAATCAATTGCATAAAATTCCATGGATGCACAATTTAAAGGAAAAGATAAAAACCAAAATCAATAAAGAGCTTAATAATGAACAATTATACGATGTTTATTTTTGCATGGCTCAGTTTGAGTTGCCACGTATTAATACTAAACATCAAAGGGCTCAGTTGGTTCCTTTTGTTCCTCTTACTCTAAACCTCCCAACTATCCTAACTCATATCCCACCTCTACTATCCGCCTTAGGCTTATAGTAGATTTTATGGTCCAAGTTGTTGTCACTAGACGAGGTCAGGTACCTCCCTCAAAAAGATAAGAGGAGCTTGCTCAATCAATCCCTTCCCATCCCCAACCCAATCCAATGGGACCAGTTAATCAATCTAAAGGGTATGATATTATTGATTAGTTACAGAATGCATCAACTAAGATTTCCATGTCAGAATTACTTGAGAAATTTATTATTTTCAAGAATATTTTATTTCAAACATTGAATCAAACACCTATGCCTCTTGACACATAGTCTTCTTATTTTGCATCTATTGTAAATACTTTAAAGGACATTGAGGATGTTATATCTTTTGAAAATGGGGATTTTCCTCATAAATCTACTATCAATCATAACCTTCCTTTATTTATACAGGCTTGAATCAAAAGTACAACAAAGAAAAGGGTTTTGATTGATAATGGTTTAGGGTTGAATATTTTCAATCTTACATTCTTAGAGACAATATGTATTAAAATGGCATCTCTTAAAAATACATATAAGAATATCGAAGGATTTGATGATGTACCTCGCCAAGCTTTGGGTTATATCACTTTGGATATCAAGGTAGGGACAAAAATATTATTTACTTGGTTTCCAATAATGCCTAATCATTTTCACTATAATTTACTATTGGGTAAGCCATGGATACATGCAATGGAAGTTGTACCTTTGACTCTACATCGATGTGTCAAATTTATACATGATGGATACTTATACGCATGCCTTGCTGATAATCAACCTTTCAAATATTGTAAGACTACAAAATCTACTACTAAGAATCAATCACACTCAGAAGCACCTTAGTCTGCTATAGTGCCACCACCAAATATCATACCTACATAGCAAATGCATACATATGAGGTTGGTGAATCTAGTAAAAATGATCAAAATTTGCAATCTATAAATGATTTAGAACAACACCACCTTAAAAAGTAGAGAAAAATGAGGATGTACAAGAATTACCTTTACTAGTAAATTTAGAGGATCCAAATTTCATATCTATAAATGTAATATCCCAAATGGGATATTTACTACAATTACCCAAAAACTATAAAATCCAAATTCAATACTTATGGATTTTATCTCAAAACTGAAACTCTATTCCCAAATCCCACTCTTACATTGATTTAAAACATTACACACTATAACTTCACACCTCAGGAATATAAAGAATTCAAGACTATCAAACATATATTGTACTTGATACAACCACACACCTTACATCAATTGCCACATTGAATGATACAATAGACACTAGTCATAACTAACTCCTTGCATAATACTAAATATTACATAACATAGAATGAACTACTCTCAACAAATTCTTACACACACGATATGAACACTGCCAACTAAGAATAAATCAATTACATGAAAGACATAATATTGGTATAATCAACATACTTACAAACTACACACTTTGAATATGATAATTTGTGACACTTTGAAGACCATTTGCAGCCTCTGAATGAGATCACCTCCAAGAACCGCAGGGTTTTCGTCCTTTGATCCTTCAAGCACCCAAGGGGTTTCATCCTTGAATCCTTCTTCTCCAAAGGGTTTTCATCCAAGGAATAATATGTATGAACATAAGTTCATAAATTGTCATAAAGACATGAAGTTGAGTTATAATTTGCAAAAGATGATCTTTACAATGAGAGAGCCTTCCTTAAGTAGAAAATGAGGAGAGCGAAGAGAGGAGAGAAAACTTCATGGGCAAGCAAGTAAATTCATCCCATTCAATTGGGATATGTATTGAGCAATAGTGATAAGCTTGGCACCTTGTAAAAGAGTCAAAAAGAGAGATCATGCTTTCTCCACCTTCTTGTCTTTGTCTCCCACTTCCATGTGACACATTACTCACACATGTGAAAGCAAATCTATAATAGTGATTCCTTGTCCTCTTTCCCATGTGCACCTAAGATTCCAAGACAAGTCTTCAATCATCTTTTTAACTTCTCCCCACACTCCAATCATGAATATGCCTTAGGAATGTGCCCCAACTATTCACCTTGTCTTATTCAAGCATGTGAATCACAAAAAGACAAACACATATTCGCATGCACTAGATTACACACACACACACACACACACTCTTGTGGGCCAAGCCACCTCATTCACAATCCACCTCATTACTGCATCACCTTCTACATCACTTTCCATGTCACCATGAATATTGTTTTTCGTGAATAGTGCTAGTGAATAGTAACATATGAATAGTCACCATGAATAGTGTTTTTTGTGAATAGTGCTAGTGAATAGTAACATATGAATAGTCACCATGAATAGTGACAATGAATAGTGTTTTCATGTATAGTGCTGATGAATAGTAACAAATGAATAGTGACCTGCTTTACTATTCCCTTTCATTACCCAAATTAGCCTATGAGAATTATATAGGCTAAGGGTCTCCTGCATATGTCTCATTTAGGAGAAGGGGACATGACAATAAAAGATGCTGATAATGGTTATAATGCTAGTTTCGATGATGATATAAATGCAATACACATGAACATTGATGATTGTTTATGTGGTTTAAATTTTACACCAGTTGACCCAGGGGAATATAGAAATGATTCAAAGGCAATAATTTCAGTGAACACAAACAAATAAAAAATAATAAGACATTGATAAATGAAATAATGTGTTACAATATAGATACTACACATAATACTATTTTATTAGGTGTACCATAGACTACTTTCTTTGTCAAATTTAGTATTTCCAAAGAGTAGGAGGCACAATACATATACCAAAGCATTACAAGTTTTAACAATTCATTGTTCATAGATTCAGTAAATAATATGGAAACCATGGATATAAAACTAGTTATTAGGATCCAAGCTAATAGTGCACATGATAGACCACATGTTATGTTACAAATTTTACTCGACATAGAATTAATTGTTTTGCCAACAATAAGGTATAAATATATTAACCAATTATCAAATCAAGAGGGAAAAATCTTCTTTTATTTTCATAGTATAACAGGGCATGATACTAATACTTGTTCAACATTACAATAGAAAATTCAGAAATATAAGGATAAAGGCACTATTCATATTATACAACCCATACTACCAACTACTAAGGCTCATTGTCAAGGTCAAATATGCAGAAATTACAAGAATCCAAGAAAGAATCCTTTGACTATTTAGATTTTTATTGAGAATGAGTATAGACATAATGTACAAATCGATGAGGACACATAGCTAAATTTATGTACATTTACATTAATTCAGCACATAGGTCATGGTCAAGATGATTTCTAAAAAGTTGTATATTACCAAGGTTCAATATGACATATTAAAATACCAGTTGCCTGTGATACCAAATTTGTAGACAAACTACTTTTTATCATGCAAACAAACAATCAAATATGTGTTGCATTGGGTCCACAATGGTTGCAGGTAATGGAAGCTACAATTAATAAGTCACATCATTATTTAAATTCAAATTTGAATATAGTACAATTCACATTCTTCATGATGGCATTGATGACATTCATAGATTCAAAAATGATAACCAAGGCTCAACGTTTATTTTTCCAAAAACCACACATGACATTTCCTACACAATAGAACAACATGATTCATGCCTTCATAAGATTCATAAAAATTCAAAATATAAGGCTAACATTATAGAGCATGACATATGATTATCACAATGACGATAATTTTTGGGCATTTGAAAAGATTTGATATCTAGAAGTTGATATTCTTCCACTAGCTCCACCGTTCGATTATCCACATCCCTTGGATATGTTGTTTGGATTTTAGCCTATCATGGTTTCATATATTAAAAAATACAAAAAATAGAATATTTCAAAAAATCTAAAAAGTAGGGCCTATAAAGGGTATGTGTAGTTTATTTACATCAGTTGATTCATGCTTCAGTATATGTAGTACTTCTTTATATCTAGTTTTATATTAAAACTTCTTCATAAGTGTACATGAGTGAGTTGGAAAACATACAGGTTTTCACCTTCACATATAATTGCAGATGGTGATATTGTCTTAGATCCAAAAAACTTATACAAATAAAAATTCTCTAATCCAAACAATCATGCATTATGCTCTTGTCCTATTCCGCCAGACTTGTCACAGTGAATACATGCTCTAATTTTTTAGATTCAAACTAGTTACAAGCCTTCTACATCTTGTTTACATCTCAACAAGTTCATTGAGGGCATCTCTTACATACGTTTTATCATTCTATGACTATCCTTATTGTTCATATTATAAATACCTTATGTTGCACAAAATCTTTGCATATTTTCTCACTCACTTTCATATTGTTATCTTGCTAGATACCTAAGTTTAAAAATATACTAATGTTAAAAACTACTTATGTAGGTCAATTTCACTTATACATGCATGCTTGTCATGTTTCGTATTTTTGTTTCATGTTCTGTGTGTATCTCTTTGCTCTAGATTGTGGACATTTGAGCATGTCCTTGTTTGTGGCTCTAAGTCATATTGCATTCTTCTATGTGTGAGAATGCCATTTTAACATGTCCCTTATATACAACCCCTTAGCCTTCTTACATGTTTCATGTTTCCTTTCATGTACTCTTTATGTGTGTGTCATCTCCATGACTCTTGTTTGCTATTGTATGCTTGGTTTGTGATGCCATGATGGATATAATGTATCCCCTCCAAGTTGTTTTATATTGGTTTAGATTACTCATTAAATGATCATTATTCACTATGTGCATCATTTCTAACATCTATCTAGACATGATACTATGTATGCTTGGTTCTACATGCATCTTACCTTACTATATTGCTTAGTTTATCTATGATGATCACATGATCTTCAATGTGATCATTATTATTTTAGATCTCAAATTTTTTTATAGCATCGTTTGCATAAATTTTTATTTAGCTAAGTTATTGTGAAAGCTTTACAAATCACCTCAAAAGAGGGGGGGCATACAAAGTGGCTTGTATTAGAGAATAAGCTACAACAATACATTACATAAAACATATTATAGGTTTTGTTTAGTTGATCACAAGTCATACCCATATTTTCTCAAAAAGTAGTTATAGATAATAACACCCCATTTGGATAAGGGCATAGGCTGACTATGTCCATAACAATATGCTTTCATCATAGCAATAAAAAACAATAATTTTCAATTTTTTTAGAATTACATGCAATTAATAGAATAGTTTTCAGTAGCTAATCAAAAATAATATCAGGTTTTTGTACAAATTTTCTTGGTTTAGGGGTATCATGTGTAGATTGTGATCTAGAGTTTATATATATTTTACTCAAAAAATCAATTGATATTATTTAGAAATCAAAACCAGTATACTCAGATATCAGATTGGGGGCATGTGTGTGGCACGTGATCACTCTCTTGCTCAATTTGTGATAGTTTTCATGGAAGAAATCATAATTTATGGCATTCTCTATGTTGTATATACCAAACTCAAATCATATTAGTTTGCACTAATATTCACACTAGTTTTATAAGAAAAATAAATATTATTTCATCTATAGTGGTTGATTCAACCTTTTGCACCACAAGATCCATTAAAGTTCATACATGGAGTTCAAGCCACTCTACCTACCTTGAGTTATGTGATGATGGAGTTAAGCACACCATGATTTTTTAAGCACACTCTCTTTTCAATGAGGATTGGAGTGTGCATAGTCCAATCCAAGTGTTTCAATGAAAAAAATATCTAAGGGTTCCACCCTCTCCAGTCACGAGTTTTACGCTAGAACGCACAACAATTCATGTATCTAAATAGGTGTAATCATTTCTTGTTATTTGATCTATAATTTTTTTTTGTCTTTGATTTCATATTTTTATCTTAAGGACTAATTTATACATGTATCATTACAAGTTTGTGTGAAACACAGTACAACGTGTGGTTTACATTCAAGACTATTCTTCATAGATAAGTTCAGGTATAACACTCTTCCTTTTATTCTAGTACCTTTTACTTCAGTGCATTACTAGAATAAAAGTGGGGGGGGGGGGGGGAGGATGTAGACATATATATTAACATTATTTCTAAAATAATGCACTTGCGACCATATTTTTATACACTTAGTCCTGCCAAATTTCATGGCCCTGAACTGATATTCCTCTACTCATACGTATACATTCCTTTTAATTATAATAATTAATGTTCCTATTACTCATTCCACACAACCTAAGCTCATCCATTGACTAATTCACACTTACAGGTTAGTTATCTCTACTTCTTCGACAAGGTCACTCATTCATGACTATCCCGTTTACTAGCAGTGTCTCAATCCATTGGTCTCATCCTCCTACCAAATAAAGACTAATTATTCAAATTCAAATTTATCTATTGGGTTATCATGGAATTTTTGCAATTATCATTTGAATAAATTCCTAAAATACCACTATATAAGCACAATATATATCATTTTGAGAGGAGGTTACCATTTTTATAAATTTCCAGATTTATTTTAACTGTACATTGAGAGTAAAACATTTATTCTTCTCAATTCTAAGTCCACATAGCCCAAATATCAATGAGCTAAGTCTGAATATACCTCCAAGGTCATTAATGATTATTGAAACACATAATAACACTAGGATTGCACCAACATATAAAATTACACCAACATTTCACACACACCACTGTAGTATGGGAGAACTACATAGAGTTTGATCCCTCTTTCAAGTATTGGTATGTAGGTAGTGTTTAACACAAGAGATATTTATGTTGAGTAAAAATTTAGCCACTAACCTCTTTTTTATATTTATTTTGATTATTCCTCATTATACATTGAGATAAGGTTTTATGTGAAGAAGAAGGTACATAGTGGCTCCCATAGTAGATTGAAATATTCCACATAGTAACATAGGACCTAAAAGTGAAGGTGCACTTGTCAGATTTCATACAAAGGGAAAAAACCCTACTAGATATCATCATGCCTTATAGATGCCAATGTAGGTAGGCCTTGTTCAAATAGAGTGGCCTTATCCTAGGTAGATGCAAAGCCCTATTCCTAATTCATAATGACCTCACACAACCCTACAATAAGTTACACAGTCTCAATCATAGTCATGCATGTCTAATTTTCTAGCTAAATTATTCCTCTTTGGTATTTTCCCCTTTTAATATATTTACAAAAAAATTAAGTTCCATATCAGTTTGTGTGATTTATTGTATATCTTAACATTCTAATTTACTCAACAATTTGTATAAATTATATTAGGTTTATTCTCTAATCTCCAATTTTGATAAAACAGGTTGGTTTCATAGTACTAGTATTGTTCTATAATCTTTGAAAGCCTTGGTGGTTTTTATTTTCAAACTAGTCCAAGACATGTTCCATTGTAGGAGTCAAATATTAATTGTATTGAGATGACCAATGTAGTTGATTGCACAATCATGTTAAAAACAAACTGTATTGCATTGGTTAATACAATAAAGAACTGAAATAAGAGATATAAAATTATATCATGCTGGTTGATGCAATACGATCACATAAAATAACTATATCAAGTTGGTTGATATAGTTGGAAGGAAATTGATAAATCTAAACTATATTGGGATGGCCAATGTAGTTGGCAGGGAAAACATAATTGTATTGGGATGTCAACTGTGGTTAGTAGAGAAAATATAACTATATCGAGCTGGTCGATGCAGTTGGGAACTGACTGATAAATGTGAACTATATGAGGCTGGATGATGTAGTTAAAAAACCATATAACTATATTAGGTTGGTTGATATAGTTGTCACACAAATAATGGTATTGAGTTGACTGATATAGTCTAAAAATCAAACAAGCTAAAAATTTAACAAAGTTGTAGTAAAATCAAAGAAAGGAGGTATTACTAAGTAGGACATTTTTGACTTGTAATCTCTCAAATATACCAATCCAAGGCATAAATATGAACAGGGCCCAAAGGGCACTGCCTACATAGAATTCCACCATCTCATAGCTGCACTATCTTGTCTCTAAGGTACCTTGAGAGTAACTTCCTGGGACTAACCACTTACTAGTGCACTAGAAAATCAAACTATTGAAAGGCTTCTTATAGGTTGAAAAACATAAACCTGGACATTTATGATATACTATGAGATATGTAAAAAATAATGCCCATATATAGTTTTTATAATGGCTTGAGTATTGGGATAATTTTCACACCGTGACTTAGGTAAAACTGAGGACCACTTGACTTGTAATGACAACTCCTATGAGTTTTATAATTGTCAAAACATAGTTCTAGAAAGAGACAAATAAAAATAAATGTGATTCTATTGAAATCAAAAAATACATGGAATGAAATAAAAAACACTCAAAATATTATTGGGTTGGTTGATATAGTTAGAAGAAAAAATTGATCAAACAAAATTGTATCAAGCTAGCTGATACAGTTGATAGAAATACAAAATTGTATCAGATTGGCCAATACAATTGGGAAAATTCACATAATTATATCAAGTTGGCCAATACAATTGAGAAAATTTATAGAACTATATCGATTTGACCAATATAGTTATGGATAAACACAGACTTGTTGATATAGTTGCTAAAACTAACAAAATTGTATGGGTTGGCCAATATAGTCAGACTAAAAGATATATGATGGTTTTGATGATGCCACTAAGAATCTAAAAGGACAAACATGAAACTGATTCAACTTGAGATAAGATAAGATTCACGTTAGATTCAACTAAATGTGTACATGTGCTGAGATGACCTACAACTATCCTCTTTCTCTCAATGGTCTAAGTGTAATACCTCTCTTAGAGGTTGTAGGACCTTCTTGACGATGTTGTATTGAGTTGGTTTTATAGTGATAGTTTTGATCCTTGTGCATGTTGTTTGGACATGGTTATTTTGGTTAAGTGATATTTATATCCCAAATGAGTTTTGGTCTTAAGATTTTTGCGAGTTATTGAATTCTTGAGAGGTCATCTTTGAGTTGTTATCAATCATTCCTTTTAATTAACATTGTCTTGAAATTTTGATAAATCATTGGCTTGTTAATTACTTGGACCATGGAATTACTTCATTCGGCATTGAGCTTACTTGACTTCTCTCTAGAAAGAAATGAACTATTAATTTTTCCATGTCTTTATCTATTATTAAGGATAAACATTTGGTGTTAATGTAATTATCAATCCTATAAAGAGGTTTGTTAGTGATGGTTTGAGAATTTGTCATATGCCCTATATTTGTCCTCTAAAATGAATAAGTTGATATTATCTTAACCAACTATTTGGCCAAATGCACGCAGTGGTGATTTATGCCTCAAAGATTGATGTATTTGAATAAGTTAGTATTTATTCTATTCATTGGATGGTATTATTAAGTGTATGAATCTAATTGTGGAAAACTCTTATATTGAGGAAACTATTGACATAAGAAAAGAGTTTTAGATCTGTGCAAGGATGTAAGCTCATTAAGCATTGATATTTAGTAGAGATATGAGTTGTAAATTAATTGTTAGGACCATGAGTAATGAACATGTATTAATGCCATCTCTGAATTAATAGTGGGTACTTTGTTTATCAACATTGTATTGGTTGATGCTTCACTTTCATAGAATTTGTAATCAATTAATTTATAATAGTATTGTTAATTGTTGTGGTATGAGATAATTCCCAACTTCATTGCAAGGTAAGATTGTGATAAATTGATAAATAAATAAAAAATATAATATAATTGGACAACCTGAGCTTCAACCAGGAAGACAAGGAGAGATATTTTTTTTTGTATTTATCAGGGCCAACATGGTAGTTGGGCAGGCTATGAAGATAATTACGCAGTAGTTTTGGGGCTGCGTGTCAACCTAGATAGGTGGTTGAGGTGTAGTTTTAGTAGCTACTTGTTACTCTTTATTTGTTTCTTGCTGAAATTTCCTTGATAATATACTATGCCTCTATCTATTCTTATATTTATCGTGGTTATTCCCATTTGGGCTGAAATTGCAGTAAATTATGGTTGCATATTATGCTAGGTGGGTTTTTTTTGTACAACTATATAATGTGCCTTGTTATATTTTTGATTTCCTAAAGGTGACCAAACAAAATAAATGGACTTGGGGATTTAGCTCTTGGGCATGCCCCCACCCCTCAAGCTTATTTGTTTATTATTTTGTTTGGTTACTTTTCTAGTATTTATAATTGCCTAGACATTTATACTAATATCTTCAACTTCATCATTGATCCTCCTTGATCTTTTGGTTGCACATGAATATTAAATTCGCTACATGGAGGTTCATCCATCTTGTATGAATTAATGGTTGGGTTGGTTAAAAGGTATTTAGGAGAAATTAGAAGCTAATTCAATTGTTTGCTTACCATCATATGGACCTCTAGGTGGTTATCAAAAATATCTTATTATATAAACATATGTATATATGTGTATTAGTGAAAATATATAAACATAGATATATATGATAATAAAATTACTATACATGGGAAAACTCGATTTTGGATAGTTTCCAGATTTAGTAGTTTCCTTTCTTGATCAGTTCATCTATTTTTATAAACATTAGAGGGTTGTTTGTTGTTGGGATAACTATATACTTGGAATCATGTTCATTATTTTTATCCTTATTATGTTGAGTTAAGATTTATGTGCATCAAGGTCCTCTTATTTTAGTTGATATGGAGGAATTTCTATATCTTGGTTTAACTCATGTTTTATGTAAGCATGTATATACAGTTGATCGGATGGTATGAGGTTGCAAATGTAATATTTTTTGTTTAGTTCCAGATGTTTATTATTTGAATTATCATGATGGAAGATTACATAAAGATAACACTTGCTCAAATTTAAGCAGACACTTATTGCCTTTGATTTAGTGTAGGGTATAACAAGAAGGAAAGTAATTTGAATAATGAAAATTAGAATTGGACATTATATCTAGATGTTAGTTGAGTTGTTAAGCTCCTGAAAGGACAAATGTTTAGTGTCCCTTGAAAATTTATTAATAGTTCTTGATCCATCTTACTATTGAATGGATACCTGAGAAATTGATGTACTCAAATTAAAATAACGGTTCTTGTGATATATTATTAAATATTAGTAATACTCTGGTAATTGGGTTGTTAATATTTGAGTTTGTTATGTATTGAATTGATATAAGTTGGATTCCTAGAGCTTGCTTATTATAGTTAATCTACATGAAGTTTATTGAATTATATCTTATCAACGCATTGAAAACTTGGGTCTTAAGCAATTGAGATAATAGGTGGTATAATAGTCTATATATGATAGATACTATCCATAATCTTTCGATTATGACAAGTAATTATAATATATGTTTGACCCCTTAATATAATAAGGAAAAATTCTGAATGAAAAGGATGAGGATAGTCTCAGGGTAAATTTAGGGTAGAATTGAGAATAGTTAGTATAACTCAAATAATTTCAATTGTATAGGTAAGTTATTCATAATGTTTTATGTTTCAAATAATGAGTAACATATAATTATTCTATTAAATGTTCATAGATATATTATTAAATATTAGTAATACTCTGGTAACTGGGTTGTTAATATTCGAGTTTGTTATGTATTGAATTGATATAAGTTGGAGTCCTAGAGCTTGCTTATTATAGTTAATCTACATGAAGTTTATTGAATTATATCTTATCAATGCATTGAAAACTTGGGTCTTAAGCAATTGAGATAATAGGTGGTATAATAGTCTATATATGATAGATACTATCCATAATCTTTCGATTATGACAATTAATTATAATATATGTTTGACCCCTTAATATAATAAGGAATAATTCTGAATGAAAAGGATGAGGATAGTCTCAGGGTAACTTTAGGGTAGAATTGAGAATAGTTAGTATAACTCAAATAATTTCAATTGTATAGGTAAGTTATAATGTTTTATGTTTCAAATAATGAGTAACATATAATTATTCTATTAAATGTTCATAAATATATTATTAAATATTAGTAATACTCTGGTAACTGGGTTGTTAATATTTGAGTTTGTTATGTATTGAATTGATATAAGTTGGAGTCCTAGAGCTTGCTTATTATAGTTAATCTACATGAAGTTTATTGAATTATATCTTATCAACGCATTGAAAACTTGGGTCTTAAGCAATTGAGATAATAGGTGGTATAATAGTCTATATATGATAGATACTATCTATAATCTTTCGATTATGACAATTAATTATAATATATGTTTGACCCCTTAATATAATAAGGAATAATTCTGAATGAAAAGGATGAGGATAGTCTTAGGGTAACTTTAGGGTAGAATTGAGAATAGGTAGTATAACTCAAATAATTTCAATTGTATAGGTAAGTTATTCATAATGTTTTATGTTTCAAATAATGCGTAACATATAATTATTCTATTAAATGTTCATAAATATATTATTAAATATTAGTAATACTCTGGTAACTGGGTTGTTAATATTTGAGTTTGTTATGTATTGAATTGATATAAGTTGGAGTCCTAGAGCTTGCTTATTATAGTTAATCTACATGAAGTTTATTGAATTATATCTTATCAATGCATTGAAAACTTGGGTCTTAAGCAATTGAGATAATAGGTGGTATAATAGTCTATATATGATAGATAATATCCATAATCTTTCGATTATGACAAGTAATTATAATATATAATAAGGAATAATTCTGAATGAAAAGGATGAGGATAGTCTCAGGGTAACTTTAGGGTAGAATTGAGAATAGTTAGTGTAACTCAAATAATTTCAATTGTATAGGTAAGTTATTCATAATGTTTTATGTTTCAAATAATGAGTAACATATAATTATTCTATTAAATGTTCATAAATATATTATTAAATATTAGTAATACTCTGGTAACTGGGTTGTTAATATTTGAGTTTGTTATGTATTGAATTGATATAAGTTGGAGTCCTAGAGCTTGCTTATTATAGTTAATCTACATGAAGTTTATTGAATTATATCTTATCAACGCATTGAAAACTTGGGTCTTAAGCAATTGAGATAATAGGTGGTATAATAGTCTATATATGATAGATACTATCTATAATCTTTCGATTATGACAAGTAATTATAATATATGTTTGACCCCTTAATATAATAAGGAATAATTCTGAATGAAAAGGATGAGGATAGTCTTAGGGTAACTTTAGGGTAGAATTGAGAATAGGTAGTATAACTCAAATAATTTCAATTGTATAGGTAAGTTATTCATAATGTTTTATGTTTCAAATAATGAGTAACATATATATATTCTATTAAATGTTCATAAATATATTATTAAATATTAGTAATACTCTGGTAACTGGGTTGTTAATATTTGAGTTTGTTATGTATTGAATTGATATAAGTTGGAGTCCTAGAGCTTGCTTATTATAGTTAATCTACATGAAGTTTATTGAATTATATCTTATCAATGCATTGAAAAATTGGGTCTTAAGCAATTGAGATAATAGGTGGTATAATAGTCTATATATGATAGATAATATCCATAATCTTTCGATTATGACAAGTAATTATAATATATGTTTGACCCCTTAATATAATAAGGAATAATTCTGAATGAAAAGGATGAGGATAGTCTCAGGGTAACTTTAGGGTAGAATTGAGAATAGTTAGTGTAACTCAAATAATTTCAATTGTATAGGTAAGTTATTCATAATGTTTTATGTTTCAAATAATGAGTAACATATAATTATTCTATTAAATGTTCATAGATCTAAAGGAAGGTAATAAAGGGGAATGTAATGTGGATTATTATACATGTTAAATGAATTTAGTTGTACTTGAAGAAATGTCAAGAAATCTAGGATGTACCATTAACCAGGGATAAAATTATAAATTTTGTAGTGAAATAGGGTACAACTGATTTGACTGTAGAGATTAGTAAATTATAGGAGGAGGTTGTTGTAAGGAGTGTTTTGAACATACGTTGTAGTGAATGAAAGTTGTGAATTCAAAAGGTTATGAAAATGTTCATAATTGTATGTCGTAGTAGAGTGAGAATAAATAAAACATATTTAACAAGTTAATTAAGTAATACACTTTTTTTTAGGAATGAGAAAAAGGTTTAGTATTGAATGAATATTTAGCATTGGTGATAGTTATATCATGTTGGAGTGGAAGAATATTCATAATAAACAAGTGTCCCAAAAGATAAAATTAGGGATTAAGGGGAAATAAGATTCATACACACACACACACACACACACACACACACACACACACACACACACACACACACACACACACATATATACACACACACACACACATTATATATATTACATATATATATATATATATATATATATATATATATATATATATATATATATATGTAATATATATATATATAATATATATAATGTGTGTGTATATATATATATATATATACATATACATATATATATATACATTACATACACACACATATATATACATATATATATATATATATATATATATACATATATGTATATGTATGTATATATATGTATCCATATGTATATGTATATATATTTGTATATATATGTATATGTATATATATATATATACACATATACATATATATATATATATACATATACGTATATGTATATATATCTATATATATATATATGTATACATACATATACATACATACATACATACATACATACATACATACATACATACATACATATATATATATATATATATATATATATATATATATATATATATATGATAGAGGAGATGATTTGGGTTTACACACAAAAAAAACCTAACTTCTGGCACGAGATTTTAGGGCATGACACATTATGGTATCAAAGCATGGTAAAACAATGGGATCTATACCTATATATATTTGTATATATATGTATACATATATATACAGATGTATATACATACATACATATATATATATATATATATATATATATATATATATATATATATATATATGAGATGATTTGGGTTTATACACAAAAAAAACCTAACTTCTGGCACGAGATTTTAGGGCATGACATTATGGTATCAGAGCATGGTAAAACACTGGGATCTCTAGAGTGTTGATGTTTTGCTACATGCATTACACACATATATATGTATGTATACACACACACACACACACACACATATTTGGGTTTACACACACAAAAAAAACCTAACTTCTGGCACGAGATTTTAGGGCATGACATTATGGTATCAGAGCATGGTAAAACACTGGGATCTCTAGAGTGTTGATGCTTCTCTACATGCATTATGCAACTTTTCTCACGTGTGTACAAGAGGAATGGTACAATGAGAATGTATGTATTTACAGACATGGACTACATTTGGAATCATTGAATTCTAGTTTCAAGATTCATTCCATTGATGGATGGGAGCATCATGTTAGAGAGAGCTCACTTAATATTTGTTTGCTCTTGTGGTGGAGTATCTAGCCACCATGGACCATTGGACCTGAAGTGAATAAAATAATGAAATGTTGAACTTTTCTTGTTGATTGTATAACTCTCATGTCTCGTTAATGGATATTTATGTTGATTAATTTTTACTATTCCTTGGTACACATAATTATATATGGAAAAAATATGTATGTGTGCATGGAAAATATCTACTTTAATCTATTCCCCATATACTTCCAATGATTATGTATTAGTTTGTTGAGTGAATATAACTCTTATAACATAATGCATCTATTGTTAACATTATGATAAAATTGATTGTTTTTAAATCCAACTATTAGCCAAGGTAACTCTAAGTTAGTATGCTTTAGTTAGTGTTTTATTGCTCATCTTGGTTAAGTGTAAGCCATGAAGTTATAAAGAGGTCTTGTTTTATTATGTTTTAGTATGGAATTTAATTAACATTAGAGCATTGTTAACCTTGTGCGTGTTGTTGTTATGTAACAAGATAGTACTTAGTATGGTTTGGATGTCTTAAACTTTGGACAATAGTGTTTTAAGTTTTAACCTTGTCCTTGAGTTATATAGTCTGAACCTTGTGTATGTAACCACAAGTGAGTCAAGAGTAAGTGTGTGGGTAAGGTCTTAATAGTTTATTTTATGTTCCCCTCTTTATTACAAAGAATGAATGTGTTTTCCTATCTGTAAGAGAATCACTAAGCTATTTAGTTTCTCTAGAAATGACCATTTGTGTTGCGATTATGGTTCACTTGGGTGTTCATTTCAACGTGGAATAGTGGTTGTATGTGCGAGTATAGTTTTTCTTATATATATGACTACTTTATTTAGACATGTTAATTGAAATTAAACAATGATTTTTCCATGTAAATCAATTATGATAGTGCAATTACCGAGATCATTGCATTAATGGCATTACCTGAGAGCTATCAACACAACATTACTTTACATTAGAATAAGACAACCAGGATTAAACATAGCGATTTCTAGAAAAAAATGAATTAAGTGCAATAATAAAAAATGATGCATTATTTGATGAGAGACTGGTATATCAGTTGATTCAGAGGCTTTGAGACAACATATTTTTTTAGTGTACTTTTAACATTGGGTGCTAGGCATGAGATTCACACTTGGTCTATTTTACATAGTTATATCATCACTTATTACCAAGAGGCAAAGGGAGGATTAATGTTGTTCTTATTTCTTATACCTTTGGGAGGTAGTTGAGTATTAATTTATTACCTATGGGAGGTAATCATGTTGTTCTTTTGGGAGGTATATGGAGGATGATGTGATGTTTTTCCTACCTCTGGGAGGTAGTCGAGTCTTACATTATTGTCTTTGGGAGGTAATCTTGTTGCTCTTTAGGGAGGTATATGGAGGATGATGTGATGTTTCTCCTACCTTAGGGAGGTAGTCGAGTTGCTTTTGTTTTCTCACCTCTGAGAGGTGATTGAGTTTATTGATTCCTTCTCCCCTTGGGTGACTTTTTATAGTCACATAGTTCAAATAATGTGATGTTTTCAATTTTTATTTCAGAACCAACACTAGTCCTTGAACTTGTATTTGCATTTAATTGTTCTTTTGTAATTTTGAACATTTATTGGTTATTTTTATTGGACTTGAAGTAAATGGATTTACATTCGATTGCATCTGAATTTAATTTTGTTTATTTTGATGACTTGATAATTATGAATTGGACTTGTTTTATTTATTGGTGTCAACTTCTTTGAACTTGATTTACGAGATTCTATTTTTTTTTATTTCATTAGCTTATTGACTCTTAAATTGGTTATTTTTACATTTGATTATTCAAAATTATTATGGTAATTTGGTTTTTGATGAATGTTGGTTCATGTGTTATATATATATATATATATATATATATATATATATATATATATATAATGTTGTATTGTACACAATGTGCATTGTGTGGGGGAGAAGAAGTAGCTTTTAAAATCTATTGGGCTGAGATGGGAATCTGTGTAGGACAGGTTCATGACACCACCCTTCCCAACCACTAGACTTGGTGTTGATTATTATTTATATACACATTATTATGGTCATTTATTTGGGAGGTCTAAGGAGGCCAGGAGGTCTACGGAGGGAATAAGGAGGTTTCGGGAATTCTATGTAGTTAGGAGGTATACGTAGTTTTGGGATGTCTAAGGAGGGAATAAAGAGGTTTTGGGAGGTCTATGTAGTTAGGAGGTATAAGTAGTTTTGGGAGGTCTAAGGAGGTTTGGTGAGATGTTGTTGATGATGCAGTTGATGGAGACTATTACTCTTTTCACACTGGAGTGTTCTTGATATTATTCCAACATTATATGCTTTCTTATATGACTTGGTAGTCATTTTCATTATTGTTTATTACACAGTAGATACAATATTATCTTATGGTGGATCAATGATTATATTCTTGTTAGTGATCTTGACAACTCATAATTTCAGTTGGTAGTATATGACATATGGAAAATCCCTCAGACATTGATATCAACCACTTAGCTTGTCTCAATTTGATTCAAAGATTACTATTAACTCGAGAAGGAGTTCAAAATAAGGTAAAAAAGTATTTGATAGTGGATCTCCACCTTAGGATGAATTACACTATAGTGTAGTATAAATTCCAACTCTCATTTAGTAATTCATTAGAATTTAAGAAGGTGGCTTTTCCTCACCACATGGTTTTAGTTTGGTGCATTGAAGATGATGCCATTTTTAAGAGGGGGTGAATGTAATACCTCTCTTAGACGCTGTAGTGCCTTCTTGATGACATTATATTGAGTTGGATTTAGAGTGATGGTTATGATCCTTATGCATGTTATTTGGACATGGTTATTTTGGTTAAGTGATGTTTAGACCCTAAATGGGTTTTGGTCTTGAGAGTTTTGCAAGTCGTTGAATTGTTGAGAGGTCATCTTTTAGTTTTTACCAATTGTTATTTTTAATTAACATTGTCTTGAAATCTTGAGTAAATCATCGGTTTGTTAATTACTTGGACCATGGAATTACTTCATTCAACATTGAGATTACTTGACTTCTCTCTAAATAAAAATGAAGCATTGATTTTTCCATGTCTTTATCTATTATTAAGGATGAACATTTGGTGTTAATTTAGTTATCAATCCTATGAAGAGGTATGTTAGCGATGGTTTGTGAATTTGTCATAAGCCCTATATTTTTCCTTTAAAATGAATTACCAACTCACTTTCCTTTGTCATAAGACTTCGAACCAAATTTTTATTACTTGTCAAATGTGAAACCATTTGGAATTATTAATGGCCATAACAAGGAGACCCACCAATTTACCATAAGTGAAGATATATTTTGGTAGCTATGGTGATTAAGGAAAGAAGAAGTGGGATGGCTAGGTGGTAGGTGGGCTGCACTTATCCTCCTTAGGGTGTGACATTAATACAAGCAGTTGGGTTGGTATTGAAGATGGTACGTATTACCAAAGCGAGGAGAAGTAAGATGACCAAGACATGAATAAGGTACAATGAAGAGAGAATGAGCTCATGAGTTTGATGTGGGAAGTAGGAAGAAGCAAAAATCAATAAAGAACGAGGAGAAAGGAGGGAACTTACAACCTACAAGAAGTAATGAGAACTGAGTTTTATTAGGCAAGTGGAATTTTTTATATCATAATCCATCTTACTAATTTGGGCCCTAATCCTTTGTAGGTTTTTTATTTGGCTTGAGTTAGGGATTGTGGATTGTATGACTTGAGATTGTGGGTTGTTGTGGTAAAACATCTATGAATTATTGTATGATTTTATTTGGATAGTTATTCCTGTTTAGCTCAATTAGGTTAATGGAAGATTGCATTCTTGGAAGAACATAAATGGATTTATAGAATTTATAATTGGATGCCCTGAGCTTCAACCAAGAAGACAAGGAGAGATATTTTTTTGTGTATTTATCAAGGCTAGTGTGGTCGCTGGGTAAGCTGTGTAGTCTAGGATAATTGTGCAATAGGTTTGGGGATGCATGTCAACCTAGATAGGTAGTTGGTGTGTAGTTTTAGTGGCTAATTATTAGCCTTTTTAAATTTATTTCTGAAATTTCCTTGATAATACACTACACCTCTGTGTATTCTTAGATTTGTTGTGGTTATTCCCTGTTGGGATGAAATTTGGAGTATATTACAAGCTAACATTAAATTATGATTGCATATTGCACTAGGTGGGATTTTTTTGTACAACAATATAATGTGCCTTTTTAGATTTATGCTTTCCCAAAGGTGACCAAACAAAATAAATGTACTTGGGAATTTGGATCTTGGGAATGCCCCCACCCCTCAAGCTTATTTGTTTATTATTTTGTTTGGTTACTTTTCTAGTATTTATAGTTGCCTAGATGTTTATACTAATATCTTCAACTTCATCGTTGATATTCCTTGATGTTTTTGGTTGCACTCAAATATTAATTTTGCTACATGGAGGTTCATCCATCTTGTATGAATTAATGGTTGGGTTGGTTAAAAGGTATTTAGGATAAATTAGAAACTAATTCAATTATTTGCTTACCATCGTATGGACCTCCACGGTGTTATTAAAAATATCTTATTATATAAATATATGTATAAATGTGTACTAGTGAAAATATATATACATAGATATATGTTTATAAAATTACCATACATGTGAAAACTCGATTTGAGATAGTTTCCAAATCTAGTAGTTTCCTTTCTTGATTAGTTCATCTATTTTTATAAACATCAAAAGGTTGTTTGTTGTTGGGATATCTATTTACTTGGAATCATGTTCATTATTTTTATCCTTGTTATATTGAGTTAATATTTATGTGCATCAATGTCCTCTTTTTTTAATTGATATGGAGGAATTTGTATATCTTGGTTTAAATCATGTTTTATGCAGACATGTATATATAGTTGATTGGACAATATGGGGTTGTAAATGTAATATTATTTATTTAGTTCAAGATGTTTATTATTTGAATTAGCATGATGGAAGATTACATAAATATAACACTTTATCACCTTTAAGATGACACTTGTTGCCTTTGATTTAGTGCAAGGTATAAAAAGAAGGAAAGCATTTTGAATAACGAAAATTAGAGATGGACATTATATTTAGATGTTAGTTGAGTTGTTAAGCTCCTAAAAGGACAAATGTTTAGTGCCCCCTTGAAAATTTATTACTATTTCTTGATCCATCTTACTATTGAATGGATACTTGAGAAATTGATGTACTCGAATTGAAATAATGGTTCTTTTGATATATTATTAAATATTAGTAATCATTGACCTCTAGTAACTAGGTTGTTAACATTTGAGTTTGTCATGCATTGAATTGATGTAAGTTATAGTCCTAGAGCTTACTTATTATAGTTAATCTACTTGAAGTTTATTGAATTTTGTCTTATCAATGCATTGAAAACTTGTGTCTTAAGAAATTGAGATAATAGGTGGTGTAATAGTCTATATATGATAGATATTATATATAATCTTTTGATTATGACAAGTAATTATATTGTATGTTTGACCCCTTAATATAATAAATAATAATTCTGAATGAAATGGACGAGGATAATCTCAAGGTAACTTTAGGGTAGAATTGAGAATAGTTAGTATAACTCAAATAATTTCAATTGTATAGGTAAGTTATTCATAATGTGTTACATTTCAAATAATGAGTAACATATAATTATTCTTTTAGATGTTCATAGATCTAATGGAAGGTAATAAAGGGGAATGTAATGTGAATTAGTATACATGTAAAATGAATTTAGTTATACTTGAAAAAATGTCAAGCACTCTAGGATGTACCATTAACTAGGGATAAATTTATAAATTTTGTAATGAAATAGGGTACAACTGATTTGACTATAGAGATTAGTAAATTGTAGGAGGAGGTTGTTGTAAGGAGTGTTTTGAACATACATTGTAGTGAATAAAAGTTGTGAATTCAACAAGTTATGAAAATGTTTGTAATTATATCTCATAGTAGAGTGAGAATAAATAAAACATATTTAAAAAGTTAATGGAGTCATATATATATATATTTTTAGGAATGAGAAAAATGTTTAGTATTTAATGAATATTTAGCATTGGTGATAGTTATATCATGTTAGAGTGAAAGAATATCCATAATCAACAAGTGTCCCAAAAGATAAAATTAGGGATTAAAGGGAAACACTATTCATATATATATATATATATATATATATATATATATATATATATATATATATATATATATATATATATATATATATATATCCTAGGTATTTACTCATTTGTGCAAATATATGTAAGCTCTATTTGATTGACCTTATTTGAGTCTTAGTGTCATGTCCTAAAATCTCATGCCATAAGTTAGGTAATTTTTTTTTTATGTGTATACACCCAAATCATCTCATATATATATATATATATATATATATATATATATATATATAGATATATATATATATATATATATGAGATGATTTGGGTGTATACACACAATTTTTTTTTTACCTAACTTATGGCATGAGATTTTAGGACATGACACTAAGACTCGAATAAGGTCAATCAAATAGAGCTTACATATATTTGCACAAGTGAGTAAAGACCTAGGATATCCATAGAATTAGGATAGGGTAATCTACATTTCAAATGTCAAAAAGATATGGTTTTGAAGCCTAATCTTATGAGATAATGATAAATCTCTCACTAGACCTCAATGAAGGTAATGAATGTAATAATGATTGTAAATATGCAGGTAAAGTTAATGATTGTAAAGGTGTACAAGTAAAGTAAATGATGGGTGAGTTATTTTAAAGAAGATATAGTGAAATGGTCAACCAAATGGGAGTGTATGCAACATTAGGTGATAAATGGAAATCCTAAGCAACCCTATATATATATACCAGTTTTTTTTGGTATAAAGAGAAACCTAATCAAGGACACACAAATACATCCATAAAGAAATAAGAAAAATCTAATCTACTAAGTAAATAAATTAAATATTATAGGGATAGAAATACTTACCTTGGATTGGACCCGTTGAATATTCAATATCCTCCTTTGGATCAAGTGGTCTTTTGTAATAGATGTTTTAAGTTAAATACCTCAAAGTGTTTTATGAAGACATAAATATCCTTAGTTAGGAAATCCCAAAGATCTATCCTAGTGAACTTCAATGACACCATAAGACAATAACTCTAAGGTAAGATTCTAAATCATTAACTCTCACAAATACTCCTTATGATATAAATGTGACTACAAGAATAACAAATTACTATGATATATCTATTTAAGAATGAAATATAACCCCTATATATGGATCTAATAACAAAAACTAACCCTGAACTCTAGGCTGATGATATCGACCAAAATGATACAATTGGAAGATGTTAAATGGCATGGTACAGTAACAACTAGGATGATATAGTAAAAATGAGAGAGGACAAACTTATAACTACATTGGATTGGTTGATACATTATAGGAAAGACTTAAGCACAAAACAAACTTTATCAGCTAGGCCGATATAGTATGATATAGGGAAGCTATAAAAATTGGATAGATAATAGATAGAGAGGTAAAATGGATAAAAACTTAGAGGAGGTTAGACTGATAATAGTGATGGTAAATAGTATGCAAAAAAATTTCACAAAGTACCATGAGCTGATCCCACCCCATTCCCAGTGGACCCTTTAAGGCATACACTCAAAGAGATTGATGTGTCAATAAGCCCATACCAGAGAAAACATTAGTAATGTGATGAAAGTGAAAATATCATGTGTATACAAGGACCAATATGAGTGAATGAATTACTTTTATCTTTTGGTGAGAAATGTTTTTAGAATTTACTACAACCAAATAGTTAACATTATCTACAAACCAAGATGTTTTCACTGAAAGAATATATAGATGTTCATCTAGAAAATAATCATCAACCTTTGGAGTTTGTGCATTATATGTAAGATGAGAAAAGAAATTTGTAACTACATTGTCCTTTCCAAGTTTATCCACAATAGTGATATCAATTTATTTGAGTGGTAATAATCATCTGATAATTTGATCATTCATTATTGTTTTATTCATTAAATATTTGATTTCAGAATGATATGTGTGTGGAAACATGATAGTTATTGATGTAGTGATGAAAAGTTATTAATAACTGATTTAACTTTCTAGGGTTATGGAGTTTAAGACCTAGGTTGTTAAAGAGCTTGAGTATAGTAAATCAAGGTATAAATATACAATAAATACATCAAATGATTTGTAACATAATAGACCTAGTTTGATCTTTCTTAAAATAATAATAAATGATGTAAACAAGTACTTATCTTTGACTGAGACAGGAGATGTGTAGGTTAAAAACTAGGATAGGAGATGATCTGAGTGTCATAAAAGTGTCAAAACCCCTCTTAGATGGTATCACCCTAATTGGACAACAGCGCTAATGACACCAGTGTCTTTATTTTTGGTGCTAGTGTCCTCTGTGCAAAACTATTCCAAGCTTCTGAGTGTACCTGTGTCTGAGTCTACCAAGCCTATTCCTATGCATATGAGTCCTGATTCCCTATCAGTGAACTATTTTGACTTATTTTGTTTGCAAACCCTAAACCTCCATGTTTTTAGGACATCAATACTCTAAGGGATCAAGCTTGATGTAGTTCTCCCCACCTAAGTGTTGGTGCAAGTGCAAGTGAAGCTAGTATGAATGCTTGTTTGAGTGCTTTTGAGTGTAGCTTGAGACTGTAAATCTAAATATTATGAGCTTGGTATGGCTATAAATGACTGTATGCATACTTATGGAAGAATAGAGATTGATAACCTTGATTGTGCACAACTTTTTTTGAGCTAGTTTGTGTTATTTGCATCCGATTTCCATCTAGTGAATAAAGGGCTAAAAGTCATGTATATATATATATATATTGTTTTAGTGCTTGTGCAGGTCCTAAAATAGATCTAGGTTAACCCTCAGTGTTTATTATTTTGAAAATATATCCATTGGTGGCCAAAGGTAGGAAAGGACAATCTCACCCAAATTAGGACACTAGCGTCATTGGTGTTACTATCCAAATTATGGCATTAGTGTCCAGGTAGTAGACCCTGATGCACTAAGGGTGAGGATGCTAAAGTGAATGTTGAGGACTTATTTATATATGTTTAGAGATGTGTATGGCCTATACAAAGGCTAGATAAGTGTCTAAATAGACCCTAAGATAGGTCTAGGGCTAAGCTAGGGATGGGTGGTCTCAAGTAACACTCTTATCTCTCAAGTATCATTTTTAGATGATTACATTTCTCTCTCTTTATTCTAGAAATGCAAAAAAGCAAAAAGACTAGGATAAAGGAAAAAGATGCGTACCTGGACTTACCTAAGAGGCAAAACTTATGAATTTGGATATGAGTATGTGAATCATGCTCCATTGTGTGACCTACAAATAAAATGTGCATATATTAGTCCCTACTTAAGAGATATCAAAATCAAAATACAAAAATGAGTAAATAGATAAGAGAGAGGAAAGTAATGAATACACCTCACTGGGTATATGAACCAATGCATAAACCTAATGGCAAGCTATGTATGTGCATGTAGATAATGATCAAATCAGTGAATAACTTAGATTGATTTGATGGATTTCTCAATCCCCATGTGTGGGTGGCTCAAGAACTCAATCTAGTTTTGACTCCATCATTGTCCACCCCTTTTTCATGGATCATGGCCTATAAATAACTTGGATTAGATTGATGGTTTGTCTAACCCTCCTATGTAGGTGGCTCAAGAACTCAATTAGACTTTGACTCCATCATTACCTACCCATGTGTAGTAGATGCATCTATAACTAGATTGCACAATATAACTGAAGATGTTTAACTATAATTGGAACCATATATGTCAGCTTTGTGACCACTCAATAATATTAGGTAGCTCTGGGCCACTCGAGAATGCCAATCACTACAGATAGAGTAAGGCATCAATATGGTGTTTAACTTAGAACACGGTGTCTAGTGTGTACAATGTAGAGAATGACATGGATTTTATCATTCCATTTAATCAATTGGTGCATAATTGATCATACAAAACCAATGTGCCACACACATACCCTTAAATCAAATATCTGAGCATATTGATTCTATATTGAGTTGTAATAATATGTATCTGAGTATTTGAATTGAAACATGAATGCTTATGCCACACATGATGCCCCCAATCTAAGCAAACTAGTATGAATCTATGCTAAACTGAACCAAAACTAGTAATCTATAACTAAACCTATGAAAACTTAGACTGTACCTATTGTACTTTCTAAGCCAATATTAATTTTTTGAAACCAAGACTACTGGACAATGGTACCATATCTTGGATATTAGTGTTAGTGGTGCTAATGTCCCAATTTGGGTGATAATATCCAATTGTTTTGATTTCTGTGCAACTAAAACTGGTCTCTTTGTCACTATTTCCCATTGTATTTTCATGAAACTAATTTTTGTATTCTACAACTGCGTGGCAAAAACTATAGTTTGAGTGCATTTAGATAGCTTAATCTCTATGATAAACCTTTGTGAATGCCCCCTCTTTTGAGGTTAGTTACTGAACCTATAAAAGAACTATCCTCAAAATAAAAAGTTATGCAAAATGTGTGTTACTCAAAATATATATGATATTTATGTAATAAACCAATATAACGTGCATACATGACATTGGAATGTAAGATAATTTTAGCATAAGTTTGCATTATATGATGTATGTTATATCTAGCATTCACAAGGATGTCAAGCTAGATATAATAATGTATATGAAAAACAAATCTACGTAATAATTGAGTAATGACCTAGGGGGATGGGGCATGATGTCCATCATGGCACCTAAGTAGGAAGGGGATATACATGAGGTCCCTCATGGCATCTAAAATTGGAGTGTACAAAAAATAAGAGACAAGTGTCATGGCCATGATGCATACATAAAATCATATATACAACACACATGAGGCATGAAAAATAGGCTAAGGGGCCACAATACAAGGGACATGGTCACATGTCACAAATTTGAGAAATCAAGACATACAAGGACATGTTCAAATGTACACATACACAAACAACAAGCAATTTGGCTTAGATCCACATGAAAGGACATGTTCAAATGTCTACATACATAATCAAAAGTTCACACACAAGGGCATGAACACATGTCCAAAGCATACATACAATGAAATGAAGTGGCGTGGAGTTGCAGAGTAATGACATATTCAAATGGCCTCAAATAGATGTAAAAACATAGAGACACAATCAAGTCTAAACTAATAAATATAGAAATGAAAGTATATATAAACATGTGGTACACATCTATATAAGATCAAAGATGTACATAAACTAAGTCTAAAGTAGTAGTAGTCGGTAATGAATATAAGTAGTGTAGGATGATCAATATTAAGATATAACAATGTTAAATCTGTGATGTAGAGTTTACAAAGATGTAACTTGGAAATTATAATTGTGTATATCATACCCCAAAATGGGTGAATGTATCAAATGAGGAATCCATGTATCTATGTATATGTCCCTAGTGGGTAGATAGTAATAAATCTAGATTTGTGTAGTGGACCTAGGTCTGGTAAATAGTTGTAAACACTCGACCAAAACAAGTGAAGCATGTATGCATGATAACAATCGACTATACTAAGATAAATAAAATATGTAGTGTTTGGAAAATATAAGAAGTGTAAACATGGCAATGCCTACAATCTATAATTTTATATTTTTTGAGTAAATATTTGAATTTTTTTTGTGTTTTGGCATATTAAATTGTTTTTATATTTTCTGGATATAAGATATGTACAAGTAACATGAAAATGAAACTATATATAAGGATCAAGAAATAATAAGATTATGTACAATAAGAGAGGAACATACTAACCAATGAGTCTCGTGGGAGACTCACTATCAATGTGTCTTGTCTGAAATAAAGGAACAATAATTATATATACTGTGTGAAAAGGTAATTGAGGTCCTAAAACTTACTGTACTGAGTGATCTATAGATGTCACTACCTATTAAGTGGTGCTAGGAATTTGTGAAGCTGATTGGGGTGTCATATGGCTTGTAGGGGTCTTAAGCACCCATATGATAGAAGATGCTATAGATGGCATGGGTGCCTTGTGTTGAGAACCCTAGGAACTCAATAACATTGATATTAGAAGTAAAGGGGTAGAAGGAGGCCCTCTAAAATCTAAAACATATCTCTTACACAAGGGTCTTTCTAGTAAGGGTCTCCATGGGAGAGTATGCATACATGGTAATATTGTATGAGTAAACCTCACCTGCACTGGTGGGTCGACTGAACTCTATGGTGTACTAATGGGAACTATGCTCAAAACTATGAATAATAACTATGGTGTAACATCTTGTGGGATAGGTAAAGGATACTCATATGAAAGACCCTCAACTATGACCAACTAATTAGCATGTATATACTTGAGGCATCTATGCATGGTGGATATAATGGCTCTTAGCCAATATATTTATGGCTACCTAATAACATGTCAAATGTGACTGCACTAGGTACTACTAAGAATCTAGTGGCCACATGTGCTAGTCCAACCTATAGTGGAAGTACACTGTCTCCAATGGAGCTCTGAACATGGCCACTGAAACCATATATAACTATGTCAGTCATAGAAATGTCTTACTCTGAATAACCCAAATGGCATAGAAGCGTGATAGTGCACATGTTAATACTTGACCCATTGCCAACCATAATATTCAGAAGAGGATGATGATCAATTTAGGCTCATGTAAAGAGTGCATATAAATCTGGATCATCATCAATAATATTTTACTCTGAGAAAGTGATGAGTGGTCTAGTTGGTATTGTAATCTGATACACACCAATGATATTATGCAGGGGGTGTGCATCCTTTGTATTAGTGTGATATGATGTTGGTGGTGGATGTGCCTGATACATATAGTGAACACCTAAAGTGCCCCCTGTCTCATTAGCTATATGCTTTAAAAATAGATCTAAAAATATTTTCAATGCTTTAACTTTGGTTTGTTGAACTTTGGGTGCCTTTATGGGTGTGCCCACATCAATGGTGTTGGCCTCTATCAAATCTTGTATCTTATGTTTCAAGTTGATAAATTTGTTTGTAGTATGGCCTGGTGCCTTGTGATAGTTTTAAAATGCATTGGAATCATATCTCTTTGGAAGAAGTCATGTCATATCAACACCTCTTTGATGGGAGGGAGAGATATGACATTGCATTCCAAGATTTATTGTAAAACATGTGTCGATGATTTTGGAAGGTTGGTAAAAACTCTTTGCAGAAGAGTTAATAAAACCAAACAAGGAGGTGGCTCTAAAACTATGTTAAGTGTGGCCTTTTGATCACTCTTATTTTCAATGGCCCTTAATTTATGTGGAGGCTTATTATAACTCTTAGCAGTTGATTCTAATCCACTTGTATATTTTAATTTTTCCATAGAGAGAAGCTTGGCTTTCCTCTCTTTCACTATGTCGCATAAATATGTAAACATTAGAAACTTCTTGAACAAGATAGCTTCATGCAATGCTAGTAGTAAAATCTATTTGAATATGTTTTGGAGCTCTCTATCTGCCATGGGGCTAGTTGTCTTTGTCAATATAGTTTTATATCACAAGACATAGTTGATTCTAATCCACTTGTATATTTTAATTTTTCCATAGAGAGAAGCTTGGCTTCCCTCTCTTTCACTATGTCGCATAAATATGTAAACATTAGAAACTTCTTGAACAAGATAGCTTCATGCAATGCTAGTAGTAAAATCTATTTGAATATGTTTTGGAGCTCTCTATCTGCCATGGGGCTAGTTGTCTTTGTCAATATAGTTTTATATCACAAGACATATTATGTAATAGGTTCATTGGATTTTTGTTTCAGTTGAGCCACTTGAGCATATGAGATCTTATCACTGATGTTGATTGAAAAGTGTGCCAAAAACATATCCACTAATGGATTGATTTCAGTGATAGACTAATTTATAATATCATATAACCATTGTAAGGCATAGTCCTTTAGACTACATGGGAATAACTTAGTAAGAATCCAATCATTGGATACATAGTCTAAACATGCTACTTGGAAAGCTCATAGATGGTGCTCTAGATCAACCTTACCATTATACAAAGTAAGCTTAGGTGACATGAAGCTAGATGGCAAAGAGCTTTCCGCTATGTGATGTGTTAAAGGTGTATGTAGAAGAACATGAGAATCCAAGGCATGTGATGGCCTAGTATCACCATGCTCATGATGTAACACCTTAGCCTGCAGAGAATGAATCTCATGCATAAGGGATTGTACATTTGGAGAGGAGGAACTAACCATAGGAGGTGTTGCCATTGTTGAAGGTTGTCTAGTTAAAATAAGTTGTTGCACAAACTAATTTACGCCCAAAGTAGGTGTAACAATATTATTATTTAGGGGAGTAGAAGATTGACCATTATTGGATTTGTTATTTATTTCCATTATGGCTTGCATAATATGTGCATGATCATGGGGCTATTCCTGAAGTCTGTCTTTGAAACTCTATAAAATATCATTCTTATTGACAATAAGATTTTCATTGTTAAGTGGAGGGAAAGTGTCCCAATTTCTATAGTGTATTATTTTGATCTTGAGTAATTTTTGAATCACTAGTTTTAGATGCACTTTATTGTGATTTATTGTTTTGATATATAAGATTGCTTGCCACAAATTGACTAGGTGAAGATGCATATACATGATTGACACTAGTGTGCCTTGGAGGATTTTTTATTCTAATATTATTTTTCAATGTTGTAATATTTTCATCTAATAGTTGATTCTAAGTTTGTAATTTTAAAAAATAATCTGCTCATATTGATAATTTGTTTCCTTAGAGCCTCAAAAGTGAAAACCTTGGTTACTTCTGATTGAACATGTAGGCACATGCCCTATAGAGAAGAGGTGGAGGCATGGATAGGATGAGTATGGGCATTAGTAACAATGGTATATGTTGTTTCATCTTGTGGAGGAGTGATAACATGAACCTAGTTAAAGGGAAATTAGTTATCACCCTCATGGAGATGAGGAGGAGAAGGAGATTATTTCATGTGCATAAGGTATGACATTGAAACTTGAAACCTAGTTGTTATCTTATGTAATAGATCCTCTGTGTATGTAAGGATTTGTTTCTTAATTGAATTACACATAACAGAATAATAACATGCTAGAAATATGACATACATTTCAACTGATATAAAACATCATGTACATATGTGTTTATATCATATTTGAATTCATTCCAAATGAAAGGAAACAAACATGCAAAGGAAGCTAGAAAACTTTATATTAACAAGTGATAAACTTCATCTATCATTATTATAATTATTTCATGAAATAAAAATAAAAAAATTTAGAGATTTGAAATCTGAATGTGGGTCTTAGAACACTAGAAATATAAACCCTAGGGTTATCTAGGGTTAAGGTTTTGGTACTATTTGAAGTAAGTCAGGTTCATCAAATGATTTAAATTTTTAGGGTTATCGAGTTTAAGCCATAAGTTTTTAAAGGGTATGAGTATAGTAAATCAGGGTATAAATATGAAATAAATATAGCCACTGATTTGTAATGTGATTGATTTAGTTTGACCTTTCTAAAAATAGCAATAAATGATGTAAACAAATACTTAGCTGGAAACTGACTAAGATGGAAGATCTAGAGGCTACAAATTGGGATAAGCACTGATATGAGTGCCATGGATATGATCTAAATGTCAAAACCCTTCTTGAATGGTAGTGACCTAATTATATAGTAACACCAATGATGTTAGTGTCCTTATTTTTGGCACTAGTGTCTTCTGTGTAGAATTATTCCAAGCTTTTAAGTGCACTTGTGTTTGAGTCTACCAAGCCTATTTTTGCATGCATGAGTTCTGATTCCCTGTAGATGACCTATTTTGACTAATTTTGTATGTAAACCCTAAACCTCCATGTTTCTATGGCATCACTACTCTAAGGAGATGTCAAACCCGATGTAGTTCTCCCCACTTAAGTGTTGGTGAAAATGCAAGTGAAGCTAGTTTGAATGTTAGTTTGAGTGCTTTTGAGTGGATTTTGAGACTAAAAATCTGAGTATTCTGAGCTTTGGATAGCTATAGATGATTGTATGCAGAAGTAGGGCAGAATAGGGATTGATAACCTTGATTGTGCATAACTTTTTCTTAGTTTATGTTATTTATATATATTGTTCTAGTGCTCGTGTGGGTCTTAAAAGAGGTTTAGGTTGACCCTAGGTGATTGTTATTTTGAAAATATATCTATTGGTGGCCAAAGGTGGGAAAATAACAATAGCACTCAAAATGGGACACTAATGTCATTGGCACTACTATCCACATTATGGTGTTAGTTTCTAAGTGGCAGAACCTGAGGCACTATGAGTCAAGATGATAAAGACTACTTTAGGGATGTGTATGGTCTACATGAAGGTTGGATAAGTGTCTAAATAAACCCTAAGATAGGTCTAGAGCTAAGCTAAGGATGGGTGGTCTCAAGTAACACTCTTAACACTCAAGTGTCATTTTTAAATGATTACAACAACATATACTATAATACAAACTTATTTCTATAGTAACATGTATTTTAGCTTTGATCCCAAAATATTTTTACTGATGAATTATATAACACAATTGAATTGGCAATCCTTCTGGCTGATGATAGATTTTAGTGTTGCGCTAGATGTAATAATGTGGATATGGAAAGTCAAATTCCAATCCATTCCTCATAGTAAAAGTGTTGATACTATGACAAATTTAAGATCCTAAAAAACTTATAAGCTTGCATTAGTGCAATTAAATTCAATATCTTTAGGTAACAAAACAAAAAAATTAAAATGCAATCTTACTGAAATATTTAATAAACCTCTGTAATAATCAATATATCCAATAAAACTTATACCATATTTCTTTTATGCAGTGTGGGAAAGTTTTAATAACTTATATTTTTTTGGGTCCACTTCTATCCCTTTGGGTTAGTTGTGATGTCCTAACACAATGTCTTTTGTCATGAGCATGTAACATTTATCGAAGGTTAACAAGACATTATTTTGGAAATGTTGAAGATTTTTTTCCAAATTCTTGATGGCTTCATTGTAGGAATCCCCATAAACAGTAAAATAGTCCATGTATACCTATATGTCATGAGAGAGATCATAAAAAATGCTTAGAACATCCCTTTGAAAGGTGGATGGAACATTACATGGTCCAAATGGAAGAACATCGTATGCGCATGTTCCCCAAGGGCATATTAAAGTGGGTTTATCTTGATTCTTCAGTGTAATTATGATCTAATTTCACCTGTAGAATCCATTAACAAAAGAAAAGTACTTATTTTCAAAAAAAGTGTGAAGGAATTAGCTAATGAATGGTAGGAGGAAGTTATCTTTGTTAGTGGTGGTGTAAGTTATTAGTAATCCACATAAATACACTATTTTCCTCCTTTTTAGGCATAATGACCAACATAGAGACCCATTAGTTATAATATTTCAACTACCTTGGAAAGTGAGGCCATAGACTCAATACTACCCAAAACATTACTTGGGTTGCACTCAGTAAAAACTAGTGGAAAGTAAATATACCACCACTAATATCCTTATATTTTTTTGAAAAGATGTGTATAAGGGAACAATCAATTTACATAAGGAAATTATCTACATGTTGATCTAGAATATATACATTTTGTATAAAATTTGAAATTATTTTGTCTTTATTTGGTAGTTTTAATGAAAATATTTAGTCAATTATAAGAATATGTTAGATGGGTGCTTGGTCACTTTCTTCCATCTCCAATCAAAGGGGTTGTTTTGTTTCTAGTGAGGGTTGGGCATGGGGTATAATACTAATTTTTTGGTACTACTCCCATTGGAAATGACCATGTTTCCTTACTGATAGTTGATATATGCATTTGTTATTGTTAACTAAGGAATTCTAAGATGAAAGGGTACCCCCAAAGTTGGCCTTTCACTACGTTGGTGTAAAAATGGGCACTTTTGGTATTTCTTGGTTTGTGACTCACCCAATATGAAGTGACACCAACTCACCATCAATTGCAGATATTAGCATAGAGAATGGTGAATCTTCTCTACAATTGAGAGGGGTAGTTCTCTCATTGGATATGAATATTTTGAGGCTTTTGTGTACTTTTCACCTGAAAGCACGAAAGAAAACAAAACAAAAAACAAAAAGAGAAAATGAGAGAAACCCACAACAGAATAAATGTGGAGAACCACAGGGATAACTCAAGAACAAATAGCGGAAATAGAATTCCTTCCTCTTACACAAGAATGATCATAGAAGTAGTAGGGGTTTTGGGAATAAAAGACATCTCTGGAGGCACAAAGTCCCCTTATAAACCCAATTTTATACATTTGGTATGAAGTTCCATTGAGATCAAACATACAAAAACTCATGAACATCAATGAAGCTCATATATGGGGGCTCTAAATACAAAGATTGGGAAATACCATTATTGCACATAATCAAATAAATGTAAAATTTTAATGGAGTCCTTATTCACAAATAAAAAATCATAATTCATACACAAAGTATATTAAATCTACAAAATAACCCAAACATTCTCACCCGCTTGTTTGCATTTCATTGCTCCAATCTGAAAATAACATGGATCCACATAAAGTTGCAGCTATCTATCTTCAAGAGCTTGAGAAAAAGAATAAGAACCCTTACAAAATATGGGTTTTTCCCTTTTGTACAATATTTTCCTTTAGAAGTTGAAAAGTTATTTATTTACCCATTTTTTATTTATTTTTATTTGAATAAATTCACAATATTAAATGAACTTTTCAATTTTGCACTTTACCACAATGTTAATTAAAAAAAAATTAATATATTAAATGACCAAAACAAATGTATAGTCATTTAATGACTTAAGTGATGTTAATTAAATATAAAATAATTAATAATATAATTAAGTCAATAAATTTTCCATTGAATTCACTCTATCAAATCTACAAATTACAACATGTGGGCTGGTCGAAAACACAACTTTGTCTATTGAGCTATGGAGTTTTGTAAAATATTACAAAAAATAAGATGAAAAGAAAAATGATGAAAAATGATAAAAATGGAGTAGTGAAATATGGATGACCAAATTTCACTATAATAATTGGATCCGACTATGGGACTGCATTCCTTAGCCGAATACAAGAGAACAACACTGGGTACTGTGTCTCATCCATCATGCTCAAAATACCACTCTTATCACTCCATGATTCTACCAAATAGAAATTAGTTCACCTATCCAAGTCATATGGGAATGAATATAATTTTTTGGACCAATTCCATGCATGTGAAAATTCTGCCATCTGCAGTCTGAAACACCCTGTTTTGAAGACCAATTCCCTCTGATTTTAAATCCATTTTCAAGATAAATACTCTGATCTTTTATATGTTTTGTGCATATTTCAATCACCTTCAACTTGGTTTCAAGGTCTTCTAACTTTGCCTTAATCTCATAAATTGAAGCTCGACAATTATCACAATTGTTTTGTTGTTGCTTCACAAAAGAAGCGAAACCAATGCAAAAACTAATCTTCTGACAAAAATCCTTTGGATTAATGGTTCCAATCTCCATGAAAAGAGAGAAACACAGTATTCAATCAGTGAATCACACTCAGTATTAAATATTTTTGGCTTTGAACATGACTGGTGCAATGCAATCAAAACTTTTGATTGAGTTTTGTTCTCGATGACATAATGCATCGCCTCTTCTATAAATTGATCACATACTAAACAAGTTGTATCATAACCTATACCAAGTGGAGAAATATCACCATTTCTACTTATCTTTAACTCTGAATCATTATTATTGTTTCCATTACATAATCCTATACTAATACAAACCTGTCTTCACTTAGGTGATCTCGCAGCATTACAATGGTCTCTTGTAGATACATCTTTGACATTTCATCACACTGTGCATTAAAATTGGATGGCAGTGTCATGCAAATGCTTCTGGCAAGTTATTCAATATTATTCATTGTTTATTATACATATAATTTCTACTCTATGATATATTTTGTGTTTTATATTCATGATCCACTTTTTGTTTCCTGAACCCATACATAGACTCTTCGTTCTTGTCTGTTGAGTGTTTCTTTTACAATCTGGTCAATAGTAAATTCTACCATTGATAGATCCTATGTGCCTCCCGCGAGCTCCTCTTGGCAATAAATCCCTTTATTAGTTTGAACTGAAGAACCCATCAGGTGTGAATTCAAAGTTTCATTGCCCTTCAATCGTCCTATATGTCTACTTTCTGCATTTTTCAATTGTCGTGGTTGTGCACCATTTGACAAAATGTCTCAAAGAAATTTTATCTTCAATGCAAAACATTTGACGAAATAACCCAATGAGAAATAATGCCCAAGCAAAGCATGTGGCTTGGATTTATGCCTGCTAATTACATTTGATTCTTCTTACATGGCTGCAGCATGCTCAGGACAAGGGAGGAGAATCGTTGGATGAAATGCCTTGGAGAAATGTGCCCACTCCCACAACTAAACACCTCCTGTGAACTATTGGACAAAATGCTTCAATGAAAACCTACACCCATTTGCTTAGCCGTCTGCCTATTTCTCATTGCACCTGACAATTATATAACGACACATCAATGGTTTTGATAAAACTACTCAAAAGAATTTGTGCATAATTTATATATTCATCGACCTGGCACGGGCTGGGGTAGGCTTAAAACTATGGCTGAGTTGATTTCACACTTGCCAGTTGCATTTGGCTTTTGAACATTCAGTCCATCACGGTTCACAGACGATACACAAATACTTTACACAACAACTTATTTAAATGCTCTCTTCAGCATTTGAATTTCAGCTTGCATCTACTCCTGGGTAAAGATATCATCGTGCGCCATAAAGTCTATTTGTGTCTCTTCATCGTAATCTCTTAAATTAAATGACACAAATGCATGATCTTATGCAACAGAAGCTTCTTCAAGGTTGTTACTTTATTCATGACAATTATCCTTTTATTCCTCTTTGTCTAGCTCCATATCATCCTCAAGGTCACTTCCATCATCAGTGTTGTTTTCATTGTCAGTTTCATCCACAATCCGTGCAGCCTAATAATTGGACATGCCCCGTGGAAGAGCCCTCTTCTTCAAAATATTTTGCTTAGCATTCCTATCAGCTTCAACTAACACTTCTTTTGTTGGCCATGTTTGATCACCTGCAAGAGGATCTATAACATTCTCAACAACTATGAGTTTCTATTGTAAAGTGTTTGGTGGCAAGGATAGAATGCCCTAAAAAGCCTTCTAAATTTTTGAGTTATCATCTAATTGTATGGAATCCACTTTATTTTTCTAGCATTTATTAAGAGGAAAAGGAGATTCAAGAATGTCAATTTGATTTAGTTGATAATCTCGTACTCCTGGTACATGAACCAACTGGTTAACAAAAAGACTGGGTGCCCAGATATATCCAGAAAGAAGAACCGTACTCCTCCCTAAACCCTGCTCAGATGTTGCAAGTTCAACCTACTGAGCCATAAGGAAAGGTCATTGATTCCTTCATTGAGGTAATTAAAGGTGCAACTCACCTAAATGTCTTAATAACTTATGTCAATCCTCCTTTGTATTTGTAGGGAATATTTTGCAGTCTTCTAGAAGTTAACTTATAAGGCTTGAAATACAATCCTTTTTAACATCAAGTTTCTTCTTTTGATCCATTGGCAAGTCAGTAATCAAGCTGACAATGATGGGCAAACCCAGAGCCCTAAGCATAGATAAGCACTAACATCCTATAAAATCACTATAATGATTGTGCACAATGCCAAGACTAGAATCATCAACAGAAGATATAAATGGAATTATGTTTGAAATCTTCACCATTTCCAAGCATGACTAAAAATCTCCATGCAGTGATTCTAGGACAATTGATCTTAGATGGTATTTTGAACCTCCATTCCCAACTGCCATGTTTTAAGTAGATTCCTGATAGGGACACCTTGTGAAGAACCCATTTGTCATCACAATAATAACATAAGCCTTTCTCCTTATGAGCCCACATATCTCTGTTAGTAAGGTGCTTGTGCCTGGCTGCTGGTTCATTGTGTTCTTTATGGGTGGAAAAATGGGAAGTAGACACTGCGCTGAGAGTTTATTTTTTGCTAACTTAGCCAGACCCAAGGCGACCATTAAGTTAGTGGGCTGAAACATTTTCACCTCTGAGCAGATTGGATCTTTGAGGCCACTAATAAAACAACTCTTGAAGAAGTCATCCGATAACCCTTCAGTGTGATTAGTCAGTTTCTTAAATTCAATTTGATAATCGTGAACGGTCTGTCTAGCAGAGTTTGGTGAGAGCTCCTATAAAATCCTCAAATGCTAAAGGACCAAACCTACCTAGAAGTAAAGATGCAAAAGTTTTCCAATCGGGTTCATCATTCGACTTGAGATACTAATGGTACCATTGAAGTGCTTTTTGTTCCAAGTGAAAGGAAGCAATTGGGACTTTGTTGACAGAATAAGTATTGTGAAGGTTGAAGAATCGCTCAGCTTGATATATCCATCCAGTAGGATCTGTACCATTGAACCATGGAAATTCTAGCTTACACCCACATGATGTGTGATGAGAAGATAAATTATTCTCTAAAGAAGGCTCCTTGTGCAACTTGTTGAGGAAAAGGCTATTTTGCTGATTCAGTCCATGCATCCTTTCAGTTAACTCAGTGACTTGGGCTTTCAATGTGGTGAGTTCTTCCTCCATGATTTTTGTGCCTGTATGGGTGACTACCATAACCAATATGTATTTTTTTTTTGAAAGGGATAGAAAAAAAGTTTTAAGATAGTCAATAAGGAACTTATAAAATTTGGACTAAAGCGGAAGGGTAAATGTATGCGTACGAGTTTTTGTTGCATTGTCTGGGTATGATTGACAAGGGCAGGGGTAATTTCGGAATTGAAATGTAAAAACTGAAAAATTTGTCCAAGAGGGACAAAGGAGAAGAAAAGGGAAAATAACACTAAAGAATTTTTTTGAAGCAAGAGGATAAAAAATGAAGTTATGGTAAACCCTGAAAAAATCAAAAAATAAGATTTGTGGCTAATGGGAGTGGAATGGGATATGGGACCTCAAGGAAGAAAAGGTGTGGAATAAAATTTCAGATGTCATGGTAAATTTGAGGATCAACAAAGATATAGATGGAGAGATATGACAAAAAAATGAAAAAAAAAAATTTATTTATTTATTTTTTTCGAAACTAGTTTGGCTTGGTTGCTCCTATCAAAAGTCTAATGGCAAGTGTGTAGTTACCAACTGTTCACAACTGTAATCACTTTGTTGAAACTAAGATGTTGGATATGGGCCCCATGTTTATTCAATTGTCTAAGGGTTTTAAAAGATCTTTCTGGCCACCAATACTGTCTGAATGAGTACCATTTTTTAGAATTTTTTTGGCCATGGATTTGCCCCTAAACGACAGTTCTTGGTTTATCTTATGGGTGGAAAATAGTCAATCAAGATGGGGTTGTCAACCGTTCTCAATGGGCTAGCTACTTTGGGGTTCCTGTGGTACTCCTCACAATGAGTTTTAGGGCTATATGTCCTAGTACTTCCCATAGTTATGCGGAGTGGTATTTACCCTTATCCGAACCTATAAATGAAGATGTAAAAATAGATACAATGAAAAATATTTTCTTAAATGACATAGCTCCTGGAAAGCCACTTATGACAAAAAATCTTCAAAATCTACCTGCAAGCCAAAGAAAGTGCTCTGATACCAAATGTGAAGAACCTTTTGCATAGATTTACGAACTACAGAAAATAATAGAATAATAAAATAACTTCAAAAATAACTCAAAATAATTTAAATATTTTATATTGATCACAATCCACTTCGAGGGGACAACCCCCTTTGAGCAAGCACAATACAATAATATTCAAGGATGCTTTCATTGGGCCTCAACACTTACTTAAATACTAATTCTATTCTAGTAACTAATACTTCCCATGCATGTGGGATAATTTAAATATGCTAAAGGGATGACTTACAAAAAATATGCATCCATAGTGACTAATACACTAATAATGCAAAGAGAAGGGTAGGACATGGGTTCCTAACACACCTACCAATAACTTGTCTTAGACTAACTACTATTGTTTTAGTGGTGTTCATATGAAACAACCACTATCTATCTTCAAAATCTGAGTCAAAATTCAAGTTTGTAGATGCCTCCAAAGATTCAACATCTAGTTTTAGAGGAGCCATGTTAAGGACTGAAACATACCTAAAGTTCTCAAAAGTGCCATAGATTAGGTAGCCACCTCTTCTATGGTCCTAACATGACTTTCTATTGCATGACATAATTGAGCAATAAATGTTCTTCCATCTTCATGCTAAGAGGAGCCTTCATCAAAAGATTGGACATGAAAAGCATTTTGAAACCATTTAACAAAATCTATCAATGTATTTAATATAAACTTTTGTTCCTTGCCTAGTTTTAACAACTTTAATGGAAGAAATGAATATAAAGAAGCTTGAATAAGAGAATTATTGCAAGCAACATCAATTAACATTCCTCTTCCAATTAAACATAGTAAGTGCACCTTGTGAACAACCTCCACAAATCTCTTGTAGTTGTTCTTCATTCTGATCATTTTCTTATGTGCTTGGAAATGTCATCATCCTTAAATTCAATTTTAATCTCTTTGCTCCACTATCTGGGATGAACATGCATGCTTCCCACACAAGGCATGACATGCCATCTTCCCTATCAAATGCACCTCTATCCATGTCATCTTCCAATTCACTGTGTGCATTTTTGTTTTCAAGTCTTTTTGTAAAATCATTCTTCAAGTGGTTTTCACCATTGCCCTTTTTACTTGGTTTAAAATCAAGCTTCGTTCTAGTTATCATGTCACAACTGGGAAGGGTATGAAAATTAGTTTCCAAAGACTGTCATTGATAAAACATGGTATTTTCCCCCCAAATTGTAGAGTTTTGTTTATTCCTTCCAAAAGTGAGGAAACCATTATGAATTAAAGTGTTTTCTTGTTTCTTTCTTACCATTGCTAGTTGATCACCAATTCGTTCAAGCAATTTGTCTACATCCTTCCTCGATGCATCCATAAGAGTCATATTTTCAGGTTGTCCACATTCAGAAGTTCTGCCCCCTCTTAGCTCATGTAGATTTTCCAATAAATTTTGACAATCCACTTCAACCAAAGGCTTGTCATTCTTCCCAGGGATTGTAATAATTGTATAGAATGAACTTGTTCAAAATTTAAATAAATAGTTGGTAGAAATTCTGTCTTAGGTGTATCCATCTCTTCCTTATATTGATATTTGTAAGAAACTAGGCACATATTAGTCTTACCCATTACTTCTTTTCCTTCTAGGAATAATGTCAACTCCATTAAAAGTTGCAAAGAGGCCTAAAAGGTTCACACAGGCCCAACATATGGCATCCAAACATCACTCAACTTCAACCTTTTCATGAATTTACATCAAATCCATTCTTGATTACAATTGTGATAATATCCACAAAGCCATGATAGATGGCATACACCAATCCTTATACAAAAATAACTAGCCTAGTAATCTATTACAAATGCATTGGATACCAATGCATAGCCTATTTTCAACACCTTATACACCTTTAACCATTTCACCAAGCAAAGTGAAACTTGTATAAGCTGAAGAGTTTATGTCATCCATGAAAGCATTTGAGTAACGCTTGTGCATTCAAACTATATTTTACAAACTTTGAAGATGGGATCAATCTAATGTTCTGAGATCTATAACTTCTTTACAACTGCCATCGAAACTATTACAAAATATATGCACCAAATGTGGAGCTACAAAGCAAGAATGTATCCAATGTTCTTACCACCAGTATTAGGGCCTTCAGAAAGAACACAACCAATCAAACACCTTGTGGGCTCAAGAAACTAACATGGGGAGAAAGGAAAAAGACCACAGTGAACAAATTGAGTTTTATTGAAAAAAGACACACACACACAATAGAAAAATGGAAGGAGAAAACAACACAAGCCAAAATTATGCATAAAGGGAAGTTATTTACAAAGAGATGGAAAACACAACAAGGCTAAACAAAACCATTTACTGATTGGGCAAAGTATGAGCCTTCACAGGACAAAATTTTGCATGGTAAGGACATCACATGCAAAGACAAAAGTAAGAGCAACAACATATTTTTAATTGCATCAATGGGGAAGACATGAGGTATGGGAGGGAAAATAAACATAGATTCAAACACTTGATCATGCACAACTAGAAAGTAAATATCACTCACATTTTATTCGTGAAATAGAAGGATTTACTTTAACTTGAAATCTAAAACATGAGCAACATTGGACATACCTCCAACACCTTCATCTCTTGGATGCTCTTGTGACTCTTCAGCCATGAATGGTTTAAATGAATCTCCCATAAGTGCCTCCACATGTGAGCTAGAGACTAAAACCTCTTGGCACTTAACATCGCTAAAAGTTTCTTGTAGATTGTTTCATGTTTGCTCTTCAAAACCTGTTATGAGCTCATGTTCAACCTCATGGCATGTTTTCTCTTCATTAATATGAAGCCCATCACCTTCATGACTTATCTCATGCTATTGAAAGGTGGCTAGATTTTATTTTTTTGTGCATTCTTACGCTTGGGCTAAGCTTTGGAATGAACAAGTTTATTTTCTTTTAACTTATATGGCTCCATAGAAGTCTTTCAAAAATCACACTCTTTTCTTATCATTAACAACTTCTCGAATCTGATTTTCTTTGAAAGACAGTATGAAGAGAAATACTTTTGGTGTTGTATCATCATTTTCATAAACCCAATCAACCCCTAATTCGGGCTCTTATGAAACATTAACCTTTTCTATTTTTTCTTCCTTTTTCCACCCAATTTTCCCAAGTATGATACGCTTTTTTGAGTTGAAATATTTTCCTACCTGTAACTAAAATCAAACCATGGGCAACACTATAAAAATTAGAAAATTAGAAGTATGGGCTACATTCCATCTTTTTAGGCCTCTTTTCTATAGAGTTTCCAATCTTCTCTTTCAATAGGAATATTAACTTTAAATTTTAGGAATCAAAAGACACCTTTTCGATCCCCAATGGAGTTACCAAAAACTGTAAGTGGAAAAATTGACACTTTTGGTATTTCTTGGTTTGTGACTCGTCCAATGTGAAGTGACACCAATTCACCAATAGTTGGAGATATCATCATAGAGAATGGTGATTCTCCTTTGTAATTGAGATGGACAATTCCCTCATTAGATATGAATATTTTGGGGGTTTCATGTACTTTTCCCTTAAAATTATGAAAGAGAACAAAATAGAAAATAAGAAAAGAAAAGGAGAGAAACCTACAACAAAATAAACACGGAGAACCATTGGGATAACTCAAGAATAAATACCATAAATTGAATTCCTTCCTCTTACACAAGAATGAACATAGAAACAACAGGGGTTTTGGGAATAAAATGTATCTTTGGAAGCACAAAGTCTCCTCATAAACCCAATTTTATACACTTGGTATGAAGTTACATTGAGATCAAACATGTAGAAACTCATAGACGTAAAGGAAGCTCATATATGGAGGCTCTCAATACAAAGTTTAAGAAACACCATTGTTGCACCTAATCAAATAAATACATAATTTTAATGGAGTTCTTATTCACAAATAGGAAATTAAAATTTGTAAACAAAGAACAAAAAATCTACAAACAACCCAAAAGAGTCTCACCCACTTGCTTGCATTTATTTACTCTAATATATAACAAACATGGCTCCACACAAATCTATAGTAGCTCTCTCTAAGAGCTTGAGGAAAAAAAGAAGAATCCTTACAAAATCTAGATTTTTTCATTTTGTACAATATTTTCCTTTGGAAGTTGAAAAGTCCTTTATTTTCCCATTTTTATTTTCTTTTTATTTGGACAAATTTACAATATTAAATGAACTTTTCAATTTTTCACTTTACCACAATATTAATTCTAAAAATAATTAATATATCAAATGATCAAAACAAATGTATAGTCATTTAATGACTTAATTGATGTTAACTAATTATAAAATAATTAATAATGTAATCAAGTCAATAAAATTACCATCAAACCCATTATATCAAATCTACAATCTATAATCTGTAGGCTAGTTCAAAATAACTCCAAGTTACCAATTATATTCTTCTAGGATAGAGAAAGGTGTGCTACAGGGACCTTCATCCTTAAGTGTTAAGGATTATGGGAACTATCAAAACTATACTTTCAATTCCTCTAAGGAATTCCTCTTCCATATACATAGGCAAGGATCCCTTAAACCAACAATTAGTGGAGGTATGCTAAAAGGAACATTCCCTTGAGGTTTGAAGTCACTATAATGCTTAATGAAAATGGATCAATCAATACCCACAAGACCTCTTTATTCAATGAAGAATACAACCAAGCAAACCTCCTAAGATTTATGGGACTGGCTTTGAGCATAGCTTAGATCAATATAAAAATCAGGAAAAAGAGTCCTTATATATTAGCACTATTCATATTAAACAATCAACATGATTCCTATGAGATACAAAGTTGATTGGGAATTCCTATCTTTTCCAAAAAAGATATTGTTAAGAATATTGATTGAATAATAATCACAAACATCCCAAATAAACCATGAGCAAAGTTAATACTCTTATAACAACAGTAGAACAAAAGAGTAATTTAACTCTTCATTAAATTGAATTCAGCTTAATAATTTAATTAATGGTAATCAACCAAATAGGTCTGAAGTTACAATGTTTGACAACCTCTAGCTAGAATTCAACTAATAGGTATTGAGTTTTAGAACAATGCATTAAATTACAAGCCCTTATAGGACAACTATAAACAACTTTATAAAATTATTACAAAATAAGATTTTATACACTGGATAAAAGTCTTTAGTCTGATGAAGCAATACTTAAAGCAAGCTGAGACTAGAGATCACATCTGCAAAAGACTAGTATTCACAAAATAAAACCACTTAAAAATATCCTCAAAACAATCTTCTCCTACAATAAAAACATGTTAAAATAAGGATAACACATAGATGGTAAGTCACCTCCATTCTATTAAATAGTTCAACATATAAATTTAAACTGCATCATGGTAATTCATATTTTGGGAATCATAAACCATACAATGAAATAAAATCCTCATGTACCACTTGTTTACTTAATTTAGATGCAGTGGTTAGTGAACATTTTTTACCATAAGTACTCATCTATAAGGATACCATCTATACATGCATAAGCAATTTGACATACTATTTACAACAGTGTCATGCAGTGCTTGATTCTCTTTTTCCAACTCTCATGCTATAAAGATCCAAATAAGGCAAATGTACTTTCAAAATTTTATTCTTACCAACCCAAACATGGAGATAATAAAATAACAAATCATTCTAACTCTAATTCGTTAGATCAAAACAACCAAGCACCTTGCAATTAACGACCTAGATAAGGAACAATTTTACTACATAAGCCTCTCGAAATGGGGTCCAAATAACAAGGCCAAAAAGGAGAGGGTTAATTTAGGTTATTGGATTCAATTCTTATGAATTTAATCTATAGTTTTGGATTATTAATAAAAGATAACCAGGGGGTTATATACTTTAAAAGACCCAACTTCAAGGCTGATTGGGCTAATTTGTAAAGAAAAATAACATAAATGGCTAATAAAAATGACTTAGCAAAAATAGGAATCGACCCAATCGTAACAATACAAGGAACTCTTATGCAAGATAAAACTAGAGAGAATCCATTAAAAAATTGAGTTTTTATAAAAATAGATAGCTAATAGCAAAACCAAGTCTCTTTTGGAGTTAACTTGCATCCAGTTACAACCCAGAAAATATAGTTTTTTTTTGCAACTTCCTCCCAGAAATTGTTTCACCAAAAGTCATTCATGCTAGGGAGAATCAATCTGATTGATGATACTATTTCTCATACAGTAAAATAAAATGTTCCAACTCTTATTTGTAGTTAACTAAAGGTTTAGGTATTTATTTACAATTTTAATTCATGATGACTTGGGCTGATTTTCTAGCCTATAACTACATCACCTTAAATGTTAGTTAAGGGGTGTAATGACAAAATAACATGAAACTTAGCTCTATCAAAATTACCATGACACTACTAAATTTCCTCAACCTACAACTCAATGTTAAAACATGCAATAAATTTATATTTTATGCCATAATTCCATTGTGACATTTTGTCAAATAGTATGAATGTAATCCTCATAATCCAAAGTATTGAAAAATGATTCAAAGTAAGGAGTAACATAGTCCAGTAGCTATTTATTATGTATTTATTTTCTTATTATAATATTCAAGATTTTATTAAAATTAAATGCCAAATCTTTGCTTAACATTCTTGTATAGAGGATAAGAGACTTAAATAAGGCTATTTAGAATTGCATGCAGTCCCAAAGGAGAGTGTTATAGCTAGTAAGCATTATAATAAGAGTCCATTCATAGACCATATTATCAATCATATTTCTAGGCTCTATAAGCTACACTAGACACCAACTATATTCTAAGGAGAATAAAAATAAATATGAGGAACTCTTAATACATAACAATCACCTATTTAGTCTAGCCAACCAACCTCCATATAAACAATGACATCAAATGGCTTGATGATATTTGCCATGACCAAAATGGTTCAGAAGGGAAAATAAGTTGAATCTCATATCAACACAACTTAATATAGAGAATAAAAAAAATAACCTAGTTTTTCATACACATCATCTAGGTAAGCCAAAATAAATAAACACAAGATACAACCTGTACTTTATTTTATAAACAAGGCTACAAAGGTCGAGCCCCAACTATAAAGATGCATATTTTAATCAAAAACCCATAAGGGAGTAGCATCAATTATTTTTATTTTTTAAAACTATATGATTTTGTCCAACTCACAAAGGCCATATTATCATATTTTAAAAATCAATAACTACCAACCATAATAAAAATTAGATTTTAATATAAAGACAATCACTCACATGATTTACTATACAAGCAAGGTGAGCAAAATAAACATACTTACATAAACCCTTATTATTTATTTATTTTTTCCCACCAATGTAATAGCATTTTTGAGAAACTCATGGTAGTAAATTCAACAAGAAGCAAATTTACTAATCCAATCAAAGCCAAATAATTTCCTTCACCTTCTATTCATTTTTACTAGGTAGGGCATGGTATTTTTGCAATTATAAACCTAAAATATCCTTGATGCTCATTGAGTTATAGGCTCATATATGCATACTTATACATGCTTATAAGGTCCTATATCTCAACAAGAACATTTTTAAATTACCATAATGTAATTTATACTAGAATGCAAAAATATTTAGGAGGGAAACTTGCTTGGAATCATTACCCTGGACTACCAACTAGAGTCTTTCACCCATATTCCTTAATTTCATGGCGCCATCAAAGTCTTCCTGAGAGCAGTCTTTCCTTTACAAATTCTCCTCTTTAAAATGTAGGTAATAATTATGATATTTGCAAGCACAAACATGCCTCCCAATGGATTTACATGGAATCCCTAAGAAGATTCCTCATACACATGCAACTTTTCCATGGCTGCCATGAATTTATTTTCCTTCCACTTCTGCTCCCATATGGAAAAATAGTAGCCCAACCAAGCAGAACCCTAAGTCATACTTCTCCAAGTTGACTATGGGTCAAATTAATTCATGAAATTAAACCTAATAATTTTCCACAATCTTTTTAATTTGACTTTATATATATAATCGACCCCCAAGTTTTTTATTAAAAGGGAGTTTTTTCTAATTTGATATATTTGACCAATTTATCCCCTCAATAAGGTCTTGTTTATGATGAGCTAGTCAGGGTTTTCATAAACATAAATATTCCCTTGTATAGGTCCCTTATGCCTTCCTACTAAGGTGTTATCATATTCAAACTATATTATCCATATTAAAACCTTGACTACCATCTTGGCATCCCTGCAAAACACTATAAAACTTATGCAGTTCCTTACAAAGAGAACCAAATTAAAAACATAACAACTTTTAAAAATAAGAGCACATTATCATATAGTTATCAATAATTAACTAGTTCAACTGGCTGATGCTTAGCCATCAAGAGTGTTAAATTTGAGATTGTGACATCCTTCCCTCCTTAAAGAGGCACCATCCTGGTGACTAAGGATAAAAGGACTAACTCATAACCAAAATTTCAGCATAATTCCAAAAATTAGAATCAAATATTTAAATTTAAAATAATTTCATGTTAAAATTTCCATCATAGTATGGATATAATATTTAATAGACCAATAATTCCATCACCAAAATTATAATAACTTGAATGTTTTTGCCCAATTACCAACCTATAATGTTTATGACAACAACTGAATTAACACAAAATAGCTAAATTTGAAGCATATTCCACATTTAGATGTGGCATTTTATACCAAAATCTAGTTATGTCCCATGCATAACTTAATCATATTAATTACAAATTATAAATTATTGCAGTAACTATACTGTTATGTTGTGTTCCCACCAATTTTAATTACACTTTAAGTCATAACTTATTATCATTAATCCCAAAATGAAAGCAATACACAACCAACCATACCACTTATGGTTACTAGAATTACATAATTTATGGGTTAGTACAGTCTCGCACACTAACCACCCCGAACATTGGAGAAGCCATCTCAGGGATACACATGCAACCCTTATATTTTTTAGCATGCTCTCCATAAATTTTTTGAGCTCTCATGATGGTTCCAGGGATCCATTCCCACCATCATATACTTGCTAACTAAGGTATTTACCCAACTTTCCTACTCTTTTTAAAAGCTAAGTCAGTACCTATGATTTTCAAAGCTACCTGATTAGGGCTTTATATTGGTCTTGCCAAGCATAAGCATACATTCTACTCATGCTTTAAAAAAAATCAAAATATTTATTTTATAATATTCTTTCAAGTAAATCAACCATTACCTCATTCAAAACATGCTCACATTTACAATCCAATATGTGTATATATTTTAGCAAGTAAAATCTTACTAAATTTTGCATAAAAGTCTAAATTGTAGGACCAATTAGTGCTTCACAAATTTACATAAAAAAATCGTAGTGGTTATTTTTAAAACATTCAAGAGGTGGTTAAGGAACCACTTAATTCATAAGATGACCATTATGCATGAATATCCCACAGCCAAATCATGGCACATATGGTGTACACACCTGAATGAATCAAGTGGTTACCTCAAAAAAAGGGGAGAAATGAGTTTTTAGACTATGAGAGACTCTACTTCCTTGCCATACCTAGTCTAATTCATTATGTATATAGTGTTTTTCCACCCTCAAACTCATACTTGCATCAATGCTCATTACTAGAGCAATGATGTTGGATTACACCACATAATACAACACTATACCTTGGAAGATTTTAATTAATAAAAGTTGGTTTTGAAATGAGAAATTTACATCATAAAAGTAGTTTACAATCATGTTACCACATATTAACCTATTAATAACATAGAGTCACATTTATTCCATGACATGTATATGAAATACTTATACAACAATGTGAAAACATGGAACAAGTATAAGGTTCACATGGTTGATTACATTTATGTGTCACGAAGGGGTTTACACAACATATAACAATTTACATGTATGAAGGAACCACATAAGATAAGATACACATTCTGATTCAGTTATTTATGTCAAGGGTATTTTCACATCATAACACATGAGTACAATTATTTGTCATACACAAATGTCCCAAATTATCATTAGTCCACCTGATGTTCATATGTCATCCCTGATGACATCAAATATCTATCATTTATTACAACATACTCAGTTCTATAGATCTTGAGTTTACCATCACCTTCTTTCAAAGAAGTTTGTGTTCCAATAAAGCCCATTAATATATCTCCATGAGATTCATAAAGTTACCAACAATGTTCGTGCCTCATGGATTAGATGGCTTACAATACTTGTTAATAATAAAAGATCCCCAAAGCTTTCTAAATTGCACAAGAAAGTTAATGACACTCACCCCCACTTAGCCCTCGAAGCTTGAGTCACACCTTCGGTCCTCCCAAGGATGTCATACCTCAAGTATCATATAAGGGTTCATCTAATCAAACCATTATCATAAACTAGGCATTCATTATTTTGTTTACAACATCAAGCTTTTATCATTAGTCCCCCAATTGGCTTGCCCATACAAGTCGATGGTTGACTAATGTTGCTTGTTCTACATAGAGCATCCTTGGGAAGGGTGGATACAACCAAGGATCAAGGTGATGTCATATTATTACCATAAAAATTATAGTTTTTTACAATCATTAACTTTAATTAAAATTCATAGATTTTATAACACCTCAATATCATATAACATAGTACTTGTTCACTTTTAGGTTACATAATGGTTGAAATCAACCAACCATATCAAAATTTCAACCATCAAAACTTTCTCAAAATTTTCTTATAATTTCACAAATTTTGGACCAAATAGTGCTCCCCAAGCACTAGTCACATTACTTATAAAATTTACATAGCTATTGTAGATACCAAAATTATGTCACACACATGCGTAACTCCTTGTGTCGAAACCTCCCTTAAGCCCCTTTTCAATAATAATAATTAGGCTTCCTAACCCATGCTTTTACCCCTCACACATTTAATTAATTTGAAATATTTAATTAAGCTAATTAAAAACTACTTATGCCACCTTACCTAGCCACCTCATCCTATGAATAATTCTTATCCTTTGAGTCACCTCAAGACTTAGTCCCCTTATCCTAACTACCCATGACTTGTTCTTACCCCAAAAATAAATTCCTAACCAACTACGTCATTCTTAACCTCCCATTTCTACCATTTCCTAATGGATACCACACTTGGCATGAGAAGGAACATAAAATAGACTAAAAATAGCCCTTTTACCTATTCTCATGCCACTGATGTTAGTCAAACCATGGTCGACATCGGTGGGATCACTGACGTCAGTTACTTTAAGCCAAATTCCAAACTAATGTTTAGGTCAATAGAAATCAAGAAAACTCATTTTATTCACTTATAGACTTTTGGGCATCCAACTTTCTACATCTTAGCTGACTGTTACCTTGTAGAAGTCAATCCAGACCAGAAACCAAGCTCTTGAGAACTAACATCACACACTTTTTTTATCTATTCAAGGCATTGGTTTGACAACCCTTAGAGGAGCCATCTATTTGGCACTTATCATTCAATCACCTCTTCAACTAAGTATATCACTTATTCTATAAGTCTTTAAGTAGTTACTTTATAATCAATTTATATCTACTATTTATTGTTTTACACATTCCTGACCGAGCCCCCATGAATGAGTTATAAAGCTTACCCACTTATTTTGCCTTGTTCCAACACACCAAACCTCTGACTAGACCCATCCAAATAATACTCTCTCTCACAACCCTCCCCAACCTTCCAAACCTGACCAAAACCATTTCCCAGACCTAGAAAAGCCTTCTGTAAGCTTCTAGGAAATTATTTCCCCTATTGACATCATTTTCCCAACTGATATCGGTCACACTTGCTCGCTGACCTTAATAGCCTAATCGACATCGACAACTATGGATTTTTAGTAACTTCTCTAAAACCTGTTCAGAGAACAACTAAAATACAAACTGAATATACCACCTGCATTCTATTACTCTCTACTGCACTCAGGTTGTGAACAATGGTAGCATATATCTATTTTACTCTCTCTTTGCTATTTATTACTCTTTTATTTTTCAAAAGTGGACTGTCATCTTTAAGGAAGTTTGACACTTCCTAGAACAAACACGTAGCTTGACATCCCACTCATATATCTACTAACATATATTTTTGTGGTAGTGATTCTTACTTGCAGGTAGTCCTCCCCAGCCAAAGAGGAGTGCTCACAAAATTTGGATATGGTGCACAAACCAATCTAGGTTCATTCTAATCACTTATTCCTATCCTTCTCTATTTTTCTTTAGACTTGAAATAGACATAATTTTAGCAAAACATTTTTGGCATGCTGGTGGGACCCTAGAGTTTTCCTTGGGTTCATTGCTTGTTTTAAGCATTCATATAGGTGCATTATAATGAAAATTTCATTTCTTGCACTTTATCCTTTTTTTCTCCCTCAAAGTGAAATATTCAACATTTTATTTTCTATTTAAGGGCAATAAACTAAAATTTCTTCTTCCTTGCCACTCTTCTTTTCTCTTTGCCTCTAAAAGCAATTTATCATTTTTCTTAAAAGTTAAAAGAATCTCTTCTTTATTTATTTCTTGCATGCACATTAGGATAGTGAATTTAAATCTCTACTCCTATTTCATCATTATTTTCATTTGAATCTAAACATTTCAGATTTGGGTTTAAAACTTACTACACTTCATTGTTTGCTTGATGCATATTAGCTCACCTAGTTAATTATAAGTATTATGAATGAATTATAGTGCACCTATGTTACAAAAATAGATCACACTCACAAAAACAAACATCTAAATTAACTTGAGACAAGGGCCATCTAGATTTCATCACCTGGTGGATCACCTTACCCTACCTGACTATGCTACTTGGATTTCACCACCAAGGGGAGAACCCACTCTGTTCTCTGACATAGTATAAACTTTAGACAAAAGGTATATTTTGGTTAAGTGGCCTAGCTTGGCTTCAGGTATATGAAGTGTGGGGAACAAGCTCCTATAACAAGCCACATACTTGGTCTAACATAGATTTCCTCTTGAGCACTAAAACTAACCTAAAACCAGCTCTAGATTGCTTTCTATTCTCACTATTTGATTTAATCTCATTAAGGCATAAGCCAACACGAGACTAAAATTAATCTCTTCGAGTTAATAATTATTCTCTTTGAGTTAACCAAATTCTCTTCTCACTATCTGATTAAGGCATAAGCCAACACAAGACTAAAATTAATCTCTAGGAGTTAATAATTATTGGTGTTATGTTCTTTCTTTGCTTTTCTATTACCTTCTATATTTTGGAGTTGGTAAAGATGTTTTTCCATTGATTCAAAAAATTAACACTATTTGTAATACTCAGGTTGTATAACCTATTATATTAGGTTTTCTGAGTGTTCTTTCTTCTTACATAGATCTCTTGCATCCTCTATTTTACTTGGATTCTACCTTTGGATTTCTAAAAAATTGGATTTTCCATCTCCCAAGATATCACAGTGACTGACATTGGTTAATTCCATTGACATCAATAGACTTTAGCCTACCAACATCAGTTAATCCCACTAACGTTGGCAAACTTTGACTACCAACATCAGTCAAGTGTCCAACATCGGTGATTGTGTAATTTTAGTTTGCTCAAAATAATAAGCTAAAATAACCTACTTACCTACACTCAAACCTAGTTTTTCCTTATTCTATCATTAATACAGAGTATTAAGACTATTTATACTTCTTCTTGTATGGTATTGACATGAGTCCAAGCTAAAATTATTACCGATTATGCAAGATAGCAACCACTTCTACCTTCCCCTCTTGTTGCTGATTTTGTCATGGAGCATACTTCAAATATAGATCATACTCCTAGTCCCAACCACATTCCCATTGTGCCTAAAGGAGATCAAAATTTTGCTAAATTTATTGATCGCAATGTGGTAGACCTTTAGCATTACCTTACCATGAGCCAAACCCACAATTCTTTGGGTGACCCACTATATGGTATGCCAACTTCTATAATGGAGACAACTTTAGTTTTAGCTATCTCCACTATTTTCCCCATGGTTACTCAAACCACCACTTCGACAAGTAACCCAACCATAAACAATGTCTAAAGTTTAACATCAACAACTGCCCAATCCCACCTAAACCCTGGTATGACTTCCCTACTTTCATAACCATAAGTAGTTCAGTCAAGTCTCACCCCATTTTAGAATTTGGTAGCACCTATTCCATTTACTCTCGCACCTATAATTACCCAGGTTATGACTCACCCTTAATCTAGTATAACCATGCCAATAACCCAACCTATAATAACAACATCCAACCAAATCATAGTCTCTAACCCAACATGAAAAGCCCCTTTTCTTTTCGACCCTAGCCTATGACTCATTATCCTTATGTTGTGCCAACAGAACCTCAACAAGATATGTCATATGCTCCCTCTACTTCCTATCAGGTTCCCTATAATGTAGGGGGTATCTCCCAAACCAATCCCCCTCTAGACCTCATTAAGATGCTGATGGACAAGATGTCTAATCTAGAGACATCCATTATGGGTTCAAAGAATGTGTTATCTTATGATCAGATATGTAATGAACCCATCCATCCTTCTATGCCTATTCACCCTTATCCGAGCCAATGGGAACTCCCCAAATTTACTCATTTATAGAGTAAAGAGGACCCACAACAAAATTTGTGAGAATTTAGACATGCTTATTATTTAATAGGGCATGATGATGCGTTATTACTTCACACTTTCTCTATGTCTCTTTTGGGTGCTACCCTAGATTGGTATAGCTTTATAACTCAACACTCCCTTTTCTCATTTACCCAACTCACACAAATATTCCTAGACCATTTCTCTATTAACATTTCTAAAAAGTTTTTTATTATAAACCTTTATTCTATTAGACAATTTGATGATGAGTTTATCACAGATTTTATCACTCATTGGAGAGGCTTGATCAATCAAATCTCCTTCTCCTTACCCCAACCTGAGCTTATTGATCTCTTCTCAAGGGCATGTGCTAAACACATTTTGTCCACACTTTAAGTACAAAATTTCCACACATTTGATGAGGCCTTTACAATGGTGTAAAAACTTGAGATTTAGACTATAGACGAAGGCAGAGTCAAGTTGTGCAGTAAGAACACCAATTCCAAATTGAATGACTCCTCTTCTTCTAAAAATTCTCCTTCTAACCAAAAATCTAAAGGCTTCACCAACATGGTGGTCATTAAATTAGCTTCTTCCACAACCACAAACCAACCTAATTCCTTGACTTCCAAAAATCTAACCAAGCAAATCCAAAAATGGTATGAACAAAGACAATACACTCCCATTAGGGAGTCATATACTTCCATTTTGGAAAAGCTATTGCAACAAGGTGTCATAACCTTTCCTCAAATCAAACCTCCTATATAGTTTGAACCCTCCCATCCTATTCCAACTTGGTACAAGGAGGATGAGTTTTATGGCTACCATCAAGTTAAAGGCCAGAATTCTAATAACTGTAAAACATTCAAGAACATTGTTCAAGACATGCTTGATAGGGGTGATCTCATGTTGGATAATCCTAATGTGCTAGCTAATAAAAATATGGATGTGTTCAAATAACCTTTTCCTAACCATTCACCCAATCAAAATATTGTTCAGACCACGACTAACTCATATGATCATAATATCCATACAGTTAATATGGGCTTTCTTTTACCTCTAGTTCAACCTCTCCCATAACAGGACGCACCCATTTTATCGACTCCTCCCCCATGGTCAGTGGCATTTATTTTTCATATTTTTCCTCCTCAGGTAGAATAGCCTATTTCACCTGTTCCACTCCCATATGAGGAAGAGCCTCCTTTACCGCTCCTTTTACCATTAGAGGAGTCTATATTGCTAGTTTATTTTACACCAATGTTATCTGTCCTCTTACCAATTGAAGACCATGCCTTACCCATTCTATAACCATATGTTGAGGGGAACATCATTATTGTGTTATACCCTCTTGAGGAACCCTATTCACCTACATCTCCTCCACCAATAGAGAGTAATACCCCATCCACTCCACCTTTGCACCTAGAAGAGTTAGTGTTATCTACTCCTACATTAGACGAGAGACCTAATGTGCCTACTCCAATTCTACCACTTTTACCACTTTTTTTACCTATGAAGGATCATAATTTACCTATTCCTCACTCACATGTTGAGGGATCAATTATGCCTATGATTTACCCCCTTAAGGAACCCTCTTCACCTACCTCTCTTCCACCCATGGAAGATCATGCCTCTTCTCCTATCTCTATCAAAGAAGACCCTGTTGTAGCTCTTTCTCATCTTTGGCCCGAGGTAGTAGAGACCAAAAATTTCCCTCTTTATTAATCACGTCAACCTTCTAAAGAAGCAACTATAAGGCCTACGTCAAATTCATCTAAACCCTTCTTATGATTGGTAAAAAGTCTAGAATTTCTTGACTCCACAAAGCTAGGTCACGCGGCATTTTGGGATCGACTTAAAAATCCTTATCCTACACAACAAGTGTCAAAATTTACTGCCAAACCTCTCACTACCCCTTACCCTAAGGTATTTAATAAAGATAGAGCTTCTTCACCAAAATCACCAAAATCCCATCCATCTATGTCAGAACCCTCATCATTATAGACATCTACCATATTAAAGTAGATTAAGTCTTTAAGCATACATCCTATCTCTAATCTAATTCATCCATAGGTGAAATTAGATCTAACTCTCCCATAAAAAGTTAGATTTTTATAGCCTGAACTATAGAAAAATGTTAAGCTTCGTATATCTCATCGATCCTTCCCTCTTTAACCCTCAACTTTACCATCAATTTTAGGACTGCATCCCTCTACTTTAGTTGGAGTATCACCAATCCAAGTAAAAAAAAGGATAAGTTACCTCCACTATTGCCTCTGCCACCTAGTAGGACTTTCACATCTGACACCATGATACCTAACAACAAGAAAGTGTACAAAAAACACATAACTCCACTGCCACCAAACAAGGCACCATGCAAAATCACCCCTATGACTCCTAAACAAAAAGTGTCCACTTCTATTACCATAATAAGTGCTAGCCCATTCATAAGCTCTCAGAACTTTTTCCTATGTTAGTTTTTGAAATATTCTATAATAACTCTTCCTCCCATTAATGCTTATAGCCCTCTTAGACTGAAGCCATCTTATATTCATGATACACAATGTGTCTATATCATCATTTACCTAGACACGATACTGAGATTTGTAAAGCTCTCATAGAATTCATTTAGTAACACTTTGATGTTGATACTCTCTTTATTGATACTCCTATTAACCTACCTATTATTCCACCTCTGGCATCCACAATGCCTCATACTCTTCCACCTAAATTCAAACCCAAAGATGTTATCATACCCCTTTTGCCACCTCCTTCACCTATGTTTCAAATCAACACAGTTAATGTGGTCACATGGTCATAAAATCAAAAGGATAAAGGTAAGGAAAAGGTCACTAATCCTTGGGCTCATCCCTTTTCCAAAGACACTCCTCCTCTGAATCCCAAGATTTCCATCTTGGGTGTCTCAAAACCAACATCTTCAAATGTTATTCAAAGCTCGATGGTGAAACAAATTCACCAAAATCCTTTGAAAATGTCTTTGTATGAGTTAATCCAAAACTCACCCCAACAACATCAAGCATTTATTAGTGCCTTGCAAGAAGTTGAGGTATAACCTGATGATCCCTAACCTCTTGTATCTTTGGTCAGCTCTCTTAATTCCATCTCCCTGATTTCCTTTATTAATTCAGAAATTCCACTTCAACACCTTAAAGATCAAGATTCTAACCTTTTTATTACCATATATATTGATCAAACTCATGTAAAAAAAGTCATGATCGATGGGGGAGTTAGTAGTAATATTATTTCCATCCATGCCTATAAACAACTAGCTCTTCCTGATAATTACATGTCTCAAATTGACATGGTGATCTGCTCCTTTAACAATACCACAACTACTATGGTGGGCACTATTATCTTACATATCTGTGTAGGTCCCTACACAATTCTTTAGCTCTTCTATGTTGTAAATGGGGAGTTCCAATATAACATAATTCTTAGACAACCTTAGATACATGCTATGGTATGTGTACCCTCAACTTTTCACTATTATGTCAAGTTTGAGCACAATGGGCAAGTGCATATTATACCCACCCACCCACCTCTATTTAAAACATGCAACATCACTTGTAGTCCCAATGGTGTTCTTATTCCATTAAACACATTGTATTCTCTACATGATACTTATAAATCTTTCACAAGCTTCACTGCCTCGGTTACACAGATACTGACAACATAAATTCCTGACAAAGATCCCATGGAGGAAAATTTTAAACATTTGTCACTTGGATAATATCATTTGTTGATGCTCAAAATGTTACATACTCCACAAGAGTATGAAAATATTCATATTCACCCAAATTATGATCCCTGTATTAGGATGGTTATCCCTTATGGCCCCCCTAACCTTCAAACTCATTTCACATATGGGGGAATTGATCAAGCTCCTGTTATTGACAATCCGTCCTCTTTGCCACAACCATTTATCTGTGACTTATCTTTCCTGAGTAAGCCTAGTTTTTATCACACCTATCTTTATAGGTGTGCCTAGAAAGGATTTGGTTTGGGTCATTATGAACAGGGTGTTCATATGCCCATTGAAAATGCCAAAAAGAGGTATGGAGTGGGTTATGACGAACCAACTAAACTCACCAAAACTTCTCATGTACCAATTATTGAAGATCCAGTCTCTCCTTTTCCACCTTGTTCTCCAATATCACCCACTAAATTGGAGGTATCTATACCTCCTAATTTTTTTTCAATAAATTCCATCCATTTGGGGCCTCTCACTTATCACTAGGGTAAGGAAACAAGGTCCCTCCCTCTCGTTCATCCTGAAATGATTGATGAAGACTTTCCCACTATTAACATTGTCCAATGTCAAGATGATGACACTATTCTCACATACATGGGTGCAAATGATTCCTATATGTAATGATCACTCCCATCCAAAACATAAGCTATGTTAAATGAATCAACCATTGACATTAATTTGCCCTCTCACGATAATCCCCACATCCTCAAGATTGGCTAATAATTAGATTCATCTAAGGAAGCTAATTATTCCACATTTCTTGATAACCATAGCAAAGCCTTTGCTTGGTCTTATAATGACATGCATGGTATTGACCCCTTTATCATCACCCATAACATTGTCACCAATCAAGATGCTAAACCTGTTAAGTAGAAGCTTCACAAAATGCATCCTCATGTTACTCTCCTTATCAAAGAAGAGCTCCAATGCATCCTTTATATTAACTTTATCCAACCTATTAAATACCTATAATGGGTTTCCAATATTATTTCTATCATAAAAGCAATTCGAAGAATCCACATTTACACCGATTACCATAACCTAAACCTCGCTTGTCCAAAAGATTACTTCCCATTGCCAAGTATTGACCAACTTATTGATCTAACAGACAACCATGAGATTCTATCACTTATGGATGGGTTCTTAGGATATAATCAAATCCTAGTTGCTCCTAAAGACCAACACAAGACATCTTTCATTACCCCATGGGGGAATTTTTGTTATCGGGTCATGCCTTTTGGTCTCAAGAATGTTGGTGCCACCTACTAATGCACTATGACTTACATATTCCATGATCTCCTACACAAAATTATAGAAGACTATGTGGATGAATTACTCAGAAAGTCTAAACTTTGCCAAGATCACTTGACGATTCTCAAAATCACATTTACTCATTTCATCCAATATAATGTTCAACTAAATCCAAAAAAATGTGTCTTTAGCATCCTTTTTGATAAGCTCTTAGGCTTTATCATTTCTCTCCATGGTATTGAAGTTAACCTTGCTAAGGTTAGAGCAATACTATGGATGCCTCAACCTACTAATATCAAATAACTTCATAGCTTACAAGGCAAATTTTAGTCAATCCAATGCTTCATCTCCCAGTTGTCAGATCATTTCCAACCCTTTCACCATCTCCTCAAAAAAGATGTCTCCTTCCATTGGAATACGGATTGTGAGGAAGATTTTGATGCATTCAAATAGTATCTTCTTTCCCCATCGGTTCTTATTCCACCTAAGGAAAATTAGCCTTTCTATCTTTGCATCTCTGCAATAGACCATTCTTTGGGTGATATGATTGCACATCGAGATGATCACCATCGAGAATAAGTGGTTTACACATAAGCCACACACTTATTGATTATGAGACTCGATATACCCATACCAAAATTTTTTGCCTTGTGTTGGTATTTTCAACCTCCATGCTCTACCATTACCTCTTAAATCACAAAACCTACATGGTCACCCATACTGATCCCCTCAGATACATGTATTCCAAGCCATATCACAACTAATGTGTAGCTCAATGGCTCATTCTCCTTTCTAAATTTGACCTAGAGTTTATTTTAAAAAATTCTATCAAGGGGAAAACAATCACTGACTAGTTAGCTACTACCCCTTAACCTGACGACCAACCTTCAAACCTCAAATTCCCTAATAAATCCATCACAACACTCTCCACCAATGACATCTCCTATCAAATGATTATGTTCTTTGATGGGTCTAAATGTCAATATGGTGGGGGTACGGGGGTCATTCTTATTCCTCTAGATGGTGAGCCTATGCCTTTGTCATTTAAACTAAAATTTGAATGTACTAACAATATGGCTGAATATGAGGCTTTGATCTTAGGGCTTCAAATGGCTATCTTCTTGGGTATCAGATCAATAACCATTTTTGGTGATTTTCATCTAGTGGTTAATCAGGGTAATCATTCTTACCTATGCAAAAATGAAATTTTGTAGTGGTATAAACATCATGTAGATATGTTATTGGGATCATTTGACTCATATCTCTTATAAATTATTCCTTGATCTACAAACAAGTTTGCTGACATAATGGCTTCACTTGCTTCACACGTACCCTCTTCACCCTCTTCCTAAAAAATCTATGTCACCATGCATCGCTCAACATTACCCTCCAATATATCAACTAACATCCTTTTTATCAAAAATTTAACATACAACCTACATTAATTATGGTACAAGAAACTCATAGATTATCTTTCCTTTTATATTACCCCTTCTGATCTCTCCGATAATTGGAGACATGCCTTAATAAAACATGCTACTTGTTACACTATACTAGGAGGACTTCTCTACAAGTGAGGTTTTGATGGTCTCCTCCTTGGATGCATCACTAGTACTAAGACTCCCTTCACTATTAAGGAAGTCCATGAGGAGCTTTGTGGTGGATATTTTAATGGTCATGCAGTTTCCAAGCATATCCTTTGACTCGGCTATTATTGGCCAACACTCCATCAAGATTGTGGTGATTACATTTGGCATTATGTCAAATTTCAAAAACACTAACCTCCTTCACATTCCAAGTCATGCATTACAAGTTGCTAAAGTCTTCTTTCCCTTTTCCCAATGGGGCTTGGATCTAATCCGTGAGATTAACCCTCATTCATCCCTCTATCACCATTCTATCATTACTGCCACTAAATACTTCACCAAGTGGGTCAAGGCCATTCACCTCATCTCCACTAAGGCTGACAAATTTTTTGACTTTATCAACCATCACATCATCTATCATTTTGGTGTCCCACATAAAATTATAATAGATAACGACAAATCTTTCAAAAACAAGACTATTCAAAGTCTTTGTGATACCTTTGGAATCAAATTAAGCTTCTCATCACCATATTATCCACAAGAAAATGGGCAGGTAAAAGCTTCTAACAAAATATTAACCAAAATTATCATGAAGGTAGTCAATGATACGGGCAAGGATTGTGACACACACATTCCCTTTACTTTATGGGCTTATTGTACTAGCATTCAAACCCCTTCGGGTGCTACAACTTTTTCCTTGGTCTATGGGATGGAGGCTATTTTGCCTCTTGAGGTTTAGATTCCTTCTCTTTGCATTTCTCTAAAAGACATACTTACTAAAGATGAATTTTGCCAAGAATATTTGGCTCAACTTGAGTTGCTTGATGAGCGCCATCTCATAGCCCTCAACCACCTCCAAATATATTAAGAATGTATCAAACACGCTTATAATAAAAACTTTAAGGAGCAAGATTTCAATATTGGAGATCTTTTCTTAAAATAAAATCAACATGTGATGAACATGGAGAAAAGCAAATGGGGTAAGTTTGCTCCTAATTGGATTGGACCCTACATCATAACTCACAAGTATGGTCCATGAACTTATCACTTGTCTTCTCTTGAAGGAAAACTAGAACTCGAGCCTTTAAATGCCTTACACCTATGACCATTCTTTTATTAATCAAGTGATGCTTCACCTCATGTTTAACTTGAGCTCATCCCTTTAGCACCCCTATTACATGCATCTCCCTTCCTCTTAACCCTTAATCCTACACACTTATTTAACCTATGAAGTGATATGCTTTTGTCCTCAAAGTGGAAAACCCCTAAGCCTCTATAGTCTTGTCCATGACTAAAAGTGAAAAAATAAAAAAAATGGATATGTAGACAAGTTATAATCTATCAGGTCATGATTCTCAATGTAGACTGTTCCCTTGAAGGAAAACTATGTACTTTCTCTTTGATACTATCAAAAGACATCTCCCTTGAAGGACAACTATTTAAACTAAAAAACAAATGCTTAGACCACTCCCTTGAAGGATGGCTAGGCCAAGCTTTGTTATCAAAGGGAAATAAAAACAAAAATCTTCTCATATTGATCAGATTCAAATGACTTCAACACAAACAAAATCCCATTGTAGGCTTCCTGCATTGATCAACTTACACACAAAAAAATATTTAAGTCATGGACTTGCCTATAGTAGGTCTTGAGTCACCTAGAATAGGGGCATATCATCCCCACTTCCAAGGTTACGCTATCCAAACACTTTCACCCATTTTACCCTTTTTCCCTTATACTCTTTCAAGTGACTTTGAAATCACTTAACATAAGGTGAACACGAAATTTCTCTAACAAACAAAATGGTCAAATGATGCAAAGCATGAAAGAGGCTCATATTCCTGAGCCTATTAATGTTATGATTATAGTCTTTGCTAGTACATGAACATTCTACCTCTTTATTTCCCATCCCAATCACATGTTGATCTCTCTGCTGAGATGAAAACTTCATACAAACAATAACATAAATAGCTTATCTATTTTTAAGCATACACCATCATGAATATGGAAAAAGATTAAGATGAAGCTAACAAATCAACTATGCATATACCATCACACATATGGGAAATGCTATTCTATCTCAGCTAACATGCTCAATATTAACATAACATTAACATGATATAACCATCCATGTCAACATCATCATCACTATCACAATAAATGCATCTCAAAATCATAATAACACATCTCATATATATACACTCAACATGAATGTACATCAATAGATCATATCATCTCTCCCTCAAAATATACATCTCTCATCTTCAAATTGTAGGCTGATGTGTATATAACATATATATCAATAAATAAAATTTGACACTCAGAATCCTTGAGGCTATACGTATGGTCGTGAAGAAGTAGTGTCATCACCACTCTCTGCTTGTCTGCATTTATGTGAGACAGAAGCCATGACACATGCCACTGATCTCTCCTACTCTCTAAACTTGGAATACCTATAAATCTATGGGAAATCCCTATTGACCCTCTCATAATAAGTAATATCATCAAGGATAGTGTTATACCTTGCTAGAGATATAATCTACAGTGGTCCCATTGCACCTATTAAAGGCCCCTCTACTAGTCCCTGTAGTGGAGAAGGAGGAGTAACCTGACCTGATGCTCTCTAATTATCCCTCTCTACTATTAGTGTAGTAACCTGACTCTATAATACCCCAACTTGGCCCTATAATTCCTTGACCTAGCCTTGCAATATCACCACCTATCCCTATAAAACCAATATCTGTGCCTAAGTTGTATCTCAATCCTATACTACTACTTCTCAAGTGTATATTAATACATCTTATGCCTATATCATTACATCCTAGGCCTATATGATTTCATCTCTCTCTCTCTCTCTCTCTCTCTCATCACTCCCTATAAATCTAGTGCTGGCCTCCTAACCTAAACCATGGGATGCAAACCTATCCATCATGCAAGATATGCCATTGTACATCTGGGATCTACTACACCCAACTCTATTGGTAGCTCCTCAAAATTCAACCCATCTGTCTCTTGGGGCAAGGGTAGGGGTGCCTCTATATCATCCCTCCTATATCGAGGGAAGGTAGGAGGTACATCCTATAGCAATCCAAACTATCTCCTAACTTGTGCCATGGGTATCATCTCTAGCTTATCAACTCATCTCCCTCTGACCCATAATGTGCTCTGTAAACCAACAAGATACTCTACATATCCTATAAATGAAGGGTATGTCAGGTAGGGTCTCTACATAATATCTGTAAGGATCGATCCCTCTATCATGCACCTATAATGATCAATATCTCACACTAAGCCATCTACTTGGGTCTGGGCCATACCATCTCTCCACCATCTGATACTAACCCTAAAATCAGTTACAATAATGGTAGGTAACCCCAATGATCATGTCACCATGATATGCTCATATGCCTAATAATGGATTAAATTCTCAACACATAAATTGTATCATCATTATAGTCTCAACCCCCATAGCTCTCTATATAACTGTGCTACAAAAGTTGGTCCCCATGTGAATACGGTCCACTGCTCAACCATCTATGCCAAAACACATGCCAACGCAATAATAAATCTCCCACCATCTACATCTAATAGTGCATACATTATAATCCATATCATCATTAGGATGCTCAAATGATGTTGCTCCTCATCAAAAGTGTATAGTGGCTCGTAGGCAAAGCTCACTGAGTGATAGGTCACCTCGCTAACCTACTCTCCAAACAATGTCACCATGTGAATATAATTCTCCTCTCTTAAACATGAGAAGAGATCCTCACCCTAGAGTGACAATCTTAAAATATTATACACATCCTCTTGTGTCACTATCAACTCTTTGATCGACAAATGAAAGGTGTTGGTGGTGTGATCCCACCTCTCAATCAATGTTATCATCAAAATCACGTCTCATATAACTCTACAATATCATCACACTCCCCCTAAACCTACAACTGCTATGTGATCCCACTCATCTAGGGTGATATCCCTCCTCATCCACATTAGCAGTGTAGGTAGGTAATCTTGTAACATCAACTCCTACCTAGCCTACATCCATACACACACCTCAAGTCACATACTTTCTAATATAACCTACCACTACTTTTTTCCCTTCTATCTAGGAGAAATACATTGGTCTAAGGCCCTCAACTGGGCTATGTAGGCAACACTCAGTTGACATGGAGTCTTCTCAGGTTAGCTCAACCATATACCCACCTAACTATATAACCTACCTCTCTCTTTACCCTAGGTCCAACTACCTATCACAACTCTAGGCCTCACAACTTATATCCCTAACCTTCAACTCTATGACCTATCTTTTAAGCCTTAGGTCCCCTGACCTATTCCAACCTATCCTTTCTTAGCCATTTCCCCAAAAGCACTTTTAAACATACTTTAGATTATTTTTTTCCCTATGCACTGAGAGAACTACATTGGCATGATGCCCTTAATCAGGCTATATAGGTAGCACTTAGTCAACACGGGGTCTTTTGAGGCTAGCTCAACCATTAGGTTCATTAACTACTTCAATTAGTGATCCAAATTGACCTTTTCTCCTATTTTGGGTTTGTTAAGGTTACCAACCTTATTTTTGTATGTCGACATTGGTGCTTTATGTCAATCAACATTAGCAGACCCTACCGACATCGGCACCATGTTAGTCAACATCGGTGGACCCTACTAACTGGTTTAGACCTAGGGCTAAACAACCCATCTCCAAACTTTAAATTTTAATCTAAAAAATAACCCAAACCCCTCCCAAATTCATCTAAACCTACCCTCACCTCATTTCCTACCCCTCTAATGACATTATTTCCCCCCAAACTTTAAATTTAGCCTAAAATAGTAAATTAACAAACTTGAATTCAACATCAACTTGAAGGGGATCTTACCTCATCTCTCCATCTCTTTCAAGATGGAATAGCTAGCACTTGTGGTGGCATGCCTCCAACTGGGTCCCCTCCTAGATCTACTATCTCACTAACACTCAAAGCTCTTTTTCTCTCCAATCAAATGTTACAAATGAGTTTTAGTGGGTTGTTAAACCCCTTTTTGTTGGGTTTGGTTGCCTACTAATGTCAACATCCTTGACCTAAGCCACTGACATTGGCACTATTTCCTACCAACATTGGTGACATAACTGATGTTGGCACCCTTGAATTAGAGTTTCCACCAACAACCACAACCCTTTAGACTCTACCCCTAATCTAGGGCAACTTAGACATCATGTATATCTCCCTAACCATGATAACCAACTTGGAGATCACATATATCTCCCCAACCATGATAACCACCCTTGGAGATCACTTAAATCTCTACCCATGATGACTTTGATTGGAGATCATGAATATCTCCTTGATCATTGACCTTTTTAAACCAACCTTGCATTGCTTGTCTTGACCACTTATGTTATATTTCTATAGTTGGCTATTGTACACATGCATGTATATTAGGTGTTTTGAATGACGACCAAGCTAGTCCTATCACCTGCAACCTTTTATGTTTCCTAAGGGCAATTCCTACCTTAGATACTTGGCACACATGGACCATTAGAGCTACAAATTTGATTGTTTTGACCTTATCAACTATCACTTACAAGATATGATTTGGTTATTTCTATCTAAGTCCTCCACCTTACCTATTCTTGATTTTATTGACTATAACTCATAGTAGTATATGTGCAAGTAGTGATACCATGTTCTCATCCACTCACCCAATTCACTTCTTATCAAATTGGTACCTGATTCTGGTCTCTCCTTCATCAGTTCCCATTTTGAGGGGGAATACCTCATCCAATACCTAGAGCATCTAACTCCTATTTTTGTCTTGCAACTTGTCAATGCAAATTATAAGATAAAAAGGGGTAAATGTAGACACCAAAATTACATCACTCACATGTGTAACTCCCTATGTCAAAACCTCCCTTAATCCATTTTTCAATAATAATAATTATTCTTCCTAACCCATGCTTTTACCCCTCACAAATTTAATTAATTTGAAATATTTAATTAAGTTAATTAAAAACCACTTATGCCACCTTACCTAGCCTCCTCATCCTAAGACTAATTCTTACCCTCTAAATCACCTCAAGACTTAGTCCCCTTATCTTAACTACCCATGACTTGTTCTTACCCTAAAAATAAATTCCTAACCAACTACATCCTTCTTAACCTCTTATTTTTATTGTTTCCTAATAGATACCACACTTGCCATGAGAAGGAACAAAAAATAGGCTAAAAATAGTGCTTTTACCTATTCTCAGGCCACTGATGTCGATCAAACCATGGCTAACATCGGTGGGATCACTGATGTCAATTAATTAAGCTAAAATCCAAACTAATTTTAGGTCAACAAAAATCAAGAAAACTTAGTTTATTCACATATAGACTTTTGGGCATCCAACTTTCTACATCTTGGCTTACTGTTACCTTGTAGAAGTCAATCTAGACTAGGAACCAAGCTCTTGAGAACCAGCAATACATGCTTGTTTTCTCTATTCAATGCATTAGTTTGATAAGCCTTATAGGAACCATCCATTTGACACTTATCATTCAATCACCTCTTCAGCTAAGTACATCACTTATTTTGTAAGTCTTTAAGTAGTTACTTTATAATCACTTTATATCTAATATTTATTATTTTACACATTCCTGACTAAACCCTCATGAAGGAATTATAAATCTTCCCCACTTATTTCCCCTTGTTCCAACACACCAACCTCTAACCAGACCCATCCAAATAATACTCTCTCTCTCACAACTCTCCCCAACCTTCTAGACCTAACCAAAACTATTTCCCAGACCCAGAAAAGACTTCTACAAGCTCCTAGGAAATTATTACCCCTACTGACATCAGTCACCCAACCGATATTGGTCACACTTTCTCATCGACCTCGATAGCCTAACGGACATTGACAACTATGGATTTTCAATAACCTCTCTAAAACCTACCTAGACAACTTCCAATAAAAAAAATAAATATACCACCTACATTTTGTTACTCTCTAATGCACTCAGGTTGTGAACAATGGTAACATATCTCTCTTTTAATCTCTTTTTACCTCTCTTTTCTATTTATTACTCTTTTATTTCTCAAAAGTGGATTGTCATCCCTAAGGAAGTTTGACACTTCCTGGAACAAGCGCATAGCTTGGCAGCCCACTCATATATCTACTAACATATATTTTTGTAGTAGTGCTTTATTACTTGAAAGTAGTCCTCCCAAGTCAAAGAAGAGTGTTTAAAACATCTAGATACAGTGTGAAAACCAATCCAAGTTCATTCTAATCAGTTATCCGTATCCTTCTTCTCTATTTTTCTTTAGACTTGAAATAGACACAATTTTAGCGAAATAGCTATAACTAGTCACCTATAGTGACACATAAAGTCAAGCAAGGGCATACAGTCACTTGTCATGGATGAAAACAAATTCAATTGTATAAAATCAATAATTAGTTATACTTTTACAAGTAATTACATTTTAATTATCTAAAGTACATCAACAAAAAATTTAGCTGCATCATGACAATTCACATTTTGGAAATCATAAAGCATATAATTAAATACAATCCTCATGTGACACTTTTTTAATTAATTTATATGTAGTGGTTAGTGAACACTTTTTACCATAAGTAATCATCTATAAGGATACCATTCTACACATGCATAAAAAATTTAACATAATATTCACAATAGTGTCATGCAGTGCTTGATTCTTTCATTCCAATTCTCATGCTACAAGGATCCAAATAAGGCAAATGCACTTTCAAAATTTTATTCTTACCAACCTAAACATGGAAATAATAAAATAACAAATCACTCTAACTCCAATTAGTTATATCAAATCAACCAATCACCTTGAAATTAACAACCCAGACAAGGAATAATTTTTCCATGGAAGCCTCCCAAAATAGGGTCTGAATAACAAGGCCAAAAAAGAGAGGGTTGATTTAGATTATTAGATTAAATTTTTATGAGGTTAATATATAGGTTTTGAGTATTAATAAAATATAAATAGGGGGTTATATATTTTTAAAGAGCCAACTTCTAGGTTGCTTGGGGTTGATTTGCACATAAAAATAACATAATTGGCTAATACAAATGACTTGGAAAAATAGGAAATAACCCAATCGTAAAAATACAAGGATATCTTATGCAAGATAAAGATGGGGAAAATCCACTACCAAATTGAGTTTTGAGAAAACTATATATGTAATATCAAAACCAAGTCTCTTTTGGAAATAACTTGCATCCATTTATGACTTAGAAAATACGGTTTTCTTTTACAACTTCCTCCCATAAATGGTGCCACCAAAAGTCATTTGTGCTAGGGAGAATCAATTTGATTGTTTATTATATTTATCATATGGTAAAATAAAATGTTACAACTCTTATTTTTAGTCAACTAAAGTTTTAGGTATTTATTTAAGGTTATTATTCGGTCTAACTTGGGTTGATTTTCTAGCTTATAACTACATCACCTTAAATGTTTGTCAAGGGGATAAATGATAAAATAACATAAAACTCAGGTCTATCAAAATTACCATGACATTAATACATGGATGACACCACTATGTGGCCTCAACCTATAGCTCAGTGTTAAAACATGCTATAAATTTCCATTTTATGCCATCATTCCATTGTGGCATTTTGTCAAATAGTATGCATGCAACCCTCATAATCTAAAGTGTTGAAAAATGATCCAAGGAAAGGAGTAACACAATCTTGTAGCTATTTATTATTTATTTATTTTCTTATTATGATATTCAATATTTTACTAAAATTAAATGCCAAATATTTGCTTAACATTCTTGTACAGAGGATAAGAGACTTAAATAAGGTTGTCTAGAATTGCATGCAGTCCCAAATGAGATTATTACAGCTAGAAAGCATTATAAAAAGAGTCCATTCAAAGCCCATATTATCAATAAATTTTCCAGGATTTATAAGCTAAACTAGATGCCAACTAGATTCTAAGGAGAACATAAATAAATATGAGGAACTCTCAATACATAACAGTCATCTGTTTAGTCCAACCAGCCAACCTCCATATAAACAATGACATCAAATGGATTGATGATCTTTACCATGACCAAAATGGGTCACTAGGGAAACAAATTTGAATCTCATATCAACACAACTTAATACAAAGAGTAGAAAAAATAACCTAGGTTTTCATAGACATTCCCTAGCTAGGCCAAAATAAGTAAACACAAGATACAACCTCTACTTTATTTTATAAGCAAGGCTACAAGGGTCGAGCCCCAACTATAAAGATTCATATTTTTATCAAAATACCATAATGGATCTTCATCAATTATTTTTATTTTTCATAACTATATGATTTTATCCAACTCACAAAGGCCATATTATCATATTTTTAAAATCAATTACTGCTAGCCATAATAAAACTCAAATTTAATATAAATACATTCGCTCACATGATTTTGTATACAAGCAGGGTGATCAAAATATACATACTTACATAAACCCTTCTTATTTATTTATTTTTTCTCACCCAATGTAATAACATTTCTGAGAAACTCATGATAGTAAATTCAACAAGAAGTAATTTTACTAACCCAATCAAACTAAATAATTTCCTGCACCTTCCATTCATTTTTACTAGGTAGGGCATATAATTTTTGTAATTATAAACCCAAAATACCCCTAATAATCATTGAGTTATAGGCTTGTATATGCATTCTTGTACATGCTTGTAAGGTCCTATATCTCAACAAGAATATTTACAAATTATCATAATGCAATTTATACCAGAATGCAAAAATATTTAGGAGGGAAACTTGTTTGGAATCATTACCTTAGACTGCCAACTAGATTGATTCAACCATCTTCCTTCATTTCAATGCACCATTGAAGTCTTCCTGAGAGCATTATTTCATTTCCAAGTTCTCCTCTTTGAAATGTAGGTAACAATTATGAGTTTTGCAGGCACAAACATGCCTCCCAATGGCTTCATATGGCATCCATAAGAATATTTCTCATATAGATGTAAATTTCCCATGGCTACCATGAATTTATTTTCCTTCCATCTCTGCTCTAATATGGAAAAATGGTAGCCCAACCAAGCAGAACCCTGAGCTGTACTTCACCTCCAAATCGACTATGGGTCAAATTAATTCATGAAAATGAACCTAATAATTTTTCCACAATCCTTTTTATTTAACTTTATATATATATAATCGACCCCCCCAAACTTTTATATATATATATATATATATAATCGACCTCATGTGTGTGTATATATATATGTTTGGGGGGGTAGATTATATATATATATATATATATATATATATATATATATATATATATATATATATATATATAATCAACCCCCTCAAATATCTATATATATATATATATATATATATATACATATATATATGAGGGTCAATTATATATATATATATACACATGAGGGTCGATTATATATATATATATATAAATCGACCCTCATATGTATATATATATGAGGGTCGATTATGTATATATAATCGACCCTCATATATATATATTAATCGAACTTCATATATATGAAAGTTGAGGGTCGATATATATATATATATATATATATATATATATATATATATATATATATATTAATCGACCCTCGTATATATATATTAATCGACCCTCGACCCTCGTACATATGAAGGTCGATTAATCGACACATATATATTAATCGACCCTCGTATATATATACGTATAGGAGGGTCGATTTTTATATATATATATATATATATTAATTAACATATATATATATATATTAATTTACCCTCTTATATGTGTGTGTGTGTGTGTGTGTGTGTGTGTGTGTGTGTGTGTGTGTGTGTGTGTGTGTATACATACATACATACATATATATGTACATATACATATACATATACATATACATATACATATACATATACATATACATATACATACATACATGCATATACATATACATATACATACATATAAATACATACATACATACATACATACATATATTGACCCCCAAACTTTTTTAATAAAAGGGAGTTTGTTCTAATTTAATATATTTGACCAGTTTATTCCCATAGTAAGGTCTTGTTTATGATGAGCTAGTCAAAGTTTTCACAAACACAAATATTACCTTGAATAGGATCCTTATGCCTTCCTACTAAGGTGTTATCATATTCAAACTATACTATCCATATTAAAACCTTGACTACCATCTTGGCAACCGTATAAAACACTATCAAGGTGGGCCACACAACTAAGTATACAACTTATGCAATTCCCTACAAAGAGAACCAAATTGAAAACATAACCACTTTTTCAAATAAGAGCACATTATCATACAATGATCAATCACTAACTAGCTCACCTATTGGTGCTTAGCCATAGAGAGTGCTAAAACTGAGATTATGACATCTAGCTAGGGCTACCCCCTAATGTGATTGAGTCTTTTAAGAAAATGAGGGTTAGTTAGTATCACTAGATTAGTTGATGTACTTGTTTCAGGGGTGAGTTAATTATCAGATGGTACTGATGGGTCAATTGCATTCTTAGGAGTCTCCTTTAGGGTACCATTATTATGGGTGTAGTGTGATTGTGGACATCTTTCCCTAGACAAAGTTGAACATCCTTCAACTTCATTGCATACATAGGATATGTCATTATTTTGTTATTATATACCAAGTGAGCTAGTTTATTATTGGGATTGGGTGAAATTTGGGTAGGTAGTTATGGTTTATGATGAGGTGGTTGGTCTAATTTTTTAGGAATTAAATTTTATTATTTTTTCTATAGTTTTTTTGAAAACCAACATTCTGGCTAGGCCATAGCTGATTCCCCATCCATGGTGGTTGTCATGGGTAGGGAGGTTATTGAAACTACATACTTTGAGGTAGTAGATGCCATGTTTGACCTTGGTATTGGTCCCAATTAGCTTTAGGATGATGATATTGTTATGGTAAGTTTTAATTTTAAGGTGGCATTTATGGAACTAGGTTTAAGGAGTTGGCCCATAACAGTTGTTAGGAACAACTTACATTTTGAAATTATGAATTGACAAATGAAGGATCATGTAACATACATTTTTTCAGTAGCCTTTGTGACCATGGTATCTATTATGCCACATAAAATACTTGATCTTCATCACCTTTATTTACATGAATCTTAATTATTACTGGATTATTACGTGTTATGATTTCCACCTTTGCACGAGTAGCTTGACATCTACATTCATCTTTATTCTTACAATAATTAGGATAATAAATTATTACATCATTTTATTTTTCCCATTGATTTATTCATACATGTATTGTATATATTTGTGTATCCATGTGGTTGATGATAGCCTACTTCATAACATGAAACAAGTTGCTAACTTCCACACTAGATATTCCATTGGCAGATCAATATATTATTGAAATCAGTAAGATTACACCATACATTTGTAGAGAAAATATTCACAAGAACATCACTAGTATACAACTAGGAGAAGAAATAGTTTAGAGCTTCAGTGCCTTACACAACTCTCTATTTTACTTAGCTTACAAAACTTAACTTAGCTTACTAGCTTCCACAATATAAAAAGGAGAGAGGTCTTACTTATATAATTTACAAATGCAAATAAGAGAAGAATAAGGGAGAAACTTCATGAGCAAGGTAAAAATGAACCATACTTAGTGGGATCACTATTGATGAATAATGGCATGCTTTTTTTTCTTGTACACAGGTCAAAAGTGGATCCTCCACTTATGACAAATCATCCTCCACTTTCACATGCTTCCAAACCTAATGCTCCACTCACCTTTATTATTTGGCCCCTACTCAAGATCATGATTCCAATTAAGAAATGCACCCCATATCTCTTTTGTCATTTTTCACCTAAATTAAAAACATGTGAATCACTAAAGACACCCAACTTATCCCTTAGTAGAGTAGGATGCCCTACTCCATTCACATTAGCTTTTTATCATGTAGATTCCTCCATGGGCCAGCCAAATCATCCATAATCTACAACATCACCTACATCACTTGCCACATCACTTATGAGTCATTGCCAACTCACCACTACCACCTCATCACATGAATAGTGATTGTGAATAGTGACTCATGAATAGTGATTTATGAATAATAACTCATGAATAGTGTCTTGACTTTTCAAGGTTGAGACACCTCAATTCCAAATGTTTTGGGCCTTATCAGTGAGGATGATGTGCAATACCTCATGATGATTAGATATTTTTTTGGATTTTACTAGAAGATCATCTACATAAGTTTTTACAATATTATGGATGAGATTATGAAAAATATGGGTCATGGACATTTGATAAGTTACATCAACATTTTTAATGTCAAATGTCATGAGGGCATAGAGAAAGGTTCCCCAAGTAGTGGTAAATAATTTTTTTTTGATCTTTTAAAAATATGTGAATTTAATTATATCCTAAAAAACTATCCATGAGATATAATATCTTGTATTATTTGTGGTGTCAATAATGACATATTTGGATGTAAGGGGGATGTTGTATTTAGGGAAAACCTTGTTGATGTCCATGAAATCTAGACATATCCTGATTATACCATTATTTTTAAGAATGGGGATGATATTTGACAACTGCATAGAATAATCCATAGGTCTAATGAAACTAACTTGGAGGAGTTTTATTATTTATTATTTTACCATAAAATCAAATTTAGGTTTCATGGGCCTTAATTTATGTCTGATGGGTTTAACATCGGGCATGGTGACTAGATTATGAACCATTACAACAAGCTCAATTCCAAGTATGTTGATATAAGTTAAGGCAAGGGCATGTGAAATATTAGTGAGGATCTTATTATTTTCTTCCACCCCTTCAAGATAAAATATGGACCCAAGTTTTAATATTTTAGATTGTTATTCTATACCAATATACATGTCTATAGTGTCTTCCAAAAAAGAAGTATGTCTCTATAATTCTTGAGGAACAAGAATAAGAACAAACATATCATAGTCTCTTTCAACGAATTCATAGTATTATTTGAGAGAATACTAATCACTTTCAATTAAAAAATAAGATGAGGAATGAGTGATAAAGGAAAAACTCATTTTGTGGTGTATTATGGGAAAATCATCATGTGCTCATAAAAAATATAAGATTGCCTCATTTTTTCTAAAAAATACATAGTAATAGGTTCATCTTATTTTTCCACATAGGTGAGGATCATAGTAGGTGGAATTATCTGACCAATAGGTTCAATTCTCATAGAAACAACAAACTTAGACTATGGTATTTCCTCATGAGGGCACAATCACAAGGAAGAAGATACAATGGAATAATAAACCTAATTTATTTTTATAGGGATAAGATCTATAGAAAAAAATCAAAATATTTAGATATTTTTTATTTAGTCATATTATAAAAATGAGGTTCTTATCTCTTATTGGATAGATCTTATAAAATTTGCTAGCTATTAACTACAAATTGCTTAAGACTTTAAGGTTTTTAACATCCAATGTTGTAGTAGTTAGAATAAATAATAGTAAGGCTTCATACTCAACCCCTCTATTAGTGTATTCCAATTCCATAGTAAAACCCAAGGGCATGATTCTATCCCTAGGATAGGTTAGAATCACCTCTATTCCAATGCCCAAATGATACTTTGCCCCATCATAAAGGAGCATCCACAGATTGCCTAGAAGGAGAGGATCATTTATCTCTTTAGGGGGGGTTTATTCAACCTCTTAGACTTCAACATATAAATATTGATGACCTCTTATATGGGAAAAGAAGCCACCCCTATAGGACTATAAGTCTCAACCACATACGGGTTGAAGGGAGAGTGAGAGGTTTTTATCTGTAATATTTGGATGATTTCAACCATAAATTTTATGGAAACTACTTCTACTATTGGAACCTTTTAATTATAAATTTTTATGGTTTTTTGAACAACTCTTTCTTCAATTTTCTTATATGTTGAAGGCTTAGGTTATTTAAGGTTAGTTTTTGGGACCCACCTAGAAACCATAATCAATTCCTTTAGAGGAGGAAGAGGTTTATCCATTTGTGTATTATGGAAATTATAATTAATATGGATTCCTATATTTTTCCTAAGGTTAACTTGATACATGTCAAAAATCTTAGGATCACCTTAGGAAACATACACCCTTACTAAATGTAAGAATTTGACTTTGTGAAATAGGGTGGAAGGAATGGCCTTCATCCTATGGATCCAAGGTCTTCCCAAGATCATGTTATAATTAGTTTATTTATATGTAATGTAAAATTTAGTGAGCACACTCTTGGTCCCCAAAGTGATAAACAAGATAATAGTCTCGATAGAAAAGGGCTTGAGAGTTTCTTAATGTTTAATATTGTTCCTAGTGGATGAATAATTGGTCTCTCTATAACCCATTTTTTGAAGTAAGGAAAAGGGGAATATATTAGCGATAACCCTATCATCAATCATGGCTCTCTTAATATAGTTTTTATAGATAAATACTTGTAGGTACAAGGTGGGTCTCCTTTGTGAGTCATATCAATGTCAGAGGGTAATTGTCTAAGGTCTAAGAAATATTTTAAATCCTTTAAGCCTTTCCCAATATGATATCTATCAAGATCAAATGTAGTTGATTTGAGCCTCAAGGGTTGGGGTGAAACTAACTAAATGACCCATATCTAAGGTTTTAAGTGGTACTAAGCTTTGGTAAATAGTTTTTTTCAACAAATTCATAAAGGAAATATGAGAAAAGGTATTTTTAAGATTTGTGATAAGGTTGTATGGCCAATATATTTAAGGGCTATTGAGATTCATCCTTTATAGTAGTTATGTAATTAAAATATTGTGATTGAGATTGCTTATTATAGGTATAAAAATTCACCTTTTTGTTAATTTATAACTCCATTAAGCATATGAGTTTATTTTTCCATTTTTTACCAAGAAAAGGGGAAATATCAAAAATCTCAAAAGGTGAAGCTTCAACATCATGTGTTCTAGCTAATGAGTGATCATTAGTGGCAATGTTCTATGGTATATTTTGGGAAGAATGAGGCTAATGATTAGGAAAGGAGTTATGATAAATTTTATTAGTTTTTTGGGGTGAGACATGCCTTGTATGGAATGTTTGGACGTTCATAGGAGAACTTCCTAAAAAATGTCAATAAATAACTATCTCTTATCATCTTGGAGTCTTTGGATACAAAATTTATATTCTTTGTAAGTATGAGTATCGTGACCAATAACCCTATGAAATAGGGAATATAGGTTGAGATCATAATCTCTTGGTCTTTAATTTTGATCTTATTGATTAAAACTTAGGTGAGAATTCTAAATTTGGTTATGGTTATGAAATGGATAGTTTTGATTTTGATTAGGGTATTTATTTTGGTATTGAAGATTTGGGTTTTGAGTTTTATTTTTCCATGATGGTGGTCAATTTAGTTCCAAAATGTTGAAAAAATATGTGGGATTTGGGTTTGTTTGGTTCCCATTCATGTTGTTTCTATTATTATAGTTGTTTTTGTGGTTGGAATCATTATTAACAATAATTTTCTTCTTATGTTGATCCTTGATGTTTTTAGTGGTGTCATTACAATTGTAGTTTAACAATTTGGGTTCTTGATTGTTTTGGTTATTATTTTTTTGATAACTCCCATTATTTTCTTTTGGATTGGTGGTATTTCCATTAGACCCATAATTTTTATACCCACTATTTATAATGGCTTGATCAATCCTCAAGCCACTCTCTAATTCTTATTCATAAGATCGATACGAGAATTTATGGCCATCCTACCTAGTTTCATGGTTAAGGGAGTGAATAAAAATATAACTTTATTTAATCCATATGAAAAGCATTGGCATAAGAGTAGATTATTTGGCATTATCTTGTAATGAAATGGGTAGAAAATTCATTAGTTTCTTGCTTAATATGAAATAATTCTCTTATTTTAGGGCTTTCTTCAACCTTTGGTCATAAGTATTTGACAATGCTAATTCTTGACACATCTTAAACCAAATGACTTGTGCCCAAATACATTACTCTTCTTTTCAATTTCTCTAAGAATTTATCTATATGCAGGCTCAACCCTCTATTATTTGTCACTACTACATAGAAATTTAAAATTCAAAATATCAAACTACTTAATATCACCCTCAAACTATCTCCTACTAAGGAAAGTTTCCCCTAATATTTTGAGATAGGTCATGCTAGGTGGACAAAATCACTACCATGTTCCTTTCCATATAGACCAACCACATCTCATGTTAAATAACAGATAGTTTCAAAATTCAAATTATTCTTTTGGGTCCTATTGCATGTTTCATAGGGCCAGTTAAAATAAGTTATCAAAATATTTTCCTATAAATATGTATCAAAAGTTATTCATTATCCCCACTTGTTATCACTTGGTTACTAGCTTACACACTATTATACATTAAGTAAATCTACCATATTCTTTCTAAATTCAAAATCATTCACAAGGAACATCTATAATCTAAGTCTAAATCATCTAAAAGTAAGTCAAGAGTTATCATTGTCAAGTATCTAAGCCATATTTCTAGTTATATTCACATAGTCAAAAAGCATAATTTCACAATCATTCTAGGTGGAATAATTACATGGGATTGATTCCAATCCGTGAAGTATTTGATATGTAAGTAGTGGTTAATCAACAAGGGGGTGATTGAGGTAATTTAACCCATTACACTCCCCTATTTTTCACAAGTTTATAATATTTAAAAATACCATTAAGGTTTCAAAATCAAAATAAATGAAAATGAATTATGTGCAGCATAATCCAAACTTTAATATCTTATCCCAATCAACAGACATAAGCATATAATGAGTAACAGTTAGTTTTTTATCATAATTATTGGGACAAGTCTATAGTTGATGAACTTGAATGACCTGCATTGTTCTCCTCCTACAAAAGTATTTCCTAAAATTACCCTCTAATCTTACTTTTGATCTGTCACCATTAGGGTTATATTTATTTCCATATTTTCTTATCAATCATTAATTATAGTCAACGGGTACAAGTCTATAGTAAAAAAATATGAACATTGCTACATTCTTGTCCACCTACAATGGTCTTGTCCATAATTAGTTTCATATTCTAATCTCTAACCTAAACATGCAAAATCATCTTTTTTTATTGATTTTCACTATCAAATATTTGAAATAGTCAACAAAAATCCAAATTTAAGCTAAATGATTTCTTCGTAGTGTTTTTTAAAAATAATAGTTTTTCATATTTATCAATTGTCAAATTTTTTTTACATCTTTATCATTCTTATATATATCTAGTTTTACACCTATTAGTAACATAACATTTATTATTTTATAAAAAATAGGGTAAAAAATATTGGTGAAACCATACATTTTTTTTAGCATTATTTTCTTTTTCAATTTTTGTTCTAGGGTTTTAACTAAATTTATTATTTATAAACACTAATAGACATTATGTTTTGAATTTGGGATTAAAAATTCTTATTTTTCTTGCATAAAAATCTTTGCTTGTCATTGGTTTTCATTTTTTTCCTTTTTGTTTTCTATAAATTGTGTTCTCACAGTTTTAAAACTCATAAAAGCTATCATTTTGGATAAATCCATCTTCAATTTTAACTAAGTTATGGTGTGATGGATATTTTTCCAATACTCAAGCCATTATATAAAAATATACATGGATTTTAGTTTCCTCATACATCACAGTATATCATAAATGATTAGATTTTGATTTTCAACCATAATAAGTCATTAATTATTTTTTATTGTAGTGCACCGATAAGTGGTTATCCCCAAGAGATTACTCTCAACATACCCTCAAGATGGGATAATGGACTTACAATTCTATGGAATTCTTCATATTTAGTGCATTTTTGAGTCATGTTCACTATTTATGTCTAGGATTAATATATGAACCTACAATGAAAACACAATCTGTCTAATTGCACCCACTTTTTCTTCTTCTTTTTACTCTTTTGCATGTCATTCAAAAAAGTTACCCCATCTATTCCTCTAAGACATAGTGCTAGATTAAGTGGAATTCCTATAGATAATATTCAAATTCCTTTTCTCTTTTATAAAATGGATAACATAGACACTTTTGATCAATATGAAATATAATCTCTCAAAATTATGTACACATTGAAGATGAGTTATTGATGTACATGATAATGAAGATAATGAAACTATGCATGATAATCAAGATAATCCTAAAATATTTGACATAATTGATCCCAATGAACTTAATGGGGTAGAGCTTGACCATGTCAAACATTTTTCCAAATTCCATCAAGGACTTTGATAATGTTCTACATAAGTGGATAAAGTTTTCCAACTACTCTTAGCATCTAAGACTACACATCAATACAAAATTTCATCATCCCAAACACAACATTTAGAGGGGCCTTTCATATTTTTTACTTCACATGTGCCAATTTATACCATTGATTCTATTTCTATATCAACACCTCTAGTTACATATGTGCCATCAACCTTTGCTGTGTGTGACATTTTAACATGTTCTTTATCTGTGACCCTTGGCCTTATGCTTTGTGTGATGTTTGAACATGCCTTTGTTTTTGATATTATTAATGTCATTTCCATGTGGCTCTTAAACTTGCTTGTGGAAACATATTCATGTCCATTGTATGTGGCCTTTGACTTGTTATATGACATTGTGTAATATTGTATGACATTATGTGTTGTGTTTGTTGTACTTGTCTAGTTTGACTAGTAGTGTCATGATATATATCATGTAATTTTAATGTGTAGTCTACTTAAAATATGGTTAATTTATTTCATGCATCATTTATAAATATATTTAGACATGACACTTTTATTACTCATATTTAATATGTTACATACATTCTTTAATGACAAATACATTACTAAGACATACTCTCCACATGAAGCCATTTTTACACATGATTACATGTTTATCATATGATATAGTTAAATCTTATTTTGAGATGAGTGACTTGAAGGATACATCCATCATCTCAAATTAGGGGCATCACAGTGGGTTTGTCTTAGATATCCAAGCCTCCAGGAATTAAAAAAAAAATAATAGGGAAATAGTACAAGATTTAAAGAAATAAAGTACAAGTTTTTAAAGATTTAAAGTTACATAAAATTGTATTCTATAACATATTACAATTCTTAAAAAATTAAAATTAATTCATAAATCAAACACACAATAGATATTGACACATTGATATAGATTCTAGAGGCATATGACATGTATATGCACTGACTTTTCAAATACTAAAAGTATAAATTTATACACACTTGAATGCATATGCATGGGCATATGAAAAATATTTACATGCTATAAATATAATTACAATTGAGCATATATATGCATGACATTTTATATCATTTTACCATAATTTCAAAGGCATGATGATTGTTTATGAATATTTTCAAAGTTCACAGTTACAATTTAAATCTATGAGAAATGTGGTCATGATGAAGGCATGCATATTATTCAATATATTTTGATCATACAAAAATAAAATATAGATACATCTATAGTGGTTTGATTTGAATCTATTACAGGTAATGTATGTTCAATTCTATTGAAACTCAATACCCTGACATTACTTCTAGTGAACCTATTATGTGGTTTAATATTCAATTATGGGTAATGTATGCTCAAGTCTAGTGACACTCAAAAACCTTGGCATCACTTCTATCAAACCCATCATGGTTCTATATTTTTAGATTAGTACATCAGGTATTGTTCATCATTCATGAGAGTGAGAATATGCATCTTTACAACTCAAAATCTTGATTAACTACTCAAAATTAGAATTTGATCACTCTTAATTTGCCATTATTTCAAATTCTCCAAGTGATTCAACAAGGGGGAATAGTTCATAATCAGGTATAAATTATAGATAAACTTGGTTTCATATCTAGGTTCACTCTTTGATCTCTTTTCAAATTTTCAAATTTTCAAATTTTTAATTTTCAATTTTTCAAAATTCAAAAAGTATAAATGATACTTAATGTGATATTGTAGTGTTTGCTAAATTTGAGTTCCCTGTACAGTTGAAGTATCCTCTCAAATAAAAATGATGTTGTACATAGTTAGGGTCAATTCTTTCTCCTTGACTCTAGCAATTTCATTACTAGAATAAGGGGGAGAGGGGAATGTAGACATAAATCTGGTCACGGGTACTTGATAGTGCTAATTCTTGACACATATTAATCCACATGACTTGTACCCAAATACATGACTCTTGTTCTCCATTCCTCTAAGCATTTTATCTATATGTTGGCTTGAACCTCTATTTATTATCATTTCTACACATAAAATTTAAAGTCAAAATATCAAACTGCTTAATATAACCCTCAGACTATCTCTTACTCAAAATAATTGTCTCCAATATTTTGATATAGGTCCGCACTAGATACAATCTTGTCCATTTATATTAGCTACATCCCACACCAAAATATGGTTAGTTTCAAAAATTCAAATTATTCTTTTGGGTCCTTTCAAACATTTCATAAAGGCAGCTAAAGGAAATTATCAAAAGGTTCACCTATAGGTACACATCAAAAGTCATTCATTATCCCTATTTATTATCACTTGGTTTATAGCTTACACACTATTTCACATCAAATAAATATACCATATTCTTTATAAATTCAATATCATTCAAGGATCAAACATAATCTAAGTCTAAATTATCTTAAATTAATTTAAAAGTTATCATTGTCAAGTATCAAAGCCATATTTCTAGCTGCATATACATAGTTAATGAGCACAATTTCACAATCAATTTAGATGGGAGAAATATATGAGCTTAATTTTCCTTAGAGTATTAGATAGGTAGATATTTGCCAATCACAAATGGGTTCTTGATATATTTTTTATGTACACCACATATAATGGGTTTGCACCATCTCATTTTAGGATTGGTGACTAATCACTCTAAGGCACAAGTTACAAGTATGTAATTTTAGATTAACCAAGTGGTGGAATAACAACATGTGACCTACATTCCATCAAATAAAATTTATTCAAGTGGTCAGATTAACATCAAATAACATATATTTACATTGATGTTATGTTAAAATAATAAGATCTCATAAAAAAACATAAAAAAGGTAAGAGTAAGGTAGAAAAGAGGGTTTGTAGACCACACAAGATGAAACCCTTCAAGATAGTACTTGAACCAAGTTTGGATAAGAAATTATAGAATTAATGTCTATTTTAATTTTTCATATCACACTAACACTAAAAAAAAATTAGGAGTCAAAAGGAAATAAAACACAATAAACTTAGACATGTATAACCAAAGGTTGCCATGTTTGTCAGATTATTATTACACATCTACAAAGGGGGATTATAATTAGCATACAAAAGACATTAAAATAAATTATATATTAAAGTGAATATATGTATTAGAAAGGATAAACTCATATACAATCAAATAACTAAGATACCAAAATGATAACACATCCCACAAGATCCACATAGCTGGATAAGAATCAAAAATTATAAATCAAAATCAAATTAGCATAACTTTTTAAAATTTCCTATTAACTTTAGTAGCAAAAATTATCCTCCATTTGAGACTGGGAGGTTACAAGTATATAAATTATTGGGATGAGGAAGGCCTCATATCTCAAGTGCCATTTAAATTTATAAGTCTAAAAATAGAATAATATGTTTTGAACCATGTAAAAACTACATGGACAATGATAATATTTAGATCAGACTCTTCAACTAAAAATATAATATACATATGAAGTTAGGAATGAAAGTTCCAACTTAATTATAATATAAAAATATATAGCTATATTTATCAGGGTGTTGATGTGGCACCATTGGTTGAATAATTCAGTGGAGTAACTAATGTTGCAGCTAAAGTAACCATCATGGGTCCTTGAGGGATCAAAACTAGGCCTATAAGAGTTTGTAGGACTATAAACCATTAGAATTGGACACCCTAAGTTATTGTAAGAACACTAAAATTTGGTTGAGCATTGGGTCTTGATCCAAAAACTACCTCATTTGTTCTGAGTTCTTCAAATAATGCATGTGCAACATTGAACTCTTTATTTATAATATCAAAATTGAGATAGGAAGGTTTGAAGAGTTTGATAACCTCGACCATCAACCTTGCTTGTTCTGTTTCTAAGATCTTTAGTTCTTCCCCAAGGGTTTCAAGTCTTTCTACTCTATCTTTAGCAAAATTAACCAATTATAACACTTTATTATTGGTTCTGTAAATAGTACCTTTAACTTCTTTTTTGAATTTGTTTGTAGCTATCAGGAGGAGGTTCTCAAAATTCATCTTATTGACTAACTTTCCTATAGGATTGATCATTTTAGTGACCCTCAGTCCTTCAAAATATATAAGGCCTTGTTTTCATAATTATAAAAATTTCCTAGTAGGGTTTTCATCTAATTATGATAATTAAGGGAAGCATCCCTTTTTGAAATTACATAATTCAGGCACCAAGATGCATTCATGTTGGTCATCAAGTTCAATTGGTTGAATGCACTAGTTCTGGAACATTAAACTAACAAATTAAAAATTTTATCTAATTTTATCACTTGATGTCAAAATTTGGTTATATTCATTCTATTAGATTGGATTCCTACCCTAGAAACCTAGATGTTATTCAAAATGTCATACAACTTAGTAGCTACACTTTTCACATCATTGATTAGTTCTAGAGGAGCATGTATAATCTATCTCTAATGGAGTCTTTTATATGCTTCCTCTTTGAGCCCATACATTCCCTTCATGGTAGCACTATAGAATATGTTGCTAGGTATAGATAACATGAAAGCAAGTTAGAAGGATCACATGAGATGAAGCTTGTGTACAATAATATATTGTTGAAGTAAGAAGAAATCACATAAAATGAGAATATTACAAGAGATAAATTAGAGTGGAGAAAACCAATCATTTATTAAGAGAAACATGCTCAAGTAGATCATACATATAGGAGAGAAAGTAAATCTTCTTCAAATAGTGGTTAAAGCACCTCTAGACTAGAAATGTAACTTTTCCACAAAAGGTGCTCATAGGTACCTATAATAAAAGAGTAACTTCCATACCTGACATAGCCAATCAAAGGAGTTAAATCCTAATTTTCTAGTCAAGCTTATGACATATATGACACACTATCTCCACCTAAGTAAGCATATCCCCCAAATGTAGGAAAACTCCATGAGAGAAAATATCATATTCCCAAATAAATAAATCTAGGAAAATCAATACATACACTAACACCCCCGCCCTCCCCCCCTAATAAGCATAACTTAAGTAGATAGTGTGAAATAAAAATGGGTCCCAAAAATTAGGCTTGATCAAGTACCCATGTACAAATCACTCTCTCATAAAGTAAATAAAAAGAGAAAACCCATAGGAGAAATCTTACCCCACAAAAAAAAGAGAGACAAAAGAAGTGAAGAGGTTAGAAGGCCCCCCATGAAGATGTTTTTGTTAATGATGTAGACCACACCCCAAAAAGAGCTCATAGATGAATGAATTTTATCTTAGTGAAGGGTTTGGTAAAGATATCTGCAACTTGATTTTAAGACTGGAAAAATAGCAAGTCCATGACTTGGCCATGGATAAGCTCTTGAATAAAGTGCATGTGAATCTCAAAGTGTTTGGTTCACTAGTGCTGAATTGAATTCTTGTATATCTATATAGTACTGTAGTTGTCATAATAGATGATAGTGGGTTACCTAATAGGAATACCAAACTTAGATAGAATCTTTTAAAGCCAAATATCCTCAATAGCTATGTTAATAGATCCCCTATAATTTTCCTCTGTAGAAGTTATAGCAATTGCATTTTTCTTCTTGGTAGACCAATCGATAAGATTAGAACTCAAAGAAAAACTATAATCTAAAGTAGACTTGTGATTCTGAGTATCATCAACCCAATCTAAATCTAAAAAAATAATAAATTCAACCTCTTTTCCAAATCTATATTGAATCTTAAATATATAAGATCCTTGAATGTAGTGAAAGATCATCTTAGCTACTTTCTAGTGTATCTCATGGGGTCCTACATGAATCTAGAAATAAGTCTCACTACATATAAAATATTAAGACTAGTATGAGTCACATAAATGAAGCTACACTATTGATAGCGAGTGGCATCAACCAAAGGTGTAGAATAGTCAACCTTAAGTTTGAATCCTAATAGTAAGGGATTCAAAGATGGCTTATAATTAGCCATGTGAAACTAAGCCAAAATATTGAGAGGATACTTGGGTTGTGCAAGTAAAATCCATGAATAAGACTATGAAATCTTAATTCCAAGGAAGTAATGTAAAAGACTCATGTCTGACATGTCAAATATATCATGTAGACTTGTCTTCACCATTACAATAGATGATGAGGAGCTCTTGGTGATCAAAAGATCATAAACATATAGGAATAATATCAGTAAAGAATCATCATGCCATAAGAAGTATACATTGGGGTTTGAATGACACTTGGTAAAACTAAAGTAAGGAAGAATGAATCCATCTTGGTGTACCAATCTTGAGGGGCCTATTTGAGTTCATATATGAATTTATTAAGTCTAAAAACTAAGGATGAATATTGAATAAACCTAGGTGGATGCTCCATGTAGATCTCCTCCTCAAGGTCTCCATGAAGAAAGGCACTCTTCACATCTATCTAGTGCACATCCCAACCATGTATTGAATCTATAACTAGTGTGAGTCAGATATGAGTCATCTTTACATTAGGTGCAATGGTCTTTGATTAGTCAATGTTGAATACCTATGAAAAACCATTAGTGACCAATCATGCAGTATACTTATCGATCGACCCATCTTCTACAAACTTGGTCTGATATATTCACTTACATCAAACCATTTTCCTTCCCTTAGGAATTAAGTCAAATCCCAAGTGTTTTTTTTTATCAAGGAAGAATATTCTTCCAACATATCACTATCCCACTCAGGTATGCCTAAAACCTCTTAGAATGTTTTTGGATATGAAACTGAAGCAAAGAAGGCATGTGGACCAATCTGATAATCTACTTGAATACATCTATCATCTATTAGATATTCTACCTAAGTGTCTACACTTTGAAGTGTTTGCCTAGCCCAAAAAGGCCCATATGTAGGTGAGTCAGGGATAACTCCTCATCCTCTAAAACATGACTATAAGTGGATGTAGAAGACTTATCATCATTTTACTTGCTATCAAAATTGGAAGAAGAAGAATATCCTGGCTTAAGAATCTAGTCTGAATGATTTGATTTGGAAGAAGAATCATCAAGCCTAAGTGAATCTAATGAAAGAGAAGAAGTGTCAAGTGTTGAATCTTTGGGACTCTTCTAAAAGTGACACTTATCTCTATGAACAACTCATGTGTGGTTAAATGTAGAAGGTATTACCCTACAAAGGTGTAAGGCTTGGATTAAGTTTCTATAGCTGTTCATTTCTTCTCTGGGATATGTGCCATAGCTAGAGATATAAAAACCCTAAATTGATAAACATCAGGTTTCCTTTTATGTCAAGATTTAAAGGGAGTTATGTATTTTAAAGATTTATGAGGAACCTTATTCTAAATATAATAAGCATAGTTAATGGTTTTAGTTCAATACTGAGGTGCCAAGGACCTAGAGTGAATCATACAAATAGCCATCTCTTTCAAAGATCTATTCTCACATTATGAAAATCCATTCTATAAAGGATTGTAAGTAATTGTCTACTACAAATCAATCCCCTCTATGGTGAAAAACTACTCAAATATGTTGCTGACATATTCACCTCCATTATCAGTTTGAAGAACCCTGATATATTTCTTAGATTATTTCTCAACAAGAGCCTTGAAGTCTTGAAAATATTTAAACACTTCAAAATTTTGCTTAAAAAAGTAGACCCATGTATATCTTGAGAAATCATCAAGGAAAGTGATAATGTACTTATCCCTTGTAAAAGATATACTGGGAAAAGGCATAGATACATCATTGTGAACTAACTCTAATGCTTGTGAATCCCTCCAAGATTTGCCTTTGTCAAATTTTGCTTCAGGGTGCTTTCTAAGAGAGCAACCCTCACAAAGTCCCTTAGAGAATTGGAATCAAGGCAAGCCTATGACCATGTCATTTTTTATAAGTTGTTCAAGATAACATTAGTTAAGGTGGCCAAACCACTCATGCCATAATTTGATAACTCCATATGATTGAGTTAGCAATGTAGTCGGAGAAGAATCAAGTGCAAAATGTGAGAAGATGTATAACCTAGATTGGTGATCTACCCTATCCACACTACTATAGAATCACTATGCAACTCCTTAATGATAAATGAATCTGGTATAAAATCAACTCTCATATCTTTGATGATATGAGTGATTTGATACAAATATAGGAGATTGGTTGAAAGATAAAGAACACTTATAGCATTATTGAATGTTCCTCTTTCCATTTCAATAGACCCTCTCCCTAAAACTAGTATAAAAGTGTCATCACCCAAACTGATAAAATAAATGCTATAAGGATCTAAGGAATAAAACTCAATTAGTGAAGAGCCCATGTGGTGAGAAGCACCCGAGTCAATGACCCATGAAGATGTTGAAGCTGTAACTATTACAAGAGCCTTGCCCTTATCTTTATCTTTCCCTTTGCTCTTTACCTTAGTAGAATATTGGGTAGATGAATTTTGCTTGATGGACTTAGTAACATCTATGTTGTTCTTCTCTATGAGATAAATTAGGTGATCTATTTATTTTTTCATGCACTTGTGTTTATCATGCCCATTTTTCTTATAGTAGGCATACTTAACCTTCTCTTTCTTAGGTTTGTCATTGTAAGAGGAGATTTCAGTGTTGGTTTTGGTAGAGGTTGATTATTTCTTCTTCTCTTGATCATTCTTTTTCTTCTTCTTTTCTTTGTTTAAAGTATTTTTTTCTCATTCCCATCAATTAAGGCTTGAGGACTTTTGGACTTCAATGTGCCCATCTAGATTAACTTATCTTGCTCCCTAGTTAAATTAGCAATGAACAAATTTAAATAGGGTATTTTACATGTAGTGTCCAAATCACTTTTACTGACATGGAAAGTAGAAACAAATACTGAATAGTCAAAACATAATTTAGAGAGTATATAAAGAAAAAGTGGGTTATCTTCTTTCTTTATTTCACATTCTTTAAATTACAATCTTAAGGACTTAAACTTCAAAAATAAATCTTGAAGGGTGTCAAAGTTGTAAGGACTTAGACTAATGAGTTCATTCTCAATCTCATGACTTCTCATCACATCTTTCTCCTTAGATAGCTTTCCTAGAATGATCCATACATCATGGGTTGATTTGACAGGCTATAAGTGAAATAGGAGATCAAGTGCTATAGAAAGACATAATAGCCCATAGGATTTATCACTATGATTATGACACTTAACTTTTTATACATTTATGCTAGGTTTAGTTTCATCATCCATGGTTATTCTATATAAAACTTTACTCCTTAGAAGATTAACATCTTGATTTTCTATTTGTGATAGTTAAAGGGAGTTAATGGGTTGATTGAGCTTGAATCTATTTTAGTGATGAGTTGAGTTGTTGTAGTAGTGAAAGTTGTAGTTGTAATGCCCAAAATTTACATTTAAGGCACACACAAAACCAAACCAATTTTTTTTGACACTACACTCAACCACGCCACCACTAAAAAATATAAAAGAGTCAACAATCACACAGGTATAAAAGGGACAACAACTAATAAACAACACTTACCACAATAGGATTAAATTCCATCACATTTTTATATCACAACACATTAGAGCTATACCTCAACTTCTTATGACATGATGACACACTTATAAGATAAGGCACATGTCTAAATAGATTGAATAACTACAATCCAACATTGAAGGTCCATGACTCAAACTCCATAACAAGAAGGATTATATAAAATTGGTGAAATTGGATTACGTTCTTCACGATTCTAATTGTTAAACATTAAAAATACTATCGCATATTAGATATTATAACATGACAATAGATATAAAATAATATCATGACATTAGAAATGATGAAAGGTTAATTAAGGGAAGAGTGTAATGTTGAAAATCATGAAAGCACAAACAACCACGAGCTTGTAGAATGACTTTGGATAAAATATCTTGGAAATATTGTAAATTAAACCAAGGTTTAAAATCAATTATTTAAGCTAAGGACAACTCATATGAGTCATAAAATAGACCTAAGGTAATAACAACATGACATGAATAGTCTAAACCAAACTGGACTTAACAACATAAATATGATTCTCCCAAGAAACTACAAATGAATAGGATACAAGGAGGACTCACCAAAAATATCAAATAGAGTTGAAAGATGAATATGATAAGTTAAATGTGAGTATGAAACTCAAAGTAAGAGGTGTCAATTTTTATATTTAAGAAATGTTAGCCCAGGTGATTAATGTGACACTCTTTTTAGAATGACCTTGTAGACTAAAAATAGAAACAATAGAAATTTTTAAATAAATTTAATTTATAAAGGGGTCACTAAAAATAAAAATGACTATAAAATTTGACACTAAAAACTCCTATATAAATTTAAAGGTAAAAAAAATCTCTAACAAACTTTGGTTTCTCTTCAGGACTTTTATAACTATTTTTGGCAACTCAATTTTGAATTGACTTCGCAAACTAAAAAAGGAAGTCAAGTGCATAAAATTTCCAAATATCCTTAGAATTGGATCCAACAAAGATTATTAGAATGGGTGAGAAAATTTACAGTTATAGAACCAGATCCACAAATGATAATTCTAGAGCTTAAAAGTTCCCATTTTAGAAAAAACTTGAGTTTGATTATTAATTGAAACTTATTTTTGAACCGATTTGGTTGATTTTTTGAACATAAAATTATCAGTGTAAATTTGCACTGAATCTTATAAGAGTGCATATAATCATCCAACTATAGATAAATGATCCTTGAGGATGATAAATCTATTAGTGTGCTTTTAGGATAGAAAATTAACTCTCAATTTCATTTCACTTCCACTGACAGGATTTTAAAGGTACCTCAAGATTCACCATGATCAACCTATCCAAAATGGGTTCCTAAATGATTAAGCTATGTGAATCATTATATTTACATCAAGACACTCAGTGATAATTTGAGTTAAAATTTTACTAGCTTTACTCGTTAATTTCAACTATGTAGATCAAATCTAATATTAATTGTTTAGCTATTTTATTTATTAAGATTAATCTATTATTTTGTAATATGAAAGTGAAATAAACTCACTTATATTTCAAGTCTATGACTAACAATATTTTCTTGCCATATTTTATTCTTAATGTTAATATACTATTCAAATTGTGTGTTCTTAACACTATTACTAACAACCAAATATGAATATCAGTTATTACAACATTGGATTATCTAAACACATATTATTTTTCACCTAAGTAATATATAATTGTTCTACTCAACAAGGTTCTTGACTTATAGATAAAATAATTTTCAAATCACTACTGGAAGTAACTCTAATTAGTCAGCATTAGTTTGCACCTATTATTAATGCAATAATTGTTACTAACAAATCATTGACAATTTAGATTAACAGATATTATTATACATTGATATCTTTAAATAATACAACAATCATTTTAGCCATCAAGTACATAAGCTTCGACATGGATCTTTCAAAAGTAGTCAACTCAGGTTAAAGACAGTCTCAGGAATAAAACTTTACAAATGTCTCAATTGAGCAATAACATATAATCATCAACTTAGACTAAATTGAATAACATACAAGATGTTACTAATTTCAACATAATTTTTTTATTTCTCAATACTTTATCTATCTATGAAAATTCATCAACCTGCACTATAAAAACAATCAATTAGAAGGGGTTAACTTATGCTGAACAAATGATTTCTACTCCCTAAATAATTTATTTTTAAAATTTAATAAACAAATTTGAAATACAAATTTAAGCAACAAGATATAAAATAAAGTGATAACATATATACTAAACAACAAAGAGGATTAATCTTACCAAGACCAAGAGTGTCTCATTAATACTCAATTTCATCAACAACCAATATAAATAATTATAACTTAATACAATAATAACACAATAATCCCACATGAATGCTAACTAGTCAAATCATTCTATTCAAACAATATTATCCTAGCAAAGGATTATATAGACATTGTAAGAACTCCAAAATTTATGAGCTACCTCTAGGCATGAACAAGAGAATAGATGGGACATTTGCATTTATCTCCTTTTACAAATTTCCTCTAATTATTGGACTATGAGCTTACTCATTCTATCTCTGGTAAGGTGGGATCCAAACTTATTGTCTTCCATGGTACCCATAAGTGTACTAAATAGGCAATGCTTCGATTTAACTTTAAAAGAAACAAATATAAATATGTATTTAACAATAATCAATACACTTCCCAGCTAGAGAGTCATCTAAGAAAATTTTAACAAAACCCATCCATTGGGAGAGCATCCAACTTAATGCCATTCATAGGGTCCTTTACATTATCACTACAGTAATGGATTCAACTTAGACTAACCATACCACCAGAATATAATCCTTAAATAATTCTTTAAACTTGATTATTTATTAATCATAATGATCATAAACGTACAAATTACACACATAACTAAATCCCACCAATAATGATAGTGGTATGAGGATTACTCCTTACCTATTAAACACATGCAGATTTAAACCTTATATAAATACATCTTTTGTTTGTAAGGATATGTATTTATGCATATAACTACTTAACAAAAATTTGGTTCTCACTATTTTAAGTATGCATATCTGTATATTAACTCAATATCAAACAAAAGATATATATATATATATATATATATATATATATATATATATATATATATATATATTCTTTTGTTTGATATTGAGTTAATATATGGATATGCATACTTAAAATAGTGAGAACCAAATTTTTGTTAAGTAGTTATATGCATAAATACATATCCTTACAAACAAAAGATGTATTTATATAAGGTTTAAAGTAAGATATATATATATATATATATATATATATATATATATATATATATATATATAAACCCTATATCAAATAAAAGAATATCAAATAAAAGAATATATATATATATATATTCTTTTATTTGATATAGGGTTTATATATATATATATATATATATATATATATATATATATATATATATATATATATATATCTTACTTTTAACTTTCACATTTATTTTATGAAAGAATATATACATAAATAATGTAATAAATCTAAGTTTATTAAATATATATAGTTTTAATTTATATATATATATAACTCTCAAAAGTAATATTATACTAACAAATTCATCCTCATCTTTTATTTTTATATTTTTATATTTTATTTATTTATTTAATTATATATATATATATATATAACTTTATAAATTTATTAACTCTTTTTATTTTTAAAAACAAATAAACATAATAATTTTGTAAATATATATTATATATATATATATATATATATATATATATATATATATATATATATATATATATATATATATATATATATATATATAAACTTTATAAATTTATTAACTTTTTATTTTTAAAAACAAATAAACATAATAATTTTTTAAATATTAAATATATCTATTCATTTTATATTTTCTTTTTCTTAAAAAAAAAAAAAACCTAGCTTAGGGTTTGGCTGGTGGTTGGGCCTTAAGGCCCCCAAGTGCGGCTATGGTCATCGGCCTCATTTACATAAGGGATTGGGGGGTGGGATGCCTGGCAATCCCCCTTCCCTCCCTATTATGGGAGGCACCCGGGATGGCATAGCTATGCCCCCTCCTAAAATAAAATTTATTAATAGAAAAAATAAAAAAAAGCTGTGATCTGTATAATTTTTTTTTAAAAATATATATATGTTTTAATATATATTTTTTAATTATATTTTTTTGTTATATAAAACAATAAAACTATTAACATAGATCTATATACATTTATTTTTGATATATATATATATATTTAAAATCAATAAAATTAGACAAAAATATCTGTAATGCATTATTGAGAAGATATATATACATATACTTTGCATATATATGTATATACATACTCATCTATATATACATATACATATATTTATTTTATTTTTATTTTTTAAACAAATCATTTTAAACACATTCCATGTTTCCATTTGTTATTCTATTTGAAAAAATAACATGGATCTAGAGAGAAGAATCCCTTGCCTGATCTGTTGAGCTCTATTCTCTATTCTCCATTCTCCCTCCTCCTCTATCTTCCTTTTTCCCTCACCTATTCTTTTCTTTGGCCAAACTTTCAAATGACTCCCCTCTCTTTTTGTTAACTTTTAAATGGGGAGATTATTTTACTTTACTTTAGAGTTATGATTTCACTCTCCCCTTTTTTTTATTTTAAATCCATTAAAACATTAATGTGTCAGCCACTATTTTTGTCTTTAAATGATTAAATTAATTATTACTTAGAAGGATCAGATAAATGAATTCATTGAATTTATTACAAAACCAATAATGTTATTTTAACTTTTATTAATATATAAATACATATATTAATATGTCTAAAATCAATTATTTACTTATTTAACCTGCGCATTTATAAAAATACTATTTAAATGATTATATATTAATATAAAATCTTATTTACACCCATAATAGAATAATGTCTAGGCTTGATAAAAAATATAATACTGTTATTATTTTTATTTTAAAAATTAGATAATATAATTAATTATTATTATTAAATGTACATAGCCCAAGGTTCATGATATTTTAAAAAAGGGGAGAGTGAAATCATAACTCTCCCCTATTTGGAACAAGTTCATGACACCATCTTTCCCAACCACCAGATGTGGTTTTGATTATTCTTTATATATAAATTATTATGGCCATTTATTTGGGATGTCTAAGGAGGGAATAAGGAGGTTTTGGGAGGTCTAAGTAGTTTTAGGAGGTCTAAGGAGGTTCATGATAAATGTCACAAGAAGTGATAATATAATTAATTATTATTATTAAATGTACATAGCCCAAGGTGGTCCTACATGAGTCACCATTGACCCGACTCTAACTCACCACCATGAGATAACCGAAACACAGTTAACCACTAACCAGAATACATCTCACTCGCACGTCAAGCTCAATGAGACAGTTGACATACCGATTGTCCACATGATGACATGTCATCAAGAAAACATTGATGAACCTGAGAGGAGTATTACCTTCACCCTCCTTGAACAAGGTATCATCCTCGATTCTTCCAAAATAAAATCATGTAGTGTAATCCACCACATTCTCAAATAGTAATAGTCTGTTATAGATTGAATCTTCATGGTATTACAAAACTCAAAATATTACTTATCAAATGGTCATAAGAGTGATAACACCCAAATTATGCTATCAAAACCTTGATATGCTAGAACATAAGTTAATAGTCCAAAATAATCCTTGTGCTATCCCATGGTACAAAAGGAGTAAGAAGATAGTGTCAAAACATAGAACCAATTTAATTACTATGATACCACCTAATTATGTAAAGGTGAGTCAACTGCTAATGAAAACATACTACCATGTTGTACCTTCTCAACAAAACATCATAATTTTAAAGATTTTTTGCATGTCACATACACTACCAATTGATATTATGAATTATCAAGGTCACTAACCAGAGTATAATTATTGATCTACCATACGTTAATATCATATCCACTGTGCAACAAGTAATAATGAAAATGAATACCAAGTCATATAAAAAAACATATCATGTTATAATAACATCAATAACACCCCAATGTGTAAAGAATAATCATCCCCATCAACTACATCATCAACAACATATCATGAACCTCCTTAGACCTCCTAAAACTACTTAGACCTCCCAAAACCTCCTTATTCCCTCCTTAGACATCCCAAATAAATGGCCATAATAATTTATATATAAAGAATAATCAAAACCACATCTGGTGGTTGGGAAAGATGGTGTCATGAACTTGTTCCAAATAGGTTCTTATCTTGACCCAATAGCTTTTAAAAGTTACTTATTCTCCCCCACACAGTTCACACTGTGCACACTACAACATATATATAGAAAACACATGAACCAACATTCATAAAAAACCAAAATACTATAAAAATTTAAATATTTTAAATGCCAAAATAATAAATTTAAGAGTCAATAAGTCAATGAAATTAGAATCGCAACTCAAACTCAAAATAAGTTGGCACCCATAAATAAAATAAGTCAAAATCACAATTATCAAGTCATCAAAGTAAATAAAAATTAATCTATATTTTAATCAAATGTAAATACTTTTACTTCAAGTTTAATTAAAATAAATTATAAATATTTAAAAGTCTAAAAAAATGATTAAATGCAAATTCAAGTTCAAGAACTAGTGCTAGTTCTTAAAAAAAAAGTAAGAAAATTGAAAACATCACATTACTCGAAATATGTGACTCTAAATAGTCACCCAAGGGGAGAAGGAATCAATAAAACTCAATCACCTTTTAGTGACGAGAGAACAAAAATAATTCAACCACCTCTCTGAGGTAGGGGAAACATCACATCATCCTTCATATACCTCCCAAAAGAGCAAATTGATTACCTCCCAAAGGTAATAAAGTAAGACTTGAATACCTCCTAGAGGTAGGAGAAATAAGAACAATAATAATCCTTCTTATGCCTCCTGATAACAAGTGATGATATCATTATATAAAATAGACCAAGTGTGAACCTCATGCTTGGCACTACCCCAAAAAATTTACCAACTATCTCAAAGTCTCTAAATCAATTTATATACAAGTCTTTCATCAAATGATACGTCATTTTCAATTGTTGCACTTCACTCAAATGTGTTTCCAAAAACACTATGTTCAATCCTGGCTATCTTATTCTAATATAAAATAATTATTATTATTGATAAATCTCATGTAATATCACTAATGTAAGGATCTCAATAGTTGATTTATCTCAATTGATTCACATTGATAAATCATTGGTCAAACTCAAGTATCATGTTTAAAGTAGAGTAATCACACACACACAAAAACACACACACACACACACACACACACACACACACACACACACACACACACACACACACACACACATATTAATTAAAAAAAACTATCCTTACACTTATAAACCCTATTCCATGCTCAAACGAATACCCAAGTGAACTATATTTGTAAACAAATGGTCATCTCAGAAGAGAACTAATTACTTTACTAATTCTTGCACATGTAGGAAGGTACATTTATTTTTTGTAATGAAGAGGGGGACACAAGGGAAACTATTAAGACCTTACCTACACACTTACTTTTTAATCACTTACAGTTACATGTAAGGTTCAAACTACTTAACTCAAAGACAAGGTTAGAACTTACAACGCTCTTGTTCAAAACGTAAGCATCCAAATCATACTAGGTACCAATTGGTTATATAAAAAACAACATACACAAGATTAATAATGCACTAGGGTTAACTAGACTCCATTACTACATCATAATATAATAAGGTCTCTTAATAACCTCATAGCTTATGATTAACCAATATGAATAATGAAACACTAACTAAAGCATGCTAAATTAGAACTATCACTACTAATAGTATGATTTTAGAACAATCAATTTTATCATATTGTTAACTGTATGCACATGATGTTATTAGAGTTATATTTATTTAGTGAGCTAATATATAGTCATTAGAAGTATACATGAATACATATTAAAGTAGGTATTTACCATGCACAAACATAAATACACACAAATTTTCTCCATATATAGTATTTTCTACCAAGGAATAACACAACTAATCAACATAAATATATATTAATGAGACACGATAGAAAAAAAATCAACCAAAAAAGTTTATCATTCATTATTTTATTCACTTCAGGGTCCAATGGTCTATGGTGGCTAGACATTCCACCACAATAGCAAACAATTAACAAGGGGTTCTCTCTAATATGATGATATCATCGACCAAAGTAGTAAATCATACAACAAAAAAATATGGATTCCCAACATAGTCCATGTCTAGAACTACATCCACCCTCACTGTGTCATCCCACTTATACCCACATGAGCAAAGTTATAGAATCTATATAACATAACACCGACACTCTAGATCTCCTAGTGTTTAATTATGATTTGATACTAAAATGTAATGCCCAAAATTTAAATCTTAAGCATACACAAAACCAAACCAATTTTTTGACACTACACTCAAACACACCATGACTAATAAATACAAAAGAGTAAACAATCACACAGTTATAAAAATGAAAACAACTAGTAAACAACACCTACTACAACAAGGTTAAATTTTATCACATTTTTCAATCACAACACATTAGAGCTATACCTAAACTTCTTGCAACAAGAGGACATAATTATAGTATAAGTCACATGTCTAAATAAATTGAATAACTACAAGCCAACATCGAAGGTCCAAGACTCAAACTCCATAACAAGAAGGATTATATAAACTTGGTGAAACTAGATTATGCTCTTCATGAGCCCAATTGTTAAAAATTAAAACTACTATCACATATTAGATATAATAATATGAAAATAAACATAGAATGAGATCATGACATTAAAAATGATGAAAGGTTAATTAAGGGAAGAGAATAATGTTGAAAATCATCAAGTCACAAACACACCATGGGCTAACAGAATGACTTTGGATAAAATATCATATAAATATTAAAAATTAAACCAAGGTTAAAAATCAATTATTTAAGCTAAGGAAAAATCATGAGTCTTAAAATAGGCCTAATGTAATAACAACATGATACAAAAAATATAAACCAAATTGGACTCACTAAAAATATCAAACAGAGTTGAAAGATAAATATGACAAGTTAAATGTGAGTACGAAATTCAAGGTAAGAGGTTTTAATTTTTAGATTTAAGAAACATTAACTTGGGTGGTTAATGCAACACCCTTTCTAGAATGACCTCATAGACTAAAAATAGGAACAATAGAAATTTGTAAATAAACCTGATTTATAAAGGGGTCACTAAAAATAGAAAACAAACATAAAATTTGAAATTAAAGACATAAATTTAAAGGTAAAAATAATCTCTAACAAACTTTGGTTTCTCTTCAAGACCCTTCTAACTATTTTTGGCAACTTAGTTTGCAATCGTCTTCGTAAGATTAAAAAGGAAGTCAAGTGCAAAAAATTGTGAAATGTCCCTAGAATTGGATCCACAAAGGATTATTAGAATGGGGTATAAAATTTACAGTTATATAAATTGATTCAAAAATGATAATTCTAGAGTTTACAAATTCTCATTTCAGAAAAAACTTAATTTTGAATATGAATTAAAACTTATTTCTAAATTGATTTGATTGACTTTTTGAATAAAAAATTATTAGTGTAAACTTGCACTGAATCTTATAAGAATATACATAATCATCCAACCATCAATAAATGATTCCAGAGGATGATATATCTATTCGTTTGCTTTTAGAATAATAAATTAAGTCTTAATTTTATTTTAATTCCACTGATAAGATTTCAACAAATACCTCAAGATTCACCATGGTCAACCTATCCAAAATGGGTTCCTACAATTATGAAGCTATGTGAATCATTAAGTTTATGTCAAGACACTTAGTGATAATCTGGATTAAAATTTTATTAGCTTTACTCATTAATTTCAACTATGTAGGTCAAGTCTAATATTAGTTGTTTAGCTATTTTATACATTAAGATTAATCCAGTGTTTTGTAATATGAAAGTGAACTAAACTCACTTATATTCCAAGTCTATGACTAACAATGTTTTCTTGCCATATTATGTTCTTAATGTTATTATACTATTCAAATTGTGTGTTCTTAACACTAACACTAACAACCAAATATGAATATTAGTTATTACAATATTAGTTTATTGAAATGAATATTAAATTTTAACTAAGTAATACCTAATTGTCCTACTCAACAAGGTTCTTGATTTATAGAAAAAATAGTCTTCAAATCACTACTATAACTAACTCTAATTGGTCAACACTAATTTACACCTATTATCAATACAATAATTGTTACTGATAAATCATTGACAATTTAGATTAATGAATATTTTTATACATTGATATCTTTAAATAATACAACAACCATTATATCCATCAAGTATAGAAGCTTCAACATAGATATTTCAAAGGTAATCAACTCATATTAAAGACAATCTCAAGAACAAAAATTTACAAATGTCTTAATTGAGCAACAACGTATAATCATCTACTCAAACTTAAATTAAATAAAATACACAATGTTACTAATTTTAACATAAATTTTTTATTTTCTCAATACTCAATCTATGTCTAGAAATTTGCCAACCTGTATTATGAAAATAGTCAAATAGAAGGGTCAGATTACACTGAGCAATGGATTTATGCTCCCTAAATATTTTATTTTTTTAATTTAATAAATAAATTTAAAATAAAGATTTAGGCAATGAGACATAAAATTATATACTAAGCAACAAGGAGGATTGATCTTACCAAGACCAAGACTATCTAATTAATACTCAATTTCATCAACAATCAATATAAATAATTATAATTTAATATAATAATAACACAATAACCCGACACAAATGCTAACTAGTTAAATCACACTATCCAAACAATACTATCATAGCAAAGGATTATATAAACGTTGTAAGAACTCCAAAATTTATGAGCTCCATAAAATGTGTGAACAAGAGAATAGATGGGACATTTGCATTGATCTCCTTTCACAAATTTCCTCTAATTACTGGACTAGAAGCCTACTCATCCTATCTATAGTAAGGTGGGAACCAATCTTATCATCTTCCATGGTACCCATAAGTGCATTAAACAAGTAATGCTTTGATTTAGTTTTAAAAGAAATAAATATAAATATTTATTTAACAATAATCAATACACTTTCTAACAAGAGAGTCATCTAAGAAAAATTTAACAAAACCCATTCGTTGGGAGAGCATCCAACTTAATGCCAATCATAGGTCCTTTACATTATCACTACGCCAATGGCTTCAACTTAAACTCACCATACTATCACAATATGATCCCCACATAATTATTTAATCTTGATTAGTTATTAATCATAGTGATCAAACTGAAGCCAATTAAACGTACAAATTAAACCCATAACTAAATCCAATCAATAACGATGGTGGTATGAAGATTACTCCTTTCCTATTATATGCATGTAGATTTAAACCTTATATAAATATATATTTTATTTTTTAGGATATATATTTATGCATATAGCTACTTGAAAAAAATTTCATTCTTACTATTTTAAATATGCATCTCATATCCACATATATAATAATATAATTTCATATACCATAACCAAATTTTACATTAATTCAATATCAAACAAAAGAATACATACATACATATTTATATGTATTTATAAATTTAAGCTTTTACATTTATTTTATGAAAGAATATATACATAAATAATGTAATAAATCTAACTTATATACATACACACATACATACATACATACATACATACATACATACATAATACATACATACATACATACATACATACATACATACATACATACATACATACATACATATATACATATATATATATATATATATATATATATATATATATATATATATATATATATATATATATATATATATATATATATATATATATATATAATTCTAACTTTAGTAAATATATATCATGATGCAAGCAATGTTTCTAATAATGTCCTCGAAGCATTACAAGTTGAAAGTACTACTACATGATAGAAACATCATGTCACCACACATGTATAATATTTCATCCAAGGGGTTGAATTTAATCATGTTGATATGCAATTTTGTCTATAGGAGGAGGTATAATTACCATAGCATGATATTGGTGGGCTTATTAAATTCTATTTTCCTTGTTTAAAATCTCTCCATCCATAACTTTCCACCTACTCACCTTAGCTCTGTGGACACCACTTCGATGGGAGGTGATAGGGAAAGGCTTGAACCAATTTATTATATGGAAGTACATGGCCAAAAAAAGTCTAGAAGAAACTCAAACATGGGGGCCTCACTGATTTCATGGAGAGAATCATAGAGCATAATTTAGAAGTGGCCCGTGACTTTGTAGCAGCCTAGAATAAATGCAAGGTAATCATTTATGGCATAAGAATTACTATTTTAGATGAATTCATTAGGGAAGTGACTAGTATTTCTTGTGAGGGGACCAAGGCATTCAAAGACCAAACAAATAAACATGAGATACTATAGTGATTATTATAGATGAATGAATTTTTGAAGACTGATAAGAAAGGCTTCTCATGGGTAGATCTTCCTCATCACTAGCCTAAAATATGTCTCCAAGTTATGTGCTATATGACCCTTGAAGGTAAATACACATTGATCTTTTCCCACCACTTCTTGTTGTTAAATCACTTCATTGGTTATAAGATAAGTCTTCCTTTATTTTCACTTAAATATCTTAAAAGCACCATTTTAATTCATCAAGTAAATGAGATTAACACTATCCTCCACCAAGGGTTGATCCTTCTCCTCATTAAACATAGCCAAACCCTACACGGTCGGGACGTCCCCCTAGGGGATCCTTCACTAGGGAGGACTCCCTAGAGGAGGATCCACCTTAGGATCTGATTGATCCTCTGAGAGCACCCCCTATCCCCTACCAATGACCTCCCCCTCAAGCTATTCATACTTAAACCTAAATTGATCACCCTCGATGTGGGTAATCCTGAGGAGATCACCTGGAAGGGTAAATCCATTTTGTTTAAGGAGATGAAAAAGAACAAAGTGCATCTAGATAAGTTCAAATTAAAGGTGTAAGAGTTTGGGATGGCCCTCACTAAGCTTATACAGGATTAGAATGCTCTGTATAGACAGGCCAAATCCATGGTGCAGTCTTTCATTCAGTCTTCTCAGCAAACCCTAACCCATGTCATACAATCACCCAAGATATTGGGATCCCCCCCATTGGGTTTCCCCAAGGTGCCCCCCACAAAGAAGACTCCTTTGCACATCAAAGGACAAAAGAAACCTCGTATGATCTTTCCTGGAGAAGCAGCTAAAAAACTTAGGAACCATACATGAGCTAAAATTTCAAAGGTTAAGCAAGACATCCTAGTGAAGAATCCTAAGGATGTTGAAGACCCGCTAGAGGGACCTCCCTCCTAATCTCTATTTTTGGCTTCTATTTTCCTAGCTTTTAGTTTAGTCTAGTAGTTTTTTGATGTTTTGGTTGGACAACCTTTGCTCAGCTTGTTGATACTATTTGTAATTTACTTTAGTGATTCCAAGATCCCTATAAAAGTTAGTTTTTTTACCTTATCATATATATAACTCTCAAAAGTAATATTATACCAAAGAATTCAACCTCATCTTATATATATATATATATATATATATATATATATATATATATATATATATATATATATATATATATATATATATATATATATATATATATATATATATATATATATATATATATATATATATCTCAAAAGTAATATTAGACCAATAGATTCAACCTCATCTTTTATTTCTATATTCTTTTATTTTCTTTATTTCTTTATTAATCAAATTATTCATATATATATATTACTTTATAAATTTAATAACTCTTTTTATTTTTATTTATTTTTAATAAACAAATAAATATAATCATTTTATAAATATTAAACATATTTATTTATTTTATATTTATTTTCTTTTTTTTAAAACCCTAGCTTAGGGTTTGGCTGGCGATCGAGCCCTAAGGCATTGTGACCATGGCCGTCGACCTAGCTTATAAAAAGGATTAAGGGTGGGTCAGTTGGTTGTCCTCTTCCCCTCCCTATTATGGGAGGGGGATGGGATGACATAGCTACCTCCCCTCCTAAAACAAAATTCATTAATAAATAAAATAAAAAATACTACGATTTGTATAATAATTTTTTTAATTATCTTTTTTTGTTATATAAACAATAAAGCTATTAACACATATCTATATACATTTCTTTTTGATTTTCTCCTTATATATATATATATCATTTTTTTATATTAATAAAATTAAACAAAAATCTCTGTAATGTATTATTGGAAATACACACACACACACACACACACACACACACACACACACACACACACACACACACACACACACACACACACACACACACACACACACACACACACACACACACATTGCATATATATGTATATACATACTCATCTATATATACATGTATTTATTTATTTTATTATTATTATTATTATTTTAAAATAAATCATTTCAAACACATTCCATATTTTTATTTGTTATTTTATTTAGAAAAATAACATGGATTTAGAGAGAATAATCTCTTGCCTAATCTATTGAGTTTTATTCTCCATTTTCTCTCCTTCATCTTCCTTATTCCTTCACCTTTCCCTAGGCCAAACTTCCAAATGACTCATATCCCTTTTTGGTTGAATTTTTAATGGTGAGATTATCTTACTTTATTTTAGGGTTAGGGTTTCACTCTCCCCCCCTTTTTAATTATTTTAAATCCATTAATACATTAATGTGTTAGTCATTGTTTTTGTCTTTAATTGATTAAATTAATTATTACTTAGAAGGATCAGGTAACTGAATTCATTGAATTTATTAAAAAACCAATAATGTTAATTTAAATTTTACTAATATATAAATATGTTTGAAACTAATTATTTATTTATTTAACCTACATATTTACAAAAATATGATTTTAATGATTATATATTAATATAAAATCTTATTTACACCCATAATAGAGTAATGCCTGGGCTTATTCACATATCTAATATTGTTATTATTCCTATTTTAGAAATTATATATTATTGATAAAACACCCATAAGGTAAAATTCAAATAATCAAGACCGACTTAACATAACATGGCCACTTGATGGTTCAAGCAACATTTTGGATTTACATAAATCCAGTCTAATAAATAGAACTGACAAAAGTGACTCATCGATATATAAATCCTTAGAAAACATAAACATCACAAGAAGTGATAATATAATTAGTTGTTAGCATTAAATGCACACAACCTATGATAGTTCTCCATGAGTCACCATTGACCTGACTCTAACTCACCACTATGAGGTAATCAAAATAAGGTTAACCATTAACCATAATACATCTTGTTTACATGTAGAGCTCAATGAGACTCTCGACACACCAGTTATCTACATGATGACACATTATCAATAAAATACCGATGAACTTGAGAGGGGTATTATAGTAGTTGTAGAATTTAAAGTGCAAGCAAAAATGAAAGAGTGACATAGAAAAAGTACACCCCCTTGAACTATGAAATGGTGAACCCCCCTCAAATGTTGAAAATAATAAGATGTATGCTCAATGATGTTGGACATAATTGAAAATGCATCTAGAGTAATTAGTGTACTGTTGACCAATTTTTGCTCATAGGGAAAAATCGTTCACCTTCTCCCTTTGCTATTCAAAGCCAGTCTTTTTGAGTTGCTCATTTCAAAATCCAGTGATTCTTCGTTTGGTTCAGTCTTTTGTTTCGAATGGTTGGTCTATCGGCTTTTGTTTTGTCTTCTTCGAAGTCCATTAGCCTCGTCTAGCTCAGTTTAGTGTTTTAATCCATCGGCCTAGTTCATTGGTTTGACGCCTAGTTCATTGGGCAGTCTTCAAGTCAATGACCGATCGAAGAGCCAACACATTGAAAAGGAATTCGGGCATGGCTTAAAACAAAAGGCAGACTTATTAAGGGTCAAGGGCACAAACAATACTAAGGCAGGCAGGCATTTCATTTTAAAGCCTGTGGCTAAATGCAAAGCCCGCGGCTGAAACAAAGCCCAGGGAAAGTAAAGCGAAACATTTTTGCAGACTTTTGCCCGTTCAAATGCCCGCCAAAATATAAAGCAGCCAGTGGTGAAATTGCCACGCACGGCAGCCAATGATGAAATTACCATGCACGGCAGCCAACGGTAAAAAAGAGACCACAAACATGCAGTCAGTGGGGAAATTTCCACGCACGACAGTCTCGCGAAGGTGCAAAGCTTGGTAGACCAGTCTAAGCCAAAGGCTAGAGGGAAGTTGCCAAGAGAATAACGAAGGGACTAAGATAGTCCACGACAGTCCATGAAGCAGCCAACATGGACCCTGACTGGTAGAGGGAAGAGCAGTCTGACATGGCAGTCCACGCAAGCCAACTAGCTAGCAGAAGAGCAGGCTGCGTGGGAGACAAGGGAGACCCGTCAGCGGTTCAGGCCAGCATGGAAGCCATCAAAGTCAACAAGGAAGGGTGCCATGAAGAAGTTAGTAGGCCAATGAGAAATGCCTGCCAATAAAAAAACCTGCGGCCAATATAAACTGTGGAGAACAACGAGCGGTAAAATTACCGCGCACAGCAGTCAGCAGCAAAATGACTACGAACAACAGTTGAGCGGCAAAAAAGGCCCATGGAACTTCCAAATCCTGACAAGACATTAAGGCAAGCCATAGAGTAGATGAGACAAAACTAAGAAAGGAAAAAGAAAGCATGGTCCTAGCAAAAATTTTTACGTCATCTATAGTGTTTTTCCCTTTCCCAATGAAGACTCGAGCAGCCACTTGCAAGCAAAGCGCCAATGAGTCTCCTCTTGGATTTTTCATATAAATTGGTAGACTTGGTCATTTTTAAAAGGATCTTCTCCATTTTTTTAAAGAGCACAGCGCTGTAAATTTTCCACCTGAATCAATAAAATATAGTTTTTGCCTCCATCTTGGATAGATTTTCTGTGTATGTCATGAGTATTATTTGTGTTTAGTCATTATCTTCGATGCTTTCACAGGTTAATGCCAACAGACCAGCCATCTATAAGGCTCCAATTCACAATTCACAGGAGAAGAGTTCTTTTGAGAAGTAAGACAAAGGAAGACACTTACAGTGTGTGTAGTACAACACCTTGGTGAGTCTCTGTCTCTATTTTTCTGAGGACCTTTCCCTGTCTTTCCTTGTAAATTGGTTTCTTTGCCAAGCCTGAAGTGCATGTCATATTTTTTGGTCTAATTCTGAGTGTGGATGTGGGAGGGTCAAACCTTTATTTTGGTGTATCACCTCTTTAGATTAGGCTGTTTGTTCTCCTGTATTTTCTTCTCCCTTTTCATCCCCTAGTATATCTATATATCTATATTTTGCACTGTCTGAAACAAACAAGATACATCAGAGGGAACTAGCCCATACCTAGAGACTCTCCTCTCCTACTTCATCATCCCATAGGCGAGAGAGGAGTTTCCATGTTGTGGGGAGAGGGAAGGAACCTATTTTCCTGCCACCCGGTGCAATCTCCAGCGTCAACAGTTTTGGCATGCCTGGTGGGACATCAAGTTTGATAATGCAATAGAGTTGCAGGATTGATGCTGGTCCTGTTACAGTAGATCAAATTTTTTCTTCAGCATCTGGTGAATCTAAGTTATATCTACTGGTTAAGTAGCCTGGTACCTTTAGAAATCATCCATTTCTTGTATGTATACTTCTTTTGCACAAAATCATGGGTTTTGTTTCCTGCATATAATATCGACCAGACTCAAAATATTCAAAGAACCCCCTCAAGTAGCTCTCCTAGTTGCCCTGCAACTATAAGGGAGGTGGCATTGGAATTTGAGAGATAGACAATGGAAATCGACAGGTTGGAAGAGCAGCACAAATATCAGCAAGAGCTAATGTATAAAGAGGAGTGCTTGTTTAGGCAAGCACAGGGCTTGAAGTCTATGGAGGAAGAGGTAACAAAATGGAGAAATCCATCTATTCAAGGCAGTTAGCCTTGCGTGCCCCCTCCTACCCTGAAGAAAACTCCCTCTTTTGCACCAAATCCATTTTATCAAATTGCACTTGCTCACTCTAACTCATCAAATACAGCTGCCCCCAATCCCATGCACCTGGCTTTCCAACACCAAATGGCATCAAAATAGCCTCCCATGGAGATGAACCTACTAAATTCCTTATATTGTGAATCTCCCATTGATAAAAGTACCACCAGCCAGCACGTCACTCCTCCAACGCACCAACAGTGTTTTCCTTGCATTCCTCAGCCTCCCCAAGTTTTCCAACATGATGTGCAAATTTTGAGTTGGAGGAAGGAATGCCAGGGACCAGCTCAGAGCTTTGAAGAGGATCATGCTAGTCACCTCCAAGAGAGACTCTTCCAGGAAAACCTAGCCAGACAAATTGAAGACTTAAAGGCTAGGATAAAGCTTCTCCTTGAAAGAGAGTTAAATTTTTCAAACCTTGTGGAAGAGCCTCAGGACCTTGTGAAAAACAAAGTTGCTGCCTATTCACAGGGGCAAAATTTTAATTCATAGATCCTGAACTAGGGAAGAACAGTGGAATCATGGGGTAGAATAGAAGAATAAAAGCAAGGTTTTTCTCAAAACCTTGAAGAAGCTGAAGCTGCGTCTGCTTATGATGATGATGGCAGCCTCCAGGAAAAGCTTTTCCAAGAAGATCTGGCCAGAAAAATAGCAGAGTTGGAATCCAAAGAGAAATTCCTCAGCCAATGTGTGGTGGATGGTTCAGGCCAAATAACATATTCCATGCCTGAACACACCCCACTTACACATTTCCAAGAGAGTTATCAGGCCGTGCCTGATATTGATGAAGAGCTGATCAAGTGGAGAGAGGAGAATCATTTGATTCTAGCTCAAGGACTGCTTCCTCTTCCACATGTTTTCTCCACTTCGCCCCTTCTCAAGGAAGAACCTGTTTTGCAAGAGGTAGGTGAGGAGCAAAAGATCCAATCTGAAATCATTCAAGAAGCTGTCATGAGCAACAATGAAGAAGAAATCATCATTGACACTCCTTGTGAAGACCTTATCAGCAGTGAACAAGATGCAGGTCTTGCATATATGCAGATGTTCCAGCAATTTGAAGAGGAACAAATGCATGGTAAGCTCTCTTCTCCTCTATTTGATGAACTTCCTTGCTTTTTTGATGAGGATGACTACATTGAAGAGCCCGAGTTAGAGGAAAATTAGGAGGATACTTTTGAATATCTAGAGGTCCTGATTAGCAAAGAGGAAAAGGAGAAGTCTGTCTTCTTAGAGGAATGCTTTGAAGAAGAGAGTTTTAAACAGAGAAGTGATGTTCTATGGGACGAGCAGTCATTTTGTGAGTCCATTTCAGACATCACCACAGTCAACTTTCTTCAAGAAGGCCAAGAAGAAGCAGAGGACAAGTCTGATAGAGTTTTCAAAGAGGCAAAAGGAAACAAATCAGACCATGATACGTTGCAAAAGGAATGTACAAATTAGAAGGCTTATGGTGATGAGCTGACAACAATTGATTTCTTGGTGAGGAGCACCAATATCAGGGACCATCATTTAATAGGCCTCCAGGGACAATCAAAATACATATATATTGGAGGCATGTTTGATTTTGATCCCCTCAGTTTGTAGCCAACTCAGGTGACAGGCAGGAGGAACAAGTCACCAATTCTCTTTTTTATTTAGCTACTTGCCTGCCACCATAAGTCTTCTTACCAGGAAGGGGACTTAAGAAGTTTTCCATTTGATCCAGGAGGGAATCAAAAATGCTTGGTTAGCTGTACATAATAGTTTGTTTTTAGTTTCTTTTCCTGCTTTCCCTAAGTGTAGTTGCACATGTAGCATTTTTAGCCTTGTGTGTTTCCCTTTGCTTTGGGGTAAAGCTTCATGTTCGATTCTGGGATATCTTGAGGGCTATTGTGAACTCTCTTTAAAGTTACCATCTAACTCCGTGCCCAATGGATATTCAAAGGCAACTGGGTCCTAAGCATAGCAGGCATGCTTTCCCTATGAGTCACCAATTTTTTGACCAATTTTGCCCACAGGCAAAATCTCGGTCACCTTCTACACTTGCTTTGCATGGCCAGTTAATTTTGGGTTGCAAGGTCCATCTTCAGGGTTCGTCAGTTTTGTTTCAAGCATTGGCTTGGCCTAACTCATCAGTTGGTGAGTTCAGTAAGTTCAATTTCAAAGGGCACGGTTCCTCAGCACTTGGTTCATCCATTTTTGATTTGTCGAACTATTGAACCATTTTTGGTTCAATGGGTTCAGTTCAACGGTTCAGTTCATGCTAACATTTCTCTGCTTGTTTCAACATGATTGGTTCAATATTTTGTTTTGAGTGGTTGGTTTATCGGCTTTTGTTCTGTCTTCTTCAAAGTCCATTGGCCTCGTCCAACTCAGTTCAGCATTTTAGTCCAACGACCTTGATCTTGATCAGTCTAGTGCTTGCTTTGTTCAAAGTTCATCGCCTAAGTGGAGGGCTGGTACTTCATAATGAAAGGGACCCAAGTTCATTATAGTCTGGGTCGAGGTCCAAGGTTCAAATGAGTTCATGAAATTTTAACCAAATCTCAAATTCCTGCGGGCATGGCTTAGCGCAAATGCAGAGACAAAGGAGTCGGGTCGCATGGCAAAATACAAAGGAAATGCTCGCAGACAAAAGTCCACAGGTTAACCAAAATACAAAGCCTGATGGAATAAACTTATTTAAAGCCCGTTAGGCAGTCCACACACAAATGGGAAATGCCCACAAACATGCAAAGCATGATAGAATTGTCGTGCACGACAGTCCATGGAGGTAGTCGATGATGATTTCACTATGCACAGTAGTGGTAGTAGTCAACGGTGATTTCACTACACACAATAGCGATAGCAGTCAGTAGTGATTTCACCATGCAAGGCAGTAAGTGGTGGAATTGCTGGGCACGACAGTCCATGACATTGAGCGGCAAAATTTCTGTGAATAACATTGAGCATAGGGAAAGCCTGCCGCAGCTCAGAAAAAGCCCGCGAGAGCACAAGCAACAATAGGCCGTGGGGAAATATCTCATGAAAATGCAAGGCCTGACCAAGTCTAAGTCAAAGGCCGGAGGGAAGGCAGGGAAATAGCCTGAACAAAACCTGTGGGGCTTTCAAAACCCACAAAACATGCAAGCAAACCGCGGAAGCTAGCATGGATCTGACGCAGCCAATATAAAGCACAGAACAACCATCCTCAGCGGGAAAATCACCGCAAACAATAGTCCATGGGGAAAAAGACCACAAAACTTTAAATAGTTCGTGAGACCAAGCCAAGCCTGAACAGGTCTACGGGATTTCCAAAGCCTGACAAAATATTAAGGCAAGCCGTAGACCAGATAAGACAAAATGGAGAATAAGACAAAGCAACAAGCATGGTCCCGACAGAATTTTTGACGTTAACTACAGTGTTTTTCCCATTTCCCAATGAAGACTCGAGCAACCACTTGTAAGCAAAGCACCAATGAGTCTCCTCTTGGCTTTTCCATATAAATTGGTAGACTTTTTCATTTTGGGGGATCTTCTCCATTTTTGTAAAGAGCACAGCTCTGTAAATTTTCCACCTGAATCAATAAAATACAGTTTTTGCCTCCATCTTGGATAGATTTTTTGTGTATGTCATGAGTATTATTTGTGTTTACTCATTATCTTTGATGCTTTCATAGGTTAATGTCAACAGACCAGCCATCTATAAGGCTCCAGTTCATAGTTCACAGGAGAAGAGTTCTTTTGAGAAGTAAGACAAAGGAAGTCACTTACAGTGTGTGTAGTACAACACCTTGGTGAGTCTCTGTCTCTATTTTTTTGAGGACCTTTCCCTATTTTTCCTTGTAAACTAGTTTCTTTACCAAGCCTGAAGTGCATGTCATATTGTTTGGTCTGATTCTGAGTGTGGATGTGAGAGGGTCAAACCTTTATTTTGGTGTATCACCTCTTTAGAGTAGGCTGTTTGTTTTCTTGTATTTTCTTCTCCCTTTTCATCCCCCCTAGTATATCTATATATCTATATTTTGCACTGTCTGAAACAAAAAAGATACATCAGAGGGAACTAGCCCATACCTAGAGACTCTCCTCTCCTGCTTCGCCGTCCCACAGGCGAGAGAGAAGTTTCCATGTTGTGGGGAGAGGGCAGGAACCTATTTTCCTGCCACCGGGTGTAATCTCCAGTGTCAACATGTACTAAGTAAAAAAGCTGAAATTTTAAAAATAAATGAGGACATCAGGCTTTGTCGATAATGCATCCAAGAGTGTACAAGTGAAAAAAATGGGTCAAATAGGGAACCCCCAACTTTATAAATTTAATACATTTACAAAATAAATTAGACCAATAGAAAGAGGATGAAAAAATATTTACTTTTGAAAAAGATGACACTCAATTCTATGTTGCTAATCAAAAGTTGTAATAAATTATATTTCTTATCATTAATCGCCTATTTAATGAATTTGCACTAAATTTTTAAATGTACAAGTGGAAAGGCAATAAACATAGTCTTCTAGCCAGTCAATATAACTAAAATTAAATGCCATATCTCCTTAAGCAAATTATAAGTCTTATTCGACCCTCTCATAATATATTATTTTTATTTAAAAAATAAAATAAAAAATTTAGCAATAATCTTTAAACTATAAGATTTATTTTTTTGCTTTCTCATTAGTAGTTACTAAAAATGCAACAAATTTTTAATTTTGTAAAAAAATTAAAAAATTTAAAATTATTGAGAAAGTTAAAATAAAGATTTACTAAACCCAAAAATATTTTGGCATGATTATGTATAGTTGGAGCAAATTTAGCAGAAGAACGGTCAGATGGAAAACCAGTTGCAAAAATCAATGTCTTTCTTGCAAATATTCAAGAGCAAAGAACCAAAAATAGAACCATACAAAATATCAATTTAGATGACTAGTTCATAAGTATGAAACCTTTGTATTTGAACTTAAAATAAATTTATTAAAACCAATCTACAAATTTGGAAGAAAAAATGACACACATAGTCTGAATAATCTAATAAAGAACTTATGATTTCAAATGAAAGATTAACAACAGATAAAACTACACTAATGTTTACCATTGGTAGGCTCTAATACCATATTAGAAATATCTCCAGGTATAGATAACATGAAATCAAGTTGAAAGGATCACATGATATGAAGCTTGTGCACACCACTATGTTGTTGAAACAAGAAGAAATCACATTAAATGAGAATATTACAAGAGAAAAAGTAGAATGGAGAAAATTGATCATTCATTAGGAGAAGAAGGCTTAAGTATTTCATACATATAGGAGAATAAGTAAATCCTCCTCAAATGATGGTCAAAGCACCCCTATAATAAAAATATAACTCCACAAAAGGTGGTCATAGGTGCCTATAATAGAAGAGTAACTCCCATACCTAGAATATCCTGTCAAGAGAGTTACATCCTAGTCTTCTAGTCAAACCTATGACATATATGACAAATTATATCCACCTAATCAAGCACATCTCATTAATGTAGGAAAAATCCATAAGATTAAATATAATATCCTCAAATAAATAAACACGAGAAAATAAATACCTACACTAAAAAGCACTATTAGAATCCAAAAAAGTAGATAAATATTTATTATACTATATGGAATGATTGGAATTATTCTTGGGCTTCTTCGATAGAGGGAAAAAATCCCTTTGTTCAAATTCTATCTCTTCCCTTATGCACAGATTCACTGCCTTCCTCTTCCTTACTGTTTGGATAATCTCACTCTTTTTATCAAACCAGGTAGAGATTGTATGTAACTTTATGAGAACTAAATTATATCTCTCATCCAAAACATTATGCATCTATTTTACCCATAGAGGAACATTCAGTTCCCCTATTTCATCATCTTGACTTGGGCCTTTCAGATATAGAAGGTGGAGGAGTCATAGGAGGGGGTGTTATTATTGGGGGTGCTAATGATGCACTTATTTGAATGGGTAATTGGAGAGGTGGATGAAAAAATATCTCCCATGGTGATGGTTCCATTAATGGGGTAACTTCAATAAGAAATTAATTTAGTATAGGGTTCCTTTCCATAGTCATGGTATTTGATGGTATGGGTGATGATTGGGGCCTTGAGATCTCTAATTGGGTTGACTATGTCTCGAGAACTGGTGAAATTTTAGGGTTATAAGTGGAAACCTTAACCTTGATTTTAAAATGAATCCCTTTATTTAGGCTCTTTATTTGTATTGAATGAGAAATAATAGATGGATTGACAAAATAACTAGACACAAAACTTTTAGGAACAATTGGAGGTAAATCTACAAATAAAATTTCTATACTGACAATAAATGAAACAATGGAAGAAACTACCTCATTAATGTTTCGGATATATCTACCTATGAGGATATACTGATCTAAGGTGTTATCTAGGGTTTATTCCACTTGTTGACCTCTGAGACTCATGGTTTTTTCTTTCTCCAATTCTACGTCCTCATTGTCTAGAGGTGCCTCTTCTCTCACACTTGGTTTTGACCCCTTCACTACTTTACATCCTGTGCTTTCTCATCAGTTGGATAACCAACTAAAGATATCACCTATTTAGTCTCTTCTTTTTCCTTTGATTCCTTTTCATTATCTTCCTCAAAGGACTCTTCTATATTAGGAAAACCTAATGATGGCATTTCTTCTAATTATTTTCCCTTGGAGAAAGTGGGAATATATTTGGGCTTCCTTTAGTGACTATGGGTAGAGTGGAATGTGGAGGAGATGGTGAAATAGTTGAAAGAACAATAGTGGTGGGAATCATCATTATTGGTGGTGGTGAAGGGATGTTTGGTGTGACAATAATGGTGTGGAAAGAGGTGATTGGGGTTGGCATGATGGGGAGAGTTTGAGGAGAAGTCTCCTCATTGGTGATAGTGGATACTTGTGAACTTACTCAAGGAGACTTGGAAGAATCAAGAAATATTTGGAATAGATAATAATGAATCTTATATAAACATAAGAAGGCTTATTTGGGTAACCATTATGAGGGGTGTTAAAGGTGTCATAATACGGTCTTCTTTTGTCCATCTAAAGAAGATGTAGATTTCTCCTTCATTGTAATTTTGCCTAGAATTATAGAAGTAATGTTTGAAGAAGGCAACTAAAAACTTGGGAGACCTTTTATAATTTATCTCCATATTTAAGGGTTGGATTCCTTCTGGATGTTTGATTCCCCTTCTTATAAGTCTATCTATCCCCCTGTAGGAGAGGAGGGTTTATCTTGCACTTGTGTATTCTGTGATTGGGCTGGAGGCCACTAATGAATTTATAGTCTCTATGCCTTTTATTCAATAAATTCTAAATTATATTGAAAGACTTGATCTCAAATCATACACATTAGTTTGTTCTTCATCCTATTCCATACATTTGTGTCATTTGATGTGTTTACCAAGGCTGCATCATGGTTATATTCTTGGTGATCATATGAAATGTTCAAATTTTTCTTCTCCTTAATGTATTGGAAGTATCCCCTTATCTTCTTCCTAGGATCCCATTCCCTAAATGGTGTTACCTTCAGGTTTTAGTTAGTCCTAGCCTAGATGAAATGTGACTTAATCACATATTTTATTTTTCCAATGCTTAAAGAAGTCTTAAATTAATAATCCAAGTGATTTTGGCCTAATTCTTCATCAATGTTGTTATAAATTTGGAATTTAATTTCATGCTCTACTATTTTATCTAGGACATGGTGAGGTAGCACCAACATAAATGTTCTTGTGCACTCTATCCTAATGATGGTGACATATAGGTAATATTGGTAGTCTCTCATTTTCTCAAGGATTCTTCTTAGGTTGTTAGATAACCTAGACATCAAAGTGCCATAAATTAATTAAAATAATTGAGGATATACCTTGTCATATATTCTTTGAATTTAATTCTTATACTTGTATATGAACAGAAAAGAATGATCTTATCTAATCTTATTTGCTAGGTATTATGTTGATGGTTTCCATATTTTCTTATGGGTTTTATAAACAATTCCTAATACTAAATCTAGCAAATATGACATCATATAGAAATTACCATCAATTGGCCTCTAATCAGTATAAAAAATTTGTGTCTTCAACCTGACACTTATGATTTCTCCTAGGGCAACTATTTTTTTAGATGCTAACATAATGTCTAACAATGGGACCAATTTGACCTATTCATATGTAATATTAATAAAGCCATATAATCAATTTAGGAGAGCCAAATCTATCTTAATTCTTGGTCTAAACATGATAATGCAATTGGATGAAATCCCTCCCATTAGGTTTATCCTTTAGCCTTGAACCAACCATTATTTCAACTTTCCATCTAGGTATTTTTCTTGAGGTAAACATTGGCTAAGACTTGGTTATACAGTATCTCAAGGACTAGAAGCCTAAGATACCTCTCAAACACCCTAACATAAATATAAGCAGATGTTTTTTTTGTCTTAATGTGTAGACAATCTCTAGAAAATGTTCTATTGAAAAATAAACCTCTAAGTAGGTGTATACAAGGCATTACCTCTAGTTTTATCACTGCTTGATGAAGGCATTATGCTTTAATGGGTAGTGCACCATCTATATATTTCTTCTCATCTAGAGATATTTGATCTTGCACCCAATATGGCATCATATATTCCACTTCATCTCAAAACACTGAATAGTGAAGGAATCTGAAATCTAAGGCCCTTTTCTCAAACCCAATATCTAAAAATTCCTCACTTAAAGCACAAGAATATGTGGAAGGGGCTTAAGAACAACTTAGATTTGAAAAGGAGGCCATTGTTTCAACTTGAATTCTATAATTCTTCTTGTAAATTGGCTAATTCACTTTGGTAAGCTCACTTGAGAAACTTAGGGATTCCTAGATGTTAGAAGGCTCGAACTTACAATGTTTGATCAAGAGGGTAATGGAAAAATGACTTTCCTTCATGTAGGTTTTACATATATCACTCTAAAATCTGAGTCTTTATTGCATTTGTGTGTCATCAATGAAAATAATGACATTTAGGTTTATTCTTATTTCAATTTGAGTGTGCTAGTCATTTTTGGTGGGTTCACTTATTTTTTAAATGGAAATATTTTTCTAACTTTACATATCTAGTCATCTCGTTTGAGACAAATGTCATTTCTTTGTTCACTGGATCTTTTGCTTCACTACCAACCTTATTTGTTTTTTATTGACCATGTTTTCTTTAGGTTATGACACTTTTCTAATCTCCATTCAATCATATATTTAGATTCTTAGATTTTTTTCATATGCTTTGGGGTCACGAGTTAATATAATTGAGCCATGAGGAGCAATCTCGGGCATGAAGGAATTCAAAAGGTTATAGCCTTAACTATTTGTATAATGTGTAAAGAAATGTAGATAGTGGTATGATCTTAGAGACTCGAGGCCATGGGATCAGTGAACCCTTTACTTTGATTTTTATGATTCTAGAATTATGGTTGATTGAAAGGGTGCCAAGTGTCACATGTTTAGAGCTCATAAGATTGAAACTATTATATTGTGAATCATCAAAATATGTTAATATTTATGGGGTTTTGATTGAAAAAAATATGCCACATGTTGAATGCTTAAAACCTCAGAACCATTAGACTCTCAGATCTTGGACATATTAGCTGATTAACATTTATGTTCTCGAGTTCATGAAGATGTACCACATGGCATGTTTTCAAAGCTTGAGGACTTGAAAGACTTATAATTTTGTTTTAACTTTAAAGGATCCATGTAACACCATAATGACATCTATTAATGTTTTAGAATCTCAAAATCTATTTGAAGACTTAGAAAATTTTGAGAACGCCAAAGGCTCTGAATGATGTGATAGCACCACCTATCATGAAAAGTGAGTCCTGATTATTGGTGATTAATAAGTCCCAATCAGTAGTCTTATGATCACTTAAAATATGTAGGAAAACTAGGATGAAAAATATATTAGTACTGTTAGTCAATAAGTCCAAGAAATCATTTTGAAAATAACTTATGAAAACCCAAGGTTCAAAATAACTTAAAATATTCATTCAATATTTGATTTTCATGATTCAAGTTTCTGTGAATTTAGAATCATGGAAATAACCTTAGGCTTGGCATGAAAAACATCATATTATGGACTTATAAGGTTTATAGGGTCCCCTAACTAGAGGTTTCTAATAATTATGGGTCCCCATTTGAAATTTAAAATGGTGTGTGTGTGTGTGTGTGTGTTCAGCCACAATAGGGGTGATTGACATCAACTCAACCCATTACACTCCCTTAGTTTTACAGGTTTATAATTTTTAAAATTGCCCTTAAGGTTTCACAAGAAAAATTAGAGAAATAACATATTGTGCAAAACATAATCTAAATAATGATATCTTATCCCACTTAGAATGCATAGGCACAAAAGGTGTAAAAAGGAAAAAAAATCATTTTTTCATCACAATCAACTAGGATAAGTTTGCAATCAAGAAACTTGAGTGGCTTGCATTATTATCCTACTATATTAGTCATGTTTATGCTCTATCACCATTAGGGTTTTGTTTCTTTCTATTTTTTATATTAGTTATTAATTGTAGTCAACTAAGACAAGTCCATAGTTAATAGAAATGAATGTTGTCACACCCCTATCCACCTTCAATGGTCCTATGCAGAAGTATGTTTAAATTATGTTCCTAATCTTGAGCATGTATAGTCACCTCTTTTATAAATTTTCATTGTCAAATATATAAAACATCAACATATATCTATATTTAAGCTAAGTACATTTCTTCTTAATATTTTCTAAAAAGAGTAGTTTTCCATATTTATCATTGAATATTTTACATCTTTAGCCTTTGCATATCTATCTAATTTTACACCTATTAGTAACAAAATATTTATTTCTTGACAAAAATTAGGGTAAAATAGAACCACATGATATTTGATTTGTGATAAAATGAAAGAATAACTAAAAGGATTTGGATTGTTTATTTCCTCATTAGTTTGATTTTTTAAGTTAACCCATTTAGAAAATGAAAGGACATCTTGAGTCTAAATGTGGTTATGGATACCATTGAATCTTACAGGTCTCTCATCACCCATCATATTTGGGGGTTTGTATAAACACCTTAGAATAAATGGAGAGAGATAAAGATGTATGAAAAAATGGATGGCATAAAGGACTAACATTTTATGTTAGGTTCACCAAATTTATACATAGGAAAAAAACACACGTACTTTTGTACTCAACTTCTCAATTTTAGGCTAAGAGAACCAGGAAAATGATTGATCAAATGGGAAATATTGGCCTGGTTGAATAAGTTGGGTGGGTCTTTGGACAACTGGGAAATGAGGCCCTTTTGAATTGTTCTTCAAACTCTTACAACAACCTGACCATAATTTATTTTTTTAGTGAGGGTTTGACTTTTCATGTGAGATAAAATATTTATTATTCTTCATCTAGGACCATAACAAATATCTATCCCATGCATGGGCATGAATATTAGTAGAAATTTATTCTTAAGGGTTTTGTAACCAATTAATATTTAATTTTAAAATGAGTGTTTGATTTCCAAAATTGGTCATGTAGATTGAATGATGGATTTATGGGTAGCACAAAAAATGGTTGATTGGATGGGAGCTATTGATTTTTTAAAGCTGGTTAGAGGGGGTAATCTAGTTGAATTAGTTAGGTCAGTTGAATTAATCTATGGTGTAGGTGTATCAGAGGATGATCTATTCATATCTAATATTCTTTTCAACTTAGTAATGCATGTTAAGTACATAAATTTGAGAAGTAATAAGAGCTTGTTGATAACTAGAATCTAAGATAACCAAGTAATACAAATATTGATCAATGTTACTTTCTTGAGAGGGAGAGAAGTTAGGTTGAATGACTTTGGGGATTTGAACAACTCAAGTGGGTTGATCTTGTCTTAGTAATTTCATGTACAAAATGAATGAGAATGATAAATTTACACTCAAGGATGGAAAAATAGAATTCAAAAATTGGTTTGATGTGATAGGAGGTGAGATTTCTTAGCCCAATAGGTGTTAGCTGCCTAGGATTGTGCATCTAGAATAGTGAGATGGTTAATAATCCAATGTAGAAGAGGATTGGAATGAAATATCATTTGTCAAAGATCACAATAAATTTCATTCTAGATGAGAGTTACTAGAGTAGGGGAAACAACATAGGAAAATAGACCTTCTATACAAGATTGAGTTTGGCCTAGTAGCATCATCAAAGGAAGAAGGTGAAATGATAGGATAAAAAATTAGGTAAAGAGGCAACAAAATTAAAGTTAAATATTAAACCAAAACAAACATGATAAGTAAATAAAACTAACTAGAATAAAAAAGTACACTAACTACTAATAAAATAAATAACTTGTAACAATGATTGAGTTATCATTTGCACCAAAATAAAGTGTTATTTAAAATTTAATCTATATACAATGAGTAAAACTAAATGATTGTATTTTTATGTTTAGTGTTATATGAGACTAATGAAACAAAGTTGATGTGAAACTAGTCAAATAACCACATACAATGGACTGAAACATTATTGCCAAATATAGTTTTGAGTTTTCACAAATTGAATTTTGACAACAATGGATAGCACTTAAGAACTAATTGAAAACTCACAATTCAAAAATTAAAGTACTAAACATTATGTTTAAATGATTGAAAATAAAAAATTTAACCAACATAGATGATAAGTTTTAATATTCTAATAGGCAAAGGCAATGGTGGACATTTTTCTAATGAAAATAATACTTTATATACACCATGATTAAAAAAATAGAGAATGAACAACATAAATACTCAAAAATGTAAACTTTTTGAGATATTAATCCATTTCCAAGTATTTGAAAAATAAACATTGAATAAAAACTAATCTAATCAAAACAGGAAAATGAAACCACTGACTTGTCAAATGTTGGATGACAAACCACAAGGAGAATTAGATGTGTAGTTTATTCATTAGGATACATCAAAATGATCATACTCATATGATACAAAAGATTTTACAAACAAGAGGGTGAGAATAACAAGAACTATATGGATTTTCCAAACAAGAGGGTGCATATAATAAGAACTAAAAAAAACTATGGTGAAATGAAAATAACAGGTTGTGGTTGGTGATCACTATATGGTAGAGTCTTTGTTGTAATAAGTGATTTTTATAATCATTTTGAAGGACCAGAGGGTGTATTAATTAAATTTATGTGTAATGGGTTTTTATGAGTGAAAATTAAGGGGTTGAGGAAGGTACACAAAGTGTCAAAAATAATAAAATGCCTCAAAATCATGTCCAATTTGTTAATTCAACCATATGTGTAATGGTCATGAAACCACTAGTTTAGGTATATCAACTATCGTTAAACCACTAAAGTGGTTACAAGACCTCCCATATAGTTTTGATACCATCGTAATGATTTTGAAAACTACCATATCAACTTTTTCAACCATTGCAAGGAAGATTAACAAGAGGAGTCTTGAACCAAATATTTTGATATTTTCAATACTCTAAAAGCAAAAGAACAACATGAGGAAAAAGAGAGGCTACACAAAGGGGATTTGAGCTTCTTTAAATTTCTAGATGTTTTTCATTCATAACTAGAATTTTGAAACATTAAAATACATAAAATTGGGGTGTACAGTTTCTTTCCCTAATTCATTTATTGCATGCCTCAGTAACTAGATAAATCATGGCATCGAGTTCCTTAGGGATGGTCTCAAGATAATTTTCAAAATTATATTCTTCCATGTCCTCAATATTTGATTCATCAATATTAATAGAATATTTTTCATTATCTTCTTTAACATTTTTGTCATTAGAAGAAGCGTAATTTTAGAAAGGCATCTCATTAGAAACATACTCATTTTGATTATTAATATCAATAATAGGATGAATTTCATTAATGATTTGAATTTCCAGAGCATGAATGATAAACAATGGAAGTTGGATCAAATCAAAATTAAAACCACTCAATTCATCACTTCACCTAGTAGGATGTGTATATGTAGGCTTCTTGGTTGGCATAAGATATAAGAATTAACAACATGTAGGAAGTTAAGGCTAGTGATTGATAAATTTAATAAGCATGAAAAATATGCAACTCTAAAAATAAATTTTTTAATGTAAAGTAAACCCTATGGGAAAACCCTAAAAGGTGTAAGCATTCAAAGAACAAAAGTGGGAACAATTTTTTTAAGGTGAATGTAAATCTGTGAACATAAATAGTGAATCAAAATACTAGGCTAAGGTTTGATCCATGTAAATAAGATGCAACTCTAAAAATGTAAAATTAGAAATCAAACCCTATGTGGAAACCTTATAAGGTGTAAACATTTGAAGAATGAAGGGATTCACCAAAATGTTTTTATCATTTATAGTTTAATGGTAATTATCACATTCATAAACAACCAAAATAAGGGCACAAGTTATATATAGTGTATAATAGTCTAGAACAAAAATCATACATATCAAATATGCTAAAATGGGAACAAATAAAATGATAAAATAACTAGAACAAGTAAGAAAAATGAAATGACAAAGAGGGTTAGAATTAGACACATCAGAGTTCAATTCTAAATTTTTGAATTTGAATATGGTACTTACATGTGACTATGTTATTTTATGTGTAATCTAATTTTGTGAATGTATAAGGTTAAATTTGGCACTATGCCCAATGTGTATGAATTAGATTCTATCACCTATTGAATCTATAATTCATTTTTTCATCAAATGTGTACCTAGCCACCAAATCCACACTCTACCCAATTTTAGGTTGTATATTTGTCTAGATACGCATGTTATCAAATATCAAGCAGGGTTATGTGATCATTGTACATAATTGATGGGTAGTATGTGTTGAATTATATATATTTATCTCCTAAACTTATCCCTTAAAAGTAAAAACAATATATGTTTGTATAATTTTAGCTAACTCAATCAACCTCTTGAAGAGTTGTAACTATATATCCTATGTGCTTTGAATTAGAGTCAATGTATTTCTCTTGTGCATGTGAGTGAAGTTTATTTAAGAGAAAATATTTTTATTCTCTCCCTAAGAAATTCCAAATCAAATATATGAACATTTTCTTAAACCCTCTTTTGGTAAAATTTGATAATAACACAAGACTTGAAGTGATATGAATGCTTTTTAGACTCAATATGCATGTTTCCTCTCAACTATAGCAATAAATTTTACCAATGAAGGCTCTAACTTAGGGAAGGCTCTTCATTTTATTATCATTGAAATATCACCTCATAAATGTCTAGGGATTGGTTTGTATATAGGGGTCTATAAGTCAAGATGCTTAATGTCCAACCATGAAAGCATGTAATAATAAAAATCAAAGGTGAAATAAATTATGCCAATGTTTAAGGAACCCAAAAAAAATTGGGGATATATTCAAAAAACTACCGAATCCATACAATATAGATTCGATGGGTCATTGAATCCAACCTAAGCAAAGTAAGTGCTTAATTTGAAGTAAAATCTACTCTTAAAGAGGATAAATAAGATGTGAAAGCTAATAATAAAAGACATTGAGGCTATCAAGATGAAAAAGGCCAAATAAAGTCTATTGTCAGATAAAAAGTGTTAAAAAATAATGAAATATACACAAGTGGATCATGTGTGATAAAATAGAGATAAGACAATGAAAAAGGATCTTGTACCAAAATTATATGTCTACAAGGCCCCAAAAACATATTGAGTGCATATCCAAGCCTGAAAACCTTATTGAGTGCATATCCAAGCCTTAAAACCATAATGCATATGTTTTTGGGCCCATAATCATATTTAAAATGTCTTTGGGTCCAATAAACATAATCAGTAAGGTTCTAGGGCATAGAACCTTATTGATTATGTTTATTGGGCCCAAAGACATTTTAAATATGATTATGGGCCCAAAAACATATTCAATATGGTTTTGGGATTTGGATATGTACTCAATAAGGTTTTAGGGCTTGGATATGCACTCAATATGTTTTTGGGGCTCTATAGACATATAATTTTGGTACAAGACCCAAGAGTAAGTTTATATGCCCCAAAACCATATTTGATAAATTTATAGGAATACCAATGTATGACCACAAATTATGAGGAGAGATAAGAAGGGGGACATGATAAAAAAATAAAAAATATACTAATAACACATAATTTAGAAAGTAGCCAAAAAATACACGTACCTTAGAATCATGTGAATTAATAAGTAACAAATGACTAGGGGAACATTTTAGGTGTCTACGTTTATCCTAATTTGATGTGTGTGTGCATGAATACAAAATCAAAACAAACATGGTATGGATACAATTTTTTTTCTCCAAAAACTCTTCAAGCAAACTCCCCCATACATGTGAATCTTGCAAGAACATTGTTTATTTTTCTACACACAGATGGTTAAGTGTCAAAAATAATAATATGTTGAAAGCTATAAAACTAAAAAATAATGTACTTGATTTGATTGAAGATGTGCATGATTCCAATGTGATGTCATGTGCCTCCGAATCTATGATCAATACTACATGTATTTTTTAGTATAAATTTTAGGACAAAAACCAAGCTAAACCAAACTTCAAATTACTATTATAAATAGTTATTATGCAACACCAATGTGAGGTGGAATTATAAACTCTTATAATATACTTTCCTCCATATATATATAAAATATCAAACACTAGAAATTGTAGTTGGTAACCTTGTCATTTATTGGAATCGAAATACATCCACCCACATATGGTAATTCACATACCCCATTGTTTAATGAAATATATATTCCCCTTTTGAGATTTAGGATGAACCTATGAAACACATATCTCAAAATAAAAGGGATTACATACATCATGTGTAAGATAAGATATAAAACCAATGATTTATAATATATAAATATGTGATTTTAGAAGCATGTTAGTTATAAATAATTTCCCCATGTAAACCTATGATAAGATTAATATAAGTGTGGGAATAATGTTCCTTGCATAGGTGAAATGTAAGTAGTATTGCATAGAGAGTAATATTACCTATGTTGGCATAAGATATAATCAAATATAATATCAGTATCACAAGATATACATGTAAATAACACCCATAATACATGCATTACCAACCCCTATATATGGGGATGCTCAACAGCCCCATCTAGATATCTATGCTCCCCCCTCCCCAGATAGATATATGTGGGTGGTGGAGTGGCTCATATATCTATAGGGGATGTCCTCATTAATCATGAATCTAGCCCATATGGATGGATAAGTGACCCCATCTCCATCTAATAATCATGGAAACATAAGTAAGAAATAAGATGATTATGCATGATATAAATCATAGTACCATGAAATGCATAAAAACATGATGACAAGATATTTGAACAAGTCATGTGTCACATATATGACAAGGCAAAAAATAAAAACTTTAAAAATTAAAATAATTCCAATCATATATAAGACATTTGAGATTGGGAAGGTAAATCAATAAAAAATTATTCACACCAAACACATTATAGATATGCTTGAAACATTAGTGATACAATAAACAAAAGGCATGCACATAAATCAATGAAGATAAATAAATAAAAATTAAAGTAGGTCAACTATGTAACCTACCATGGAGTAAACATTTGAGAATGAATTTTGAAGCATAACAATAATATAATTACATATGAGAGGATAAATCACAAAATAATAGGTCTAGTAGATAATATACACTAGAGAACACACATCATAGACATAAAACATAATATTGAATGAAAACCTCATATGATAAAATTAAGCAATAAAAATAGAACCTAATGTGGGACTAAAAAATTCCCTACATTGCTCCCAAAGTTTCCCTAAGTGAACATGGGATGTGAACCCAACCTATAATGAATCCAAAAACACAAACCTATAAGATGTTGAAATAGAAGACTTGCATCCATCTCAATAATCTCACTAGTTTTAATGAATTTTATAACAACCCAAATATAAGGTCTTAAAATAAAAAGTAACTTAATGAATCATATACATAGAGAGTGTTTAGTTTTCATCATAAATTCTTGGTTAGAAAATATAACTAGTAATACCAATGGATACATGATAATTGTCATAACATATGTGATATGATGTACTAAAATCATTTGATGCATATACAACGTATTAGTATACCCATGAATATATAGATAGTAAATCATTGATTAAGTAATAATTCTTATGACTAATGTCTTCCATACATTAATTCACTTTAGGCTCTTTTTAGTATCTATAAGTCATATAATATGACAAAATAATTTTTGATATCATGTGACAAAATCACCCTTGTTAGGATGTATTTATGTGCTTACATACCTTGTTCATTATCCCATTAGGTATGCATTTTGGTAATTATTTTGTTACCTTTATGCATTATTCATTATGATCATATTATTTTAAAAAACTAATATCTCTTTGTAATTGTAACCACTTGATCTAGATGTCAAAATTTCAAACATTGATGCATAGTAGAAGGGCTTGCACACATATCATGTATCTATGGTCTATCAAATAAAGCATTAGATGGCCCAACATTAGGAACCATATGAAATAAACATGAATCATATTTTTTCCCAGTCTAATAGGAAATATAATACTTCCAAGAGGTTTTATACTAATACAATCATATCCTATGGTAATAATTGCAGTATATGCTAAATCACTAATATTAAGTCCAAGGAAAATAAATAAATTATTTAGTCCATATTTTTAGGCTTGAGACATTATCAAACATTATGCCATCTCTTTCCTTATCATTTATGAATGCTCTTTTTAATATTTTCCATCACAAGAACTATCAGGTGAGATATCATTCTCATTGAACACAACTGGAATAAATATTTCATGCTTCTTGATTGAATTAGATACTCTAATAAAATCATGAATTGGTTGTTTTACATATCCGATTGGACATTTTTATACATTGATTTTCTACCATATGGAAATTATCATTTATATTTGATTATTATCAATGAGATCAAAGATTTGATGCTTTAAATTCATGCAAGCATGTTTTGAATATCCTTGGAATCTATATGGTCACAAAAAACACTAGAGTCATAATATTGAGAAAAGGGTCTTGAAAGATATAACTCCCTTATTGTAAGTAATATAATCATATTGAATTCCAATAATTTCTCCAATATTTTTATGTGGGAAATAATTAAGGTTAGTAAATCATCTATGCCCCCTTTATTGATTGAAGATGGGCATTTGAGGTGATCTCTATGACATTGACTTCATTTCTATAATCATTTTTGATCAGAACACTACCATTATTACTTATATTCTTAAATATAAAATCATTAATATTAAATTCATATCAATTACATTGATGTATAACTATTATATATCTAGAGAGACTCCTACAACTAAGCAATCAAGCCTTTATTCAAAAATCTATGAGATATATATATAACTCAAGCATATACATATATAATAGAAACACAACCATTATTAATGATTTATTTTAGATGAATATGATTATATAATAATATTATATTTATCCATTATTACATAATTATTCTAATACTTTCCCTATTGAATAAACCAAAAATTTTAGTCATTACTCCAATAATATGATTAAATCCAAACATGAACTTAATAAAAGTGTAATCTTGCTTCTAATGCAGTAAATGTCACAAAGTGTCCCTATGGTCACTAATTGATCTCACCAAAGTACAAGAGTAATTAGCCACTATAAATTCCAAATAAAAATATGAAATGGTGTTAAATACTAAGTTAACTAGATTATATTTGAATTTTTGTCTGTCTTGAATGCTTTATGATTCATTTTTTTATTGTTAGAGTGATTGATTCCAATAAAAACTAAAATATATATCCAAGTCTAGACAAAATGGTATATCCCCTAGGGAATATTGGTTGATGTTTAATACTCTCCACTTTTGAAGTATTTTGGGACATACACTGCATACATCACTATTGTGTCTTACCTATATGCCCATACCACCTATATAAACTTTCATGGAAGACTTATGTTTAGGTTTAAATGTGACCTTTTTAAGTGTGCAAGATTTAACTACCTAAAAAATAGAAGGAACAACGACATTTAATTGCTCATCATCTTGTACCATTTTCCTTCGTAATCTTGTATATTACCTTTTTTGACTTAGGAAATTCAACTTTTAAGGCATCCTTTTTGGTACAACTTTCATCTCTTGTGTTGGCCCTCCTAATCCTATTGCAAAGATTAATAAATAATAAATTCAACTTCTTAAACATCCTTTAGTTTGGTGTGGTACCACTTTCATCTCTTTTATTTGTCCTCTTGATCTTATTGTGAAGATTGAGAAACAAACACTTCACCACCATATCCCTTCTTGATATTAAAGTCTTATAATTTTTTTAACTCTAACCCAGATTTAGTTTTAACATTATAAGTTGTTACATAAATACCATTAGCAGTGACGCATACATTACTAGTTGTGGATTTACCCTCATAAAAAAAAGGTATTTTATCATCTATATCAACATCCCTACTCAACACAATTTTATTTGTAGATACATTAATTAAATCATATGCTTTAGTCTACTCACTATATCCAATAAACATATATGTTTTATTGAATGTAAAATCAATGCTACTGAAAACATAAAAGTTACATATATTAGGTGTTTTTCCTAAACATGCTTCTTTAGGAGTAACATTTTTTAATGCTTTATAATGACTTCTATTGAGGATATAATAAACACTATTCATAGCTTCTACCTAGTACCGAAAAGGTACATTCTATGTCTACATCATGCACCATGTCATCTCCATAATCATCACGTTCCTCCTTTCCATGGCTCTATTTTTTTATGGAGTATATGGAATATTATAATTCCTATGTATACCTTATTATTATATAATTATATGAATTATTTTTAGATGAAATTACCTCCATTATATTATCTATGAGATTTCAATTATCTACATATATGTTTCTCTACCAAATAATACCATGCAGCAAAATTAAAGAAGCAATCTAACTTTTTATTGAGAAAATAAACCCACATTTTCTTGGAAAGTCCAAAAAAATCATGAGAAATATTGAGCTCCATATGTGTTTCCATTGGAATATGCAAATCAACATGTATCAAGTCTAATGCTCTTTTATCTTGACATGCCTTAAGGACTAGTATCTAATGGATGTCGAATTAGATTTTCCATTTGACACCAAGAATACACATTTTGACTTTATTTAATGGGGAAAAGGCCATTCACCATGTTAGTCTTACATAGTACATTTTGACTTTCCTGAATGGGAATAATGATAATAAGACCATAATACTCATGCCAAAGTACATTATTACTTTCAATTGTTACTAGTGCATGTTATTTTTCTTTATTGGGATCAACTAATTTATACAAATCTTTTTGACATATTCTAAAAAAAAATTACTTTATTATCATTAAGACCAATTACCATGCATTTGATTCATTGAATATTTACAAACATATTTATATGTTTATCTATCTCACTTATAGATATAAAATTCTTTTTTATATATGACACATACCAAATATTCCTGAAATTGGAATTAACGTAATTATTCAAACTTACGTGGCCATCTCCACATCCTCTAATAAAATGAGTCCAACCATCAACTAAGGAAAAAAAATCATTACTACTATTGTATTTAATAAAATTTACATGCCAGTCTTTATGACATGTAGAGTGTCGAGATGATCTCAATCAATATGACATGTTTTAGACTTTTCTAATTGGTTCTAATATGCCACAAATTCAAAATCACTCATTACCCCTTGTTCATCTCCTTTAGAAACATTTTCATATCATGAATTATTACAACCATTTGGTAGGCCATATTGTATTTTTGGAAAATATTTCTTGAAATGTATTAGCTTATTATAATGGTGGCATTTCCATTGTGACTTATTACTGACTTTGAAATCCTCATCACTTGTTGAATTGCTAGTATTGGATTATTTATCTCTACCCTTAAAATAGTGTGCATTGAAATCACTCTCTATATATCTAAATTTTCACCTCTGCATGATCTTGATTCTTCTCATTTCACATTAGAAGTGTTGAAAAACTTCTCTGGATCAAGATTTTTTGTCTCTATAATTAGATGAAATGATTCAATAGAAGAATCAAAGGACAAAGGTAAATTGTGAAAAACTATTTCAACCTTATTTTGATCATCCATTGGCTTCCTAATGGTATCTAGGTGATCACAAATATCCTTCAAACATAGGATTTACTCCTAAATATAACCTCCTTCCTACATCTTAGTGGAAAATAATACATTTTTCATATATAAAACTATTTTGACTTCTAATGCTTGCTATTTTATAGTTAAGTTTTTCCATAAATCAGATATAATAGTGACACTTATAACCTTTAGCACTAAGTTATCAATACTTAAAAAAATTATTAGCATTAACACCTCCTTATGTATTTTATCATAGTCTTTAGCATTATTTACAAGTCATTGTTCTTTACCTAATACAATTTGGTTGATATTTCTATACCCATATATAGTAAGAATCTTGTGACACAAAAAAAAATAGTTTTTAAAAGTTATTTTATGTATTCAAACATTATAAAATGTTTGAATATTATCCATTTCACTTTTAAAAATACTAATTTGATCATAAAAATAATTAATGTGAAAAAAATGTAAGACCTTTAACAAATCTTTTGTCACCACTAGTTTTTTTCCCTTAACAAGACAATGTTGTAAGTTTTCAAGTCAAGACTCCTCTCTATTGACCAAATACAAGCTTAAATTTATTCTAAGTAATTTATTGTAAATACTTAAAAAATTATAAATTTTATAAAGGCATAAGCTTTGAAAATCATTAAAGAAATCTAATGCATAAAAAATCCAATTTTTACCCTAAATATTTAATAAACAAAAAATTATTATTAATATTATAATCAAATACTTTTCTCTTTTTTATTGTGGAAATGATAAAGGTAGCACCACTACTATCCTTTCACCTCTACCCCTTTTTTTTTGTTCCCGCCTCTTTTAGAGTGCCTCTCTACAACATATATAACCTTTTCAATAGCATCAGGATTTGAATGTCTTCTACCAATATCTACATTGGTAATGCTAAGGATGCAAAAATACTTATAAGATATAATATTTAATGCTCAAAAAAATAAATAAATACCAAAATTTATCCTTGGTTCATACACACCCTTATCTCTAATAGGATGTATTTCACCAAAAACTACGTGTTTTTTTTATCACAACTCCCCATATGGTAAAATAACTCATACCCAACATTGTAGACTCATGCTCAGCTAATGAAAAATCATGCCATGCTTTTGAAAAACCTCAATAATATTCATTTTAAGATCCTTAATTTATTTCATGCCTTTATTGTAGCATCTAGGTAGCTAGGAAAATGCAAACAACATAAAATAACATGTGTCACTCTATGGAAAATACTCCTCCTGACACCTTTGATTATACCTACATGCCCCCATCAATAGCTATACTATTCAGTTATTATCCCATCCATAATTAAAATGTCACTATGAGTAAAAATAAATTTGCATTCTCAAGTAGAAATAATTTTAATTCTTAGACTAAAACAAAATTTCCCACCTTCTTCTTCTTACCATCTGGATTCCATCTACACTAATTATAGGCTTACCAAGGAAAAATAAATTCATATGTTTCTAGGAAAATCACATAGGCTTTTCAATAATAGCTTTGATACCATATTATTTTGTTAATATTGAATTTTTATCACTTAAATTGATGCATACCTATTATATATACATGGGGACTCCTACAACTAAGCAAACAAGCCCATCTTCAACAACCTATGAGCTATAAATAACTCAAGCATCTATAAACCTACAATAGAAACGAGTTAGCCATTATTTAAGCTTTTATATAGATGACTAAGACTTTAGATTAATAATATATTTATCTATTATTTCATAATTATTTTTATAAATACCATTATTAATTCTATTCTCAAAGCTTGACTTGTTTTGAAATGTGAAAGCATTGGGAAACATTTAAGTATGTTTGCATCTAAGAGTTTGATTTCACATTCTATAATAGAAAAGTAAAGCTCCTCAAAATAATAATATTAATGAGCTTTAAATTTTTCTTAATCATTAGAAGTAAAGTATCAAAAAATATGCTTTGAATGTCATTATCATGTAGCTCATAACTCATATTAGTTACCATAATCTTAAACGTAAGTACACAATTTCTAATGTACTCATTGGATGTTTGTATAGGTTGAGCTAATTTAAGAAAATGTAACATTTAAAGAAATATTAGTTTTAAAATTAGCCAATAAATCATCAAATATAATTTTAAAAGAATGTATGTAGCCACATGGTAAAGCATTGAACCAATCAAGCACACAATATTTTAAGCTTTTTTATATAGCTTAATAAAAAATTGTCTTCATGAGCAACATTTAAGCAAGAGGGGTAGAATGCATTAGTGTGATGTAAAGGATCTCTCTTTCCATTAAATAATTAAAACTTTAGAGTAATAAATATTATTGAAAAAGGGTATTCAAACACTTCATGACCTAAAGGGTTTAAGATCTATCATTAAAAGTGACCCTAATTTTTGGCTTTTGAGACCTTTGAGAAATAATTTTCACTTAATATTTCAAGTAACATATACATCATAGTAGTAAATTAAGGATTTTGTATCGATATAGAATGTGAAGTAATAAAATATATTGAAAAATAATAAATTTGTGGAAGATAAATGTTAAAAATATTCAAAGAAATTTGAGAAACATTATAAGAAAGTGATGGTTGAACAATAGGAATTTGAGAAACATATTGGGACATTATAAAGGCTTAATAAGGAAGCAAAACATGTTGAGAATTTGGAGGAATTACATTTTTAGAAGAAGAAAAATAAATAGAAGCACCTTAAAAATATAAAAACATTATATTTCGGGAAGAAGGAATACTAGAAACAATAGAGACATTAGTAGGTTTAGAATGAATTTCTAAAATAATTTCATGACAAAGTAAATTTTGATAAGCAACTTCTTTCAATGTATTCATAATTTCAGATATCTTAGTGGGATTATCTATAGAATATTTTTAATATTATCAATGTTCTCATCCCTATTTTAATCTTCTAATTTTGCCTCATAATCAAAATATTGTTATAATCTAGCATGCATGCCTTATTTTTTTAAATTGATATATGTTCTTAGCATACTTTTATATTAATTGGCTATAGTTTTTAAGCTATTATTTTGTTGGTACTAAGCTAGTGATATCATAATATTTTTTAGATCATATTTAGTTGGATATTGTTGACATTTGACTAAGTACTATAGTTGTAGTTTATTTTTAAAAATATGTTGATTTGGTTACAACATTTAGTTTATGTACTTATAATATTTAGTTTATATATATGTTGTTATATTTTATAGGTGTTGTTGATGCCCTTTTCTGGGTGTAGGTATAGGCACATGAGCTAGGTTGGTGGTGGAATTTGGTGATCAAGGAATAATGGATAAGGGAAATGAGAAGTCAGGTAACCAACATAGGCAAAAATGGGTGTTATACATGAGCCATTAGTCACTAAGCAACAATTTGTCCATTTTGTTTTTCCATCACTTTTAATTATATTTTGATATCATACTTGTTTTGATCATCTTCTCAACTTTTTGTTGAGTTCTTGCATGCCTCGATTGTTTTATCATCTTGTATTTGACCACTTGGCATTAATGGTTAAGCAAGTTAATTATCTTATTTTTGTTTGCTTAAGCTTTTTATAGGCCTTTGGTATTATTATCTCATTGTGTTATGCATAATCATTATCTTTGGTTGTTCATAGGCCATCATTGGCTTATAGCCAATTGTGACTGTAATGTTTGCACGAATGTTTAAAAACAAAGGTAGACCCATTGAGTTATGAGATTTAGCAATACAAGCCTATACTTATTATCAAACCATAAGTTTGTATTAATATTTATAAAAGCATATACATCTGATGATGTTGTGGCATGCATAAATATGGACTTCTTTTTATTTTGTCTTATAACCTTATGACTATGACGTGGTGGTGAAAGGGCTTAATGTTGATTTTTAATGTTATGTTTTTGTTTAATAGTCTTTTAACCCATGCTGGGGCCACAAATTTGTCTTTGCATGGAATTATTATTAAAAAAATAATATTTGATTTTTTTAATAATAACATTTAGATGGGGGTTGGGGTATTTTGACCCCCAACCATCATGACCTAAATATTTTTGCCTTTGGATTAATTATTTTCTTTTTTGGAGCTTGGAACAATGGGGGAAAATATTGGATCAACTACTAAAATATTTAGCTGAGGGGGTAGTTGAGAGAGGTGTCAGAGAGATGGAAGAGAGATTTTGAGAAAAATGGAAGAAGATTTTGGGGGGAGAAGGGATAAACCCTAGGGAAGATATGGTGATAGGAAGAAGTAATGGAGGAGGGAGAATGACCTTCTTAGGCCATGGCTATAAGAATCTAGGCATGGTGCTTGGGGAGAACAAGGTTTTGCTGGCAAGTAAGCAAGTTTAAATATTTTTTTCTCCTCTTATGTGGGCAACAAACCAAGTAATGTATGTTTTATTTTGTGAAAAAAAATGAAAGGTTTGATTTTATTTTTAGATGAAAACAATAAAAATATTGTTTACAGGCTCATAAGGAAGTTAATATACTTCTTGATGAGCCTAAAAAGGTTCCAAATTGATTTAAAATTGATATAAAACCTTATTTTAACAATGGGTAGTTTTAGTTTTGATTTTAGCTAATTTATTAATCTAGGTTTTTAAATCTAAAAGTGAAATTTTCATTTCTAAAACCCTTAAAATATTTTGTTTCCTAGCCATAGCATAATGCTCAGATATATAATTATTTTACTTTCATTTACCTGGCCATAGGGTTTAAAATCTATGTATGCCAATTTATTTTGCATTCCATCTAAGGGTTTAGTGTATTTCAACCCTATATAAGAAGTCATCATACTTACCTAGCTAGGTTTTCATTTTTATTACTAGTTTGAATAGCTAGTTAGAATGGTATTTTAAGATTATTTTCTTGAGTAAAATTTCTATTTTATGCTGGGTTTTATACATCAACTATAAGATGTTGGGGTTTCCCTTTTTATTCTTGCCTATTAGAATGTTGGGCTGAGTGTATTTGGGGTTTCATTAGCCTATTGGTTCACCATTTTTGGGTGTGGTTCATTTGCTTTTTAATGTATAAATATTACTTGATTTTATGAGTTTTTAAAACAAGGTTTATTTTTATAATGATTCTCATTTAAAATCCTTTTGATATTATTTGATATTAATTTATATCAGTATTTTTTATTGACTTGGCCATATAAGGGTCAAGGAAAATGATTTCATCACTTGGTGTGGGTGATGAAATGATTATACCTAAATGATTGGTAATAGACAAGACATCTAAATCTTTGGTGTTGTAATTATCTATTTTTGAATGCATTTATTATATGAATATTTATTATTTATTATTGGTTGTGGTAGATGATTTTTTATCACTTGAAATGATGGATTTTAACTGTGATACACTTAGAACCTAGGATAAAGGTTGACTAGGTTCAACTAAAATTTTAGTTGATACCTATAAACCTTTAAAGGTAGAACAAAGGGTGCTAATCTTATGTTTGTTGGTTTTAATACTTGATTTTATCATTGTAGAATGATTGTTTATTGAAGGAATTGTTACAATTTAGTGACAAATTTTATCCCTTATCACTCATATTCTTGTTCTAAAGACTTGAAAACTAGACTCCACCTCCCAACTGATGGTTGGGGGTGGTGAGAACCATTGATTGGGGGGTTCATAGGATGGTTCAGGTCAGGACAGATCATGTAGAGAAGTTATATTTCTCAACTATTAATTTATGTAATCTAATGATTTATTATATTGTTTAATTGCTTGTATTAGATATTATTGCTATAACATGTTTTGTAAATGCAAATAACACTTGGGTTGATGTAAAAAATAGAAGCATGGAAATTTGATACTAATTTTCAATCATTTATTTTAGCACTTTTTATTTTGTTGATTAATTAATTTAGTTGGTTAAATAGAAGTTTGTATACCTCCATTTAAATGGAAAGGTTAACTGATTACAAATTTGTGTTTTTATTTACACTCAAATGAATATAGTTGATTTAATGTTAATAGTTCAATTTAAATTAATTATTATTGGTTAACGATTTGATTGTATAGTTCATGAATTAATTAATAAGGCTGAGTTATTTGTTTAAAATGTTGAGTTTCAAGTATAAGACTTATAATGACTGCACTTTCATACTAAATCTAAGTTATTATATGTGAATATTTGTGAATTTTATACTATTTTACCAGCACTCTTACAACACAAATTATGAGTTAATTTTGAGTTTTAAAAATGAACTATGTATGTGAGTAGTTTCAAGCCATTAAATTCATCTTATGGCATGCTAAGAAATTATTGATAAGCTAATGTTCTTGAAATTTTTTGGCATGCTACATCCATAAAAATACATTTACAAATTAGTCATATACTAATTAGTTAAGGCATTTGAATTGCATAATTTATTTTATATTCTAATCTTCATCACTATAAGGTTTAAAATCCTTATGAGAAACACATTTGTTATGTCATTTGTTGAGTATGTTTCATCTAAGATCAAAGGATTGCGAGTTATTATTAGATTTAATTTGAAAATTGAATCAATTCCTAAAGTTAAATTATCTTGATTAGTATTCTACTTGTCAAAGTCAAGGATGCAATAATACTTTGAAATCTTGTTAGTTTACATAACCCATTCTATAAATTGAAATCATGTTAACTTAAATAGTCCATTTTCTACATTGAAATGAGGTTCTAAAGGAATGAATCATTTTTAAACGTTGGAAGTCATCTTATAACTATTGTTCTTAATTATTAATGAAGCAATGTAATATTATATAATGACATTAGAGTGTCGATATACACTCAAGCTAATTTTAGTTTATATTGAGAAGATGTTATTACTTAATGAAATTTAACTATTAAATTGTATGATAGGGTAAGTGCACAGAGTTGGGAACAATTCCATGGACATTTTTAGTAATGGGATCACATTATTAAATAACATGATCACATTATTTAATTAACGTGATCATATTATTTAGATTATAGATCGATAATTATCGAGCCATAACATGATCACATTATTAAATAGTGACATGTTATTTAAAATAATAACATGATCACATCATTAAATAGCGCAATCACATTATTTAAAATAATACCATGATCATGTTAATAACATGATCATATTATTATTATTTTTAATACTGTGATCATGTTAATAATGTGATCACATTACCTATGTAACAAAAAAAAAAAAAAAAAAACTCAAATGCAAAATTCCTCATTGTCATTCGATCTTTCTTTGTTTCCTACATGTTTATATTATACGATCGCATTTTGGGTGAGAGAGGATAAACCTTGCCAAAATTCATCTCAAGTAGATGATAATCAATAATGCCACCATGTAGAAGAGGTAAGTGCTAAAAAACTACACTTGTTAACCCTAAATTTTATTATTTTTAATTATTTCCATTATTTAATTAGTAATTTGTTTATTTTATACAACCCATCTTGCTTACACTCGTATTATTCTAACTAACTCCTAACCATCTACATAACCCCTTTGTTCTTCCTCCTAACCCTCCATAAAACCCTCTTGTTCCTCCTCCTATCCCTCCACCTAACCCTCTTACAGCTCTGTAAAATCCCCTAGGCAGTCAAGAGAGTCTAGATGACCACATTGTGGGAAATAAAATTGAAATTGAAGAATTAATTGGGATAATGAAGGATCCCACTTCCACCAACACCCACCTCACCTATCTAGCCAATTTCTTAGAGACAATATTAGGTCAAATTGACTCTATAATGAGTCAAATTGATAGATGGGATTTATATTGGGATAGTTGTAGGGATTATTGTGATCTAAGAATTTGACTCAAGAGAGGATGGTTAGTATGGTGTTAGTTTCAAAATAAAAATAAAATGAAATAAACACACTAGCTAGCATAACATCTCTAAGCCTAGACACTAGGGAGAGCTTAGTTAACAAAAATAAATGACAAAAACAACTAAAAAGTAAGGAATAAAATATAATAATTCCTTCACCTTCCTTGGATGCTCCAAATTCCTTTGTTGTAGTGGCTTGCTCAGCTTGTGCTCATGAAGTCCTTGGCAATGGAAGCTTGGCTACCTCCATCTCTCCTTGGCACCTTTGGCTTGCAGCTTGGATTGGCTTGGAATAAATTTGGCATGGTAACACTAGTTACTTGAATCTTTTGGAACCATTTGTGAATGATAAATTTGCATAATCAAGACTTAGAAATGATATTCATGGCCTCTCTATTTGTAAATATTTGAGAATGACTAGAATCAACCTAAACTATCCATCCCAAGATTGAGATGTGTGGTTGAGGATTAGTTCAATTTTTATAATTAAGTTTTTAATTATCCTCATCATGAAATTGGAATAAGGTAAAATTAAGAGGCATGGAGGGCATCCTGGAAGGATTGATGAGGCATGGAGGGCATGAATCCTAATATTTATGACATTTATGGCCTAGAGATGTCTTCCAAAGAAATGAGGTCACTTGATGATACAAATATTCAATATTCATTTCCAAAATAAATTATTCAACAAGTTTCCATATATTTATTAATTAGGCCCTAATTTTGTTTAATTAGCTCTTAAGTATGTTTAAGCACTTTGTGCACAAATTATTAAAATTGATCAAAATACTTTGTTATTAGTCCAAAATTTCACTGAATTAGAATTAGAAGTCAATATCAAATGCATTAGAACCGTATTCCCATTTATGATGTTACCAATAATAAATAACAAAGGCACGCATCTTGTGTTATATATTTGATAGTAAAGAGCAATCCAGAGTACCTAGGTACGAAATTGGCATTTAGACTTAGAATAGTCTGATCAAAGTTAGTTGGCCCATAAATTGCATGGCCCTATTTAAGGATAACCTATCCAAAATCGGCACTTGAATATGTTAGTTTCAAATCATTTAATGCAATTTAATGTTTTTAGGCCAAATTGTGCATTTTGAGTAGGAATTAGTTAAAAGCCTAGTTAGAGGTTATCAGTGGCCAGTTTTAGGTGTCTATAATTATTATGTTGACAACTTGTTATGACTTAAGTTAAAGAATAAAGACATATCAAAATAATCTATTTGTTCCTTATTCATTTAACCAACCAGTAATGCATCATTTCTAGTAACTGATAAACATTTTCCAATCCATCACTACCAACATAATTTAATCACAACCAATTTTTAGGACCGATGGTGGAAGGTGTTTGATTATCCATCACGTAACAACCATGAGGTCCCATTATATTTTTTGAGTAAAATTTACTGTGATTTTTTCCTCAATGAGATTCTAAATATTTTTATTATAATAAGTTTTAAGGTCGACCAGGTACAAGTCATACACCTAATCAGCTTGTAAGGATCTATATCCAAAAACCACTTGAGCATGAGATCCCCTCTATATTTTATCAAGTCATAGAGATCAACACTTTGCATGCACTTAGTTTGATCACTAATACACTCATTCCATGTATGAGTAAGTTCTCACAGATCAATGCTAAAAATACATCACCTAGTGTGCATACTCGAACCCAGCCTTGTAATTATTATGGAGATATGTGCACTAGACCTTCTAATGATGATGGTGTTATTAGTTTAGAGGGATTGGATAATATACCTATGATTGATTGAGTTTTTGACACACATATTTGGTGTGTATACATTAACCACTACACATATGTAGATATATTTTATATAAATGTCATGTTAAATTTAAGTTATATTTACAAATTTAATTTAGCTAAAAATTAATTTACATATAAATTGAATAATATATATTTCATTTTTTATGTCCCAAGAGGTGATGGTTCCTTCATCATCATATTAGACATTTGTAACATTTGATTTAATGCAGGCATTGTTTACATTTTTAGATCCAACTACTAGCCCATCCACTATTGCATCTATCTCTATTAGGAGGACACCTTTTACGTATGTAGAGGTAAAATTTTGAGTTAATATTATGTTCTATGTACATTTAATCTATGTATATTTTCCTTGTGAGTTTAAGTTAAATTTATCTACCAAGTATCTTGATGCAAATGTTCTAATAAGCTTTCCTGATATGGTTGGAAACACACACTTACCTCTGTCAAATACCCAAATTTGATATTTTCTTGTCCTTCTTTGTCTTCTATCTTCAACCTCTTTATCTATTTGATCACTTTTTATTTAATAGGTCTTTATTGTTCACTCTTACCTACTCAATGGATCTTCAGCCTCCTTGTATTCACTTAATCCTCTTCTGCTTGAAGTCATTTTGCTAATCAAGTACCTCTATAATATTTCCCTTTAACATCAACCTCCTCAGTTAATACTTTATTTTAATGTTCTCTCTCTTTATCCTTGATCTTTTATTGATAATCTTCTTATGTGTTTTCATAGGCCTACATGCTAATTTGATTTTATCTTTCCACAATACTCATAATTGACAAAATAAGCAATATGATTGTATATGAACACCAGATTTAGATGTGAGACCAATAGTAAAGACATTCACCATGAAACAATGAGATCAAATTTGAACACACCACAACACATATACTGTAGGAAAACCTCAATAAAAGGTAAAAAACCCACCAAGATTATTCATTATTTGAGAAATAAAAATGTATCCAATACAAGCTTTCCCTTCTCTCTTTTTTCATTACATCTTACAATATAAACTCTTTATTATATAGACAACGTAATCTAACCATTATAATGTGGCATTTTCCAACCACTACATTAATGGGTTCAACCTCTCTAAAAGTCATTTAATATATTTTATTATTTATTTATATGAAGATAAACTCATGATAAATAATAAAATATATTATTATTTAACCAATGTAATTTAATGTATTAAGAGTACATAAATAACATCGCTTAACTATTAATTATTCCAATAATATTCTTTAATGTTAAGTGGGGATACATGCCATAATTACCTTTATATCAATGAATTTATAATCTATGAACCATCCACATGCTGAGTTTTAAGAGGTAACAACATAACAAACTTACACTCCATAAACCATCCACATGATGAGATTTATGAGGTAATAATTGAAAGAAACATCTTTCATCATGCCATAGTCACCTTTAAAGGAATTATGCTATGTAAACATAGTCATCCAAAGGTATTACACTATTTAACTATAGATACCCAAAAATATTACACTATGTAACTGCAATCACATAGTCACCTTTAAAGGAATTACAATATAAAATTATAGATACACAAAGGTATTACATAATGTAACCACAGTCACATAGTCACCTTTAAAAAAATTATACTAAGCAACTATAGATACCCAAATTTATTGCACTACATCCCCATAGGCACCTTTAAAGGAATTACACTATGTTACCTTGAACAAATTATAGTGAGTTTAGGCTAGCATGATTATGAGACTACATCCCATAGTGAGAATACATCCCATAATTTATCATGAATAAACAACCAAATATATTGGAGTCTTTTATAATATAAAGACCTCCATGCTACTATGTGTTAGGTACAATGTAGACTTCCATATAAAGTTTACCAAAATCACATAAAGTGATATATTACAATGCTTTACAATGAGAATAAGTATAGAGATATAGAAGGAAAAACATGATCCACATAGATTTTAAGATGTGACATTGTCATGCACATTCCCCCTCAATGGGAACTTTGATAGGCCCATCAATGAATGAAATTATATAGGCTTTAGGTTATTGGTGTTGCACTGGATTTTTCATCAAAACTATACAACTTTGACTATCACTAGGAAGGTTGGTATAATGAATAACTTCCACACGATGTTATTATAACATCCTTTATAGCCACAAGGCTTATTTAACAACTTTCACATGAAGTGTTCTAAGTGATAACACCTACACCAAACATAAACACATATCCAAAAATAGACTCATCATAGTATGGTTAGAATAAAAAAAATAATATAAACTAAAGTTTAGAATTATTTTTATATACCGAAGTATTCTCTTTGTTAATTTTCAATGATCCAAGTCTAGATCCTGCATGAATCTGGAATCAACACCCACAAATTATGAAATATCTATCCTAGTAATGGTTAGATAAAACAAACTACCAACAAGATGTTTGTAAATAGGAGTTAAATTTATCACACAGTTTTTGAATCTAACTTTAACACAACCTTCAATAGGAGTATATATAAGCTTGCAATCAAGTATGTTAAATTTAACAAGAAGGTTATGTGATGTACATACAATAAATTCACTAATAATATGATACTAATTTATCTAAACATTATTTATTTTTATTACGAATGATTCATATTAAAATTTGAGTCATGAATATTTCTTCTTTCTTTTAATGTTGACACTATAAGTTTACATTTTATACTAAACTAACAAAAATAGGTTTGGAAAGAAAACTTTTTAATGTGTTTAATACTTGATTATTTAATAAAAACAAATATTTTAGTGAATACAAAACACTATCCACTTAGTTGATTATAAAATAATTCAAAAAACATATATAAACATAATAAGGGTGAAAATTGTCTTAAAAGTGGTCAAAAGTGTCGTAAATAGTGTCACAAACTACACTATTTGATCAAATTATTGTAAAATAAATAGTAAAAAGTTTCAAATCAAATAAAAAACCATTTTAATGTGTTTAAAATGTGCCAAAACCTATCGATTGACTAGTTGGATTACTATGGTAGACAAACAATTGATAGGGTCAAATGTTGAACAAAATTATCAAAGAAGGCACAAGTTTCCACGTGAATGAGCACACAAATTAAAAAAATAATTTATAACAAAAACTAATTTTGACCAAAAGGAAAGTATTTAAGGGATTTAAACATATGACCTACGTCATACAAGTGTACTAGCAAAGTTAGGCTAGCTAACTCACCACTAAGCCTTATTAACAATTTAAATTAGCTAGATTGATTTTAATCCTTTTTAATTTATGTTTTTATTTTTATTTTAAAAATAAATAAAACAAAATTAAATAATTTCATGAAAATAAATAAATACATGCAAATATTTTAAACTGGAAAAAGGATTAAAAGAGCATAAGTGGGATCCACAAACTTATGTGGATAATAGTGAATTAAATAAAAAGTTTCTTTTTTTAAATAATTTGATTCAAAGCTTTACTAACCATTTTAATTCAGATGTAGCATGCAGTATGCAGAAGCATGGCACATGAGAGTAGATGAGGGTAGAACATGCTCTATATGACTATTTTGGATGAATTAAAGCTTGAAACTGACTTGAAAATGCCTTCCAAAGCATCTTGGAGCATTAGATCTGTTTATGCCTACACAATGATATTTAATTATTGTTGCTACTACTATGGCTCATTATGGCACTTAGGTAGATGGAAAAACTCAAAACACTTCTCTAATCCTTTAGATGACTTCTCCAATAGCTTTTAATGGCCAAAATACTAAAAAATCACCTTTTATAGATCTGAAAATGATTGAAAATTGATTTTAAATTTTTTTAAAAGGGTTGTACAACCAAAAAAATGCCAAAAATGGTGCTTTAGGAGAGAAAAAAATAAAATAAGCTAAACTAGTGCTTCACAGAGTCTCTAGAGGCTTTATATTGCTAAACCTACCTAATTTCTCCCTTCCAGGACATATTAAGATCAAAAAATATACAAGTATTAACTTTGTTTTTTAAATCTACCTTAGGTCATACAAAGACACTTGGAAAGAGAGAAAAAAATTGAAATCACCTATACAGGGCCAAATCAGGTGAAGTAAAGGTAAAAAATGCTTAGAAAAAGAAAAACTAAACAAATAGAGAGACCAAAATAGAGATTTAATGCCCAAAAACAATTTTTTACTCATTTTTAGATTTTTTATACTAAGAAATGGCACCTCAAGCTGACTTAAACTTCCAGATCTACAACTGGTAGCTTCAAAGATTTCTACAGGAGTGTTAATAGGCTAAAAATAAAGATTCAACATTTAAAAATGAATTTCAAGATATAAAAATAATAAAAATGAAATTCTTTCTAATTTTTATGAGATTTAGGCCTTCAATAGACCAACAAATGGTGTTCAAGATTGGTCTTTCTTTAAAATGATTTTATTTTCTTAGATCTACAACTAGAGAGCTTCAACCACCTTAAAAAAAATAGACTAACATAGAGAAAATTTTTATGATTTTTTAATGCTCAAAGAAGTATTTATAGCCCATTCAAGACATCTAGGTAGATCTATGTTATGAAAATAAGCTTGAAATTTGATAAAATGCATAGATTTGAAATATCTAGACTCTAAGAGGAGAAATAAATGAAAGAACTTACTTTTACTGAAGAGGAAGCTTCAAACTCTTTCATGAACATACCATGGCTTGAAAAATAGATGAATCTAGACTTGAACACAAGCCAAAACTCTAATCTATGATCTTGCCACTTGATCATGCATTAACCTGGCTTTGATATCATGACAAAATAAGCAATATGATTGTATATGAACACCAGATCTAGATATGAGACCAATAGCAAAGACATTCACCATGAAACAATGAAAGAAAATTTGAACACACCATAACAAATATATATCATGGAAAAACCTCATGAAGAGGTAAAAAATCCACCAAGATTATTCATTATTTGAGAAATAAAAATATACCCAATACAAGCTTTCTTTTCTCTCTTTTTTCATTACATATTACAATATAAACTCTTTGTTATATAGACAAGGTAATTTGACCATTATAATGTGACATTTTTTGACCTCCACATTAATGGGTCCACCTCTCCAAAGGTCATTTAATATATTTTATTATTTATTTACACAAGGATAAACTCATGATAAATAATAAAATATATTATCATTTAACCAATATAATTTAATGTATTAAGGGTACATAAATAACACCACCTAACCTTAGTTATTCTAATAATAATACCATCTACCTACTCAATTACATATTATTTCACTCATCCAACCATTCCACACAACCCCCAAGCTTCAACTCTTCTTTCCCTTTTACCAACCCTTTTTTGAGGCAAACCTCCTTGTTTTGAGTAAACTAAAAATATCCCAACTAAACCAAACCTAGATTTAGATACCTCTTTACATCACATATTTCTACACAAACTTTCATAATTTAACTATCTTTGGAGAACACCTAACTCAACACGCCTCAAGACTAATTAGGTCTCCTAGGCATAATTCAAGTCTACTAACTATAAAACTGTACCATACAAACTCAAATTAACTTTAAATTTTTAAAATCCTCTTCCTCCTATATAAATACACTTGTTTATAAATTTTAATGACTATTCATCAGTTAAATCACTTGTTATCTCATTTTCTAGTTTCAAACCCTAACTTATGTTGTCTCAATCTTGCACCTACCTAAGAGGATAATAAATGAGATAGAATGACCTTTTGAACCTTATAAAATATTATAAGGATTGAAATGGCTTGAAACTTACCCCATTCATATTCTCAAACTATTAATTTTCCTTTCTCAGTACTAAATCACTCTCAACATATAGTTTTATAAAATTTTATACCCCTCTAGCATGACTATGTTAACAAATAGGACATAATAAACCCTTAAGACACTTTACCTTAATTTTATATAAATTAAAATAATCACACACATGGAAAAATAATATCCCACAACATTCATAATACCTTAAATCCTCAACTCTATTTCCAAGAACTCTATATGGTTTTTCTTTATGACTATGCAAACTCAGAATTGTTACTATTTGGACTGTATATAGTATTCCCATGTATTTTGAATTTTATCAATAGTATTGATAATTTAAATGTGTTTAAATTTATTTCATATATCTCTTATATCCCTTACTCATCTTTTAATCAGTTATAATGGCACTTTAAACTGACTATGTTCTCCTCTTTCTGACTATGCTTGAAGATAGAGTATTGAAACTTGGGTGTCACCACTTTAAACTTGTAGACTACTGATTTGAATATTCTTTAAATAGATATATGAACACCATAATATTTATCATAAAATTATAGACACTTATTTACATTTTACTCTATCTAAAGAAACTTTACAAGGACAAAGTTCTTGATATGTCTTGTTAGTGCCCAAAATTACACTAGAGTAATTTGGGTCTTTGTATGATGAATCCCTTGTGCTTGAGCTAAGTGATTTTCAATGTTTTAGTTTCTTACATTCCATCATTAGGATAAGAGGTTGGGACATGTATTTTTATCAACCATGTCTATCATCTTGATAAGATGAATCCAAAGGGACGTCTAACAAAGATGGAAAATACCCCAAAAAGCCTCAAGAGAGATTGAAGAGTTGCAATGTGTGGAGCAAATATCCTATGACATGAGAATCTAAATTGAATAAATAAGGGTGTAACCAAGTCTTTTTTCAAGCTTCGATCCTTCATTCTTGGGAGAAGAGATATGTCGGTGTCTTGTATAAAAGTAACAAGCTACACTTATGTGTTTTGGTGATTAAGGCGAGGAGTAGTCTAATGAACCAAATGAAAGATATTTATTTAACTCAAGGGACATCTAGGAGTAAGGTTTAGGGTATGGAAATATTTTACACTTCTTCCCTTTTAAGGAATCTAGTGTAAAGGGTGGAAGTAGCCATGACCCTGGCTTCTTTTTTGATTTGGACATGTGGACACTTCTCCCCTTTTAAGGAAGTTGGTGCAAAGGGCCCAAAACTCTGCGACATGTCCAAATCAAAAAAGAATCCATTACCCTAGCTTATTTTTTGATTTGGTCATGTGGTAGAGTTTTGGTCCCTCAAACATTTTAGGCCTCTTTTAATAATTTCCCCACTTACCTTTTGGTGGGCATGGTGCTTAAAGGCCCCAGGACCTAGTTATCTAATTTTATAAAGAATATATATGCCACGTCGAGGTGCTCAGGTATTTATCAGCTTTGGAACCTTTTTGGAAATTGCCTCAATTATTTCTATGTACATTTTCCAAAGGGTCCCCAAAGGCTCGAGTGCCTAGATTTTTGTAAAAGAAGGATCATTGCAAGTGGTGTCCTTGGTATCAATGGAAACTTAAAACTTTTTACCCCATAGCACCAGAGGATCATAACAAGTAAAAAGGTGTGAAAGTCCCCAAGAGCCTAAAAAAATGTTTTAAATCTATGATTCACTCATATTTCACCATGTATTATAAAAATAAGGTCACTTGGCACACAAGGGAAGGCCTTATGTTTTATCTCTATTTTTCAAATGAGGCTCAAGTAATTAATGGGGTAAGTGCTGATTAGCCACCTCATCTTGGAGCATTGATGGTAACCTTAATTATAAAACTAAAGGGATTATAATTAAGTATTTTCTTTTATTTTATCTCACCCTTCACATTCAAAGCCAAAAATTTGTACTTTCAAGCGACTAAGTGTGCCAGAGTGAAGAAAAATGTGAATATAGTGAATCAGAGTATGAGTCTCAAAAGATCTCCATTTCCACCTATGTGCAACCTTCACTAACACTAGTAAGTTTTTGAAAACCTTGCTGTCTAATGTTTTGAGAGTCAATTAAGAGCTCAGTCAAGAAGTCTTTTAGTGTAAATAATTTTATTTCTAAGTTAATACAGTAACAAGAGACTTGAAAAAAGATGGTAGCTTCTTCAACAACATCTAATGGAAACATCACATCAGTGTTGTAATCAATCAAGCACACTAATGTCATTGATTTGGATTTTGGGACCTAATTGAATTTCTTACAACACCCCAACCCCTCACAAGTAGTTTTCAATGTTGGCATGAGCTACATTGCACCAACAACAATGTTCCCCCTGGCTACTCCATACCTAGAGCTCATCATAGCATGTGCTTGAGCATATCGACCAGATACTAGAAATGTCATTGATGGTAGTCATTCAGTGGTATTCTCCTTTACTCTTGAAGCCTTCAACACCATGCTTGACATTCCCCCTCAACCAAAAAGTATCACATTTAACATTGAAGAATGCAAATAATACACTAACAAAGATGAGAGAGCCATTTGGGAAGTCATGAACTCATGTTGGCTGGCCAAGAAGAGACAAAAGGTCTCAAGGATGTCAAAGAACTTGAAATTGGTAGAATTTAATGAGCTATCTCAATATGTTATATCCATGGTTTCTAGAATTTATGGGATACCCACTACTAAGAAGTTTGAGACATGGATGTTTTTTTATCATGCTTTGTGTTCTAGAAGGGAAGAAGAGGATTGATTGGGCCACCATCCTCAGTGACAATTTGCATGCACAAATGATGTACCTTTAAGTGGCCATCCTCTCCATGGAGAAATTTAAAGCTACATTTTATATGTCTTCCTACCTAATTTATAGCCTAGTGCACAACAAGGTTTTTTAGGGACTTTCCAAGAACCCCATAGGGATAAAAATCTATGAGATATATCCTGAGGTAACCATGGAAGGATCTAGGAATAGTTTTTACTAGGTGTATAACTAATTTTTCAACCCCATGATGAGTGTATTTTACCCCCTGAAGAGCTTGAATAGAATGTTTATGATGGCCAAGAAAGTAATTGAGAAATTTGGCACCACCTATATATAGTTTAAAACATTCACATATATTCAGGTGAGTGGCTATTCTGGTTGCCCACTCAAATTGCCCAGATATCTGGATGACATGTTGGTAATAATGGAGCTGAGCTGGCTGATGGTGCCACCACATGAAATGATTACAACAAAAAAGATAAATAATCCTTTCAAATTTCCTATGGTGATAAGATTCTATTCATGTCCTTTTGTGGCCAAGGCAAAGTGGTTGGAATAAGAAATGAGTTTATATGCACTTAATAAGATTCTACCCCAACCTAATTATGACATCAAGTGGTTGGTGAACATGGTGATAAATGTAATATTGCTTTAGTCTCACTATAAAGACCTTTGGTGTGATTGCACCACTGAAGAAGATGTCTAAAAGTGGGACTATATGAGGCTAACAATGTAGGAGGTCATAGCCAAAAACATCGCTCTTGTCCCCAAGGACATGACAGATGATAAGCTAACACTCTCCTCAACATACAACAAGAATAATATTAAATCCTAGGCCATTGCTCAGCCAAACTTCACTATGTAGGAAGATGACTCCATCCCTAGGTGAGTGATGTGGATAATGAGGAAAACCTTTAGATGGTTAAAGGAACATGGAATCAACCTTAGGGCATATGACACCCTTTCCCTCCAAGAGTTACCTCCTTGCATATAGAGATGACCCTCTAGCCCCATCATCATCTACAATAGGCAAGGGGAAAAGAAAGATCAAAGACACCAACTTCACCAAATTGGTGGACATCAAAAAGATGACCTTAGCATAATCTAAGGTCAGGTTGTATTTATCAATAATAATGAGCTTGGTTGAGAATTGGGATAAAATTCTCATAGGGTAGGTCACACTGGCTAGTGCCACTCCCATATCTATTTTAAGGAGGGAAGCTCCAGTGGTGCCATCCATCTCAATATCCCCCCTATGGCTAGTCAAGCATCTATCCCAACTATCCTACATACATATTAGGCTATAGTCAAGCCTTCTAAAAAAATATTTAAGGAAGAGGGGAGGTGAGGAACAAGAGGAGCCACCATAGTAAAAGAGAGTTAAGAAGGCCATCCAACCTTAAATCAAGTCCCTAACCAAGTAGAGGATAGTTGTTTTCAAAGACTTGATCACCAAAGAGTTCCCACTAAAGAGAAGAGAAGATCAAGCTTATTACATGTAGAGGGTCAGGGATATGAGTGTGGGGGAGGACTTAGATGAAGAAAGGTCGATAGTAATAGTAATGAAGAAATAATGTGCCTTCACTCTGCCTAAGGTAAGAACTGGGTAAAGAACCTATAGGGAGAAACATCATTCCTTGTCAAGGATCTTGATGGAAGGATCATCTATAGAGGGGGAACCTACAACAAAAGAATTTGAAGGTGATGAGGAAGGGGTCAAGGCTCTAGATGATCCTTTATTTTTTGATGATGTTGTGAAGGTTGGAGTTAAGGTAGATACCCAAGTAGAGGCCCCTATTGAAAAGGATCCCCACTCCCTAAAGACAGAGGCATTTGTCCAAAATGTTATTTCTTAATCACTTGGGTATGATAAATCTGGTGAAGTTGAAGATACCTTGAAGCCAGGTGAAAGGGATTAGGGTGAACCTAAGGATGACATTCAATCCCCCATCAATAGTACAGAGGTGGGAGAGTAGGAAGAGGATAAAGGAGAAGATAAGGGATCAAGCCTTCAAATGGGCACCTCCATAAATTTAGAGGTCAATAAAGGTGTTAATGAGGGTGCCTTAAGGGTACTACTTCAATTGAAGTACCCTATGGGGTCTTTCCCACCATCAAGGTGCATGAACCTAAGAAAAACAAAGGATTCAAAGCCATGATTGGTCAAGAGTCACCCAAACGTGATAAGGAAGTCACCATAGCCTCTATAGACCTAGTGGCCCAAAGTAATAAAGAAGGAGAAGCCATTATTGTATCCTCCATCCAACCCACAAAAAAGGTGAACTCCATTGATAAATTGTGCATGAAGTCTGACTAGCTTGGGTCTGATTTTAAAATTTTGAGGTGAGTAGAAATAGTCTGAGAGGAAGAAAAGAAAAAGAAAGAAAGTGATGAGGATATAGAATAATTTGTGTTGAGTCCTCCTCCCAAGCCAATGGTGCTCTTGATAGTTGTTTCCTCATTGGCACTACTCATCATTACCATAAGGCCATCCTTAGCATCCATAATTTAGATAGCTTTCTAGACCAAGCCCCTTATTTAGGTTATAGACTAGGTGAAGGAAAAGAAGGATGTGATGAGCAAGATAGGGGATATTTGTTAGGTTTTGGAGCTAAAAGCTTCAACTTGTTGCAGACATGAAGGAGGTTGTTGAGTTCCAGAGATACCGGTATCGGCAGTGGGACTGATGTTGGTTAGATTCAGTGCAGAAGGCAACCGACATCGGTAGGAAGTCGGCTGACATCGGTCACCTCCAGTCAGACAGGGACCGACGTTGGTCACCTGTGTGTTCCAGAACTATTCGTTGCATGAACAGTTAGTTAGTTGAACCGAGTGTTTGTATGTAAAGGCTATTTTGAGTCTTGAGCTGCGTGTCTAAACTAAGAGTCTAAGTTATTGTTTAAGTCTGGGATCTATTTATAGACCCATTGGCATGTATTGTAATGATGAGCTAAAAAGGAAGGCAAGGAAGATCCTTCCATTGTAAGATCATTGAGTTGCAGGTTGTTGCAAGCTCATAAGAGATCTACATGTGTAAGTAAGGTCTGTTGAATTGCAGGTTGTTGCAGGTTCATGGGAGATCTACTTGAAGTAATTTAGAGTGCTTTGTACTGGCAGGGTTATTATTGACTGGTTGGAGAGGTGAACACCAATTATGTGTGTGAGTTGTGTGTTGGGACCATTTTTGGTAGGAGAGTGAACTCTTGATTGAGAATTACTGGGAGCCCTTGAGGTGTGGGAAGCCTCTGAGAGGTGGAAGAAGAAGTGGCATCTTCTTTATTGTATTTTCTTTCTGGATGAGTATTAATACAAGATTGTGTATTGTCTCTCATATTCTGTGCTATTTGTGAATTCTAGTTACTTGTACTTCTGGGTAATTCTGCATGTTTAATTGCTTGTATTTGGTAATCATATTGTGCTCTTTCTGAGGAGCAAGATCCTAACAAGTGGGATCAGAATAGGTGTGTTGTTCTAGATTCCCCATCAATTGGTATCAGAGCTTTTGGTTGGGATACTAACAAGTTGTATCAGATCTGGTTAGTGTGTGTTGATTACAGGTTACTCATAGGGGTTTCTATTGAGTGGGAGTAGAGCAATGGTAGAAGAAATTAAGCTACGAATGGAGAATTTTAATGGAAAGAACTATCAATTATGGAGGATGCAGATTGAAGATTATCTGTATCAAAAAGATTTGTACTTACCATTGGGTGGGGTTGATTGCAAGCCCTGGGATATGAAGGATGAAGAATGGGAGGTTCTTGATCGGAAGGCTCTGGGATCTATAAGGTTGAGTCTTGCATCATCTGTGATTTACAACTTATCATAGGTTAAGACAATGGTAGAGTTGATGGAATCTTTGGCAAATTTATATGAAAAACCCTCAGCTTTGAATAAGGTATTTCTTATGAAGCAATTATTTAATTTGCAAATGTTGGAAGGTGGATCTGTTCATAGTCATCTTAGTGATTTCCATGGTTTGGTAAACCAGTTAAATTTAGTCAATATTTTTTTTGATGATGAAATTAAGGCTCTCTTAATCTTATGCTCATTACCTAAAAGTTGGGAGAATTTGGTAATGGTAGTTAGTAATACTGCGTCTGCTTCAAAAATCTTAAAAGTGGATGATGTTGTGAGTGTAATCTTGAATGAAGAGATTTGCAGGAAAATCACAAGTGAATCATCAAGAAATGCTTTGAGTGTGGAAAGCAAGGGAAGGCAAAGAGAGAAGATAGAGCATGGGAGATCAAGGTCCAAGATAAGTAGGAGATCCAAGTCTAGGTATGGCAGAATAACCTGATGGAAATGTGGAAAGCAAGGGCACTTAAAGAGAGATTGCAGGTCGGATGAAGATCAGCATGAAGGACATGAAGAAGAAGTAGATGTTGTGGATTATGTTACACAGGATGCTCTGGTATGTTCCTTAGATAAAGTAGAATCTTGGGTTTTAGATTCTGGTGCCTCTTTTCATGCATCCCCAAATAGGGAATTTTTTCATGAATATGTCCAGGGAGACTTTGGAGAAATTTGTTTAGGGGATGGTAAGCCTTGTCAGATGGTTGGCAAAGGGAAAGTGAAGCTGAAATTGCAGATAGGTAACACATGGGTGTTGAAGGAGGTCATGCATGTCCCAGTCCTGGAGTGGAATTTGATTTTTGTAAGAAGTTTGGGTGATGAGGGTTGCACAGTAACTCTCACAGCAGACTCTTGGAAGGTTACCAAGGTTACACTTGTTATAGCAAGAGGTAAGAAAGTAGGTATGCTTTATTTATCTACTTGTATTAATGATTCTCTTTTTGGGTTATCTACTTCAGCTGTAGATTCAAAGATGTGGCTTAATAGCCTTGGTCACATGAATAAGAAGGAGATGCATGTTCTTAAGTCAAAGGGTATGCTTTCGGATTTGAAAATCATGGATCGTGGTTTCTGTAAGCAGAAGAAGAAAGTGACGTTTCTTGAGAGATCTGATGTTAGTGACAAGAACAAGAAAGCCTTGGTTTTCAAGGAGAAGGTGATGGATAGAGATCAACAGAAGGGGCTGAAGAATTTAGAGCAGAGCAAGGGTGATTTGGACAAGGGTTTGATCCAAAAGGAGCTCACGGGTAGAAGTCATTTCTCACAAGAAAAACACAATGACCGATGTCAGTTAGAAAACTAGTGTCGGCGTCCAGATAGGGACCAACATCGGCTATGTGCAGCCTGACATCGGTGACTCAGGGACCATAAACACTAGCATCAGTCAAGGAGAACCGACGTCGGTGATGAGGCAGTCGCATGGAACTGACGTCGATCAGGTACAGACTGAGATGTGACCGGCATCGATTATTAAGATGAATTTTGGGCAGACATCAAGCTGTCAAGGAGTCTCAAGCACCCATATGGAGGACTTAAAGGGTAAGTAAGCCTCAAATTCATCATTTCCCTTCTTTACACTACTTGTTGCTCACTGACGGTCAAGAACCAAGAAGTTATTAAAGAAGTAGAGTAGGTAGATCCAGGAAACAGTGGGAGCTTGGCATGGATGAGGAATGTGATTCCTTAGAGAAGAACCAAACGGGAGTTTTGGGTGGAGTTGCCAGCTGGAAGGAAGCACTGAGAGATGAATGGATGTTCAGGATAAAGAAGAGTGGGAATGGACACGTGAGACGGAAGGCCAGGGTATATGGTCTTGAATAAGCTGCAGGACAATGGAGGTTTCACCATTGTGTTTCTCTTTACCAGGTTGGATAATATTAGCTACATTATCCTATTACTGTATGTTGTGCTTGTAGCAGGGTTACAAATACAAGGAGTTGCTAAACTAAAGGTAAAGCTAGTTTAGAAAAATGTCATGAGGAATCTGGGAGCAGCAAGTTTCTTTGGCATGAGTGTGTTCTAGGGACATGGAAGGTCACAGGTTGACTTTGTTTCAGGATGATTGTGTGAGACTGGTTAGCACACCAATGGTTGGACAGTTCTATGAACAGTGTCTTGATTCACATAATGAGGTTGAGTACATGTGTACTAAACCTGAGTTTTCCCAAGCAGTGGGAGTTGTCAGAAAGTTAGGGGCCAATTCGGGAAAGAAGCACTGGAGGGCAGTTCAGTGGATTCTCAAGTATTTGAGAGGGACCAGCAGCAGGTGCACATGTTATGCAGGGTCAAGTTCTTTTCTACATGGGTTTGTAGATGCGGATGTGGCAGGTGATTTGGATGATAGGAGGTGCACCACAAGTTTTGTGGTGGTTGGTCTTCAAGGGTGATCTTGAAGAGGGATACAAAGCCAAGGGAACAAACTAGATGATGTATAGGTACAGGTACAGTTGTAGCTATTTATCTCCAAGTGGGAGATTGTTAGGTTGTGGAGATAAAATCTTCAACTTGTTGCAGACATGAAGGAGGTTGCTGAGTTCCAGAGATACTGACATCGGTAGTGGGACCGATGTCAGTCAGATTCAGTGTAGAAGGCAACTAACATCAGCAGGAAGTTGGCCGACATCAGTCACCTCCAGTCAGATAGGGACCAACGTCGGTCGCTTGTGTGTTCCAGAACTATTCGTTGCACGAACATTTAGTTAGTTGAATCGAGTGTTTGCATGTAAAGGCTATTTTGAGTCTTGAGCTGCGTGTCTAAACTAAGAGTCTAAGTTATTGTTTAAGTCTGGGATCTATTTATAGACCCATTGGCATGTATTGTAATGATGAGCTAAAAAGGAAGGCAAGGAAGATCCTTCCATTGTAAGATTATTGAGTTATAGGTTGTTGCAAGCTCATAAGAGATCTACATGTGTAAGTAAGGTCTGTTAAATTGCAGGTTATTATAGGTTCATGGGAGATCTACTTGAAGTACTTTAGAGTGCTTGGTACTAGCAGGGTTATTACTGACTAGTTGGAGAGGTGAACACCAATTATGTGTGTGAGTTGTGTGTTGGGACCATTTTTGGTAGGAGAGTGAACTCTTGATTGAGAATTATTGGGAGCCCTTGAGGTGTGGGAAGCCTCTGAGAGGTGGAAGAAGAAGTGGCATCTTCTTTATTGTATTTTCTTTCTAGATGAGTATTAATACAATATTGTGTATTATCTCTCATATTCTGTGTTATTTGTGAATTCTAGTTACTTGTACTTTTGGGTAATTCCACATGTTTAATTGCTTGTATTTGGTAATCATATTGTGCTCTTTCCGAGGAGCAAGATCCTAACAAGTGGGATCAGAACATGTGTGTTGTTCTAGATTCCCCATTAATATTGACATAACATAAGTTATTCAAAAATAAAAGGCTAAGCCTCTGAAGAAGGCCAAAATGCATGCTCAAATGACATTCACTGAAAAGTGGGAAAAGAGTGTTGAAATAACCATTCCTCCTCTAGATGCATTGCAAAAGAATACTCCCCTAGAGAGTTAATCCATCTATAATTATAATCTTGGGGAAGCATCATGAAAGGAATTGAAACATACCTCACAAGTCCTAGCTGACATGGTGGCACATAGAATGGACAAAGATAAATCCACCATGGAAGAGTTAAAGTTAGAAAACTAGGCTATGATCTAGTACTTACAAAAGTTACTGAGTGAGCCTTAGGTAGTGACTCCAACTACTATCTAGGCCCCTGACCCTTCCCTTATCCCCCTTGAATCACTATAACTCACCCATAGATATGACTTGAAATCTAGAGAATGCACCACCAACGAGTGGTAGAAAATTTTGATTATCCAGGCCAAGGAAGAAATCAAGTTGGCACTAGAATCTTTAGATGACATCCTAGACAAACAAGGAGAGTGAGACTCCTAGTTATTCAAGTATGAGGTAGATCTCAAGAGTTGGGAGAAACTTAGGTCAAGGCTAGATGAAATATGCAACATGGGCTTGGATGAATTAATTATAGAAAACATCATCTCCCAAGATGATCGCAAAAAGCGTAGAGAGTACTAGTTGGTAATAAAGCATCAAATCTTGATGCTTAAGGAAGGCATCTTTGATCTAAAAGGAGAAGAGCAGTCTCTCAAGACTGAAAATAAGGAGATAGACAAATCCCTCAAAAATATGGTGAACTTGGATGGTGCAAGTAAAATGATAGAGGAGGCATTAGATAATACCCTAAAAAACCTCATCGATGCAGCCTAAGGAACTTTTGATATCCAGAAGATCAAGGAACTGGTTGCACTAGAGAAAGATTATAATCAACTCAATGTGTTGGTTAAAAAGAGGCAGGTAGTAATCTATAAGTTTTCCGATTGTCTTGAAGAATATAACATCAAGTTCAAATATTAGGTGGGCCTAGATTAGAAGATCCTTACTGCCATAATCAAGGGATACATGACATACGAGAACAAGTTGGCAAAGGATGCAGTCGTTAATGTAGATTCTGCATCATGACTTGATACCCCTGACTTCTTTCAAAAAATAGAATCAGTCCATACCTCCATTTCTCTTCTTGTCCTTTTCTCCCTTTTTGTCCCTTTTTCTCTTTTCCCATTAGGAAACCATTGTAATTTACCTGATAGTGGCACATACCTTTCAAAGTTTGTTTTGTTTAAGAAAGGGACATCTTTGTTTCTTTGTGAAAGTGGACAAAGTTTTATTTTGTGCTTTGTGATTTTATTTTATGTGTACATAACTATAAATATTCTTTTGTAGTGGTGAATCATACCTTTCATCATCATGAGAGCACAACTTTAAGTTCAAGGAATCAAGTTCATTGCAACCAACCCTAGGCCCATGAAGGAATCTTCCAACTAGGGTATCTTTATAGAATATGCCAAGTATGGCTATGAAATTATATAAGAAAAGGGGGTTTGTCCCTTTACAGAGGTTGGTTAATTTTTGGGTACATAGCTATAGCTTAGGAGAGTTCTCCCCATGTAATTTTTTGATGCTAAATTGATTCTTCTTATAAAATTATTGGCAATCTTTGAGAGAATTAAAAATGTCTCCCTTGTTATAGAAATGTTTTGCAAGTTGTTTTGATATGTAATTTTTAGGATAAATTGTAATTAGCTTTGATTTAGTTAATCTATAAAATCCACCTCGGATTCATTATTTCTTCTTTTTATTGAAATACAATGCTCTATTTTACATGCATAGTGGATTGGTTATCTAATTTGTGCCTCTTCATGGCAGTCATTTAGGGTTTAAATATAAAATATAAAATCCTTTTCATTTTGATAGGTGAAAATAGGGAATTGATAGCCTTCTTAAGTGTAGTCTTGGGTTTATGAATTCAATTGGTAGGAGCTTTTGAATAGTTATTTGCAAAGTTGTAGGTAAATTCTCAAGGACCATTTGTGCATGATTTCATCTTATCTATTTTGAATTGAAAAGAATTTTTTAAGTGAAGATAACATAGCTGTTAACATCTCCATACTCATTTGCTAATCATCCACATCCTTGTCCATATTTTAGATTAACTTGGTTTTTCCCCATCCTACCTAGCATATAACATGCCCGTTGCATATCTAAAGTGTTATTTGTCTACAGATGCATAAACATTATGTATTTAGCATGTGTTTTCTCTTTGTACTTTAAAGCCTATTATTGCAATCTCTTATTCAACCCCTATATTGTGAGTATAATTTTTAGATGAAATTTCCAATCACATATTCATATATATCCTTAGTAACTTATGCCTAGCTTAGAACAGTGTCCTATTTCATGTGACAACCCTTCCTAGGTGGAGTGAGCAAGTTTGGTTGTGTTCTGGTAAGATTTGTGTTCCTTTGTGCCAATAACCCCCATGGAGACTAAATTGCATAATCTCTCTATGTGAGCTAGCTACTCCATAGGTCCTCTCACCTTGGTTTAAGTAGAGCCAAAATTAACAAGGAACTTACCATACCCTTTGTAGTCACCCTTCAGTTATTTTATTCAGTCTGGTTTATTATTGATGCCAAACCCTCCCTCGGCTACAATGACACTCTAGTGGGTTTTGCATCATTGTCTGTCATTTATTTCAAAGTATGCAAAGATAGATTAGGGAGGGTGTATAACTAAGAACCAAAAAAATTTTGGCACCATTTTTAAGGATCTTATCACCCTTGTTACGGTCCTAATTGTTAGAAAATATTAACTATTTTATTTTCCCTATTTCCAAGTTGAGTTGCTCATCTATGTTCTGTTGATAATATCATAATTCTCTTTGGAACATTTACCCTTGTTTGTGGAAATTTTTTAAACATCTTTGAACACTATTATCAATGTGTAAAAACTAGCATCTCTCCATAGTTGTGCCTAGTTTGTTGGTCTAGAAGCCTTCTTTCTAGTGGTGATTCCGTTTTATCATAGGTTTAAAGAACCAATGCATGTTATTTGTACCTTCCTCTATCTCTAAACCTTCTCTTTATCTCTACAAAATTGGAGGGTGCTAGATCTTATTTATGCAGGAATCCTTCATAAGATATTTTCCCTAAATTGAAAGTCCCATCTAGAATAAAACAAGTTTGAAAACCTATTGTGGGTTAGGGTTCAGGCTATCATGTAGGCCCTGATCAGTTTATTTCTCTTCAGGCATACCACTTGTCCTCTAACATCCCATTATTTTAGGGGTACCAAAGTGCTTCAGGTAGTTTTGAACTTCTTATGAGTCAAGATACATCTCCCTAAAGAAGCATTTCCCCTTTTTCTAGTTCTTTAAACAATGTTCATTCTCAATTTCCCTCGGTTCACCTTCATCATCTAATTCAAAAATGAGAGATCGTGACTTAAGAATGAGGATGTTTAATATAGATAATGAAAATGATGGAAAGGATGATCAAGATTTGGGTAATTGATGTAGATCATTCATGATCCTAAGATTTAGACCCATTAATTTCATTAGTATGCCCCATTTTCCCAATGAGGTCCCTGTCAAGATTAGAAATGTCCTACCTAAGTTCTAAGGAAACAATGCAGTATTTGGGGGGCAACATTTGAAAGCCTTTTTAAATTTTATTGAAGACTATGAGATTAACTTGGACAATGTGTGTATAAATCTCTTCATCAACACAATCGAGGATGAGGCTCAAGAGTGGTTCAAGTCCCTCCCTGACAGATCTATAGATACTTGGCAAGCAATGATCGATGCATTCAAGATGTAGTTTGGTGAGAGTATAGACCCCTGATTCCTACTTGTCAATTTAACTAACCTCAAAAATAAACCCAATAAATGTGTGAAGGATTTTAATTCATAGGTCAATAAGGTGTTCAGGAGGTTACCTGAGGATATCAGGCCTAGTGGTACCACTTCTCTAATTAGGTATTGTGATGTATTTGACAAGAAATTGACCTATTATCTCACAGACAAGGCTTCCACAAATCTAAGGATGGATTTCAATTTGGTTGTTCAAATATAAAATAACATCAAAGCTATGGGTAAGCCTTTGAATAAAAGTGTTGATGTCAAGCTGATGAACCCTAAGAAAATGTAAACCTCCCACAAAGGAGTGGACCTGGAGGAAATAGTGAATACCTTGGCCATTGTGGTCAAGGAAATATCTTACAAGCTGGCTAGATCTGAGAAGGGATTATCCCAGGGTATCTTCAATCATAATGATAAGAGAGACCATAAAAGAGAGGAATATAATTATCCCTGAGATCAAGGTAAGGGTAGGCCACCTTTACAAAACAAAAATAATGATAAAGGAAAGGGGATGATAAGGGATGATAGGAATCATACTTAGAAGGCCAAAAGGGATGTGCCAAATCCTTTGGTTGCAAATATTAACACAATTGATTTTGACATTGATTGGTGTGATAAGTATTTTCTCCTTCATCCCCCATGTAGCACAACCTGTAAAGGTGGTTTAGAGGTAGTTGGTTCTAAAGTTGCATCTAATGAAGATGACATCTACATAGTCAATTTAGAGGAGGTGGAGAATTTCACCTTTAAGGGAGAAGGTGTAAGTACTCTATCAGTCCCAAAATATGGGGAAACCTTAGCCTATGATTTTTTCACTTTCAGTTTTGATGAACTGTGTGTAACAGTTCCTTTTTTATCAATGGAATTAATTGGTGTTTCCATTGCTTAGGCATTCTGGGATGCATGTGAAAATGTGAGAGTTCTATCCCCAAATGTTATCTGCAAAATTAATATGATGCATGAATATGAGTTACAGTTAATGATTTTGAGTTTTGTAGATCAATGATGAAAAAAAAGTATGGGGACTCTTCCCCATCAATCAAGGATCAACAATTGATGATTCATGTTGTAATTTCCCAAGAAAAAGAGTATAATTTGAGAAGCAAGGATCAAAATATTCCCCCAAAGGATGAAGGTATTCCTATTCTCAAGGTAGAGACCAAAGAAAAAACAACCACTGAAACTAAGGAGGTCCAAAATCTTGCTAAGTTTGGTCCTATACCTTATCACACTAAACTGAGAGGTACCTAGGCAAAAAATCAAACCCCTTTTATATTTAGCATTCCTAAGAAGGATGAACCTAGGGAGCCTCCTTTGAAGAATTAAATAATAAGTATTGGCCTTCTTATTTCTATGCCCCTAGCACTAGAAGGGTATATTCTAAGTGAAAATGTCACAATTTTACCCACCAATGTTGCGTTACCCAAATACAGTGTTTGTGACATTGCCCATGTATCGATTTTGCTAAAGTTCACAATACCTTTTGTGGAGCTACTTAGGATCCCCAAGCATAGAAGGAGAGCTTTTGAATATTTAGGGTTCACAAAAAAGGTCACTACTAATGAAATTGTTGAGGCAGAGCCTCCCCTCTTCTTCCTTAGAGAAAAGAAGAATGCCTCAAAATCTACACTTGGAAGTGTACCTAGGAATGAAACTGGTAGAGAGATAAATGGATTTTGACCCATTCTATGCCACCTTGATTATTATTGGATTGATCATCCATAATTTCATGTTTGATTTTGACACATCTTGTAACATCATGCCACTGGCTATACTAAATGAATTATGTATAAGAATAATTATGGTGTATGGATGATGCCTTGCCATGGATTCCAAAGAAGTGCCTAATATTGGCATGGTAAAAGGGTTGATGGTATAGCTTGCACAATACCCCAAAAAGTTCATAGATGTCATTGTTTTAGAATATCCACCTAAGTGGGGTATGTTGATCTCCAATAAGTGGGATAATAACATTGGTGGTAGTGTTTAGATGGATTTATCTTATACCATAATACCTTTGGATGGGAAAATGGTTTGCCTAAATTAGGAACCACAAATGCTTCATATCTTGGAAGACCCAAAGTACCTACTAGATGAAGTGTTATATACAAACATAGATATCAAGAGCTTCATGGGAAATGTTGAGTATATAGAGGTACTCCTTGATGCTGGTATCCAAGATGAAGACTCCATATGGATGATGCATTTTGATGGAGTGTGTTCTAATATTGGAAATAGGGCTAGAGTTGTTTTCTATACTCTTGAGGGCCATATTTTTAAGTTCTCCTTTTAGTTGGCTTCTGAGTGCACAAAAAATATTACAAAATATAAATAATTTTGATAGGCCTCCAAATCACCCGTGAGTATGGATTCAAAAGGTTATTAGTAAAGGATGACTCTGAGTTAGTGGTTAAACAAGTTCAAGCTATTTATACCATGAAGTAGAAGAGGTTAAATTAGTACCAAAATGATGTCTAGGACTATATAGAATGCTTTAATGCTTTCAACATCTAGTACCATGCCCGAGGGCTCAATAATTTGGTAGATGTGCTGACTAAGAGAGTTAGAAAATTCAATATTGAGCCTAGAAATGTTGCTTGTGAATATCAAGTTGAAACATTAGTAAGGCCCTCTATTCTAGATGACATTAATCATTGGCAAGTCTTTGATGATAATGACCACATAAAAATGTTTCTATGATGCAGAGAGGAATTTGAGGGAACTATCATAGACTGGGATTCTATGATCTAGGTCTGTGATGGGAAGGAAACCTTGTACGAGAAAGAAATAATCTAGCTTCGAACTAACACCTCTCCAGGGGATAGGTTAGTCTTGAATCAACCTTTGATGGAGCTGACTGAATCAAATCTAAAAACACTTCTATATCAATAGAAGTGATTGAGATTAACATTGGGACACTAGATAACCCAAAGAAGATCTAGCTCGATGTTCACTTAAGTAAAGATGAAAAGGAAGCTGTAGACACCGCAAACGTGTCTGCACCTTGGTTCTCCCCCTTGGTCCTTTCTCCCTCCTAGTCCTCCTTGGTCCCTAACCCACCTAGGTCTTATTAATTAGAAATTAACATCTTTTAATTAATTGAGGCCCCCTTTTCCACCCTACCCTTGCCTCCTTGGATCCTCCCTTGAATCCCTCCACCTTCCCCTATCATTTATTAGCCCAAATCTCACCATTATATCCCCCCTCATCCATTTTGGCAACCTTGCGACCGTTCTGCCCATGACCCCTCACTCGGTGGCGTGCAAGAATGGGCAGAGGCTATTTTTAGCCTCTGTGCCCATCCTACGATCGCCGACGTCGGCGACCCTTAGGCCGACGTCGGCGAAACTGCCAGCGTCGGCAGCCTTCATTATCCCCTTCTGCGTCCGTTGCACCCCCTGGACTCTTGAGCTCGCAAACAACTTCTCTCGGCGCTTTGGCTCTCATCTCTCCTCTGTCTTAACCTCGTGCAGCAGCAGCAACAGGTGAAACAGGCCCTGGATCAGTATCTTCTCCTTGCAGCAACTCTTCAGTGGCTCCAGCAACATCTCCATCTTCTTCTTTCAGCAGGCTAAAGGTAAGCTAGTCTGGTTTTTATTTCATTTGTTTTTCAATAATCTATCTTCTATTGTCCTCTGTGTCTCTTCCTTTTGTCCCTCCCCCTGAGAGGCTGCAAAGCCTTCTCAGGCCCCTTCCTCTGTGTATCCTTCTCTTCCCCTTCCTCTGTGAATCTTCCTCTCTCCTGTATCTCTGCCTGAGACCATCCCCAGACCCGTCCATCAGACTCAAACCCGTCCACGGATAGACCACAGACCAAGACTCAGACCAGACCCTGCTCAAACCCGACTACAGGCCGCAACCCCGACCGACGCCGGTCACTTCCCCAACCGACGTCGGCAGGATAGCCGATGACGGCAGGTCAGCTAACCGACGCCGGCGACATTTCCGACCTCGGCGACTGTCTTCAGCCCAACTCCTTCATTCAGGTAATCATTTTGTTTTCTTCTTTCCTTTCTAATCTTTTTGTCACTTCTGTATTCTGTCATTCTGTTTTTTATCAGTCACTTATCTTATCAAAACAGTGGGTTGACCTCCCTTAAGGAAGTTTTTACACTTCTGGGAACAAGCCTTTGCTTGGCAACCCACTGCCTATCTGTCTAACATTTTTCTTGTCCTAGTTTCCTTTTTTTTCTTGCAGGTGTCATTCCTCCACAGCCAAAGAGGAGTGCCCACGAACGTCTGGATTTACGGTGCGCAATCTCTAGTCCAGGTACTTCCAAGCCTTGTCCTTTACTTTCTTCTAGTTTCTTTCTTTATAATCTGAAAAGCAAATTTGAGGTAGAAACATCTCTGGCACGCCCGGTGGGACACTAGGTTCCTCCTGGGTTCCTTTTTCTTTTTCCATTCATTTAGGTGCATTTAGGCTCCTTTCTTCTTGTCTCTTTCTTCTATTCCAAATGTCACTATAAGCAGGACTAAAACAAACCTTTCTTCCTTGCATTCTAGACTAGTCCAATATCATACTCTCGACCCTTTCTCCTTCTTGTCTTCATAACAATATCACATTTTGACTTGGGCTTAAAACATATTGCACTTTCATTTCTGCTTGTGCTTGCATTAGTCCACATCTAGTAACTTAGGCGCATATTGAATAAACCGTAGACACTTTATGTTACACTATCGAATCACATGCACAAAACAAACATAAAACATACCTGAGATAAGGCCCGACTGGGATTTCATCACCCAACGGATACCTTACCCGTCCCGGTGACCCCACTTGGATTTCATCACCAAGGGGGAAACCCACTCCGTTCTCTGGCGGAGTCTAAACTCTAGGCGAGGTATATCTTGGCTAAGCGAGACCAGCTAACCACTGGAATCGTGAAGTGAGGGGAGCTTGCTCCTTAGCACCAGGCCACGTACCAGACCCTAACACAGATCTTTGAGCACCTAAAACAACACCTGAAACCATCCTTAGACCGCCTTCTTCTAGGACCCTTTTTTCAGCCAATCTTCCCAAACATTCATCTAAGGCATAAGCCACAAGTTTCTAAGGTTAATTCCTAGGATTTATCGCTTAGGCTTGTCTGTCTTCCTCTATTTTCCTCTTCTCATCTGTTTGTTTGAGTGTGTGAGGGCGTTTTCTTCTTTGTTTTTCCAAGAACCTTTTGGCTCTCTGGAAAACACAGTCACCGACATCGGTTCTGCCACCGACGTCGGCTTCCCCTGTCACCGGCATCGGTTCTGATATCGATGACGGCTTCATCTGTTACCGGCATCGGTTATCTGACCAATGTCGGCCTCATTTCTTACCGACATCGGTTTTTAAACCGACGTCGGTCTCTGTCACTGTCCTTTTTTTCAAAACCAGCAACCTGAAACCTGTCCTTTCTCTGTCAAAGACTTCATCCTGGTCTTCTGAAACTGAGCAACACATTTCCTGAGACCTGAACCTTCTTTGCCTTGCATGGTTTTCACTCGTAGCCAAGCCAAGGCTCTTGTCGACCACGCCTGCCGTCAACCACTTCCGTCGACCCCATCCGTGACCAAGCCCACAATGGAGTTCAACTCGGAGACCGAAAGAACTCCTGTCCGTCCGACCCCGCCGCAGACTCCCATTGTCCAAGAAGGGGACCAAGACTTCGAGCGATTCTTGGACCTCAATGTCAAGGCTTTGCAACACTATCTCGCGCATAGCCGAACGCGGGACTCCCTGGGCAATCCGATCTACGGAATGCCGACCTCCCTTGTCGCGACTACAGCTATATCGACAACATCCATAATTTAACCTTCAGACACTCAAGCCATCGCTTTGACCACTGACCAGACTTTGACCAACCCTCCAGGTGTGGCCTCTCCCTCTATCATTGGGCCCACTTCCACCGGGGTTCCGGCCCCTTGTCAACCTCAACCCGCTCAACCTCTATCCACTCCATTTCAAAACCTTATCGTCTCTATCCCGCCTACCCTGGCCCCTATCAACACCAGGGTGGCTTCTTACCCCTTGGCCCCCGTTACCACAGTCCAACCTCTCATGGCAACAACGGGCCCAGCTATGTCTTCTAACCAACCACCTTTAGCCTTCACTTCTGCCCCTGCGATTAGTCATCCGTATATTATACAACCGACTATGTCGCACGTCTCCTCTAACCTCTTCCAAGTGCCCTACAACTTAGGGGGCGCGCAACCCGTCAATCCGTCGGCAGACATCATCAAGATGCTGATGGACAAGATGACCAGTCTTGAGACCTCTGTTTCCGGCTCGTGCAACACTCTTTCATATGAGCAGATCTGTAACGAGCCCATCCATCCTTCTGTCCCAATCAGACCATATCCTAGCCAGTGGGAGCTTCCGAAGTTTTCTCGTTTTCAAAACAAGGAAGACCCACAACAACATTTGTGGGCATTCAGACACGCCTGCTACCTCATTGGCCATGACGATGCGTTACTCTTACGCACGTTTCCTATGTCTCTCTCGGGTGCTGCACTTGACTGGTACAGCTCCCTTCCTAGTCATTCTCTCTTCTCATTCACGCAATTGGCTCAGCTATTCCTCGATCACTTTTCTATCAACATAACCAAGAAGGTCTCGATCACGGACCTCTATTCTATTCGGCAATTCGAGGACGAGTCCATAGCCGACTTCGTGGCTCGATGGAGAGGCCTTATCAACCAACTCTCCTTTTCCTTGCCCCAGGCTGAGGTTATTGAACTCTTTTCTCAAGCCTGTGCCCGACATATCTCTTCCACTCTGAGGGTTCAAACCTTCCGCACTTTTGACGAGGCCTTCACGATGGCCCGCAAACTTGAGTTGCGTGCCATCGAGGAGAACAAAGTCAAGTTGCGGAGTAAGAATCCCAGCTCTAAGACCAATGACTCTTATTCTGCCAAGCCATCATCGTCCAATTCTAAATCCAAGGCTTCAGCTAATGCCGTGGTTGTCAGACCTTCATCTTCTTCGTCCAATCAGCCTGAGCCCTCTACATCTCAGAGCGCTACTCGGCAATTCCAGCAAAGATACTTGCAGCGACGATATACTCCTCTTAGAGAATCATATGCGTCTGTGCTGGAAAAGCTTCTTAAACAGGGAGTCCTCAATCTCCCTCAAGCCCGACCTCCTCCTCAATTTGATCCCTCACACGCCATCCCCGCGTGGTATAGGGAGCAAGACTTCTGCAGCTTTCACCGTGTTAAGGGCCATGACACGGAGAACTGCAAGACCTTTAAGAACATAATACAAGACATGCTTGAAAAGAGGGATCTCATCTTAGACAATCCTAATGCACCCCCTAATTAGGCCATTGACATTTTCAAACAACCTTTCCCCAATCATCCGCCAACTCAGAACAATGTCCAGACCTTAATTGACGACAATCATGAGCACAATATTCGGACAGTCAATACGGTCTCTCCTTTCGTCCCCAATCAGCCTCTTGAGGTTAGTCCATCAATCAGTCCGTCACATGTGGACGAGCCTCTCTCCCCGGCTAGTTCTCCATTGACCTCTCTCATCTTGGAGGACGCCTCGGCCTTATCAGCACAACCAGTCTCGCCATCCTCCTTTCTGCAGCCTATGGAGGACCCGACCCTTCCTACTCCTCAGCCGCAAGTGGAGGGCACCGTCATCCCTGCCCTTTACCCGCTGGGGGAGCCTCGCTCCCCGGTTTCTTCTCCACCCAGGGAAGAACCTGTCTCCCCTTCGTCTTCATCTATCATGACTTCACCACATCATGTGTCCAAGACCACTACTCCCGTCTCGTCTTCAACCTCGCAACCATCAACATCTTCCTCTCAGCCATTTTCCCGGTTAGTGGAGAAGATTGAACTTCTCCCTTCGAGGAAAGTGACGCCTCAGGTGTTGTGGGAGCGACTTAAGACCCTTCAACATACCCGCGCCCTCTCATCACATGCCGCTAATCCTCCTAAGGCGGAATCTCGTCAGACTCTTGACAGAGACCAGACTCTCAAACCTCAACCAAACCCGTCCAAACCGAAGCCTGCATCTATCTCGTCCAAACCCATCAAGTCATTTGGCATTCGTCCTATCTCCTCCCTCACTCACCCGCAAGTGAAGGTGGACCCGGGCCAGACCTCGACCAGTAGCAGTCTTTCGACCAAGGCGAAGAAGACTGCCAGACCGCCGAAATGAACGCCTCCTTCTCCGTCACCATTGCCATCCATTTTGGGCCCCCATCCTTCGACCTTGGCTAGCATCCTTCCCACCCCGACCTTCAACCAAAATTCGTTGCCTCCTTTGCTTCCTCTGCCTACCTCCAGTCGTCCCTCTCCCAAAAAGGCGGTATCAATCATCAAGAAAGAGCCGTCTCCATCTGTCACCGCGCCATCAACCCATAAGGTGGTACGAAAACCTCTTCTAACCTCGCCTAAGCAAAAGTCACCAACCTCGCGCATATCAAATAGCACGGACCCTCTATTGGGCTCATACTCGTCGATATTGCGCTGACTTCTCCAGACTTCTGACATAAATCTTTCACCCATCAAGCCTTTCCAACCTCTCGGGTCCAAGCCCTCCTGGTTCGACGATACGAAAGTTTGTTTATATCATCGTACACCAGGACATGACACCGAGACTTGCTGTGCCCTCAAGGCCATCATTCGCCGCCACATGGAGAAAGACACTCTTCTCCTTGAGGACACTCTTGACCAGACCCCGACTCCTTCCTGTCCAACTTCTTCAAACACGTCAACATCTCACCGGCAAGACATGACCCCTTCTTCGCCTCCCATTTTTGAAATCAATGATGTCCGTATAACCACTAGATCGCAAAAGGACAAGGCCAAGGAAAAAGCTGCCATTCCTTGGACCTATCCCTTCGTCAAGCCGCCCCTTGCGCCCAAGCCTAAAATCTCTATCCTTGGCGCGTCCCAACCTTCTTCGTCTTCCTCTTCTGGGCCAATCCATGACTCCATGCTGAAGTAGCTTCACCAGACACCTGTGAAGATGTCTCTTTACGACCTTATCCAAACCTCGCCTCAGCACCATCAAGCCCTTATCCAAGCCTTGCAGGCAGCGGAGGTCCGACCCGAGGACCCCCAACCACTCGTTGCCCTCGTCCATTCTTTGTCTCCTGTCGCTTCCATCACCTTTAGCGATTCTGAAATTCCCACATCTAACATGGAAGATCAGGACGCTGCCCTCTTCATCACTGCCTATGTTGATCAGACACGCATTAAACGCGTTATGATCGACGGCGGCGCTAGCATCAACATAATCTCTACCCACGCCTTTGATCAGCTGGCTCTTCCTCAGAACTGCATCTCCAAAACTGACGCTATCTTACGCTCTTTCAACGACACCACCGCCACGACCATTGGCACAGTCATCCTCCACATTTGCGTTGGTCCACGCACAGTCCCGGAGCTCTTCTATATCATCGAAGGAGAGTTTCAATACAACCTTCTACTGGGCCGACCTTGGATCCGTGCCATGGCCTGTATACCCTCCACCCTGCACCGTTGTGTGAAGTTCGAGCATGACGGGCAAGTCCACACCATTCCCGCTGACTCTTCACCCTTCAAGACTTGCAACACCACCTATCGTCCTAACGACGTCCTCATCCCCATCAAGCCGTCCACTCTGGCACCGTCTCCATCTGCGGAAGCTTCGACCAGTTCGCAATCGGCGGTTGCCCTCACCCCTCCTCTTCAAGCGCCGACCAAAGACCCCATGGAAGACATCTTCCAACGACTATCGCTTGGGGAATATCGCTTGTTGACCCTCGACATGTTCCAAACTCCGCAAGAGTATGGACGCCTTCACCTCAGTCCTAATTATGACCCTCAGATCGGGACGGTCATACCTTATGGTCCTCCTCACTTCCGAACCAACTTTGTCTATGGGGGGCTTAATCAAGCTCCTACCTACGGCACTTCCCTCTCTTCACCCCAACCTTTCACATCTGATTTCTCGTTTCTTGGCAACCCTGCCTTTGCACACACTTACCTTCACAGGTGTGCATGGAAGGGTTTTGGTTTCAGACGTTATGAGCAGGGCTCCCATCAGCCCATCGAGCCACTCAATGATCACGACGCCAAGAAACGGTATGGCCTGGGATATCATGACCCCACTCAGGCTCCTTCCGACCTTTGTCCCGAACCAACCACTGACCAATCTCTTCCAGACTCGCCCATTTCTCCTTCGTCACCTACAGAGTCGGTGGTTTCCATCCCTCCTAATTTTTTTTTTCCATAAACACCGTCCGCCTGGAACCCCTGACTTATCAGCTCGATGGGGTGCCCAGGTCTCTCCCTCTCATCTTTCCTAGCATGGTAGAGGATGAGTCGGCAACCATTCACACTGTCCACTGCGTTGACGATGACGCCATCCTTTCCTACATGGGTGCCGATGACTCTTTCGTCCAGCGTTTTCTCCCTTCCGAGACCCAGGTTATGTTAAATGAATCCACCATTGACATCAACCTCCCTTCTTCTTCCGATGTTCCTCACGTCTTAAAGATTGGCCAATCTTTAGACGCTCAGGAGCAGCTTGACTATGCCCAGTTCCTTTCCAACCATAGCAAGGCCTTTGCCTGGACTTACAGCGACATGCCTGGCATCGACCCTACCATTGCTACCCATAACATTGTCACCAAACCAGAGGCTAAGCCTGTTAGGCAGAAGCTTCGAAAGATGCATCCTCGCGTTGCGCTTCTCGTCAAAGAGGAGCTTCAGCGCCTTCTTTCTGTCTCCTTCATCCAACCCATCGATTATCCACAGTGGGTCTCTAACATCGTCCCAGTTACTAAAGCAACTGGGGGGATTCGGATCTGCACGGACTATCGCGACCTTAACCTAGCCTGTCCTAAAGACAACTTTCCTCTGCCTAACATTGACCAGCTTGTTGATCTTACGGCCGGCCATGAGATGCTATCTCTTATGGACGGGTTTTCAGGATACAATCAAATCCTGATCGCACCGCAAGACCAGCACAAGACTACCTTTATCACCCCATGGGGGACTTTCTGCTATCGAGTCATGCCTTTCGGCCTGAAAAATGCTGGTGCCACTTATCAACGTGCCATGACCTACATTTTCCACGATCTCCTCCACAAAATCATGGAGGACTATGTGGATGACCTTCTCGGCAAGTCCAAGCTCCGCCGCGACCACTTGACCATTCTCACAATCATCTTCTCTCGTCTCCTTCAATACAATGTCTGCCTCAACCCCAAGAAGTGTGTCTTTGGGGTCCTCTCAGGCAAACTTCTCGGCTTCATCGTTTCCTTCCGTGGTATCGAGATAGATCCCGCCAAGATCCACGCTATTCTCGAAATGCCACCCCCGACCAATCTCAAGCAGCTTCGCAGTCTCCAAGGGAAGCTCCAGTCCATTCGCCATTTCGTCTCGCAGCTTTCAGACCACTGCCAACCTTTCCATCACCTCCTTAAGAAAGACGTCTCCTTTAAATGGGATAAGGGCTGTCAAGAGGCTTTTGAAGCCCTCAAAGGCTATCTGGTCTCTCCACCAGTCCTCATTCCACCTAAGGACGACCAACCCTTCTACCTTTATATCTCTGCTACCAACCGTTCGTTAGGTGCCATGATCGCGCACCGAGATGAGCATCATCGCGAGCAAGCGGTTTACTACATCAGCCGAACACTGGTCGACTATGAAACTCGGTATACTCATATTGAGAAACTCTGTTTGGCATTAGTCTTTTCCACTACCAAGCTTCGCCACTATCTTCTCAACCACAAAACCTTTGTCGTCACTCACACCGACCCTCTCAAGTACATGCACTCCAAGCCATATCAGAATCAACGTATGGCTCGGTGGCTCATGCTGCTTGCTGAGTTTGACTTCGTCTTCATCCAACAGAAATCTATCAAGGGGCAAACCATCGCTGACCAACTGGCAGATGCCCCTCTTCCCGACAACCAACCTTCGCACTACGAGTTCCCTGACGAGTCTATCGCTACCCTTTCCACCGATGACACCGTCTACCAGATGACTATGTTCTTTGACGGCTCCAAATGTCAACTCGGTGGGGGTGCGGGGGTCATCCTCATCCCACTCGATGGGGAGCTCTTGCCTCTATCTTTCAAGCTTGACTTCGATTGTACCAATAATATGGCCGAATACGAGGCCTTAATTTTGGGACTTCAGACTACCCTTTCTCTCCACATCAAGTCTATCAACATCTTCGGCGACTCGCAGCTCGTCGTTAATCAAGTTAACGGTTCGTATCTCTGTAAAAATGAAGTTTTACAAAGGTATAAGAATCGTGCTGACACTCTTTTGGCATCTTTCGACCATTACCTCTTGCAGACTGTTCCACGCTCTACGAACAAGTTTGCCGACACCATGGCTTCTCTTGCTTCGCATATCCCGTCTTCATCATCATCATCTCGCCTTTTTGTCACAGTGCATCGCGTACCTTTGCCTTCATACATCTCTCCTCACATCGACCATATCAACAATATCAATTCTAGCCCACAAGATGACTGGTATAAGCAATTTGTGGACTACTTGTCTCTTTCTGTCACTCCTCCCAACCTCTCTAGCAATGCGCGGCGAGCTTTCATCAAGCGCACAGCTCGCTATACCATGCTAGGAGGCCTTCTCTATAAGCGAGGCTTCGACGGTCTCCTTCTTCGCTGTCTAACCTCCGCTGAAGCTTCTCATGCCATAAAGCAAGTCCACGACGGGATTTGTGGTGGACACTTCAGTGGAAATTCGGTTGCCAAGCACCTCCTTCGCCTGGGTTATTATTGGCCCACCCTTCATCAAGACTGTAGCGATTATGTTCGGCGTTGCATCAAGTGTCAGTAGCACTCTAACCTGCTTCATCTCCCCAGCCACGCCTTGCAAGTCGCTCAAGATTTTTGGCCTTTCTCTCAGTGGGGCTTGGATCTCATCGGTGAGATCAACCCTCACTCGTCTCTTCGTCATCAGTCCATCATCACTGCCACTGAGTATTTCACCAAGTGGGTGGAAGCCATTCCTCTTGTCTCCACAAAAGCCGACAAAATTGTTGACTTCATCAGCAGCCACATCATCTATCGTTTCGGTGTCCCTCACAAAATCATCACCGACAATGGCAAGTCCTTCAAAAACAAGACTGTCCAAAAACTATGCGACTCATTTGGCATCAAACTCAGCTTTTCTTCGCCTTACTACCCACAAGCAAATGGGCAGGCCGAGGCTTCCAACAAAATTCTCACCAAAATTCTCATGAAGGTGGTCGACGATACAGGAAGGGATTGGCACGTTCATATCCCCTTCGCTTTGTGGGCCTACCGCACTAGCATCCGAACCTCTACGGGTGCTACTCCCTTTTCTCTTGTGTACGGAACAGAGGCTGTCTTACCTCTCGAAGTACAGATCCCATCTCTTCGTATCTCCCTGCATGACATTCTCTCCAACGACGACTTTCGTCAAGATCGCCTAGCTCAACTTGAGTTACTCGACGAGCGCCGTCTGGCTGCCCTTAATCATCTCCATGTCTACCAAAGTCGCATAAAGTGGGCCTACGACAAAAATCTGTGAGAACGAGATTTCAACATCGGAGACCTCATCCTCAAAGAGAATCAGCACGTGACCAATATGGAGCGAAGTAAACGAGGAAAATTCGCCCCCAATTGGCTTGGACCTTTTATCATCACGCACAAGTATGGGTCAGGGACTTATCGTCTGTCTTCCCTTGACGGACATCCAGAACCTGAGCCTCTTAATGCGTTGCATCTTCGACCTTTCTTCTGCTAGTCGAGTACTCGTCTACTTGGCACGTAACTTGAGCTCGTCCCTTGAGCAATCCTCGTCCTTTTAAACCTCGTCCCTTTCAACCCTATTCCCCCTTAACAAGTCCTCTACAACCCTTTTAGGATGCAGTGATGCTTTGTCCTAATAAAAGGGGGCGTCCTTGAGCTTCTACAGTCTTGTCCGTGACTCTCATTTCTATCAAAATCCAAGTCAAGATGTCAAAACATATCCATGGTCTCTAAATCAAGTCAAAAAAAAAAAAAAAGACAGACTGATCCCTCGAAGGACAGCTGTACTATCATTGCTGTATTACTAGACTGATCCCTTGAAGGACAGCTAGGCCAACTTTTCAAACATTATCAAACAAAAATATAGACCACTCCCTCGAAGGATGGCTATGACTACTCTGGCAATAAACAACAGCTATTTGAGAAGCTTCCTGCATCGATCAGCTTCACAACATGACCATTACATCAAATGACATCTCTATGCAGGCTTCCCGCATCGATCAGTCTGCGCCAAAAAAAAAAAAAAAAAAAACCGAGTCACGGACATTGGCTTGTAGTTGTCTCAGGGTCTCCTATAAAAAGGGGCAAGGTTATTCCTGCTCTTAAACTGGGTTACCCTATCCTCCTCCTATCACCGACTCAAGGGACTTCGAGCTCACTTTAATGTCAAAGTGATTCGATTACCGTTCTAACTCAACACTGGTCAATGACGTAATGCATGAATGGGGCTTTGGTTCTAATCACCCCTATCTATGCTTCTTCTCTGGTCCTTGTCAATGAAAGAGCAATTTGCCTTTCATCTTTTCTCTGCACTTTGGTCACGCTTTGGCCACGTCTCTTGTCGACTCATCCTTAAACCAAGCCAACTTCAACATTTTCAACCCAGCCTCGACATTTTCAACACGACATCAGGCATCATCCTTGTCCTTTTCACATAGTTCCCATGGACACCAATACACATGGAAACTACCGACCAGACCCAATTTATGTTAAGCATAAACCAATACTTGCTGAAGCATAAATAGACCCTTTTATTCATTTTTAGCATACATCCATCGCGACTATGGAAACTTGCTAGGGATGAAAGACCCTCGACCACTTCTACAGAATACACCATCTGTAGCATCCTTTTATCTTCATCTTAGCCTCATCATTTCAACACATGACCAATCTCATCATCGACCATTTTGACCCTCTTTGTCCGAACTACATTGGTCTGAGGCCCTAGGACCAGGGCTATGTAGGCAGCACTCAGATACCACATCTTCTGAGGTTAGCTCGACCACCCCCGTTTGTTCATCTCTACGATGGACAAACCTTCTCTTCTTTGAATCTTATCACGCCCAACTTCGTCACCTTTGACCTCGTCACTTTGACCAAGACCTTTGTCCACAACCAGTCATCGACTTTGACCAAGACCAATCAATCCCTCTGACCCTCCCTCCCTTTTAGGGAGAACTACATCGGCCTGAGGCCCTATCACCAGGGCTATGTAGGCAGCACTCAGTTGACATGGGGTCTTCTGGGGTTAGCTCGGCCGCATCCTTTCGTCCATCCATCCTCTTGACCAATGACCATTGGCGACCATGCCTATCTCCTTCGACCTCGACCTTCTTCCAAGACAATGTTGCCTTGGTTGTTTTTGCGTGTATGCTATTCCACGGCTGGTTAGCAGAATTATTCGCAGACTATTTTTGACCTTTCACAAGTATAGGATCACGAGCCAGTTGATCCCTACTACTTGTGGCTTTTTCGTGTTTCTGGGAGCACTTCCTGAGCCCTGGATACCTGGGACACGACGACCATTTGGAGCTTCAGCTTAGATTGAGTGACCCGATCAGCAGATGACTAAATGCTGGGGCCCGGTTACTTCAATTTTGGCACTCCTTGACCCTTGACATGCGACAATTTGACCTGACCCTCTCGTGAAGTGGACTACACGCAATCATGACTATGGCAGCGTTTTCACTCACTCTTTTCTATCCATTTCTTTGTCAAATCGACACTCGATCTTCGGTTCCCTTCTCTCGACTATCGCTTTGAGGGGGGAACACCTCATCCTTTTTTCGGGGCAACCAACTCCTATTTTTGTCTTGCAGTTTGTCTAGAACAACCAACAAGACAAAAAGGGGCAAATGTAGACACCGCAAACGTGTCTGCACCTTGGTTCTCCCCCTTGGTCCTTTCTCCCTCCTAGTCCTCCTTGGTCCCTAACCCACCTAGGTCTTATTAATTAGAAATTAACATCTTTTAATTAATTGAGGCCCCCTTTTCCACCCTACCCTTGCCTCCTTGGATCCTCCCTTGAATCCCTCCACCTTCCCCTATCATTTATTAGCCCAAATCTCACCATTATATCCCCCCTCGTCCATTTTGGCAACCTTGCGACCGTTCTGCCCATGACCCCTTGCTCGGCGGCGTGCAAGAATGGGCAGAGGCTATTTTTAGCCTCTGTGCCCATCCTACGACCGCCGACATCAGCGACCCTTCAGCTGACGTCGGCAAAACTGCCGGCGTCGGCAGCCTTCATTATCCCCTTCTGCATCCGTTGCACCCCCTGGACTCTTGAGCTCGCAAACAACTTCTCTCGGCGCTTTGGCTCTCATCTCTCCTCCGTCTTAACCTCGTGCAGCAGCAGCAATAGGTGAAACAGGCCCTGGATCAGTATCTTCTCCTTGCAGCAACTCTTCAGTGGCTCCAGCAACATCTCCATCTTCTTCTTTCAGCAGGCTAAAGGTAAGCTAGTCTGGTTTTTATTTCATTTGTTTTTCAATAATCTATCTTCTATTGTCCTCTGTGTCTCTTCCTTTTGTCCCTCCCCCTGAGAGGCTGCAAAGCCTTCTCAGGCCCCTTCCTCTTTGTATCCTTCTCTTCCCCTTCCTCTGTGAATCTTCCTCTCCCCTGTATCTCTGCCTGAGACCATCCCCAGACCCGTCCATCAGACTCAAACCCGTCCACGGACAGACCACAGACCAAGACTCAGACCAGACCCTGCTCAAACCCGACTACAGGCCGCAACCCCGACTGACGCCGGTCACTTCCCCAACCGACGTCGGCAGGATAGCCGACGACGACAGGTCAGCTAACCGACGCCGGCGACATTTCTGACCTCGGCGACTGTCTTCAGCCCAACTCCTTCATTCAGGTAATCATTTTGTTTTCTTCTTTCCTTTCTAATCTTTTTGTCACTTCTGTATTCTATCATTCTATTTTTTATCAGTCACTTATCTTATCAAAACAGTGGGTTGACCTCCCTTAAGGAAGTTTTTACACTTCTGGGAACAAGCCTTTGCTTGGCAACCCACTGCCTATCTGTCTAACGTTTTTCTTGTCCTAGTTTCCTTTTTTTCTTGCAGGTGTCATTCCTCCACAGCCAAAGAGGAGTGCCCATGAACGTCTGGATTTACGGTGCGCAATCTCTAGTCCAGGTACTTCCAAGCCTTGTCCTTTACTTTCTTCTAGTTTCTTTCTTTATAATCTGAAAAGCAAATTTGAGGTAGAAACAGAAGCGTTCATCACCCTATTAAAGAAGTACCAAGATTACTTGGTATGATCTTACATAGAGTTAAAGGATTATAGAGATGATCTATTTCAAATACCAATGCAAAGCCATTACACTATAAATAGTGACCAATCAACCCCATCTTAATGATCAAAATGTAGGAAGAGTTGAAGAAGATAAGGGATGGTGGGATCATTCAAACTATCAGATATTCATCATGGGTTGTCAACCTTGTCCCTATTAGAAAGAAAAATAGAGACATCTAGCTCTGTGTAGATTTCCAAAATTTGAACAAGGTATCTTTGAAAGACAATTATCCATTGCCTAACATAGATAATTTGCTTCAAGATATCACTAAATCAGAGCTGTTGTCGACCCTAGATGGTTTTTCTAGATATAACTAGGTGATGGTCAAAGAGTCAGATAGGACTAAGACTGCTTTCACCACCCCATAGGACACTTACATATATGTTTGAATGCCTTTTGATTTAATGAATGTAGGTGTCACCTTTTAGAGAGTAATGGATGTAGCCTTCACGAGATTGATAGACCAATTCATTGCTACCTACTAGGATGATGTCATTATGTACTTCAAAATGAGGAGTGACCACCTGGTGCATTTAGAATAGTTGCTTATCATATGTAAGGAGTTTGAGATCTCCCTAAACCCAAAAAAATGTCATTTTGGATTACAAAGAGAAAAGTTATTAGGATTCATTGTGTCCCAACAAAGTGTTATGATAGACCCTAATAGGTTAGAGGCCATCGACAAAGTACCCATCCCACATACCAAGAAAGGTATTTAATATTTTTTTAGCCAAATTAATTTTGTTAAATGGTTTTTTTCCAATTTTATAGAGATTAATTTGCTGATCACTTCAGTGTTGAAGAAGGATCAAACTATAAAGTGGGAGGAAAAGGCTACCTAGTCATTTCAAGACATCAAGGCAACCTTGAAAATGGCCCTAGTGCTTATTAGCCCAAACTATAGAAAATAGTTACAAATAGTTTCATTTGACTCTATGCATACCATTATTATAGTGCTATTGCAAAATAATGATGAAGGTCATGAGCAACCAATTGCCTTTTTTAGCAAGGCACTTTAAGGATATAAGCTTAGATATATTGTAATAGAAAAACAAGCCTTCACTCTTTTGAAAGCTATCAAATGATTTAGGTCCTACATTTTGAGTTCAAAGATTATTGCTTATGTCCCTCACACTATGATGAATGACATATTAACTCAAAATGAAACTACAGATAAGAGGTACTGATGGGTCAATAAATTGAAAGAATATGACCTAGAGATATAGACCACCAAGCTCATTAGGGGCATGGGTTTGGAAAAGTTGATGACTGATGAAAATTTAGAAGCTGTGGAGGTGAATAATGTTGAAAGAATGGTGGATAACTGTGGATCAAAGTATATTAGATCCCCATGGTATAGAGACATAGTGCATTACTTGAAGACTCTAAGTTGTCCTCCTCATCTAGAGAAGAATAAAAGGACATTGAATTTGATGTCCTAGAAGTATATTCTATTTTAAGATGACCTCACATGGAAAAACCCAAATGGTGTTTTCCTAAGATGTTTAGTGGAAAGTGAGGTCTCTCCAATAATCATAAAACTACATAGTGGTGTGTGTGGCAGCCATTTCACCCCAAAGGTCACTATACACAAGATATTGAGGGATAGATATTGATGGCCTATATTATTTAAAGATGTAACTACCTGAGTTAGAAAATGTGAAGAATCTCAATAGTTCTCTAGAAGAATAAAGACATCCAAATCACTTCCCCTAAAACTAGTCTCTATTAAGGGACTTTTCAAATAATGGGTAATGGATTTTATGGGTGATATCTTAGATGCCTTGAGTGATATTCATAAATGGATCTTGGTGGCCACTAATTACTTCATGAAATGGGTTGAATCAATTCCTACCAGGAGATCAACCCACTAGGTAGTCATAGATTTCTTATTGAACAATATCATTTGTTGATTCAGGGTACCAGTTAAGATTATATGTGACAATTATATGTGATTTAGAGGTAAATAGCTGAGTGAATTATGTGAGGATTATTGGAATACCTTAGCATATGCATTAAACCATAATCCACAAGGAAATGGGCAAGCAGAGTCTAGTAATAAAAAAGGATTGAAAATTATCAAGAGGACTCTGGTTGATAAAAAAATGGGGTGAGCAGTTGAAGTTTACTATTTGGGCAAATAAGTTGACTCTAAAGAGATCCATTGGAAAGAGCCCATTTGAGCTCGTGTATGGGACCTAATCTATTTTGCCTTTGAATCTAAAATTTCCTATGTACCAGTTCATGTGACAAATGATTGAGGTAGGAATAGAAATAAGCCACTATGAAGGGAAAATTGACCAGATCATTAAACTTGATGAATCCAAGAGGTAGGCTCATGAAAAGAACATAAAGTTTATGGAGTGTCTCAAGAGGACTTTTGATAGAAAATTTACTCCATGAACTTCTCAAGCCAGTGATCTAGCTTTGCTCTAGGATAGTAGACATGCAAAGGGAATCATGGCAAATTTGATTCCCTTTGGATAGGTCCCTACACCATTGAATTTTAGATAGGGAATCATACCTTCTATCTTAGAGATATCAATGGGGAGATTTTGGAGCTACTAGTAAATGGAAGACATCTCAATCATTTCTTAGATTGAACCTCTATTTGCCTATGTAGATATGTATATAATTGTCTCTCTTATGGTCCCTCTATGGGGAGATTTTGGAGCTACTAGTAAATGGTAGACATCTCAAGCATTTCTTAGATTTAACCTCTATTTGCCTATGTAGATATGTATATAATTGTCTCTCTTATGGTCCCCATGATAATGTTGTATTTTTATTTGTCCATATCCTTTTTTTTGATTGATTGGTTGCCTTATTAAAATAGTGATTCACCCATGGTATGTTTCTTATTGACTCCATAGCCCAATGGATAAGTGACTAGTTTGGTGTTCTCTATGTACCTATTGGGGGTACCTGTCCTTCAGTAAGAGCCTATATTAGTGCCCAAAATTATGTTGGAGAAATTTGGGTCTTTGTATGATGGATTTCCTATGCCCAAGGTAAGTGAGTTTCAATTTTTTAGTTTCCTACCTTCCCTCATCAGGAGAAGAGGTTGGGACATGTAGTTTTAGCAACCATGTCTATCATCTTAATTAGATGAATCCAAAGGGACATCTAACAAAGATGTAAAATTACATAGAAAGGATTGGGAGAGATTTAAGAGTTGTAACATGTGTAGAAAAGATCCTATGGCATGAGAATCTACAGTGAATAAATGAGGGTGTAACCAAGTCTTTTTCCAAACTTGGATCTTTCATGCTTGAGAGAAGAATATGTTGGTGTCTTAGATAAAAGTAACAAGCTAAAATTATGTGTTTTGGTGATTAAGGTTAGGAGTATTATAATGAACTAAATGAAAGATATATATTTAACTCAAAGGACCTCTAGGAGTAAGGTTTAGGGGATGGAAAGATTTTGCACTCTCCCCTTTTAAGGAAGTTGGTGCAAAGGGTTGAAGTAGCCATGACCCCAGATTCATTTTTGATTTAGACACGTGGTATATTTTTGGGCCCTTAAAAATTTTAGGCCTCTTTGAAGAATTTCCCCACTTAACTTTTGGTGGGCATGGTACTTAAAGTCTTCAGGGCCTGGATGTATGATTGTATAAAGAATATTTGTGCTATGTGGAGGTGCTCGAGTTTTTGTCAACTTTAGAACCTTTCTGGAGATTGACTCACTTAATTTTATGGATATTTTACAAAGGGTTCTCGAAGGCCTGAGTGATTGTGTTTTTACAAAATAAGTATCATTACAAGTGGTGTCCTTGATATCAATGGGAACTCAGGACTTCTTGCCCCACAACACCAGAGGATCATGATAAGTGAAAAGGTGTGAAAGTCCTTGAGAGCCTAGAAAGAATGTTATAAATCTATGATCCACTCATATTTCACCATGTATTATAAAAGGAAGGTCACTTGGCACACAAGGGAAGGACTTATATTTTCCCTCTATTTTTCAAATGAGGCTCAAGTAATTAATGGGGTAGGTGCTAATTAACCACCTCATCTTGGAGAATTAATGGTAACCCTAATTCTAAAATGCAAGTGATTATAATTAAGTTTTGTATTTCATTTTAACTCATCCTTAACATTCAAAGCCAAATATTTGTGCTTCCAAATGATTAAGTGTGCCAGAGCGAAGAACAACACGAATATAGTGAATCAGAGTATGAGTCTCAAAAGATCTCCATTTTCACTTATGTGGAAACTTCACTAACACCAATAAGTGTTTGGAAACATTATTTTATAGTGTTTCAAGAGGAAATTAAGAGCTCAATAGAGAAGTCTTTTAGTGCAAAGAAATTTATTTCTAAGTTAATAAAGTAATAAGAGACTTAAAAAAAGATGGTAGCTTCTTCAACAACATCCAAAGGAAACATTGTATTAGTGTTAGACTCAATCAAGGAAATCAGTGTCATGGATTTGGATTTAGGGGCCCTATTTAATGTCTTGAAACACACCAACCCCTCATAAGTAGTTACCAATGTTGGCATAAGCTACATTACACCAACAATAACATTCCCCTTGGCTGCTCCATACTCAGAGCTCATCATAGCATATGCTTGAGTATATCAGCTAGATACCAAAACCATCTTAAATGGTATTCATTTAGTGGTATGCTATTTTACTCCTAAATCCCTTAGCACCATGCTTGGCATTCCCCCTCAACCAAAAAGCATCACACTCAGCATTGAGGAATGCTAACAATACACTGGAAAAGATAAGAGAGCCATCTAGGAAGTCATGAACTCATGTTGGCTAGCCAAGAAGAGACAAAAGTTCTCAATGATGTTAAAGAACTTGAAATTGGTAAAATTTAATGAGATGCCTTAGTATGTTATATCCATGACTACTAAAATTTATGGGATACCCACTGCTAAAAAGTTTGAGACATGGATGTTTTTCATCATGTTCTGTGTGCTGGAAGGAAAGAAGAGGATTGATTGGGCCATCATCCTCAGTGAAAATTTGAATGCACAAATGATGTACATTCAAGTGGCCATCCTATCCAAGGAGAAAATTAAAGGTAAATTTTATATGTCTTCCTACCTAATTATAGCTTGGTGCATAAAAGAGTTTTCCAAGGACTTACTAGGAACCCCATAAGGATGAGAATCTATGAAATATATCCTGAGGTAACCCTACAAGGATCTAGGAATAATTTTTGTAAGGTGTATAAATAATGTTTTAACCCCATGATCATATTTTACCCCTTGAGGAGCCTGAAAAAAATGTCTATGATGGCCAAGCAGGCAATTGAGAAATTTGGCACCACTTCTATATAGTTTAGAACATTCACATACATCAAGGTGAGTGGCTATTATATATGCCCACTCAAATTGCTTAGATACCTAGATGAAAAGTTGGAAGTAATGGAGCTGAGATAACAGATGGTGCCACCACATGAAATGATTGTAGCAAAAAAGATAAACAATCCTTTCAAATTTCTTGTGGTGATAGGATTCTATTTATGTCCTTTTGTGGCCAAAGCAAAGGAGTTGGAATAAGAAATGAGTTTGTATGAACTTGATAAGATGCCACCCTAACCTAATTATGACATCAGGTGGTTGGTGAACATGGAAACAAATGTAATATTGCATCAGTCTCACTATGAAGACCTTTGGTCCAACTGCACCACTAAGAAAGATGTTTAAAAGTTGGACTATATGAGGCTAATAGTGCAAGAGGTCATAGCCTATAACATCACTCTTATCCCCAACGACATGGTATATGACAAGATAACACTCTCCTTAGTATACAACATGAATAATATTGAATCCTAGTCCATCATTTAGCTATATTTCATTATGTAAGAAGATGATTCCATCTCTAGGTGGGCAACTTGGATAATGAGGAGAACCTTCAGATGGTTGAAGGAACATGGAATCAACCTTGGGACATATGATACCCTTGCCCTCCAAGAGTTAAGAAAGGTAAAGGAATTGAATGTGTTCTTCCCTACATACAATGATGACCCTTTAGCCCCATCATCATCTGTAGAAGGCAAGGGGAAAATAAAGCTCAGAGACACTAACTTCACCAAACTGGTATACATCTAGAAGATGACCATGACACAATTTAAGGCTAGGCTATCTTTCTCAAAAATAATGAGCTTGGCTGAGAATTGGGATAAAATTATCATAGGATAGGTCACACTAGCTAGTGTCACACCCATATCAATTTTAATGAGGGAAGCTCTGGTGGTGCCGACCATCTTAAAATCCCCCTATGGCCAGTCAAGCATTAATCCCAACTATCCTACTTACATAACAAGCTATAGTTAAGCCTTCTCCAAAAATATATTCAAGGAAGAGGGGAGGTGAGGAACAAGCGGAGCCACCAAAGCAAAAGAGAGTTAAGAAGGCCTTCCAACCTTCAATCAAGTCTCTAACCAAGTAGAGGACACTTGTTTTCAAAGACTTGATCACTAAGGAGTTCTCACTAAAGAGAAAAAAAGATCAAGATTATAACATGTAGAGGGTCATAGATATGAGTGAGGGGGATGAATAAAATGAAGAAAGGCTGATAGCAAAAGTAATGAAGAGATACTTTGCCTTCACTACCCCTAAGGTATGAACTAGGTAAAGAAACCATAGGGAGAAGCATCATTCCCCATCAAAGATATTGATGGAAGGAGCATCTATGGAGGGGGAATTTATAATAGAAGAAGGTGAAGGTGATGAGGAAAGGGTCAAGGCTCCAGATGATCCTTTATTTTTTGATGATGTTGTGAAGATTAGAGCTGAGGTGGATACCCAGGTAAAGGTCCCTATTGAAAAGGAGCCCCACTTCCTGGAGATAAAGGTATTTATCTAGAATGTTATTTCTCAATCACCTGGGTAGGACAAAGCTAGTAAAGTTGAAGACACCTCAAAGATAGATAAAAGTGATCAAGATGAACCTTGGGATGGTATTCAATCCCCCACTATTAGTGTAGATGTGGGAGAGTAAGAAAAGGATAAAGGAGGAGATGAGGGATTAAGCCTACAAATAGGCACCCCCATAACTTTAGAAGTTAATAAAGGTGTCGAGAAGGGTACCCACAAGGGTGATACTTCAATTCAAATCCCCTAAGGGGTCTTCCCCACCATCAAGGTGCATGAACCAAATAAAAACAAAGGCTCTAAGGCCATGATTGCTGAAGAGTCACCCAAATATGACAAGGAAGTCACCATAACCTTTGCAAACCTAGTGGCCCAAAGTAATAAGGAAGGAAAATCCATTGTTTTATCTTCCATCCAACTCATAGAAAAGGTGAGCTCCATTGACAAATTGTGCATGAAGTCCCACGAACCTAGGTCTGATTTTAAAATTTTGGAATGACTAGAACTACTCTTGAAGGAAGAAAATAAAAAATAGGAAAGCAATTATGACACATAAAAGTTTGTGTCGAGTCCTCCTTCCAAGCTAGTGGCACTTCCAGTAGCTATTTCCTCATTTCCACCACTCATCACTACCACAAGGCCATCCTCATCATTTGAAACTCTAACAGGTTTCCAAACCAAGACACTTCTTTGGGTTATAGACTAAGTGAAGGAAAATAAGGATGTGATGAGAAAGATAGGGGATATTTACATAACACAAATTATTCAAAAAAAAAGGCTAAGCCCCTAAAGAAGGCTAGAATGCATGCCCAAATGACATTCATTGACAAGTGGGAAAGGATTATTGCAGTAGCCATTCCTCCTCTAGATACACTATAAAATAATGTTACCCTGGAGAGTTACTCCATCTATAGTTAAAATCTTGGGGAGCCATCAAGGAAGGAATTGAAACATACTTCACAAGTCCTAGTTAATATGGTGGTACAAAAAGGGGACAAAGATAAAGTCACCATGGAAGAGTTAAAGGCAAAAAACTAGGCTATGATCTAGTACTTGTAAAAGTTACTGAGTGAGCCTCAAGTAGTGACTTCTACTACCATCCAGGCCCCTGAACCTTATCTTATCCAACTTGAATCATTAGACCTCATATGTAGAGATGATTTGAGAGCTAGAGGATGTGCCACCTAGGAGTGTCATAAAATTCTAACCATCCAGGCCAAGAAAGCAATTAGGTCGGCACTAGAATGTCTGGATGACATCTAAGACAAACAAAGTGTGACTCCCAATTATTCATGTATGAGGTAAATATTAAGATCTGGGAGAAACTCAAGCCAAGGCTAGATGAAATATGAAACCTAGGCTTGGATAATTTAATTATAGAAAGCATCATCTCCCAAGATGATCATAAAAGCCTAGAGATTACCAGTTGGCAATAAAGCATTGAATCTTGATGCTCAAATAAGGTGTCTTTGATCTAAAAGGAGAATAGTAGTCTCTCAAGACTAAAAATAAGGAGATAAACAATTCCCTTAGAAATATGGTAAAATTGGATGGTGTAATTAACATGATAGAGGAGGCATTAGATAATGCCTTGAAAAACCTCATCAATGCACCCCAAGGAACTTTTGATATCCAAAATATCATGGAGCTAGTTTTTCTAGAGAAAGATTGTGATCAAATCAATGTGTTGGTCAAAAAGAAGTAGGTAGTAATATAGAATATTGTTGATTAGCTTGAATAATATAGCATCAAGTTTAAATATCAAGTGGGCCCAGACCAGAAGATCCTTGCCATCATGATTGAGGGATACAAGACATACAAGAACAAATTGGCAAAGGAAGTAGTCATCAATGTGGATTATGCATCATGACTGGATATACCCTTATCATCTTTCCCAAAATAGAATCATTACATACCTCCCTTTTTTTCCCTTTTTCTCTTTTTCCATTGGGAAACCATGTACCTTGCTCTATAGTAGCACATCCCTTTCAAAGTTTGTTTTGTTTAAGAAAGGGATGTCTTTGTTTCTTTGTGCAGAGGATAAAGTTTTGTTTTGTCCCTTGTGAGTTTATTTTATGTATACATAACTATAAATATTCTTTTTTAGAGTTGAATCATACCTTTCATCATCAAGAGAGCACAACTGCAAGTTCAAGGAATCAAGTTTGTTGCAACCAACCCCATGCTTGTGAAGGAATATTCCAATTGGGGTATCTTTGTAGAATATGCCAAGTGTGGCTATTAAATTTATAAGAAAAGGGGGTCTATCCTTTTATAGAGGTCAGTTAATTTTTGGGTACATATATATAACTTAAGAGAGTTATCCCCATGTAATTTTCTAATGCCAAATTGATTCCTCTTGTAAAATCATTGACAAGCTTTGAGAGCATTAAAAATGTCTCCCTTGTTATAAAAATGTTTTGCATTGTGTTTTGATATTTAATTTTTAGGATAAATTGCAATCAACTTTGATTTAGTTAATATATGAAATCCATGTAGGATTCATTGTTTCTTCTTGTTATTAAAATACAATGCTCTATTTTACATGCATATTAGATTGGTTATCTGATCTATGCCTCTTCATGATAGTCATTTAGGGTTTGAATCTAGAATATAAAATCCTTTTCATTTTGATATGCAAAAATAAGGAATTGTTATCCTTTTTAAGGGTAGTCTTGGGTTTATGAATTCAATTGGTAGGAGCTTTTGAATAGTTATTTACAAAGTTGCATGTAAATTATCAAGGATAATTTGTGCATGAATTCATCTAATCTATTTTAAAATGAAAATCATGTGTTAAGTGAAGATAACATAGCTGTTAACATCTCCATACTTATTTGATAATCATCCACATCCTTATCCATATTTTAGATTAACTTGGTTTTGTCCCATCTTTCCCTACATATAACATGCCCTTTGCATATCTAAAGTGTTATTTTCCTATAGATTCATAAACATTGTGTATTTAGCATGTGTTTTCTCTTTGTGATTTAAATCCCAATATTGCAATCTCTTATTCATCCCTTGTATTGTGAAAATTATTTTTAGATGAAATTTGCAATCACATATTCATATCTATCTTTAGTAGCTTGTGCCTAGCTTAGAACATTTTCCTATTCTATGTGATAACCCTTACTGGGTGGAGTGAGCAAGTTTGATTGTGTTCTAGTTAGATTTATGTTACTTTGTACTAATAACCCCCATGGAGGCTGAATTACATATTCTCTCCATGTGAGATAGCTACCCCATAGGTCCTCTCACCTTAGTTCAGGTAGAGCCAAAAGTAGCAAGCAACTATCCATACCCTTTATAGGTTCCCCTCAGTCATTTTATCTAGTCTGGTCCATTCTTGATGACAAACCCTCCCTTAGCTACAATGACACTCTAGTGGGTTTTACATCACTATTTTCCATTTCTATCAAAGTATGCAAAGCCAGATTAAGGAGGGCGTACAACTAAGAACCAACATGTCTCTTATTCCTTTTATCTCACTAACTCTATCTTATCAAAGTGATACTATTATTTCCACCTCCTAATCTTCCACTCACAATTCCTACATGTATTATAATTTTTATATTACCGCCAACATGAAAACTACTTTCTATTCTTGTCCATTTCAAGTTATATGGTAGTTATACTTCCATGATTCTTGGTTTACATTATCTTTTCATGATATGCACGTTGAAATACCTTGCCATATATATATATTGGTTTACATTGAGAAAAACTTGACATATATATCTTTGATACTTTATAAAAATTAAGTGAGACCTTGTTTACATGAACAATTTATGGTTCAAGTAGACACTCTTCCATCACTGTGAGCCGAGATAGACACAAGCATTACTGCTGCAATATCATCTAGATATGCATTGATAGAGGTATATATTATCTTGTAATTTTGAATTATAAAAATATACTTATTTTAATAATTTTACTACACACTTGGGGAAAATATAACTTATGTGATTGTGTTGTGTATGCAGGGTTATCCTATGGCATATGATAGTCTCAATCAGATGATTAATATGGCAACTTCTCATGTTTCTTCCCTATTTTAGATGCCTATTCTAATATCTGAGCCTACCACTAATTTTTTGGAGTGTCAACAATAGATTGAACAGGACCATGAGCTTGCAATAAGTACATGTTTAAATGATTTTTTTATTTTAGTTTAAAATTAATTTCTTAACAATTGGTTGAATGTATTTTATTTTAATTTTGTAATAGTATTGATATTTGAACAACTTTAACTGCAAGTGACCTATGAGCATAAGACCTATAGTTAGACCTTGGAGCAATCCAAGGAATTATAGAGATCTCCATTTATAGATAGGGCATCCCAAGGAGAGTCTTCTTTTAGGAAGGCAAAGAGAGGAAGGCTATTTAATGAATAGGATGTATTACATGAGATGTGTTTTTTGTATGCCTATATGGAAATTTATGCATTTTTGGCATTTTATATGTGTATATGACATTCACCCAACATTAGATACTATGTTGGTAGATGTAATTTTTTATATGCCTATCATGGTAATATATGTATTATTGACATTATACACATGTGCCTATATTTTATGCCTATCATGGTAATCTATGTAATTTATATCTAGTTTTAATTTAAAATGTTATTGTGTAGCTTTGTTTTGATCTTCCAAATGATTATGTATCAAATCTCATATTTAATGTTTTATACAAATGAGGATTAAAAAATTATTCTTTTCAATGCTATAAATCTTGAATCTCTCATATTTTTTTAAATTAAAGTTTTTATTTGATTGTGTAGTGGAAATGACTAATGACACTCTTATCTATTTCACATGTCATCACCCATTTACAACTTTTCAATTAGCCATTAACACAATTTTATCTCACTTAAAAACCATACCCAATCATGTTAAAACTTGTATAATTCAAAGACAAAATCATTCATAAATCCCTGCAAATTTCTCACTCAGATACCTATAACTATAAGCTACCCGATCTTTCACCTTCACTGGGCTTTAATGCATTTTTGAATAGATTTTCTTAAAAATAGGTCTACTACTTATATGACTTCTATGATTATTGTTCCTTTATATTTTCCCTCACCTCTTGAATAATCTCTATTAATACCTCTTCTACACTCAATTCCTTTTGGTGACCATGTACATGGTCTACTTATTCATATTTGCATCTTTATCTTTGATAAAATTATAAGATGAAATTTTTCCTAACCTTGACTATAATTCATTTATTATGATAAAAATCAACCTTACTGACTTGAAGAAAAATATTCACTCATGATACAATGATCCATCTTTGGCCAAAACCCTTTATCATCCCCTAATACCACCTAACGCACAATTTTCTCTTCTATGTTTAAGAAGGATACAAAATTCCTATTCAAATTCTATAATATCATGAATAATTCCAACCTCACTTATACACTCTTTTTCTCAACTTGATTCAAAATGCACTCTCAAACAATCTTATTTTAAACCAATCAATTACTCATTAGGTCTGCTCTTAACTAGTCACCAATATCTCAAATCTACTCTCCTTCTTTTGAGCAATATTCTTTCAGACACTTTGGATATGTATTATGACAACTCAAGGATTTATTTATGTGTCTAAAATTATAAGAAATCAACCAAATATAGGTCTTTAAGAGATTGATATCTCATTCTCAAATTCTATCTTTTTAAGTTTTTAGGTCTCTAGACCTAGTTGTTGCTCTAATAAGTCAATTTCTCAAAATAGATTTTATAGCACTTAAAAATTATATTTATAGTAGTCTTTTATAAATTTTAACATGTTTTAGACCTTACCCAAGTTTATAGAAATAAAATAAACCAAAAACTCATCTTACCTTATGCACAACTTTCTCAAAAATGGTCTTTTACAGGTGTACATAAAAACAATCCTCTATACCTATAATTTCAAACCTCTTTTCAACCCAATGATACTTGTACTAATTTATAAGATCTATTACCCAATTTCTCACAAAGTTTTAGACCTTATTGTTCAATTATTTGATTTTTAGAGGTGTTTTACTCATGAAATCCTTACTTTAGATTTACTCAAAATTTATGCAAGTCGATATATTGTCTAAGACTCTTGTCAACATTGATTCGACATGTGTTTGGTTTCTAAGACTAGTTTCTAACCCTTCAATAGCTCACTCATTTAACACCTTTAACACCTCACTCTTAAAATTTTATTTATTTCTAGTCCTGATCCTTAACGGTGTAAGGGCTTCTATAACTGACCTTTGACAACTAATATTTGAAAATATCACAAACCTATTATGCTCCAAATTGTAGACACCTAAAAGTGGCCACCAATAACCTCCAACCAAGATTTTGATCAATTTATAGTAAAGTGTACAATTTGGACTAAAAATACTAAAACACATTAAATTATTCAAATTTGTTATATATAAGTGCTGATTTTGGCCAGAGTATCATTAAATGAAGCAATGCAATTTATGAGATAACTAACTTTGATCAGATCATTTTGAGTCAAATGACATTTATGCACCTGGGTGCTCTAGATTGCTCTTTTCTACCAAATTTATTACATGAGAAATGTGCCTTTATTATTTTGTGTTGACAACATCCTAAATGGGATAATGATTCCAACATATCTAACATTATATCCTAATTCTAATCCAGTCAAATTTTGAGCTAATAATGACATTCTGACCAATTTGATTAATTTTTGCACCAATGGCCAAGATTTTCACCAAAATTTAATAATCATGTTTAAGGCTAATTAATTTGAATCAAGAGCCTAATTAAGAATTCCATGGAGCTTGTTGAATATTTCTTTTTGGAAATTGATTATGAGTTTTTGTTTCATTAAGTGACATCATTTCTTGGGAAGACATCCCTAGGCTGTAAATGCATAAAATATCTCATTAAGACCTCCCATGCCTCATTAATTCCTCCCATGCCTCTTTAATTCTCCTCTATCTCAAGTATTTATGAGGGAATTTATTGAATTTGACCTCCAAAATTGAATAGATTCTTAGCCACAGATCTTCATCTTGAGATGGATGGTTCAGGTTCATTCTGATCATTTTACAAAATCTATAAATAGGAGGCCTTGCCTATTGATTTTTAAGCTCTCTTGGTGTAAATTTATAATGAAAAAATAATTTAAAAGCCATTTCAATTAGTGTTATTATGCCAAAATATTAATCCAAATCCATCACAATCCAAAGGTGCCCAGAGGAGATGAATATAGCCACACTCCACTGATGAAGATCTCTTGAAGCACAAGCCAAACAATCCAAAGAAGGAGCCTTTCAGAGCAATCAAAGATTTGGTAAGAAATTTGTATTTTGTGTTCATATTTCTCATTTCTTTCCATTTCTAGTTGTGTTTTCAAATAGTTTTTCCTCACTAAGCTCCCCCAAGTGATTAGGCCTCGAGATGGTATGCTAGTTAGTGTGTTTCTTTCATTTTGTTTTCAGTTTGGAACTAACATGATACTAACCATCATCGCTTGAGTCAAATTCCTAGTATACATAATAACACACCTGATGCGACCTAGCATCATAAATTTGGTTAAATAATACCTACAAGTAACTTAATAACCACTTTCATGCAATATCTTGGAGTGTGGGAGTAAAGAGAGTGAAAATTTGAACAAAAACACATTTTTTTAGAATCCACTATTTTGTCACTATGGAGTCACAGGTTTGTCCTCTAGACCCCAATCCCACCATGGAGATAGTCATAGCTTTGTCATTCCAAGTTATGATATTATGTTTTAACTATTTTTGGCTTAACATTTGTCTCTATTTTAGGTCTAATAGTGATATTGTAATCCTGTTATTCACTAATAGTGATATTGCAATCCCATTATTCAATAGTAGTGATATTGAAATCTCATGACTTCCAAGTATGATATTGCAATACCAATATTTTCTAACAACAATATTATCGATCTGAGTTATGGTATTGTATCTAAACCTCTAATGATTAACCTATACTATTAGGGTTAAGTGAAAGTACTATTACTCTCTCAGTTACAAGATTGTGAACCCAAATAGCAATTTTGCCTAATCAAGTAGTGATATTGTGGATTTTGACTTGAATAGCAAGATTGTGGACCCAAATTGCAATATTGTGAACTCAAATAGTGGGATTATGGACATGACTTGTGGGATTATTAACTTGAATAGCATGATTATTGGATTGAGTAATGATATTGTGTTTTATATTAATATAACCCAAGTAGCAATATTCCCTGTCTGAGTCATGGTTTTGTAGAGTCATGGGATTTCACTATGGAGTAGCAAGAGTGCACTATGTGAAAAACCTGAGAGATCATTTTACAAAAGTTATTTGCTCAATCTCATAAGTAATTTGAAGCAGGCAGTCATAATCTTGTTTTTTCATGTTGAAAGGCTAATTTGAATGTTAATTTGGGTGTTTTTAACTAATCATACACTTCAATTTGGGGTTTAAAAAAAACTTGGTTAAAATCATGCACATTTCAAATTTGATCTAGAATGAACATGCTAGTTTTCACACATTTGGTATTTAGTGCCTAAAATGAATTTAGCATCCTAAGTTTTGAGCACTTCAAACTTTGGGCTTAAAATGATCTTAGGTGCTTATTAATTCATATAGTCTTTTTGGTGCAATATTTTCTATTTTTTCACTTAAATCTAAGGGCCTGGTAATGAACCTAATCAAACACTTTCAATTTGGTGCAATGAAATTAACCTCACTTCAATTGTTTGGAAAACTTTCTTATTGATTGTGTTTTTTAACAAAAAGAGATGTGCATGTATAATCTGCCCCATCCACTGTAAGGAACTCAGGTGACCAAAAACACAATCTCAATGCACTTTGAGCCTAGTCCAAGGTATAAAAAGAATGTCGCATGAATCCCTCCCCAATAACTCACATAGTATTGGGTGATCTTGTGGTGACCATAAAGTATTTATATTTTTGTCATTTATTTCATTACATCTTGTCTTGTGAGGGGGACTTCATTACCTTTCATGAGTTCTTTAGGAAAGCTTTAAACTAGGGTTTCATCTCTTGACATCATCCTCAACTCCTCTCTAGGGGAGGGTATATAAATTGGGATCACCCTACTAGGACTGATGGTTTGAGTGGTTAAACTATCTCCTATCATTGGGGATAAGCTTGAGACATATGAACACATTAAACATCACACTATACTAAGAAAGCGATGGATGTAGTGGTTGTAAAAAGGGCTAAACCTTTTTACAACAAGCCAAGTATCTTAGACCCAATTGATGTGTTGCTTCTCTTGCATGTTGATGTGAAAGTCTTATGCATGAGATCCATCTATAAATTCTCAAAAACTTTCTAGTTTAGTTAACCCTACTTTGCCATACCTTGTTAGTTTAGGATTTAAGACGATTAGTTAGTTAAATTCTCTTTGTCTTAGATTACTTGGTTTTTGTGTGGAGTCAAATTTTGGTGTTAACAAAAATGACATAATCAAACACATTGTCCCCAAATTTCTTTGAACAATGAGGTGTTATGTTTCCCAACTAAAAAAAAAGTTTAAAATCTAATCATACACATTGTGTCATATCTTCCAATTTGGCATAGTTATGCTACCCTTTTAAGTCTAGACCTTTTGCCACTTTTTTGTTTAAGTCCCTCATTGATAGTTTAAATTCAAAATTAGAATCTTCTAAGTTTTAAAGGTTGATATGTTAAATTGGGTTCACCACTTCACTTATTTTAACTTGAGTTCAATTCCTAATTTGAATTGAGGTTTGTTTTTAGACTCAACATCATTATCATCATTTGCTAGGACTCAAGTCATCTTACTTATCACTCACACTTTGAGTTCTAGGCTATATTTTGTACTACTCATCTTATTTCACGTTGTCTCCTAGATCCATTTGCTAACACATTTTTTTCTTAGAAATTTTGTCACAACTTTATGTGTGGGTATCATTTGAGTTGAGGAGGGTAGTATGATGCTAAAATCATGTTAAAACCATTTTTTCCTTAGAGTCTTGAAGTAAGCATTTTACCATACCTTTTGAGTATTTTACATTGTTACACTGCTCAAAATTATTTTGAAACTTATTTCATAGCCTTTCTATGTAGAGGCCAAGTTATTCCAAATTTATAACCATTTTAATTTTTCTTTGAGATACTTCATCTAGCATGGTTACATTGTTCACCTTTGCCTAGCTTATAAATTAAAAAAAATTGGGAGAAAATAAACTATCCCCAAGTACCTTTTGCTTCATACCTAATACTTTTTGATCAAGTTTATGTCTAAGAGTCAAATGCCTAGTTTTTATTGGAAGTGTTTCAAATATGTTAGATTAAATATCTCATCTCTTAAAAGTCTAGCTTTTGACGTTGTTTGGCCAAAAGTCCTAGCACATGTTTTGTTTGAGCTTAAATTTCAATGCCACATTTGGACAAAAGACCTAAAAACTTTTGTTTTTCATAGATTAGATTGATTTGAAACACTTTAACCTGGAATTTAGTATCTTGAATTAAGATCCTTTTACTTGACCTTTTTGTGTGAGATGTGTAATGTTAGACACTTGATGTTAGATTTTTTTATCACAAGTCATTGCATCAACCCTTTTTGGATGTACATATCCATCTTTTTGACCAAGTTAGACCAAGTTAGAACCTCTTTTTTTTAGACATCTTATTTTTAGAGTTTATAGAACTCTATTTCCTTTTTTTAGTGAAACATTTACTATGGTTCCCAACATGTATTCCTACACTCATAGTGGCCTCATGTACATTCTAAGATTTAGTAATGTGGCCACACAAAAACAAATGGTTTAAGATCCTTATGTGGATAATGTTGCTTATGATATATATCTTTATCCATCTTATAACACTCAAACATGGGCACAAAACCAAGACCCATTGGCTCATTATTTGGTTAACACACCTCCTTACTCAGAGCAGGATCAAGAACAGATAGATCATTATTTAGCTTCGGTACCTATAGTTGAGGAATTCATTCCTCAATAATCATACTATGTTAATGTGTCATCCACATATAATATTTATCTCTTTGAGTATCACTTATTGGAAAATAAGGATGAAATTTTGGTTAGAGCTATAGAATTAGGGGTTGAATTTTCAGTAGACTTCCCCCACAAGAATTTGTTAAGTCTTTTAGGAATTCCTCATAACATAATTTATAGTCAATAGGATTCTTACAAAAATCCATTAGTTCTAGTCTAAATGACACATCAGGACCCTAATATGCTTGTCAAAGGTAAGGACACCAGGGAAGATCACTTTATACAAATGTAAACAACATACCAAATGTAATTAAGCCTAGTGTGCAATTTTAATCAAATGACTATGTCAAGTAAACCTCTCATAGATTCAGTTCCTTCAACAAGAGTGATAATAGAGTTGACTAGTCAAGACAATTAGGGTGTAGACCCCTTCACATAAAAAAATTTAGTTAATAACTTGTTTCATATACCAACCATCGAAGAAGTGTCTTCTATTTTATGTAGAAAATTGCACAAAATATAGTGGACAATACATAGGCAACATCCAATCCAAACCAAAGTGGTGTAAGTACATAAATAACTAATATAAAAACTAGTGTACCTTTAGTTAACACCATGAATGGTTCTTTTAATTAGGAATTAGGATTTTATACATCCCAACCTTAACCAACTACTTATTCAAGTGCTCAACCCATAGGATCAGGTAGTCAACCAATGACCAATGCCATGCCTCCACAATAAAACATGATGAATATTACTCAATAAGTAATGATTAATATGTCAAAATAGAAAGCATAATCAAAAATATTGATACAATAGAAGTAGAACATATTGCCACCTCAATAGGGGGCAGCCAATGTTCTACCTCATCGAGTGGTAACAAACATACCTCTTTCTTTGTAGACCAATGTGCCAATTCAAATCCAAATGATGTCTAATAAACAACATATGAATATCAATCAACAAAAAATGTTGAATCTCTAACATGTGTTCACTTTTCAAGAAGGATTAATGTAACCTAGAAGTTCCCATGTTCCTTAAGTACCAATTAGGCAACCTTTGCATTTAGTGTAGAATGTGCCACTAATTCAATGATAGGGTCTTGGTTCAAAAGTACCCCCTCAAAAACCAGGTTTTATTAGTTAGAAATAGGTCCCTATTCAACCCCAATAGGCATAATATATCCACATCCATCCATCCCAACCTCAAAATACCCAAACTCAGACCTACTTACCTAACCCAAACTAGAATATCACACCATAGTATGTGCAATTCCAACAAGCAAACCCAAACCATGCATGCGTATTATTGGTCCATTCCCAAACTAAAATAATGTAGCCTAATAAATACCTCTATCATACCCTAGTCAAAGTTTTCTACTTGTGACCACCCAACCATCCACCTAAGCCAATATTCCCTCTAGTTTCCTTGCCTAAGAACTGCAATAGATGAAGGCTACAATTACTACCATCCAAGCTGGGAAATAGACTAAAATGTTTAAGTTTGATGATGTGTGTTATTATCCCTTTAACATGGATTACTTTAAAATAGTATTTCCTTTAGGATATGAACCATCAAAATTTGAAAAATATAAGGGGAAAGGTGACCCCAAGGCTAATTTAATAGATTTCTTTATTGCATTCTAGCTAGTGGCATATAATGACATATACCTTTTGTTTTTGTTCCCAAGAAGTATATAAGGACAAGCCGTGGACTGGTTTTTAAATTTTCCCAAGAATTTAGTAGTCGATTTTAATGATCTTTTAGACAAGTTTATGCAACACTTTTCATACAATCTCAAACATGAGATTTATTTAGTCGACTTGATGCAAGCCAAATAAAAGGTTGGTGAGAGTTTTGAAAGTTATCAACAGTGATAGAGATCCATTTCAAGCCAATTCACCCATAGTTTACCAAATAAATAATTAGCCATTGTATTTACTTAAAAATTACATAGTGAGATATCCTATCATTTTAAACTATAGTGTGTGCATACCTTTAAGGAGATCATTAACAAAGGTTTTTTGATTGAGTGATCCCTTATTAAAAAATTGATCATTAAAATTACCTTTTAAAATTAGAATCAAGCTGTTAAACCAATAAATGGCCAACACCAGCATCCAGTCCAAGCACAAGCATCACAATTGGCATAGGCCAATAGCAATGATAGACCAAAGCAATTTAACTACAACTAAAATGTTATTGGAAATGAAGTAACAAAGTCACACCATGTCCAAATAGTAGAAAAAATATCTTCTCAACCCATGTAGCATATTCAAATTATTCCTAACCCATAACCTTTTCAGCCAATGTAGTAAGCACAATAGCCTAGACCTACGCAAAAAATGTAGCAACCTTTGCCATTACCAGCTCCTCCTTTAAGGAGAATAATGCCTACTCATCATGTTTTTAGTGACCTTGGAGAGCCTATTGAATATGTGTTTTGTAAGCTCATTGATGATAATATAATTAGTTGGCTTATATCAAAACATTATCCTTAGGGCATCCCTTATCCTAATTGGTACCACTAAAATGAATTATATGAATATCATCAGGTTAGTGGACACAATTTGTGCTATTATGTGCAAATTAAACATTTGATTCAAAATATGTTAGAAAATGGGGAGATGACATTGGATGGTGGTGATTCCACTTCTAATAAGACCCTTGGTATCTATCAAAACCCCTTTTCCCAACATAATAACTAGCCACAACAACAATAATGGCCAATACAACACCAACAACAACAGTTTCAACAACCTAGCCCAAACCAACATAATTAATAGAATCATCAACAACATAACCAATAGAATTTAACTAATGGGCAAAACTAAGGGCAAAATGGAAACAACCAACATACCTACCATGCAGTTGCACATGAATATGATAAATTTGTAGGTCATATTGCAAGAGGTCATGTTAACACCATCTCCATTAATCCAATACCAAATACTAATCAATCAAGACCTTTGCTAAATAATTTCAATCCATCAATTCACTTTGATAATCCTTTTTTGACCTAGGACCATATATAGGTATATTAACAAGTAGGGATTACTAATTTTAGACCCTATATAGATAACTCATCATTGCCTCATGACCATGCACAAGTGCACCAACAACTGAGATTTATCCTATTTGTTCCCCCACCATCATTGTCATTTATTAGTAATCATGTCTTGTGTTTAATCTTGATTGTGTATTCAAAACTTGAAAGTTGAAGATTACCATTCCAGGCCCACAACCATCTGCCACTTCATCCATCACCAAACTAGTCGTTTAACCCTAAAACAAGGCATTTTACACTAATCAAGAGAAGAAGTTTGACATTGTGGAACAATTGAGAAAGATGCTAGCACAAATCTCTATTTTAGATTTGTTTCATATGTCAACAATCCATAATGATATTTTGAATAAGTTCCTTAGCCAATCCACTATTTCAAGTGACATATCTCCTAACAAATTTTAAGCTTTGGTTGGACACCTAGCTCCAACCCAATAAGTCACTTTTAATCAAAGTGATATGTCATCCCTTGGCTCATTATATAATAATCTTTTATACATTGAAGTTTACATAAAGCAACACAAAGTGAAACATGTCTTTATAGACAATGGATCATGTTTAAACATAGTGTCTCTAAATCTCATCAAGATTCTTAGGTACACTATGGTAGATCTTCAAGCAAAGACCACAACCATCAAAACCTATGACAATGAGGAACAAAAATCATAAGGCACATTTATTTACTAGTTATCCTAGGCCCTTGACATATGATACACTTTATCATGTGCTAGATCTTGATTTTTTATATAATATGCTTTTGGGTAGACCTTGGTTACATGAAATTTGTGAAATCTCATTGACATTACACCAATATATCAAGTTCTCCTATTAGGGATGGAAGTTTTTTTATTAGGAGATTTGCATCCATATGAGCACTACAAACACGTAGAGGCCAAATTTAAGATTTATAACTATCATTTTAGCATGAATCTAGTAGTAAAGAAGGATAAAGGGAAGGGCATACTCCTTGATTCACCAAAGGACAAATGCATTGATCCTAATACTCTTGATTTCCTTTCTCACATGTTTCCTCCTAAGATATCCAATCATTATACCATCTTGTCAAATGGCCCATGAGAGTATTTAACCCATGATACCTTCTATATTGCAAACATTCCATAGAACCTAAAGTCCTTTAACAAACTTAAGGCTAAGCCACTTTACTAGAATGGAAACAAAAGGGAAAATGTAAAGGACCTATCATGTTTATACTAACATCTGGCCTAGATTAAGACCCTCTTGAAGGGGACAAATCATGGTTGTGCAATGACAAGTAAGCCAATTATTATGAAAATGCAAAATATCATATTCCCAATAGGATCATGAAGAATCATGACTATGAAGGAAGAAACCTCAGACTAAACCAACAAGGAAATCTTAAGCCAATTTTTATGACCAAATATAAAGGACCCTATAGACTTGGATTTAAACTACCTAGGGGTGACCTAATATACCTTACTCATGTTCCATCACCATCAACTAATGATGAGGATGCCGATAGTGAAGTAGAATCTGATCATAGCCCTTTTGACGACCTAGTTGAGATCAATCTATTTGATACTCATTCCATTTGTACCCTTAGACCAGTCATTTATCACAACCCACTGCCATTTTATTATCCCTAGATGATAGATTGGGATGAACAAGAATGTTTATTGATGAGTTATAAAATGATGAGGCTTTCTTTGATTTTCTTGGCCTTAGAGACAATGTTCCATTGGGGGACCATAAATCAGGGTTCTCAATCAAGTTGGATCCTAAAGCCTATTTTGGAGATCGGGTGAACACCCTTAGCTAAAAGAAAACAATTAAAACATTGAGGTCACAAAGTGAAAACCTCTTTGAGGTGCTTTCTAACTAGGGTAAAGTAAAGAAAAAGGCCAATCTAGTGGTGAAAACCTATTTCAGGTTTCATTAGATGGGGGTGTTCAACCTTATTCAACCATAGCTCAGGAGACCACCAATGATGAACTTATCTATGAGTCTGAGTTTAGTTTTGAAGAATAATAAGCTTTTAATCAGATCCTTCAGGATTTTTCAATAGTTTGTATCATGTGACCAAACCTCCCATTAAGGGAATCTAATTCATCATGCTTAGGGGAACTCAAAGAGCCACTCCTAGCAGGGGACTCTAATGTTGCTAGTCAGTTTAGATCATTGCCCACTATCCTTGAAGAAGGTTCAAGCTTTCTAGTGGAAGATACAACAAAGATTAACATCAAGTCTCTAGATGACCTAAAGTGGATCTAGCTAGGCACATCCCTTACTGAGAAGGAACGTGAAGTCATTAAAACCCTTTTAAGGGAGTTTGTTGATATTTTTGTATGGGCATATTCTAACATGCCAGGGTTGGACCCTACCTTGGTTCTGTACCATCTTATGGTTAATACTAATGTCAAACTAGTAAAAAAAAAGTTCTGTAAAATACATCCTCACATTGTTGTATTAGTGAAGAAAGAGTTAGAAAAACTCTTAGAAACAAGATGTATCTGATTGATCGACTATTTAGAGTGGATCTCCAATGTGGTGCCAGTTAACAAAAAGCCTGAAGGAATTAGAATCTATACTAAATTTTGTGATATAAACAAGTATTGACCTAAGGATGACTTTCCATTACCAAACATTGACATGATCATTGACTCCACAGTGGGCTATGAAATGATTTCATTAATGAACAACTTTTTAAGGTATAACCAGATTAAGATAACACTAGAAGACCAACACAAAACAACATTCACCACTCCATGATGAACATTTTGTTATCAGGTTATGCCATTTATTCTTAAAAATATAGGGTCCACCAATTAATGAGCCATGACTATCATATTTCATGATATGATGTATGACATTATTAAAGATTATGTCGATGACATTTTTTGCAAATCAAAGACCAAGGCCGGTCATCCAATAGTGTTATGTAGATTATTTGAAGACTATGTGAGTACAAAGTTTGACATAATCCTAAGAAGTGTGTATTTGGATTCACTTCAAGAAAATTGGTTGGATTCATTGTGTCTCATCGAGGCATTGATGTTTGTCTATTCAAAGTCCAAGTCATAACATAGATGAAAGCACTGACTAATTTTAAAGTAACTCCATAGTATGTAGGGCAAGATCCAGTCCATCCAATGCTTCATATCATAACTAGATAAAAATATCATCTTTTTATGTATATTTTAAATAAGGGAGTCACTTTTCACTAGGATGATCACTACCAGATATATTTTTAGCAGCTAAAGGACTATCTAGTAAATCCACCTATTTTGTTGCCTCTTATGTTGGGAAAGCCATTCTTGTTGTAATTATCAGCTACTGATAATGCCTTGGGGGCACTTTTTGCACAGCACAATGATAATGGAAAGGAGCATGTCATGTACTATTTAAGCTATACATTGGTCACATATTAACATAATTATATACCCATAAAAAAATCTTATTTAGTCATGGTCTTTACAACTCAAAAACTATGCCATTACATGTTAAACAATAAGACCATGGTTATTTCAAAAGTATATCCACTCAAGTATCTACTATCTAAAACAAATTTACATGGCTTCATGGCTAGATAAATGATTCTTATAAGTGAGTTTGAAATCGAGTATGTCAACCAAAAATCCATTAAGGGGCAAGTTCTTGTAGATCAACTTGTTGAAGCACCCATTGTTGATATAAAGCTACTCACACCTCTTGAGGAGCAACACTAGAAAATATATTTTTATGTATCATTTATTACACATAGATTAGGGGAAAACCTTTTATTTATTACACCACAAGGGGATCTAATCCCTAAATCATTTAGGATCAACTTTCCTTGTATCAACAACATGACCAAATATTAAACACTTATTGTAAGGATTTGCCAAGTGATACAATGGAAAATGTCTCATATTAATGTTTATGGTGATTTTCAACTAATCATCAATCAAGCTATAGACAATTTTAGACCTAGGATGATTAGCTGGTTCCACATAAGGTTGTGGTTGACTCTCTCAAGTAGTAGATTGTCGACATTTAGTTTGATCATATACCAAGGAAAAGAAATAAAACCACATATTTTATGGCCATTATTGGATCTCTGACTTGACAAATAGACAAAACTAAAGAGTATTAGTTCCTTGTCAAGAATTTGTTACCACTAGTTCATGAACCTTCAACCATCATGATGATTTGTGATATTGTTAGTCCTAGCTCTATCTAGTACTCAGACCTCTAAAATTACCTCCATGACCAAATTATGCCACCTGAACTATCTCGAAAGCAATCCAAATCCTTTATCCACCAAACCACTTGCTATACCTTACTTGGATCAACCCTTTACCATCATAGTTTTGATGGAACTCTACTTTGTTGTTTAACTTTTGCAGAATCTACACTAGCATTATAGGAAGTTCACAAAGGAGTATGTAAAGCCCACACCAACAGGGTAGTCCTATCCAAAAAACTCTTACATAATAGTTATTATTGGCTCATAATGGATTTAGATGCAATTACATATGTAAATAAGTGTGACAAGTGTCAATGGTATGCCAATGTGATTCATGCCCTGACTAAGACTCTAAAACCAATTTGACACCGTGGGCATTTACTACATGGGGCCTTGACCTCATTAGGAAGATCAATCCCACCCCATCCAATAGCTATAAACATATCCTTACCATTACCAAATATTTCACTAAGTGGGTTGAAGCTATGCCCCTCACTTATGTGACTGGAAACCAAATTTCCAAGTTCATTTTCAACCATCTCATTTTTCATTATGGTATCCCTTCTAACATTATATCTGATAATAGAGGATCATTCAAAACAAGGATGTCAAAAATATATGTGACAAATACATCATCACACAACACTTTCTATGGAATATTACCCTCAAGGTAATGGTCATGATGAAGCATCAAACAAAAACATTGTTAACATTCTAAAAAAGATTATCAATGATGGCAGTCATGATTGGTACCTTCAAATATTTTGTGCCCTTTGGGCATACCATACCAATCACCATACACCCATATGAGCCACTCCATATTCAATTATTTATGGTACTAAAGCCATTCTTCCCATTGAGGTTGAGTTGCCATCTCTACACATCTATTTCAAACATGTCTTAAATGACAATGACTATCAAGTAGCTTGCCTGTAAGAACTAGAGTTACTTGATGAGAAATGCATGGATGTGGTGAAGAATCTACAAGCCTATCAAAATAAACTTCAAGGCCACTACAATTAGTGTGTAAAACACGTATAATTTGAGCTTGGTGATCTTATCTTTAAATAAAACCAAAAGAATACCACGATTGAAAAGAAGCATAAAGACAAGTTCAAACCCAATTGGGTTGGTCCTTTCATTATTACAAAAAAATATGGAATAGGAGAATATAGGCTTGCCAAACCAAATGAACATGAATTTGATGAGCCAATAAACATTATTCACCTCAAGCAGTACTACGCTTGAGTGACTTGGTTTATTGTCTATAAGGACCATTTCAAGTTATATCATTTTATCAATCTTATTTGTACTTTACTATTTTACCATCCTATCATCCTACCAACCTATCACTTTTTCCTATCATGTATCCATTCTATAGTACCTTTCACATCAACCAAGTTGTTTTATTCCACCCTACCTAGCCTTATGACCTTGGTTCCATTTCATTTGGTTCCATTCATAGTTAGAAACAAGATTCAAATTCAGTTTCAATAGGTGTTTTACACATTCTAGATAGAGCCAGTATTTTGAAGTAGTAAGACAATAGTTTGATAGTTTCATCCTTCATTTCTTGTTCCATTATTTATACCAAGTGTGCCTGATTATAACCACCTATGGGCAAATCAGTGTCTCACTAGTCTTTCTACTAATTATAAACACCTATGGGAAAATTAGTATCATTGACCTATGCCATTATTTCTTAAGTTATAACCACCTGTGGACAAACTAGGGGAAATATTTGTTTATCATACCTCAACATACAAAATAGCCATTTCCTATGTTGTACTATGCCTTTATACTAACTATGCTTATTTTATTTGAATTGGCTGCTACACTAATCAAATTCCTCTATTGTAAGGTAAAACTACAGTGATTTGAGGTCCTATCCTGGGACTATGTAGACAGTGCTCTATACTTATTTAGGTCATGTCATTCAACCTTTTAGCCATGATCTCACCATTTTTTGAGCAACCTAAGCCATATTCTCACCATTTTGTGAGTAACCTAAGCCATGCTCTCATTATTTTATGAGCAACCTAAGTCATGCTCTCACCATTTTGTGAGAAACCTATGCTCTCACCATTTTATAAGTAACATAAGCCATGCTCTCACCATTTTTTGAACGACCTAAGTCACACTCTCACCATTTTGTGAACAACCTAAGCCATGCTCTCACTATTTTTTGAGAAACCTAAGCCATTCTCTCACCATTTTGTGAGTAACCTAAGCCATGCTCTCACTATTTTGTGAGCATATTAAGAAATGCTCTTGTTATTTTATGATCTTGGACCATTTAGTATCTCATCATGCTCGACTGAGTGAAGATACTCAAAAATTCTAAAAACATTTGTAAACTCATTATAAAAAAACAAAAACATTGACCACTTATTTTACTTAAATATTTTAGGAACACTTACAAGTCATAAACAAATCACTTGTCACTTAGTTTCCCCATATTTTTTGACCTATTCTCCCATGCACTTATCATTTTACAAGACCATTCTTATTCTTCTATCACATCCATTATGTTTGTTTTTTATCAGTTATCATTTTCTTCCTATTTATTAAGAGAACTACATTCAACCTAAAGTTTTTGTTGGATATTATGTCCATGGCACTATGTAGGTAGCATCCACTTACCTAACATTTATGGAGATAGCTCGACCACCCCCTTCCTTTTCTTATATTCACATAGTCGTATTTGTTTGCTAAGTTATCGCCTATTTTCTAGGGGCAATGTTCATCATGTAGGTTTAAGTCATGTTGTTTATACTAATCCTAGGACTAACTATTATTTGTTATTTATTTATTTTACTTTTTTATTTATTATTTGTGTCCCTATTTGTTTGATTTTAGCACTATTTCCTTTATTTAGTCTAGGTACATCCATTAGGTGATTCCTTGTGCATCTATACTTAAATCAATCCATATTCATACATCTATATTTTCATCATGGTTTTTATTATTGGTGCATTATTTTCCCTTAAATATTGGATCTTAGGGGTTAGTCCTTATGCATTTTTTGGCCCATTCCTCATGATGTTATATCATGATGCCTATCGTATAGTGATACAACAAAAATTAGCTTTAATAAGTCTACTCAGCAAGGTGGTACCAACATCTCCTCATCATCAACGTCCCAATTCAATTCCAATCATATCCCAAATAGATTAATTACATAGTGAAATAATTTCAAACTTTGTTAGATCAAATGAGCATCACCCTACTAGTAAGTTGTTCCAATTCATCATTACCTTCTGTATCAAGTTACCCACATCATATTTTCCATCATCAGCCAATCAATCATGTTTGCAAGAATCAGGGTCTAATGATTATAACTGCCTATGGGAAAATCATTGTACATCATCCTACCTACATTTCTCAATGATTCTAACTATGTTTGGGCAAATCATTGTGTACTCACTAAATTTAATTTTTTTCCCAAACAAGGGCATGTTTTTATCTTATTTGTCTACCTTAATTAAGGTAGCTCCATCTTATTAATGATTATAATTGCATTTGGGTAAATCATTGTGTTATCATACCACATTACCACTATTAGGGTATAATGCTTATAACCACCTTTAAGCAAACCATTGTGTACTATCCCAATTACATTCTCAATGATTTTGATTACTTTTTCAAAATCATTGTGTTCTCACCTCATCATCTTCCTTTATTTGGTCCCTTCATTTCACTTCTTTATTTTTGAGGAATCATTTTCCAACCTACTTGTACCAATTGTTCCCTCGAGGGGGCATCATAAAACTCATCCATTTCCATTGAAGTTGTAGGCATGCAGGACCTTTTCATTTTTTGAGAAGATGTTACTGTGCCTATAACTTGCAATGTCTTCCTAAACAAGGGAAAATTGTAGAAACTTAAAAGTGCCCACCAATAACCTCTAACTAGGCTTTTGATCAATTTCTAGTAAAGTAAATAATTTGGGCTAAAAACACTAAAACACATTAAATGATTCAAATTTGTTATTTACAAGTTCCAATTTTGGCTAGAGTATCATTAAATGAGGCAATGCAATTTATGAGACAACTAACTTTGATCAGATCATTTTGAGTCAAAATGACATTTATATACCTGGGTGCTCTAGGTTGCTCTTTTATACCAAATTTATTTTACGAGACATGTGCCTTTATTATTTTATTTTGGAAACATACTAAATGGAATAATGGTTCCAACACATCTAACATTGCATCCTAATTCCAATCTAGCCAAAATTTAAGCTAATAATATTCTAAATAATTTGATTAATTTTTGCACTAATGGCTAAGATTTGCACCAAAATTGACTAATCATGTTTAAGGCTAATTAATCTGAATCAAGAGCCTAATTAAAAAGTCCATAGAACTTGTTGAATTTTTTTTTGGAAATGGATTATGAGTTTTTCCATCATCAAGTGACATCATTTCTTGGGAAGACATCCCTAGGCCATAAATGCATAAAATATCTCATTAAGCCTTCCCATGCCTCATTAATGCCTCCTATGCCTCTTTAATTCCCCTCTATCCCAAATATTTATGAGGGAATTTATTGACTTTTGCCTCCAAAATTGAATGGATTTTTAGCCACACATCTTTATCTTGAGATGGATGGCTCAGGTTCATTATGATCATTTTGTAAAATATATAAATAGGAGACCTTGCCTGATGATTTTTAAGCTTTCTTGGTGTAAACTTATAATGCACAAATAATTAAAAATCCATTGCAATTATTGTTATTATGCCTAAATATTGAGCCAAAGCCATCAAAAGTCAAAGGTGTCAAGAGGAGATGAAGATAACCACACTCCATTGATGAAGATCTCTTGAAGCACAAACTAAACAAGACAAATAAGGTTATTTTTGGAGAAATCAAGGATTTGGTTATAAATTTATGTTTTATGTTCATATTTATCATTTATTTCCATTTCTATTTGTGTTTTCAAATGGTTTTTCCTTATTAAGCTCCTCTAGTGACTAGGCCTAGAGATGTTATGCTAGTTAGTGTGTTTATTTCATTTTGGAAATAAAATTATACTAACCATCCTCTCTTCATTCAAATTCTTAATCTACACAAATCACCTTAAACACTTGCAACTTTTTGGCATTGAACAAGCAACTTCTTGAGCTCCAATTGCCATTTCTACCTCTAGGACCTCCACCTAAAAATATATCACTTTTATCATGTATAGATAGTCAAATTAAATTTTATCACATTACGAAAATGTTCAAATCCACCCAGAAGTGCATTTTCACTACCATTCAGGAGCACGAGAACACTGACAACAAATGTTGTTAAAGTTTAAGTTGTGGTTACAAAACTATTATTTTGATGCTTCCTAACCAAGAAATAACACTAAAAAAACCTATGGAGGGGAAAATAACATATATTAATAGTTTTTTGGCCTCCTATTAGTCCCGATTGACAAACCCACTGCCCATTTTAGCCTAAAAAATGCCCTTCCCAATACAAGAAAAATGTAATTTTTAGCCTAAGTTTAAACACACATAAAAAAATATGTAAGTCATTTTCACGAACCATTATATCCATGTCATACATATTTAATCCATATAATCACACCCTAGAACACTTACTTATAACATTTGAGAGCAATCTATTAGACAAGTTACAGTGATGGGTCTAAAAATGCAACTTTTTGGCATTGAGCAATCAACTTCTTAAGCTCGAACTGCCATTTCTACCTATAGAACTTCCAACTAAGAATATTTCACTTAAATAATATCCATATAAGAAAATTACATGTTATCACACCTACATGATGTTTATATCCACTCATAATTACATTTTCACTACCATTTAGGAGTGCATAAATACTGATAATAAATGTTGTCAAAGTTTAAGTTGTGGTTACAATTTTTTTGTTCTGATACTTCCTAATAAAAAATGATATTAAAAAAAAATTATAATGGGGTGTATAACATATAATAATATGTTATTGGCCTCCCATAATTCCTAATAAACAAACCCACCACCCATTCTGACCTCAAGAATGCCCTTCCCAAAATTAAAAAAATGCAAATTTTTAGCCTAAGTTCAAACATGCATAAAATAAAACTTGTAAGTCATTTTAATGAAATTTAAAATAATTAAAATACATATTTAACCCCTATAATCACACCCTATATCACTCCAATATAAACTTTGAGATAAATCCATTGGACAAGTTGTATTGATGTGTCAAAAAATGTAACTTTTTGGCATTGAACAAATAACTTCTTGAGCTCCAACTGCCATTTCTACCTTCAGGACCTCCACTTGAGAATATACCACTTTGATCTTGTATATATAGGAAAAATACATGTTATCACACTTCCATGACTTTCAAATCCATCCAGAAGTGCATTTTCAATACCATTTAGGAGCAAAAACATTGACAATAAATGTTGTCAAAGTTTAAGTTGTGGTTACAAAATTATGGTTTTGATGCTTCCTGATTGAAAAATGAAATTAAAAATACATTTTAGGAGTGTATAATTTCTATGAATTTGTTTTTTTCCTCCCATAAATCTCGATTGACAAACCCACCACCCATTCTAACCTTAAGAACACCCTTCCTAATACAAGAAAAATGCAATTTTAAAGCCTAAGTTCAAACACACGTAAAACAAAACCTATAAGTCATTTATATGAACCATAAAATCACTCCCATGATTTTTTAATCGAATATAATTTTACCTTGGATCAATCAGGTGGAACCTTCAATATCAATCCATTGGACAAGTTGTAGTGATGGCTCTAAAAATGTAACTTTTTGGCATTAAACAAGCAACTTTCTAAGCTCTAACTACCATTTCTACCTCTAAGACATCCACCTAAGAATATGTCATTTAAATAATGTATATATATGAAAATTATATGTTATCACATTTCCATAATTTTCAAATCCACTTGAAAGTGTATTTTCACTATCGTTTAGGAGTGCAGAAACACTGATAATAAATGTTGTCAAAGTTTAACTTATGGTCATAAAATAGTTGTTTTGATGCATTCTAACTAAAAAATAACATTTAAAACATGTCCAAGGGGAGGATAATGTCTAGGAATAGGTTTTTGACCTCTCATCATGGCCAATCAACAAACCCACCACCCATTCTGGCTTCAAGAACCTAATACAAGAAAAATGTAATTTTTATCCTAAGTTTAAACACGTGTAAAATAAAACTTGTAAGTCATTTATATGAGCCATAAGATCCATCCAATACCTCTTAATCCCTCTAATCTCACCCTAGATCACTCAGGTGGAACCTTTAATAGCAATCTGTTGGACAAGTTACAGTGACACTTTTGGCATTGAACAAACAACTTTTTGAGCTCTAATTGCCATTTATGCCTCTAAGACCTCCACTTGAGAATATATAAATTATATCACATATAAATAGGAAAATTAAATTTTATCACACTACCATGACATTCAAATCCACCCATAAGTGCATTTTCACTATCATTTAGGAGCATGGAAACACTAACAACAAATGTTGTCAAAGTTTAAGTTATGGTTGAAAAACTATGGTTTGAATGCTTCTTGATTGAAAATGACACTTCCAACACATATAGGGGGTAGATAAAATATATTATTGGGTTTTTGTCCTCCCATAAACTTAATCAACAAACCCACCACCCATTTCAGCCTCAAGAACACCCTTTCCAATACAAGAAAAATGATTTTTTTTAGCTTAAGTTCAAACATGCATAAAATGAAACCTATAAGTCATTTACATGAACCATCAGATCCATCCCATGCCTATTTAAGCCCTATAATTATACCCTAAATCATTTAGGTATAACCTTTGAGATAAATCCATTGGACAAGTTATAGTGATAGATCCAAAAATGTAATTTTTTGGTATTGAACAAATAACTTCTTGAGCTCCAAATACCATTTATAGCTATGGGACCTCCACCTAAGATTATATCACTTTGATCACATTCAACATAATCTTTTATTATCTTGAATAATACATAATTATCTACTAATAGTTCCAACCACATGAAAGTGGAAGCTTATCTGGCACCACTAACCTACAACAAATTGTAAGTAATTAAAAATGAAATTAATATGTACTACCTAGAAAATAAAAAACATTTGGTAATATTGATTATATACACATTTGAAAAGTAAACATACCTACACATTTAAATCCAATGAACCACTAGGATTTGATCTAACCTTGATAGTATCAAGAATAGATTTATTGTCTAACTCCCAACTTTTCATAGTTTCCTGTTTAATGGCCTCCCATAATATTTTTGTAATTGAATATTCATTGAAATAATTAAATTTAAATAGTGTTGTATCTTCCTGTGCATTTCAAACTCTTAAAACAACCATTGATCTAAAAAAATTATAGGATATCATCGAAACTAAGTTTGAGTGGCTACCACTGACCTAATGGGATAGTCAATGTTTTCTCCATCTAAACTGGGAAAGTTAATTTTTTTTCTCTCTACACACTAACACAAGTAGTAATCAATTCTCTCTTCATTATCCTCATCTGTAATAACTAAAAAAATATGCCCTATAACACAAAAAACCATTTTAGTGATAATATGTGTTAGGACTCGGAAGCACAATTGATTACCATGTACAAGCAACTAAATGCGGAATTTAACCAGAAGTAACAAGTAACTAGAATTCAAAAATAACATAGAATATGAGAGACAATACCCAATTGTATTAATAATCTTCTAGAAATAAATTACAATGAAGAGATGCCACACTCTTCCACACCTTACAGGCTTCCCACACCAAGTGTACAGTAATTCACCTTCAAGAGTTCACTCTCTCAATTACGGTCCCAACAATCAACTCAAACACAGAGTTGTTGTTCACCTCCAACCAGTCAATATAAATACTGCCAGTACCATCAGTCAGTATCACTACTGCCAGTACACAAGTACTCCATGTACTCCATGACTGAGTATACACACATACTCCAAGTACACAACGTACTCTAAGTAGATCTCCCTGATCTTGCAACAACCTGCAAATCAATGACCTTACTTACCATGTAGATCTCTCTACACCCTGAAGAACCCTTGTCCTTGCCTCACCAAGTCCTTATGATTCTCCAAACCAGTACCTCAGTGGATCTTCTACCAAATCTTGCTATCCCATAGATCTACCTGATCATACACACTTGGCACCCCTGTGGAACTAAGAGGAGGTACCCTTTCTCTCTTCACACTGAAGGAGCTAACCAAGCTCAACTCTCAAACTAGCACTCTTTACAATACAGCCCATGAGTCTCTTAAATAGATCTCATGCGAATAATAATTAGACATCCAATTAAAATAATTAGATCTATAGCTCCAAGACTAAAATTAGCCTTTTACATGCAAACAACTGGTTCGTCAAACTAACTGTTCATCAATAAGCAGTTCTAAAACTGCACAAGTGACTGACGTTGGTCCCTATCTGGATAGAGATGACCAACGTTGGTCAATCCCTGACCAATGTTGGCAGCTTCCTATCTACACCTGACCGACGTCGGTTGGCTTGACTGACACCAGTGACTATGACACTCAACAACCCTCCATGTTTGCATCCAGGTGAAGCTTTTAGCTCCACAACCTAACAATCTCCCACTTGGAGATAAATAGTTGCACATGTACCTATACTTATACACCATCTAATTTATTTCCTGGCTTGTATCCCTCTTCAAGCTCAATCTTGAAGACCAACCACCACACATCTTGTGATGTAAATCCTATCATCTAAGTAACCTACCACATCTAAAGTGCCTGACCCTGCATAGCATGTATACCTATTGCTAGTCCCTCTCAGATACCTGAGAACCCACTGAACCACTTTCCAGTGCTTCCTTCTCGGATTGACTACAAACTTGTTGATAACTCCCACTACTGGGGCAATATCAGGGAGTACACATGTACTCAACCTCATCATGTGATTGGGGACCCTGTTCTAAAAACTATCCATCCATAGGTGTGAAAATTGGTTCTACATCCTGCACTACCTTCACACAATCATCTTGTGACAACATCAACTTGTGATCTTCCCTGTCTCTAGGATTACTCATGCCAAAGAATTTTGTTGCTCCCAAATTCTTCATGACATACCACTGAACTAACTTTACCTTTAGCTCAACAACTCCCTTTATGTATGCACCTGCAACAAGTACATCATCCACATACAGTAACAGGATAATGTAGCGACCATTATCCAACCTAGTAAAGAAACACACAATGGTTACAATGACATTGACTAAAGTTGTGCTTTGTCATCCACCTATCAAACATGTACCACTATCTTGCAGCTTGCTCAAGACCATATAACCTAGCCTTCTGTCTCATGTGTCCATTCTCTCTATTATGTAACCAAGGAATCCATTCATCTCTCAGTGCTTTCTTTCTGCTGGCAACCCTACCAAATCTCCCATTTGGTTCTACATCCTAGGAATCAAATTCCTCATTCATGCCATGCTCCCACTATTTCCTGGATCCTTCCTACTCTGTAGTGAGAAATGAGTATAAAGAAGAGGAATAATGAATTTGAGGCTTACTTACCCTTTCAGTCCTTCATATGGGCATTTGAGACTCCTTGACAGCTTGATGTATGCCCAAAATCTGTTCCAGTGATTAACCTCAGTCACCACACAGTCTGCATCTGACCAATGTCAGTTCCATGTGACTATCTTGATTGTCGATGCCGGTTACCTGACTGATGTCAGTCACCACCTGCCTGACACCACTGACTATGCCTATCTGCACATGACTGACTTCAGCGCCTTCCTGTTCGACATCGATTACCCCTGACCGATGTTGGTACCTATGTTTTCCTGTGAGTGATGACTTTTTACCTACAAGTTTACTTTGAATCAAAACCCTATCCAAACTACCCTGCTCAGAAATATCCAGCCCCATCCGCTGATCTCTATCCATCATCTCCTCCAAGAACACCAAGGCTTTCTAGTTCTTAAGTTTGTCAAATACATCAGACTTCCTTTTCCTGCAATAAACACAATCCTTTCTTGTAGCATCCCACTGCTCACAAAAATCTTAGTCTTTTCTCTCTGAAGCTAAACTCTTACCATTTGACTTAAGAACATCCATTCCCTTCTCACTTATGTAACCAAGCCTACAAAGCCACACCTGTGTAATAGAAGTGGAATCAGTAATACAAGCAGGTAGATAAAGAGTACCTACTTTCTTACCACATGCTAATTCAAGTGCATCCGTTGTGAGAGTTTCTATGCATCTCTCATCACCCAAATTTTTTGAAGAAATTAGCCACATCTTCAAGATTGGGACCTGCATGACCTCCTTCAACACCCATGTGTTGCCCATCTGTAATTTCAGCAGCACTTCCCCTTTGCCAATACTTTGACAAGGCTCACCAACCCCTAAATAAATCTTTCCAAAGTCTCCATGGACCTTAACATGGAAAAATACTCTATTTGGGGCTGCAAGGAAAGAGGCAATATAATCTATAAAACAAGATTCTAATTTATCCAAGGAACATACTAGAGTATCCTATGCAACAACACCTGCAACATCTACTTCTTCAGTTCCTTCATGCTGATCTGCTACCAACCAATAATTTTTGTTCTCTTGCTCTTTCTTTCCATAACACCGTAATTGACCATTCTTGCCTTTGAGTTCCTCCATTCTTAACTTACTTTCTTCTGCCATTGCTATACTCCCACTCAATCAGAAACCCCTGAGAGTGACCTGTAATCAAACACAAATCTGCTCCCTACAACCTTAGCTCTGATACCACTTTGTTAGGACCTGGAAGCATAATTGATTGCCATGTACAGGCAACTAAATGTCGAATTTAACCAGAAGTAACAAGTAACTAGAATTCAAAAATAACACAAAATATGAGAGACAATACCCAATTATATTAATACTCTTCTAGAAAGAAATTACAATGAAGAGATGCCACACTCTTCCACACCTTACAGGCTTCTCACACCAAATGTACAGTAATTCACCTTCAAGAGTTCACTCTCTCAATTACGGTCTCAACAATCAACTCAAACACAGAGTTGTTCACCTCCAACCAGTTAGTATAAATACTGCTAGTACCACCAGTTAGTATCACTACTGCTAGTACATAAGTACTCCATGTACTCCACGATCGAGTATACACACATACTCCAAGTACACAATGTACTCCAAGTAGATCTCCCTAATCTTACAACAACCTGCAAATCAATGACCTTACTTACCATGTAGATCTCTCTACACCCTAAAAAATGCTTGTCCTTGCCTCACCAAGTCCTTATGATTCTCCAAACCAGTACCCCGATAGATCTTCTACCAGATCTTGCTATCCCGCAGATCTACCTGATCATACACACTCGGCACCCCTGTGGAACTAGGAGGAGCTACCCTTGCTCTCTTCACATTGAAGGAGATAACCAAGCTCAACTCTCAAACTAACACTCTTTACAATACATCCCTTGGGTCTCTTAAATAGATCTCATGCAAACAATAATTAGACATCTAATTACAATAATTAGATCCGCAGCTCCAAGACTAAAATTAGCCTTTTACATGCAAACAACCGGTTCGTCAAACTAACTGTTCATCAACAAGCAGTTCTAGAACCACACAGGTGACCAACATCGGTCCTTTTTTGGATGGAGATGACCGATGTCGACCGATCCCTGATTGATGTCAACAGCTTCCTGTCTACACCTGACCAACGTTGGTGACTGTGACACTCAGCAACCCTCCATGTTTGCATCCGGGTGAAGCTTTTAGCTCCACAACCTAAAAATATGAATATGTATAATGATAATAAATTATACATAATGAAAAATATTCTACCTAGCTGTACTAGATCAGATAAATGGTCAAAGTCATTTGATGATGTCATATTTATAAGTTACAATGTTGTTGGAACCTGATATGTGTTGATTGGAATTAAAGGTTTAGAACTCCAATAATCCACCCACTCTTTTGACTCACACTCATTCAAAAAAAATTCCATGTATACATAATAGAAACATGCCAAGTGTCTCATATGAATAGTTCAAGAACTTGTATTATAGATACAAAATGAGTGGAGGTCACTTGAACCCATTATAGTCATACAATCCTCATAATTTTCTAAGTTTTCTTCCATTAACCATAAATGTCTATGAATAGTAGAATTTGTTTGATCACCATGACACATATTCTCATTACACATTCAACCACAATTTTTCTATTTGTCAAAGGAACACCCTCTTCAAATTTCAATTCCTCCCTTGTAATAGCTCTTTTTACACATGCTCCAGCACTGTCATGCTCCCCTTTTCCATGCCAACGTTGATGAAACTCTAAATGTGTTGTACACTAGTGGTAATGTGTATCCTAATAAACCAATAAAACATCTATACATTTTTTAAATATGATGTGCAATTGTTTGACCAAATGTAATGTTGATTGAAAGTAATATTCCTCTAACTCAACTATTCATAGAACTTCTAAAAACAACCTTGAACATAATTTAAACAATGTGATCAGTCATTGTTGATATAGAAATGGTACTCCTTTAATATTTTCCATTATTTCTCTATATTATCAAGTGCATGAAAGAATGTTATAAGGATGACTATGATAACTTATGATGAGTTGTAATACTGCAATTGAAATTCCATTTGGGATTTGAATGTGTAATTTTTAGCAAAGTCAACTACTAAAACAATAAAACCAAGTGGTAATATACCCTTGCTTATCTTGAAATGTTCATCCAACCATTTAGCCCTGTGTATGTGCCTTGCATACTCATAAACAATTTATCCCTAAATTTGACTAAAAATTTGGAAACAAGTATTTTTTTTATAACAAGCTCACACCTTTTAGATTCTTTGCCATCTTTTACTTGATAAGTCACTAATTTATATTTGCTTAAACCAATTAATTCCTATCCAATTTCACTTATAATCTCCTCATGGATACTATTTTTAATTTTTTCAATCCATCACAAATGCTACAATTTCCATTTAAATATTTGTTATAAAATAATTATCCATCCAATCTTTTGCAAAAGATAGTTGGAATAAATTCCTTGACTATTTTTGGTATAAATTCAATACCAAACTCCTAAAATTTATTTTTAGTATGAAAAGTACAATTAATATATCAAAAAACATCATAGTGCATTGAAAATTCAACATGTTGCCTAAAATAACAAGTGGTATGTGTGTGATTTCTTTTTACATAAGAAGGATTGGCCATCTCAAAATATCTTTGAAAAATAGAATTTTGTGGATGTTTTTACAAAAATTTATAGTATAATTATGTTTGATTCATATCCAATATATGTTTTGGATGTGGTTCACTATTATGAGAACCAACTCTTCTTTTCACTACATCTCTTGAATTTGGTGAAACTCTTATATTGTATCTCTAAAATTGAGCAAGTAACTCTTTGAGAGTATCGACTATAGCCTTTTCTTTTCATGAAAGTCTACTAGAGAATGTCCATATATCATTGGTATTATTTTCATTAAGTCTTTCACATATTTCAACTACTTTCATTAATGTTTTTTTATTTATATTAAGTGTTCAGCTTGTTTTTAAAACCATTCATTTTTTCCCTATTTGATCACTTATTGCATAAATTGTAAGTATACATCGAGCAACATTACAATCTTGGATACATGATTTTGGGCCTATAGTATGATATGCATCATGTATAATTTCAATAATTTCATTGTTTTCATCATTCACGTTAGATGTTTTTAGTCCTAATGTGTACGTTATAGGTCTCATCTTAATCAATTTTATCAATGAAACAAATAATTGACATCTATGACTATCATAATCTAAATTATGAAAGAAACTATCCCAAATTTGTTGAGCCAGTATTCTTGAATGGAAATTAGATATTATTTTATGCATTGGTTCTAAAATATTTTCATCAACTTCAATTAAGTACTTGTATTTTCTATGCACAATTCTTAGAGGTGTTGTTAATGGTAGAATTTGTTGAGAGGATGTTTCAAAATGGTTATTAATTTCATTGTTTAGAGGTGGGATGACATTTTCTTCATTTTTTATTTCTTCATTATATGTTTCCATGATTTTTTTTTAATTTTTAATTTCATCATTATTTGTTTCCATCAAATTTTATTCATTCATGGGGGGTGAAGCATCATAAATAGACTCATCGTCAACAAAATCAAAAACTTATAACTTTGAATGTAAACTTCCAACATTATCTAATTCATTATTTTAAATTTCATTATGGTTAATTTCATCATTATTCAATTCATTATGATCGATTTCATCATTTTTTAATTAATTATTATTAATTGGCTCATTATCTTTGGCATTTAGTTCATTAGAATTAGGGTTTGCACCTTGTTTAGCATGAAGTTTTTGCATTTGTATATTGTGTTTCTCTCTCAAATATTCTAATTCCTATGGTGTTTTTTTCTTCAAAATTTTAATTTTCTTTGAATGTGATCCCATCAAGGATAATTGACAACTTTTCAAAGGTGGGGTCAAAAGTACATAGGTACCACAAGTCCTACAAAAGTACATAGAGAATGTTTGTGGGGATAGAATTATTGATTTGGGTTAAAAATAAATGTTGAAAAGTGATATTAGTCTATAATAATAATAATGTGATCATGTTATATAGTTCAATCATGTTATTCAATAATGCAATCACTTTATTCTTGATACTAGGTTCTACTTCAACATACACATTGAGAAGTGAGTGTTGTGTATATTAAGAATAACGTGATCATATTATTTAATAACATGATAACATTATTCTTAATACTAGGTTGGGGTTAAACATAGACACTAATAAGAAATTTTTGTCTATATTAAGAGTAACACAATCATGTTATTTAATAATATTATTATGTTATACTTAACATAAATTAGGGATTAAGGCATTGGGACATAGGTTTTAAGGATTATGGATTAGGGAATTAGGGATTACAATTTATGTTTTAAGGTTTAGGGATTATGGATTAGGGCATCTAGGATTTAGGTTTAAGGGTGTATATAAGGTCTAATCACTGTATGCCATGTGTACCTAATTTTTACTATAAAGGATGTTAATTGGGACTAAATCAATTGATAAATAGGGAAAGTTTATGGTTTAAAATTTAGGTTATAGTGTTTAGGGTTTAAGATATAGGGATTAGGTTTAGGGTAAAAAAGATCAATTTCAAAGATAATTATGATTCTAAATGATGTTAATTTAGGCTAAAGTGATTGGTTTAGGGTTTAAAGAGTTTATATTTATGGTTTAGAGTTTAGGGATTAGGAAATTTAAGAATTAGGGATTAGGGTATAGGTTTTAGGGTATACAAGGTATAATTATGAAGGTTATTGGGGAAAATTTAAGATCTTTAAACCTATATCTGTGAGTAAATAATGTGATTTTAGGCTCAATTATCCACCACATCATCACAAATTGAGCTAATTAAGTCAATTTTATTTTAATGAATGATGTGATTTTGATCGAGTTTATCCCTATAAACCTAATTCTTAATATGTATAAAGGATGTTAATTGGGGATAAATTTATTGGTTTAGGGTTTAGGGTCTATAATTTAAAGGGTTTGGGGTTTAGGGCTTATGGTTTAGGGTTTAAGGTAAATGGTACAAAGTTTACGATTAAAGTTAAATGGCTAAAATGTTTAGGGTTTATGATATCAGATATAGGGTCCAATCAATAAGTAATTGAAGAACATTTGAGAAACTTGTTCACATATTTATGTCAATTACCTTCATGTTTACATTTTTTATAAAATTACGGTTAGTTAAGCCATACATGTTGCATACATTATACAATTGATTGAGCCATAAATTTGGTTTAGAGGCTCAATTTTGCCTAAATCATGCCTTTAATTGCATAAATTGACTAATTGGATCAATTCATGATAGAATCAAACTTTTAATTTTCCCTAAATCATATCTTTATTTTAAATGGGTTTCAATTGGCCTCAAATACCTCCTCGATTAAATAAATCAACTCTTTAGTTAATTATATACAACATGAAATTAGGGTTAATTTCAATTAAAATCACATCATATACATTTTAAAATAGGTTCATGTGGCTCATTTTGACCCTAATTACCTACACAATTTAACTAATCAACATTTACATTCATTAGCTAATGACTTCAAGTTTATTGAACTCAAAACCACATTTTATACATGTATAACTTTCATATAAGTAAATAATGTTTCTTTGCTTCAATCGAGCTAATGGGATTGGAGATAATCAACCCCCAAATCACATTTTATAGTCATGTAATTAGGTTGAAGGGGCTCGAAATAGCCCCAATTTACTTCAGATGCACAACTAGATTGGTACTCCAAAGGCTAAGTTTGGCCATAGGTTTAAAAAATGCACTTTAGGACATCTCATGATAAAATTAGTTATATCATAAGGCATGTGTGTTTACGGCAAGTAGTGAGCATTAGGGCATAGGGATTATAATTTATGTTTTATGGCTTAGGAATTAGGGCATAGGGTTTAGGTTTAAGGGTGTAGACAATGTCTAATCACTCTATGCCATGTGAACCTAATTCTTACTACAAAGTATGTTAATTGGGACTAAATCAATTCATAAATAGGTAAATTTTATGGTTTATAATTTAGGGTATAGTGTTTAGGGTTTAGGGTTTATGGATTAGATTTTAATGCATATATGGTTTAGGGTACATAGGGTCAATTTCAAAGATAATTAAGGACAATTTGAATCACTTGGACCCATTTGGGCCTATAGAATGTGTTTTTGGGTTGTCATGATACCCCATGTCATCATGTAGATTGAGTGAATTATTCAAATGGAGAAATCAATCATGTGATTTATGCCAAACTAAGCCTTGTGAACTTAATTCTTATTCTAAATGATGTTAATTTGGGTTAAAATTATTGTTTTAGGGTTTAAAGAGTTTATATTTATGGTTTAGAGTTTAGGGATTAGGAACTTTAGGGATTAAGGATTAGGTTATAGGTTTTAATGTATATAAGGTATAATCATGATGGTGATTGGGGTAAATTTGAGCTCTTTAAACCTATATCTGTGAGTAAAGAATGTGATTTTGGGCTTAATTAGCCTCCACATCATCAAAAATTGAGAAAATTAAGTCAATTGTGGTAATGAGTGATGCAATTTTGACCAAGTTCATCCTTGTGAACCTAATTCTTACTATATATAAAGAATGTTAATTAGGGATAAATTTATGTGTTTAGGCTTTAGGGTATATAATTTAAAGGGTTTGGGGTTTAGGGATTATGACTTAGATTTTAAGGTAAATGGTATAGGGTTTAGGGTTTAAGATATAAGATATAGGGTCCAAGGTTAAAATTGCTTATAATATGTTAAAATTACACTTTAGGCCCAAGCATGGTTTTAGTTTATAGTTTATATAATATGTTAAAATTATTGGTTTAGGGTTTGAAGTGTAATGTGATACCATGACACCTTAATTCACTATCTAAGGTTAGGGAAGTTTCTCATATCACATTAAATAACACCACTATTAGGGAGCTCAAGAACATATAAGATCATATATGAAATTTGAGGTAAAGAGCAAATTTGGGTTTTTGGGTGTTATGAATATATAATGTGATTGTGTTATTAATATGATCATGTTATTAACTAACACGATAAAATTACTAATTCAATTAATAATGCAATCACACTATTTGAATTTTAATTTAAAAACTGCACCTTTTGGATCAGGAATGGCTTGGATTCTTGATCCAAAGGCTTGGACCTATCAATCTATAGTTGAGTCTAAGAGTTCTGATAAAAAACATCAAAATTCAACTTTGATCACCAAATAAACTATGAATTTCAATGGAAAAATTCAAAAACTTAATACCATCATGAATACAATACTCTCTTTCTTCCAAAAATATGATTTTTATAAATTTTTGACTAATTTAAGGTTTCAAAATATGTTGATTTCTAACTATACCTTTTTATGCCACTGCATGTTTTAAATATACATGCCTATACATTTTAATTTAATTTGTTTTTTTATTGATCCAAGTGAAAAAAAGGTTATATGTTCAAAAAATAGGCCTAATTCTACACACATTAAAAAAATGGATTTTCATTTTTTTTTGAGGTAGTTAGGAGTGCCACACAGATGATTATCCATGTTTTTGTCAATTTTCTAGAGTTATATACTTGCAAAATTCATTAAAAAAGTACTCATTTAAAAAATTTAAAAAAAATATAGGTCACAAACTAGAATATGTTATCTAAATTTTCCCCAAAGGGTTTCAAAAAATATTAAACGTTGATAAAAAATGGTGCACTGCATGACTGTGTATCTACTCTATTTTCTTTAAAAAATAGGGGTTCATCTTAAAATTTTAGATGTTTGACCTAGTTATACTTAACCATTTTTTTAAAAAAATAGTGTTTTGGAAACTAGACTCAAATTTCTACATTTTATGTTCTTACACCATTTTCAAATTTGGAGTGTAGATATCTCAAATTATCTACATAAGTTTAGATTTATAAAATTTTCATAAAATCATGTCCACAAGTAGGCCACTTTTTGTCCCCCAACGTTGTGCACTTACCTGATATTATGATCCTATAAATAACTTAGATGAGTATGATAAATTAAATTATCATCTCATATAAACTAAAACCATGCTTGGGCCTAAAGTGTAATGAGCCTATTAGTGTCTTAAATAACACTTGATGATAGTAACTTGTTGAATTTATCAATTTATAGTATAAATATCTTGATATTCCTAAAGGAAAAAATCATGGAATCTAAGGTGAAACATAACAAATTTATAAATCATATAAACTAGGTGGCATACTTTTATTCTTATATAAATGACTAGTTGACAAGTAATTAACATTTATGAGATTTAAATCTCCAGGTGGATAATTACATGATAGTTTAGTAAGAATATGTAATCACTATAATCAAAATAATAATATTCACTTATGGCCTTGACAAATATTATAACCATTCAATTTGATTTTGGTAACCTATTGTTATGTGTTGAATTAAGGTACGTAATATGATGATCCCCATAATTATAGATCATGGCATAATGATCTAACATGGATAAAACTATAATGGGATCTTCATTTACATGTAACTTATTAATACATATCCCTATTATAATTTCATGGATTTATAAGTGTATTATTAAATTAATAAGCTTGTTCAAACTTCACCCTTAATTTAGTTAGAATAAATACATTTTCTTCATTATGAACCTTGATTTACTCAAAGATATGTTATGAAAAATAAATGAACTCTTGTTAGTATGATACTTCCATAATACATAATATATCCTAATGTATACCCAAATTATATAGATGTATCTTATATAGGATAAAGACACCTAGGTGGTCTTATTGGGAAAGTTTCTACCACCATATAGTTCCAAGCTTATCATTATGGATCGCATACTGATATACCTTGAACTGTATGTCAATTTTCTAGGGAAATAATTTTCCCCATAGAATATTTTATGGGTAATTACCCTAGATAAAGGTTTCATGTGGTTATGGGGATTATGTTAGGTCATGCAAAACCAATTCATATGTAGTAAACCCAATTCACTATTTCTAATGTGAACTCTGAAAGAAGGGACACTCAATTTTTTTGGGGTCATTTCAAATATTATTTTTATTTTTATTCCAATATTCATCTTGAGAGGCTTTAACATTCATAATACTACAACCATTGAATTTAATTTTTTTTTTTTTTTTTAAAACATTGGTACCTACATGATAAAATGCATTTTAATATAAATTAAAATATAGATATTTTATTATGGTTTTCTTGTGTTTTAGAAAAGAATCAACATTTTTTTATCCACATCTAAGTCCAAATCCATATTTTTATAATATATTTTATGTGAGTCTAATGCTTTTCCTTTATTAATTGTTTATCTCTTATAAAAAGTTGACTTTCCATCATCATGGGGGATTATGTAAAGGGAACCAAAACCAAATACACCCATGTAATTTTTATATTCACCTATACCAACAAGGTAAAACTTATTTTTTATAATATTTCATTAATGTTTTCGTCACTATCATAATCATTATATTCTATATCATTATGAAAAGACATGTCATTTACATTATAATTTGTAACATCTTAGAAAATCACATCTAAATGGAAAACCATTACAAACAAACTAGGGTTTAACATATTTTTAGAATTTTAAATAACCTAGGGCTTAGGATCAATCCAATCACACTCAAGGATGCTAGGGTTGTTCGATATAAGAGCATGAAATATAATTAATCCTATAAAATTATATAATTCATGTTTAACTTTGTGCAAAAAAAAATTAACCCTAAAATAGATGTAAGAGAGCCAGTGTTTAATGTTATGAATAATTGAATATTAATAAAATTACAACATAAATATCCATAAACATTTAAATATGCCTAAATATATATAATACAATAAATTAAGCCTAATTAATTTTCTTAAAACTAGATAAATAAAGATGAAAAGAAGGTTTATGAATGTATCTTGAATATCTAGGGATCTGTAGATAATTATTGAAGCCTAACAATGGGAATCATAGTTTTATGGCAAGACAAGGATAACTCTAAAAAAATCATAGTGAACAAAGGATCTTGTCCAAACTGTCTATATTTACTTTTGGAAGCTAAAACTATAGTGAATATAGTTTGAAAAACTACTAAGAAATAAAATAATGTTTTTGTAAGTGTGTTCATCACATATCAGGCTCCAAAATCCTTGTTCAATTTCTTAAAACTTTATTCACCAATCACTTGGAAATTTCACTTTTTCTACAATCCCTAACTGGAAGCTAAAGTTGAAAGTGATAAGGAAAATGATGTGTTTTTGGGGCTTTTATAACACTAGGTAAAAATTGAGCTTCCTTGATAGAGATTAGTTAAGATTATTTATCAAATGAAAATTATAAAAAATAAAAAAGGAATACTATTGTGATACACCATAAGTAATGTTAAAACAAACCTCATAAATAAATAAAAGACATATTATAGACCACAAGGACACTCCATGTCAAATAAAAACTATAATACAATACAAATGAAAATTTTTATTACATCAATAATGTGACTATAAGCATATCAGAACCACTATAAACTTTAAGATCACTCTTAAATTTAAATGTATATATACCTATCTCTATGTTCATATTAGAATGTGGTTCTTTGAAAGTAAATTTAAACTAGACTTTAGAAAAAAAAAATACACTAACAACAATGGAAAAATCAAAGCTTGATTATATAATATTATGCTTATAAAATGTATGTATAAAATATTATTACCTCAAATTAAGCATAATAGAATACAAAAAATATATAGTAAATAATGTCTAATTAATTTACATAATTTAACATATAAGAGATAGTGAATTTTGAGATTTTTTAGATGTTGTCAATGAATCTTCACTAAAATTTGGGTGTGTCTATGAAAATTTAAAACTATTTGGCTTGTAACAACTAAATTTGGATCTAGCAAAGGACAATACTGAGAATGTATACACAACCGTGGTCAAGCATCAGGACCATACAAATGAACTTGTTTAACCATACAAATAGGCTTGGTTAACCTATATAACTATTGTTAGGTTCTCTAAAATATGAATTGGACATTTTCTCCCACTTTACAACTATTTCCTTCTTCCTTGAGTTTGTGCTTTGACTCATATCCTTCTTAACTTAACAAAACCTATAGATTTGAAACAATGATAGGATCTGGTTTGGGGGTTTGTGTAGATAGGTTTAGTGTTGTCCCTTTGCCTTTCTAATTTTTTAAATACCTCAAATTAAAACAAATAATAGTTTAGTAAAAAATAATATAATATATCTTGTATGTATCCATGAGCTAATTCAATTGTCTATTTATAGATGATTGGGTTTAAACTTTAGTATGAGTGGTGTTCATGATTGAATTCCAATGGATAGGAGTAAAAAATTTGGAAGGGTCAGACAAGTGCACTTAGTTTAAAAAGGACATAAACAAATGTGTCAAGACTATATCAATGGTATTAACATATGTTAGGAACATATGAGCATTCATAGCATGGGACATGATAAACACAACATAGAGGTTGATTTTACATGGAGATGCATGAATGAGGTTTTAAGATTCAAAATTCATCATAATGGTTTAATATTAAAAAATTTGGATCAATTACCCATACATAGAAAATAAATCATAAAAAATATAATATAATGTGAAATAAATGCCAAGGCCATTTTTGAGTATAAAATTTCCCCTCACTTTGAGGTGTGTGCTTAATTAAAATTAGTTGCTATGAACATATAAATGAATTAAAACACATAAAAAGGATACATATGCTACTATCTATCTGAGTATCTACATTTAACTCATTGAGTCTTGGAACTTAAAAATACACACTTACCTTCCATGAAAAAACATGGGTGAGCAGAGAAATTAAATGCTAAGTAAAAATTTGGTTGTTAGTGAGATGCCTCATTTTTCCTCGATATGCATCAAAAGTCCCAAGGGTTCATTTATCATCAAAGGAGGTATAAATTAGAGTTGAATGGAAACCTTATGTATCACCTAACAACTGATGCCCACATCTAAAGATGACTATAAGTCATTGAGTCACTGAGTAAGAATGGAATTTATGTTAAAATCCCATAGCCATTAGGTGATGAGCATCTAAATTTATAATACTAAACATAACAAGGAACACATCCTTTTCTCCCTGATATGTAGTGTAGGTCTCTTGGGTCCATCATAAAGTTGAAGAAAGAATGCTTATAAAATTTAATGAGTGGGATATATTCCACCTTTTGAGATTTAGGGTGAATGTGTGAATCTCACATTTTAAAATAAATCAAGTGTACCATTAAATCATGACAAGGATATCATAAAACAACATAATGTGCAAAGATATCACATTTGTGAAACATCACAAAAATATATATTTTGTCCCTTTTTACCTTAATAAGTAATTTTATCAAATCTATTACAACATAGAATATGGTTAGCATAGAAAATATATCATTGGAATTAACATAAATATGAATCATTAGTTTGTAAATATATTACAATGAAAATCATTAATAAGGTAAATAATTTTACACCAATTTATATGCATGATAAATATCATGGCAACATAGCAAAACATAATCATAATCATAATGAAAATTAATATGTGCATGATAAAGATCGTGTAAACATAGAAAATGAAACTATGTAACTTGGAAATTAAATTATAAATACATCATATTTGAATATTAACTCATAACAAAAATTATATCAATCTTTTGTCATACTAATCCTACATCATAGATAATGTTAACAATAGAGAATACCTTGATGATGAAAACCCTACATCATGGATAGAGTGTTAGAAATATTATTGCTAAAACATAGTGCATAAATATAAAGGAAGGAGTAACCTACACAATCAAAAAAAATTCCCCATGTTGTCCCTAATAAATACTCAAAACAATAAAGTAATATGTGACAAATTGAGTTTTATTAAAACCTCTTCACATATATGATGTTGATTGGGTCCTTCAAAAGTATAAAGGCATCATTTCCTCAACCAAAATTTTATTTTGATGACAAATGATCCAATCCAATATGGTTGAAACTTTAGTTTCTTGTTATGTTATGTATTAGCGTTCTTCCAATTTTATTTGAGCACTTGTTTACCCACATAGAATTATCTAGGTCTTGTCTTCGTATGATAATATTTATTGAGTCAATTTTGATATACTCCAAAGTGTTCAATATCAAGAATAATTTTATCATGAATCAATTCAAGTTGGTGTAATATTTTTTCCATTTAGTTGTCATATCAATGAGATATTTCAATGACACTCTTAATTTTAGAATTTATAGATCAGGTGATACGATTTATTTTGCACCATACACAAGTGGATGAGTTTACCCTATGGATAATTGACACTTTTTATATATACTCATACAATTGGATATAAGTGATTGTGGCAATCATTTCCAAAAATTTTCACTCTCTTTAGCAATGATTTAATAATAGTCTTGAAAGCAGCCTCAAGTTGTTCATCACCTTTAGGGTAGTAATTTATAATCTAAGCTTGATTATGTAATTATTAAAAATATTTTTAACATATTTATTCTTGAAAGACATATCATTATTTTAAATTATAGTAGAAAGTAAATCTAACATTGAAGCAATATTTAACATAGAAAACCTAAAAATATCCTCACATGTATTTGATTTGACCTCCATCCATTATGTGGCTATAATAATGAATTTATGGCCTTCTAAATATTTTTGATTTATTTATCCAATCAAATCAAAGCCACATATAAAAAAATACCATTGTGAAAAATTAGGTTGTAATGCTTGAGAGGGAACATGCTTAATTAAAATCACCATTTTTTTTAACATGTATCAAAATGTTTGGCATATTCATGAAAGTTAATTTCTATTGTATTCCATTCTAATTAGTTTTTTGTGACTATTTTTGTGTTGAAATTACCACCATAATTAATATCATGTGTTTCTCGTAATGCAATTGTAGTTTCTTCATAACCCATATATCTAAGTAACTATCAATAAAAAGTTTTTTTATAAAGTACAATTCTAATAATTACATATATTCTTATCATGTTTTGATCATTCCTTGAGTAATATGGAGGAAATTTTATTTTTGAAAAATAATGTAAATTTTTACATACCATTTTGAATATTTTGCATGAATTTATATTTTAGTAGTATGGTTTTCTAACTTCTTGATAGTCAAAATACATGCTTGTCTTGAATATCAATATAAAATACATAATAAAATCTATCCATAGCACCAACATGTATATTTTTATTTATAGGAATGCTATCAATTTAAAATGCATCAAATTATAAAATCAACTTATGCATAATACATTTATAAGGAACAAGCTTTGTATTATTTAGTTTGATAATTACATTAAACTTGGTCTACCATGATTTTTAGATATCCATACACTTTGATATATTTTACATTCAATGCCCTTGGTGTATGGATACCTAATATCAACACTTTATTTTCTATAATGTTGTTATTATATAAAAAATCAAGTCTATATGTCTCTACAATGTTGTTATTATATTAAAAATCAAGTCTATATGTCAATGGGATAGTCTCCCCTTAAGGAGTGATAAGAAAAATACACACACCTACACTTGAAACACATATATAACTATTAAATTACATTTTCAACAATTTATTTTCATTAGAATACATAATGAATCTTAAGGAAAATTATCATTCAAAGGAATGTAAGAATAGTAAAGGAGCTTCTGCTAGTTGGTTTGTAGTTAATTTTCCTTTGATTGATTCCTATGATATAATATTAAGATTAAATTCCATTAGTATCATAATCAATTTAGATGTTCTACCAAATAAATAAACCTTAGACATCATGATGTATTTCAAATGATATACGTTTGCTATCACATCAGTTTCTTTATTAAGTGCATAATGTCTAATTTTTTGAGGTGAAAAAAATAAAAACTAGGCATAAGTTTTCAATTAGAGTTATAAACACCTAGCTTTGGTACAAGGAATGTAATTACAATGTTATTATTATGTTTTCATATATATGGATTATTGGTTTAATTTAGGCTCTTATTGGTACATTTACTCATGTTGGGGCTTGTATTTTCATCATGTTTCATTTTTTATTCTTTGATGTTTATTGGTCTATCATTTGTCTACCTTAACATCCACCTAGGTGTCATGTAGCTTATCTAGGAATCTAATTTAGGGGATTTTTATCTTGACCATTTTTAGAACCTTTTTGTAAAAATTGTAAAGTGATGAGGTGGGTTATGGGGCCATTCCCATCCTCCACAATGTTCACCATATTTCATTTTCTTTGATTTTCACTTTTTATATCTATGGTCTATGAATTTGACTCTAGAGAGGATGGTTAGTATGGTGTTAGTTCCAAAATGAAAACTAAATGAAATAAACACACTAATAGCATAACATCTCTAGGTCTAGACACTAGGGAGAGCTTAGTTAAAAAAATCAAATGACAAACACAACTAAAAATAAAGGAATGAAAAAACAATAATTCATTCACCTTCCTTGGATGCTCCAAATGCCTTTGTTGTAGTGGCTTACTTGGCTTGTGTTCATGAAGTCCTTGGCAATGGAAGATTGGCTACCTCCTTCTCTCCTTGGCACCTTTGGCATGTGGCTTGGCTTGGCTTGAAATCAATTTGGCATGGTAACACTAGTTACAATGGCTCCTTGAATATATTTTTGAATTATAAATTTTTACCAAAAAATATCTTAGAAATTTTGTTTATGGCCTCTCTATTTATAGATTTTTGCATTTGATCATAATCAACCTGAACCATCCATCTCAAGATTGAGATGTGTGTTTGAGTATTAATTCAATTTTTGGAATTAAGTTTGTAATTATCATCATTATGAAATTGGAAGAAGGGGAAATTAAGAGGCATGGAGGGCATCATGGAAGGCATTGATGAGGCATGGAGGGCATGAATCTTGATATTTGTGGCATTTATAACCTAGGGATGTCTTCCCAAGAAATGAGGTCACTTGATGATGTAAATATTCAATATTTATTTCTAAAAAAAAAATTCAACAAGTTTATATGGAATTATTAATTAGGCTTTGATTTGGGTTAATTAGCTCTTAAGCATGATTAAGCACTTTGTGCATAAATTACTCAAATTGATCAAATTGCCCTGTTATTGGTCCAAAATTTGACTGGATTGGAATTGGAAGGCAATGTTAGATGCATTAGAATTGTATTACCATTTAGGATGTTACCAAAAATAAATAACAAAGGCACATGTCCTTTGTAGAAGATTTGATAGGAAAGAGCAATCCAGAGCACCCAAGTATAAATTTAGCATTTTGACTCAAAATGATTTGATCAAATTTAGCTGTCCATAAATTTCATTACCCCATTTAGTGATACCTTGGAAAAAAATGTCACTTGAATACCTTAGTTTCACATCTTTTATCATGTTTTAGTGTTTTAAAACCAAATTGTATGTTTTGAGTGGAAATTGGTCAAAAGCCTAATTAGAGGTTATCAACAACTAGTTTTAGGTGTCTACACTACTTCAATGTGGTTGGCATGTACACAAATAGGTCCTAATTTTAATTTAATAAGTGTGTGTGTGTGTGTGTGTGTGTGTGTGTGTGCACGCACGTGCATGCACGTGCGTGCGTGTGTGTGTGTGCGCGCGCGCGCGCGCGCGCGTGTGTGTGTGTGTGTACAAATTCACACACAATAACTTTAATGAATTTCATAATAATAAATAAATTATCACAACACTTATTGATCATATTATATGCTTTCAAAAATGGCATCTAGACATTAGTTAAATTGATTTCTTTGTTTCATACTTGTACCAAGATAATACCTAATCAAAAGATCATATATTGTCATTAATTATATTAAGAAGAGGAGGGGGAGTCTTATCTCACTCATTGGGATGTGTCACTCAATTTAATGTATAGAACTATATGATCCCTAATTTTTAATGTGTGTGATAGGTAGAACAACACCAACTCAAAGGTCTTTAGCCACTAACTCTACATATTTATTTTAGTCTTGGATGTATTTATATATATCATGGCTAGATTAGGGTTTTATAAAAGGAGAAAAGAGTATGAAATGTGTGTATGCTTATTTACATAACTTAGAGAGGTTCTTGTGTATCTATTTTTGATGAAGCGTTACATAAAGTTTTAGACTGTGAGAATTTGTAAATCCATTTTCAAACATGTCTAATAAATTTTTTGAGTATGTTGTTTTTAGAGGAGTCCATATCTAGTGTTGCCATTTTTGGAAAAATATAAAAGTGATCATTTCCCCAATTTGTTTTGTGCTTTTTAGAGTTTTTTTCACTATTCTAGAGCCTCATTCTTGGTACATTCACCCATGGTTAGGATCTGAGTAAGTCAAAAATAGGTATTTATCTATTATTTCCTATCTTTTTCATCTCTTTATATCTTTTACAATTCAATTTAATTTAATTCTCTACCTTCTGCATTAGGTAGGTTTTTCATATATTTTATTGTAATTTATTTGATTTACATAGTGTCATTATTTTTAATTTGTTGATGTAGTGTTTTTAACACTTTTCCACCCTTAGGTGAAACATTTTGGTGAACCTAATCCTTATGATCATCCAACCTTATGTTTTTTATTATCCTTCTAGGGTTTAATTTTTTTGATATATAATTGATTTGGGTTTCTATCAACCCTTTATTACTTGTGTCTTAATATTAGGCATCTCTTTGCTTGGAGCATGTTGGCTTTCCTAAACATTGGTTCTATTCCCCTTGAATGGACCATGAAAAAATTTCAAATATTTTATCCTCTTTTCATCTGTAGATTATGTATATGCTTGTGTTTCTTCCCTTTTCTCATGGGTATATATGATTTTTATATAGCATTTATTTCTTTGATAACATGTACGTGGAGGGTTCCTAGCATTTGCATGTTACTAGGTTGTTTGATATTATTGTTAAGAAATTTTTTAATCAATGATTATATGTTTATTTCCTTTCATTTATCATAAATTTCTAGTATATGGTTTGAATCATGATAGGTTTGTATGTAATAATGATGCTTTATATGTTAATAACCTTAGAATTGATAACTTTATTTTATCTCCCTTTAGTGATGCATCTTTTTTGGCTCATTGTATGATGGATTATGAGGTAGGTATAATAAAAACTTGGAGGGGTAGAGCACATAATGATTTTATCCCTCCTCGTTCCTCTTAGAATTAAGGTGGGGTTAACCAAACTACCCATTTTGACCTTCCTTAAATTCCTAGAATTAGAGTACATGTAGATAAACATTATGAAATTATTTATCAACTTAAGAATACCCATGCCAAAATTATATCTTATAGTTGTTCTAAAGGTATAATATTTATAAGGATATATTTCTAAGACCTAGTGTGATATTACTTTACCACATGATATTGAACCAACTTAATTTACTTTGTTAAAAAATTGAAATATGGTAAAAATATCATCTCATTTGAGGTAGAAAAATTACCTTTTAAATAGATTGTATCCAAACATGTACTCTTATACATTCAATTATCATTCATAATAAATGGATAAAATGTGGGATTATAGATAAAGATTTCATATTAAATATTTATACTAAGACATTTCTTAATGCACTTGGGATTTGTTGTCATTATCTTTCACCTTTGTATATGATCATAAAATTGTTTGAAATTCAACCAATAAAGGATCTAGGAACAATTACATTGAACATTATTATTAGATGACAAAATTTAGGTCCAAAATGCCAAGTGATATCTAATGATGTGAGCTACAATATTTTACTTGGTAATCCATGGATTCATGTTATGAATGTGGCCCCCTCTATGTTATATATATGCTTAAATTTTGTTTATGAGGGATACATATATAATTTATTATATATGATGTTCCTTTCCAATTTTTCAATATGGTATAACCCTTGAAAAGATTCATTTTGAATATCAATACACCATAACCATCTATTTTTGAACCTAAACAATACATTCCCATAGAACAATTGAGTAGATTTGAAATGGGTAAAAGTAATAAGAATAATGAGGTTATTATGATTGTATAGACAAATATTTATCCAAGCTAAGCTTTACTACTATCGATGTAGGGAAATATAGAGATAACATGCATACTTTTAGTATTGGTTAACTATATTGCATTTTCATGACTATGAAATACCTATTGAATCATTTGTCCTCAATGATACACCATATTTTTCTCATAAATGTAAACAACCTATGACATATACTTGTTTCAATATTAGTAATCCAAAAAAATCTCTTAGTTTAGTAAAAAATAATTTATAAAAATATATATTTATATTGACATGCATACAAAAATGGGATACAAAGTTCAAGTTTTAAGGAAACGTGAGCAAGTATCAAAGAACCAATCATTCTAAGTACTTGTCAATTCAAACTTGGTATTAGCTATAGTGAGCACTATCAAGTAAAATATGCACCCTTTCAATTGAATCATGGGTTTATTAAAAATTATGATCATGTTATCAACGCTAACTATTTGATTATAAATTTTCTAGGTCTAATACCACTCATACGCATGAAGTATATATTATCATAGATTTATAGATTATACATTATAAATCAATTGATGAGGTCACTTCACCTGATATTTAGACTCTTGACAATTTATATAATGATTAATCCCTTCAATAATATGTGGTATCCTATGTGTATTTTCCTTATTTTCATCATAAGGTTATATTTCCCCTTAAATTTAATAATCATGCATATTCTAGGTATTGTGAGCCCTCACTTGTTAATGAAAACATTACATTAGATGGCCTTGATTATTTACCTATTGCTTACTATGTTTAGGATCGATATCCATTTTTAAATGAAGTAATAACTAAATTTAATTATATAACTAAATAAGATCCTAAGATTATCTTATTGAGTGCATTTATGACTTTTTAAGAGGAAAAACACTATAGATAACCCTTGGAAAAAAATATTGATTTATTTGTTTGGTCTTATGTGGATATGCCTAGTATCAATCCATCTATTATAGTTCATAATGTTTATATTTATACCAAGCCGGTAAATTAAAATATTATAAGGATGCATCCTAAAGTTGATTTATTTATTAAAGAAGAAATCCATAAGCTATTATATGTTCATTTCATAGGATCTATTGATTATTCACCTTAGATTTTAAATATTATCCCAATTATTAAATTAGAAGGATTCATTATGATATATATCAACTTTAGAGACTTAAATGAAGTATATCTAAAATATTTTTCTCCATTTCCCAATATTTATATGGTAGTTTATTGTATTATTGGGTATGAGATGCTTTGATCTATAGATGGATTCATTGTCTACAATAAAATCAAGATAAACCCCATTGATCATGTTGGGCCCCCTTTTTGGATAAGTATGGATCCATGTCAACTCAATAGACACCTCAATGTGAGGCAATCACTTATCATGATTGATATTTTGGTACTTTTTTTCTAACTAGATAAATTTTCATATATCTTGTACTAGTTGAAAGGCAATTATTTGGTTCCTAGGTTCTATAAGACATCTTCATAAGTGGTTGCATGTGGTAACTAGAGTGAAAAGGGTGTAAGGTGATGGAGCTTGTAGAATGATCAACCAAGGATCCATATTAGCACCTGGGATGTGCCTACCACCCCAGCACAAAGATGCTTCTAAGTTATATAAAGCCAAGCTTGAACTAGTATGTAGGAGAGGTGACTTTGAGATAGTGAATATCTAAATAATTAGTTCTAGACATAGTAAAACAACCACCACTAAATTTTAGGAATAACATGGATGTCTTTGAGGTTTAATATTGTAGTGCCCAAGCTTGCCTATGAGCCTCTAGGCCTTTGGTAAATCTAGATGAGCATTTGTTCTATTTTATTTGTTATGTACTCTATTTATCTAAACATTATTAAATGAAGAATGGTGTTACACTTAAATGAGTATTGATCTAGTGTATATGGTTATGGTAGTGTTCATTTATTTTGAAATGTTTGTAATCATGGTAATGCTTAGAAAAAATAGATGAATTCAAAGTTCCATCAAGATTTTGGTCCATCTCATTAATGGCATCTCTATATAAGTGATGAATTCATCATATTGGATAGAAATACTCTAAGTGTAGGAAGGACCCTATACCAAGTGATGATATCCATACCTAAAGCATTAATCCTAAGCATGAACCCTTGACATAGAGTAATTCCCTTAAGCCATCTTAGAGTTGAATGGTACTATGAATAATAAGATAAAATCTTGCACCCTTAATATCTTATAACCAACCTAATATAGGTTTGTATTCCTATGACTATAAAAATTTCCTTGAATAGGCTTTGTACCTATAAATAATCAAACTTGACCCAAAATAGATTGCACCAATGAACTTCCCAATGCCATTATTGTAATGAACAGGTCCCTTAAAGAATGAGTTATACCATGTCATGACTATGCCAATACGGGCCCTAGTTATTTCTCTACTATAATTTAGGTAAGCACATAAGGATTATGCATTATGTGAATTGATGATAGCATAGTTGAGTGACAAATATTGAGAACTACAAGATTAGTCTAGGCTTACACCTAGTTGTAACAAGTCTAAAATTGACTTGGAAAGCTAGATAAGTACCTAAAAAAGTAAATAGGTTAACAACTAACTAAATTTCTACAACACTTTGGTTCCATTGTTGGGACTTGTGTTGAATTTTATTATTACAATGTTGAAAAATAATAATGCTCTAACTCTCCTTGAATAACATCAAGTGTTGGATGGAACAAGTGGAAGATAGTTTTATGTTGAAGCATCCATCCTATAAAGAATAGAACCCAAATAAGTGGGTCCAGAACAACTTGTATGATACTTTGTATAAGGTCTTTCTTTGTGAACTACCTGAGCATGTGTATTGATGGTTGGTTGCTTATGTAATCCACATAAGACAAATATATAGATATTGCCTTAAGTGGATGAAGTGCTTAGAAAAGTTTGAGAACCTTGATGCCACTTGGACCAAAGTTATAGATAGATGGTGGCAAGGAGTGATAAATAGTTGCATGCTTGATTTTGTAGTATTGATGTACTCCTACCCTAAAAAAGCAGAGTATCAATTCTTGCATGATCCTAGAGGCATATTTATGAAAGAATTCATCATAGATCTTGATAAACTAATGGTGGATTATGGATTTGAAATTGTAATAATGGAAGGATAAAATCCTTTCACATGTGAGTAGTGTAATAGGGAAGAAGGGGATGTGTAGGTGAAGTGTAATGGAAAGGGATGAGTAGATTGACACTTGAGAGCTTAGGTGATGGACTTATAATAAGAGAAGGCATAAAATGATGGAAGATCTAGAACTTAGAAGAGCCAAGAGAACCCATAGTGAGTCAGAAGGGCATGGGGAAGGATCTCTTGAATTATAACAATGCAAGGAGAGGAATAATGAAGACATGGATCGAGCTCACTTTTTGATGGGTGAAGAATGCACTAGGCCCCTATAGAATTTGACCATTAAATATGCACTAGAAGTTCCTACCCCCTTTGAACCTGTAGCACTAGCTCATACACTAGATCTCCCATGAGAAGAAAGAAGAGTGATAATTGACCCTATTTCCCACATTAACTTTGACCATTTTATAGATTTGGAGTATAATTTTGTGATTGAATAAGTTTTTCCTTATGAAGAGATAAGTGAGGATACCTCTAGACCTTTGGGTGCTAGTTTGATAATACAAAACATGAGTGTAAGCATTCTAGTTTAGCAAATGTCACCTATGTAGATTGGGTAATATCCCATAGGAAGTTTCCTGATGCCACAAGTGAGTAGCATCATGCCATCAACTTCACTAACACCAACCAAAACAATAGGGTTGACACCTAATTCAATGATTGGAGGTATTGAAGTACCACTATCAGAATAAGTAATAAGGGGAAAGCACCTTGGATACTAGTACCACCCCCAATAATAAATATATTACAAGATGGAAATTCACTTGCCATAATATCATAGCATGGAAAATACTAAAAAACATGTCTTAAAATGTGAGATTCAATGGCATGATTGGGGTATAAACTAGTTGGAACATAAGGCAACGTAGTTTATGATAACTCTACTTTATTGTACTCATACCTGGTATAGTAAATTTGATCCTAACTAGGCTATTATTGATTATGACACCTTGAAGGAAATATTTCTAAAGGAGTTTGACATACCTGAGTTTGACTAATAGAGCATCATTGTGCTTAAGGAAATTAACGAAGGGCTATCAGATTGTATGCACCTATATGATGCTAGGTTTTAAAATATTCTTTCTAAACTCCTTTATGATATTCACCCCTCATAGCATGCACAATGGTTTTTTGGAGTATTATGAGTACCATTTAAAAGAGTGATCTCTATGAAGACATTCATAGATCCTTGAGAATCACTTAAAGTTTCACTTAGAGCTGAGGTATTCAGAAGTGCTGACACTAAGACCAACCCATTCATGTAAGAGTTTATTGCATCATGTCCAGCCAACTCCAAAAATTTACCACTATTTAATCATAAGATGCTCAAATTATATTATGTTGCATCAACTATGAGATGAAAGGCCATAACAAGAATAATTGTCCTCAAAGGAATGTGCACACATTGATTCAAAGTTGTGAGGTTTGTTATGAGGTGCATGATGTTCAAAAATACCCTTTGTTGTAATGTGCCAATTAGGTTAACACAAACATATAGTGTTTGTTATGCAATTCCTAAACTCATACCATAGTTGATTTCCATGTAATCGATAATATGCATGAAAATATTGAGAGAGGCACACGATAAATAACTGCAGTAGTTAGAGGGAAGGTAATCCAATGAAATGAGTGATATGTTCAAGAGAATGTAGGTTATGCCTAGAAGAATTCATGATATGTTATGTAAATAGGTGCCAAAGGGTGGGGTGGAGGATGTGATGGAAGAATATTCCCATTGTGATCATGTTACAAGTGTGGTTCGACTGAGCATTATCAGTAGGACTACCCTACACATCCAACATGTGGGCATTGTTGAGGAACACACAAGGTCGAAGAATGTCGCAACTTGTATAAAAAGTTGACCAAAGGCCAACCTAACATAGACAAAGGTGCATGAATGATCAGGTGTAAGCCTAAAGTAGAGAAATGGACTCTAAAGGCAAAACCACATGGAGCCAATTAAAGTGCATACAACTACTCATAGTGGATTCATCACTCAGTCACCAATTGCATCAGTACTAGAGTTACACCTAGAATATGGGAAATTAAGTCACACTGAGTGCATAACATGGTCTAAATCCAAAACTACACCTTACATTAACCTTATATGCCATAAAGATGTCTTGAAATAGGCCATGAGTGTTATTTAAAACCTACAAGGAGTACTCTAACTAGCATGAGATCTAGAGGTGCAAGTTATTTCCTCCCATAAGAAGCAAGATAACTAGGAAGCTGAGGTAAAAGAGCTAATGGATATCTTGTGCCTCCTATATATAGAAAGGATGCTATCCTTATTGAAGAATTTGATTTTAGAGCATGTCAAGTAGAAGCCAGTTAAAATTGTTGTGCCATGTGTGGAAATGGCATGAGAGGTTAGAAATACATAGAATGTGAAGTATAATAAAGAGATCCTGGTGAATGCCACCATTGATGGATGGTATATATGTGAGGTTCTCATGGACATAGGCACTGAGGTTAATGTCTTGACAAGGAATGCATAGGATAAGATGGGTAGGCTAGCCTTGAGGCCTTTTCTTCATGTGCTTTTCATGGCCAACAAATCTAGGACACAACCAAGAAGAATTTTAAAAGGCACCATTGTAGATATTATGGGCATAAAATTTTGTGTCAAATTTGAAGTGATTAAGTTGGCTAAGAAAGATAATTATCTATCACTCCTATGAAGGCCATGGTGCTATATGAATAATACTGACATGCACTTCAAGAAGTGCTATATGAATTTATGAAAATAACAAGGAAAGGGTCATGATCCCCCTCTTAAATGACTAAGGACCATTTTATGTATAAAGTGTTGATTTTTAGGATGAGATCAACCATATCTACAACATCATAGTGTAAGGTCTTGAGACTATCAACCCCAATAACCAAGGAGTGATTTTTTGGGATGATGGATAGTCAACCTCAGACACTAGTTATGTAGATTAAGATCAATGGGTCAAATAAGCTTATGAAACCACTAGCTAATGGTTCCATATAGTGAGCACCAAGGTGCTAAAACCTATGAGGACTATTTGGGTCTAGATTTATCACACTTCATAAATAAGGGTCCATTATAATAAAAAGAAGGAAAGTAGAGTGTTTGGAAAAGCAAAGGTAAAATTTTAGTGCTCCCATGATATGAGGGGAACAATCTTGTAGAAGAACATGTCTACAACCTAGAGTCTTTCATCTTAAAGGAAGTAGACAAGATGGGCACACTGGTGTATACTTTGAGAAGCATTAGCACTCATTGGTGGGAAATGTAGAGGCCTAGCTTGCCAACATGTTAAGATGTAAAAGTATCCATCTGCACTATATTTAGAAAAAATCAATGAGGACCTGGACATTTCTCCATACTCTAATGATTTAGACCTAATAGCATACATATGCTTATGTGAAGAAACATAGATTAACTGTAACACAAATACCCCAAGGAACCTATGGGTGCACACCTTCTAAAAAACCTTAAATACATGTGTGAAAGCTTAGTATGTGGTCAACAAAACATGCTATGAGATAGCCAGTTGGGATGTCTTGAAGGATAAGTTTGTACACACCTTCTTCTTTTCTTCACATAACTTGGAATTGATCAAACCATTGCAAGTCATTTGAAGGGCAGTGTTTGAGGATACTAAAATCCTAGAGGAGTGACTATAAGATATGTTCAAGGATAAAATATTAGTGCTCCCAAATTTATTTGAGTAACAAGAACTCAATAGTGACTTGAGTGATGAAGATACATATGTTTGGAAAGCACAAAATTAGATGTCCTTGATTGAAAAGGTGAAGGTCATTCACCAAGTGGATGAAAGTGCCTCAGATGAGAAAGATCATAATCATATCCACATCAAAACAATTAAAGGGAGTAAATAAGTTAAGGACACACATCAAAATATAAATGATCCCTACCATGTACCACTTAAGACCACCTAAGTTGATATCAACATAGAATGAGAACCAAATATGGCTACTCTAAAGATTGGTGAATTTTCATTTACATGAATTAAAATTTGTTAAATGCTGCCTATGTCATTGACCCCTTCTCGACTCCATTCACTGATGAATTCTTGGATGGAGTCACAAGCTATGAAATCTATACTTTCATTTATGGTTTCTCTAGATACCATCAAGTCCAAATTGAAGAGGAGGATAGGCCTACGATGAACTTTATGATAGAATGGAGTTGTTTCATGTATAACATGATGCCCTTTGGGCTAAAAAATGTGCTAGCTATATTCTCTAGAGTGATCATCCCTACATTCAAGGATTTTATCCATAAGTTCCTCTAAGTGTACCTTGATGAGTGGACTATGTATGGGCTCATGAGAGACCATTATGATAACTTTCACCTCATGTTTGAGAGGTGAATACAAATACATATATACTTAAGCCTTAATAAATGCATATTTTCAACACCATTTATAACCTTGCTCAGGCACATCATCTACAAAGATGGTATGCTCATCAACCCCATGAAGATTGGTATTGTTTTACAGCTCCAAACCCCTTCCATAAAAAAATATGTTCACACCTTTCTTGGCCATTATGGATATTTGATCCAAAACTTAGAATCTTTGGTTGAAATATATTTCAATAAACAAGAACAACATAATTATAATAATGCTATCTCTGAGAAGAGATGTTTTATTGATCAAATTTGCAGACCCAAACATATCCCTATCTCTAAGAAGAGATGTTTGATTTCCATTTCAGGTTACATCTTCATTTATACATGTTTTTAATGTATGAGGATGATGTGGAATGTCACTAGTCTCAAGGGATATTAAGTGTTTTGACTTCCATGATTTACAACAATACAGAATTTGAGGAATTACTATTTTTAAAAACTTACTATTATTAGAATACACTACAAAAATTTAAATTTGGGGCACTTTCATTTGTTTTTCAAGGGTTAAAACCCACTAAGTAGATATTTTTTCCATCTCATTATTTTTACCTCATACTTATCTTTCCAATGGTTCAAATGAGGAGTCAAATAGAGCTATGGTGCAAAAATTATGGCTCCCAGAAGTTCTACCACCAATTGGGGTAGAACCATCACCCAAATTATCACCTAAAATGTTGCTTAGATCACTATTATATAAAGTTTACAAAGAGATATACAAGGATCATAACACCATTAGAGGGTTTATTATTCAAGGATGGCCCATTCCACTGGGGCATAGTGCAAGAGGATGCCTTTTAAACTCTGAAGCTCAAGTTGGCTAGCATGCATATCCTTTAGTTTCTTGATTGGATGACTCCATTCCATGTCCATGTTAATGAATTTTTATATACAATTGGCACTATTATGGTACAACCCAATGAAGGTAAGATGGATCATTTTATCTCCTTTTCAAGTAGTAAATTGACCCCCATAAAGCAAAATTACACAACTATTGAGTGCGAGGTGATGGCTATGGTCTACACCCTCCAAAAATTTATAAAATACTTGTTGGTGAGCCCATTCATATTTTTAATTGACCATGAAGTACTTAAGTACCTTGTGAATAATCCCATTCTCCATGGTCACATTTGTAGATGGATAGTTTTATTCAGAGAATTCTAGTTCTCAGTTGTGGTAAAAGCTAGGAAGTAGAACTCAGCACAAGACCATTTTTCCCACATCAACTTTGGAAATGTGGTAGTTCCCATTGAATATGACATGGAATATATATATATATATATATATATATATATATATATATATTCCATTACATTACCAAAGACTTTGTGGAGATAGATACATTTATAACATCTAGGTTTGTGCCCTAGACCATGACAACCAAAGAAAAAAAGCTTCTCACCATTTGTGCCATCCCCTTTCAATCATCAGTGAGAAGTTGTATAAATTAAGTCAAGATGAAGTCTTGTGATGATGTGTTTTAGAGCATGAAAGATACTCCATTCTATCTGAGGTACATGAGGGGATCCTAAGAGGACATTGCATTAGAGCTGTAATGACACATAAAGTGTTACAATCAAGCTTATGGTGACCAAGATTGTTTCAAGATTCAAAGGATTACATTAAGGCATGTGACATATGCCAACATAGAGGGAAGCCAAACTGATGGAATGAGATTCCTCTCATTCCCATTCTTTCCCAAGCACCATTTGAAAAATGGGCCATTGATTTTTTTGAGCTGATTAGCCCCACAACAATACACACAGGCAAAAGATATATTTTGGTAGCCATTGATTATCTCAAAAAGTGAGTCGAGGCAACACCTACTAAAAATTTCACTACCACCACTACCACATGATTCATATGGGAGAACATCATTAATCACTATGGTTTCCCACTCAATTTGACTAGTGATAGAGGCACACATTTCATTAATGAAACTGCGTAGATCCTACTGATAATATAGATGGTGGTGTACCACAAGACCACCCCATATCATCCCTAAGAAAATGGCACCACTAAGGTATTATTTCAAAAAGATACTAGGGATGTGACTCATGAGGATATGTGACATTGGTCATGAATACTAGGATGATCAAGTATCAACAGTCTTATGGGCATACCACATAAATTTCAGTGCCTAAATAAGAAAACACCATTCCAACTAGTGTTTGTCATATAGGTAATTCTACTGATGGAGTTCTTGGTTCCATCATTATGCATTGCACAAATTGGTCATTTGGATGAATAATAATTATTGAGTGTAATGTTAGAGGACTTGGAGAATTTGGATGAAGTGTGTGTCCAAGCAAGGTGGAGCTAGCAGATAGAGAAGGCACACAAAAATTTATGGCATGATAGACATATTAAGCACAATGTACTGACTAAAGGAGCATTTGTATTACTCTATGACTTCAAGTACCTAAATCACCTAAAAAATATACAAATTAGGTATATGGGTATATATGTCACCCAAAATATATTAAAAACTAGTGCATACAAGTTGCACACATTATCTAGTGAAATGCTTCTTGGGTATTTCAATGGTAATCAACTAATACTCTATAGATAATAAGGTTCCACTTTCACCATCAAACATTGACTTCCTAGTCACAAGTTGGTTATGTTGTGCTAACCCAAAGGACATTTAACAGAAGATAAACATTTCCTTATATTTTGTTATTGTAGTTCTTTTAGAGTGAATAAGAAGAACTTTTAGGCCCACAAAATAAATATTCTAGTGATTTTATGAATCACTCCAGTTGGGTGAGTCAAGCACAGATGCTTTCCAAAGTTTTTAAGGCCAGACACTTAAGTTTTTAGGTGCATGAAATTCACCAAACTTTGAAAATATGAGTACCAATTAACAAAGAGACGCACACATGATGCAAATACATAGAAATAAGATGCACTCTATGATCATGAGTAAAGGATCAAAAGTAGAGAGTGAAGTGCTAGAGGGCTAGCACAAGGGATTTGTATGGGGTAGGATAGGCCAAGGCAAAGAGACAAAAGTGAACAAAAATTGACCAAGATAGGAAAACACACTTAAAATGAAATCACAATAGGAAAAGAAGATGGAACCATGGAGGTTGAATCATGTGCATATGAGGTGTTATGCCCAGGTTGCCATAAGGAAGGTGAAGGTTGTACCAAGTGAGCAAAGTACAAGATAAAGATCATCATAACACACTATCATCCACCCAAATTGAGGTGGGAAGTGGTTGTTTAAACTACACATCACATCACCAAAAATGTCATTAGAATATTTATTAAGGTGATGATGGAAGCATAAATATTTGCATTGAATGCATAGGTGGAAATGAATTTTAATGGATTTTGTGATTTCCAAAAACTCTAGATGCCACCATATCATTAATCACCTAAAATTAAGAAGGTAACTAAATTAAAGGTATAAAATAACAAAGGGCTAAATAGTTTAGGTTAAAGCTTTAGGATAATTTGCACCCAAAAATGTAGAATAGTGAACTAGTAAACCAAAGCCAAAGTAAGAAAATGCTACTACAGTGTGACCTTAAATACCCACAGATGCCAAAAGTGAACAATTGAATAGAGAAAGGAATTGCATTCCCTTTGAGATTGGCATAGAAAAGTGTGGGGCATGAATTGTGCAAGAACTAGGTAATATAAAATTAAAATGATACTGAAGCTATCATTAACAGTAAATGAAGCTCAAGAGCTAAATTCATAGTCATAGATCTTGTGACTATAAGAAGTGTTAACAAAAATTACAGGCTTTGGAAAAGTAAATAGACCACTCTTCAACACCAACTAGTTCATAATGGATAAGAAGCACATGAGTTTCATCCCACCATAGGTATATAAGGATGCCAAATGGGCATAGATGATAGAGGAAGTGGCTGCAACAAAGAAGAAAGCATAACTGGTAGAGGGATTTAACATCATCAAGGTTGATCTGGAGGTGCTTGAAATAATGTCCTACTAGGAGATATAATTTCTTAAGGAGGTATTGATAGGATAAAGATGGGAATCTTTTTTGTACACCTATGATCTCAAATAATACAACCACCATACCTCAAGTAATGCATAAGATATGTTGCAAGACTGGGTGGTTGATACAGGGGCCAAAAATGAAGTAGGCATGGTATTATTCGATTTCTCCATCTGAGATAAACTTGTAACCAATAGTAAAACTCAAATCTATGAGTTTATATGTTTTGGAAAGTTAGAAGAACTCATGTAATTCCTCTTCTCATGCATCCATAGGGATAGCTTCTACTTAATGGGGAAGTGCATATAATTTTTAACTAGCCTTATTGACAAAAGCATAAGGGTCCCAAACTCTGACACAGACATCCATCAGATGATGGTGGATGATACTAAAGTTGAAAGGGTTGATAAAATCTTAGGGTAATACAAGGGAGGTATCACATTCCCAATCAAAGACATCAAGGAACCAAAAATGAGGGTATTTACATGCCTTGTGAGTTTGAAATTTATCCTTGGAAGTTAGTGGATAGACATCACCAAGGCTTACTTGTGCATCACCCACCACATGACATAGGGGGTAACATTTAATATAGAAAAGTTTATTGTAGAGGAAATGGTAAAGAATGAACTAGAGTGTCATAAAATATGAGAGACCTTATAATAGGGGTCTATGTTAATTCTAATTGTGATGGAGGAGATCAACACACCCAATGGTGATAAGGACAACCTTTGGGTCCTCTTAGAGCACAAAGACTCCCCAATACTAAAGTACCAAAACTTTACTTTACCCCCAACCTTATCTAAAAATTATAAGACCAGAGTAATGGGGTGGTGTACCTATTATATAAAATCATTTAGGGAGGAATGACACATCCCAAAGGAGCTCCCCCAAAATATGTATGGAATGACAACCTTCACTGTTATGAAGCAATTATGTGTTGTGCACTTAGCACTCATAGATGGTAATCAATCTAATTGGATGAAGCTCCACTATACATTTTTAGACAAATAATTTAGGGATATGCTTATAATCATTCCTAAAATTCAATAGTTGGACATCTTAATGAAAATAATGGATTCAAAATGAAGCAGGTTACATCACCAATACATGCACCTAGAAGGGAAAGTGACCAAGGATGAGGAGGATGACTTGGACCGCATCAAAATCCATCCCCTCCAAAAAGAAGTCATACTTGAGCTCATCCACATGTTATACTATGAGATGAAGCCAAAAAATAAGGGTGTTAACTCTAAGAAGGATGATGACCTCCCCCTCTAGATCAATGATGAAGGGAAGTTGGCATCAATAGTATAGAAGAAGTCTCCCCAAAAGAAAAAGGGGGAGACACTTGAGGAGATATAGGAGCAGATAATATTGAATATCACCTCTAGTAATGAGGCCACTTCATCTACACCAAAGAATAAGTGCATGGCCTTCATGTTAGGGATTACTTCAACTAAGAAAAGGGAGAAGAAAAAGAAGTCAAAGGGGCTAATTATAATGCCCATAATAACCTTGGTGGAGATGGAGGAACAAGAGGAGCATGAAGAGATGGAGGAGGAATAAGGAGGGAGAAAATTTTACATCATCCAAGAAAAAGCAGTAGAAGAAGAGTCCAGTGCTAAATAATTTCAAGAAGCCCTCCAAGACAACACTACCACCATACTTAGAGAGGCAAAAAAGCTACCTAATGCCTCATACAAAGAGCCCTCCACACAACCTCCACTAATTGAGGAGGAAAAGAGGAGTTGGTGGAATAAAATAGGCCTTAATGAGGAATAAATAGAGATGGAATTAGATCTATAGAAGAAAATAGCAGCCATGAAGGCATCTAGCATGACCTAGGAAGGGATTGATAAGGTTGAGGTTGAGGAAATAAGGGATGATGAATAAAAGACCTTAGCAATAATAAAAAATAAGGTAGAGAAAAATGATGCTGAGGAGGAAAGGGGTAAGAAATAAATGTAAGATAATAAGGTTATTGTAAGCACAAAACTAATGAAGGAGAAAGTAGTAAAGACACCTAGCACCCCCACCAACATAGTAAAAGAAGATGCACCATAGGCACGCTGAAGTAGTGAAGGGATGCCTAAAGATAAGGAAGGTGATACTGGTGCCTTGAAATATAAAATGGAGATCACTAAAGAAACCCAATAAAAATAGGAGGGTGAAGCTAGTGTCGAGGTAGAAGAAATGGACTAAGGGGATAAGTCTGAGGAAGAACCCCTATTAGAACAAGAGGAAGGAACCTCAGAGGGAAGCATTAAAGAGAGTTCTAGTGTTGATGAAGTGAAAGGAGAAAATATGGAGTTGGTCATCACTGTGGAAGAAGGTGTTGAGCCAAACCTAAGGGAAAAGTCATAGAAGGGGTAGATTGATGAAGATTACTATATTTTTTAGTACATGCCCCTTGAAGCTGCTTTAACAAGGATGTGATAATAGTTGTCATTTGCCTTTGACAATCATATGGATGAGCCTCATTTTGCGGCACCATAAAAGGACATACTAAGTACAAAAGAGCCAAAATAAGGGCATGATTAACTTCTTATAAACACCCATGCAATGAACCTAGTCAGGTCAACTAATGCACTCATCTAGATGGCGTTCAAAGTAGCACAGAAGAACATTATTAATGATGTTAGATCTTCAAGATGGAATAAGATTGTGTTGGAAGTATAAGAAGTAAATGCCATGAAATTCAAATTGAAATAATTGGTTAAACACACAAAGGAATTTGATCCATCCCTCTTAGATGGAATTGACACTTTAAACTTCTCAGAGGTTGACAAGGTGTGTGCGCTAGTAGAGCAAATGTTTCCAAGGTTGAAGGTAGAGACAATTCTAAAAGAAGAGGACCCATGCACTGCAATAAATTAATAGATAGTTGCAAATATCAAAGAGGTGGGATACCTCTTCATAAAAATTTAAGAGGGCATAGATGTTGATGATGCTATATTATGTAACTTCTCTAACCAAGCATCAATCATAGATGCATGACTAAAAAAGGCAAAGGGGGAGAAGGAGGAGCTGATGGCACATTTATATTCTATGAGTAGCTTAGAGCATAACCAAATAATTGGAAATTTCAATGCCTTTATCACTTAAATCAAAGACTAGGAACAAATCCTAGAAGCATACTTTCATGCCTTACAAACCAAGGCTTGCAAATAAGTAGAAACCATAGATGGAGAAGTGGAAAAAGTTAAGGAAAACCTTGAAGCCTTCCAAAATGAGTTGGATAAGATGGATGTGATCATATTCATCACTTCCTTAATAGAGATAAATAACACCATTTAAGAACTCAAGCTCACTATTAAGGGATTTAAGGAATTCAATAGTGAACTAAAGGAGAGCATGTCAGAGTTTTGCACACCAAGAGCATTGAAAGACTAATCTAGGGGAAGATTATAAATTTTATATGGGGTAATATTGGGCCTCTTTTTGGCTAAGTATGGATCTATTCCAACTTATAAAACACCTCATTTTGAGGCAATCACTTGTCATGATTATTGTTTTATAACTTTTGCACAAGTTAGAAGAATCTTCATAGATCTTGTGCTAGCTAATAGATAATTACTTGTTGCCCAGGTTCTATAGGACATATTCATAAGTGGTTGCACATGGAAACTAGAGCACAAATGACATAAGGTGATGGATTCAAAAAAATGATCAACCAAGACTCTAGCTCAACACTCGATGTGAACTTGCCACCCTAGCATGAAGATGCTTTTAAGTTGTATAAATTTAAGCTTAAACTAGTATGCAAGAGAGGAAAATTTAAGATAGTGAAGCTTTATAGAATTGGTTCTAGACATGGAAAAATAACTGACATTGAAGTTTAGTAATAACATATATTTCTTTGAGGTTCAATATTATAGTGCCCAAGCTCGCTTGTGAGCCTTTGGGCCTTTAGTAGCTCTAGATGAGAATTTTCTCTATTTTATTTGTTGTTTACTCTATTTATCTAAACATTGTTAAATAAAAATGGTGTTGCACTTAAATGAGTATTGATCTAGTGTATATGGTTACGGTAGTGTTCATTGATTACACAATTTTTGTAATAGTGGTAATTCTTAGATTAAATATATGAAAGTTAAGCTTTATCAAGCTTTTACTCTATCTCATTATTGGCATCTCTGTGTAAGTGATGATGTTAGCATATTGGATAGAAATAATATAAGTGTAAGAAGGACCCCACACCAAGTGATGATATTTATACCTAAAGTTCTAAGCCTAAGCATGAACCCTTGACATAAAGTAATTCCTTTGACCCATCTTAGTGTCGAATGCTGTTAAGACTAGTAAGATAAAAGCTTGTACCCTTGATATCCTAGAACTAGCCTAATATATTTTTGTGCTCCTATGGTTAGAACAAGTTCCATAAATAATCTTTGCACCTATAGATAGTTGGAATCCACATAGAACATCTTGCACCAATGAACTTGCTAATGTTGTTATTATAATAACCAAGTCCCTTAAAGAATGAGTTATGCCATGGCATGACTAGCCCAATGTGGGCCCTAGTTCTTTCTTTGTTTAAATTTTGGTGAGTGCATAAGGCTTGTACCTTATGTGAATTAATGATAGTGTAATTAAGTGATAAATTTTGAGCACTAAAGGATTAGTATAGGTTTGTTCCTAGTTTTAACAAGTCTAGAATTGACTTGGACAACTAGATAAGCACTTGACAAAGTAAATAACTTAACAATTGACTAAATTTTATAAAACATATCAATATGAACTTGCTTTTACAACTCCATGGAATACATTTTTCTACGTGTTATTGCCTTTTGGTCTTAAAAATGATGGTGAACTATCAAATGGATATGACACATAGATTCTATGATTACATGCATAATATTTTAGAAGACTACATTGATTATATTTTGTAAAAATCTATGAAACATTAAAATTATGTTAAATAATTCAAAAATATGTATTTTTAAGGTTAATATATACAATGTGAGTTTAAACCCCGAGGAAACATGTCTTTGGTGTGACAATCCAAAAAAATTTTGGGCTTTATTATCTCTTAGCCCAGCATTGAGGTTGATCCTAAGAATGTACAATCTATTTTTGGTATGCCTTCACCAAAGGACTAAAAAAATTGAGAAGTTTACAAGGAAAAATATAAGCCATTATAAAGTTTATTGTTTAGTTCACTAAAAAAAAACCAACCATTTTCATAATTTCTATGCAAAGGCACACATTTTGAAAGGGTTGAACAATTATAAAAGGCTTTAGATGAAATAAAATAATATATAAGTAATCCCCCAATTATGCTACTACTTATGCTTAATCAAAATTTTTTACTATACATATCAAAAACCAAGCATTCCTTGGGAAACCTACTTGCACAATATGATGATGAGAATAGAGAACATGTTATTTATTACATTATTCAAACATTTGTTTGTTATGAAAAATGATTACAAATCGATGGAAATTTTATGCTTGGCTATTTTTTTCACATAAAAACTTAGACATTACATGCATAAAATTAAGACTCATGTCTTTTCAAATATTAATCATTTAAAGTATATCATATTTAAGCCTTATTTGTCAATAAATATAACTAAGTGGGTCATGTTACTCATGGATTTCATTCTTAAATTTATTCCATGGAAACCAATAATCAAGTAGATAGGTCATCACCAAACAATTATTTGTGGCACCTTTATTAGACCACACTCCTATGGATGATGTTATTTTAGATGAGTTTATTATGTATACCAATTTCAACAAAACTTGGACCATGTATTTTGATGGGTCCGAATGTGATTTAGGTGTTGGCATGAGCATTGTATAAGTAACTCCTTAAGGTTAGACTATGTTATTATCATATAAATTAAAATTTTCATGTACAAATAACATAGAGTATGAGGCTTTGATTCTAGGATTACATTTTGCACATGATTTATATTTTATATTCTCAACTCATCATTAATCAAGTGATAGGTACCTATCAAACAAAAGAATAACAATTAATACCTTCCCAAGATTGACTTTGAGATTGGTTACATTCCAAAAAGGAATAACCATAATGTGGATTTTGTGGCTAACATTTCTTCCCTTGTTTTTATTGATATTATAGATGATCATGTTATATTGACTATTAGATGATTATAATAACCTACCATTGCATTACTAGATCTAGATGGATTGTATTTATTTTCCATCACATGTGATACAAAAAACTCATAGTGATATGTGGATATTTGTAAAAAAAATTATCTAATGATACTATTCCTAAAAAAATTTCAAGAAATAAAAAAATAAATTTATGAATAGATACCATCGATAAGTTATAAATGACACTCTTTTCAAGTGATATTTTGATAGTCATCTAATTAGACACCTTGGGCATGAGGACTTTAAATTAACCATACAATAGGTTAATGAGTATGGTGGACATTTTAGTGGAAAATAAATATCATACAAATTATTATGAATGAGATATTATTGGCTTACAATGAAACATAAATGTTGATAATATGTAAAGGTTTGTAATCTATGTCAAGAAAGAACATATTAGTTTAATGCATGCACATTCTTAATAATTATAACCTATTATTTATCCTTAGCCTTTTTCCATTTATATATTTGATATAGTTGGAAAAAAGAACCCGCCATTATTATAAGGTCACAAATTCATTATTACCTCTAGTAAATATTTTACAAAATGGGTTGAAACTATTCCTTTAGAATTTACCATGGGTGAAGACATTTGTATATTTATAATGACTCATTTTATTTCCTTATTTGGATTTTTATCTTTTATTATTATAGATAATGCTTCATATTTTAATATTAAGACATTAAATAAATTTTGTGCTAAATATAATATTTGACATACATTATATACTTGTTATCATCCTCAAGAGAATGGTCAAGCAAAGGCTATAGGTAATAAAAATGGAAATATATTGAGAAAAATAGTTTAACATGGTGAGGATTGGTATAGTCAAATTATACACTTTATGAGCATATCAAATGGGTGTGAGAATAGTTATTGAGGCTACACCCTAGGCTCCTTTATATGGTACAAATGCATTTTTTTTCCTTAGAGCTTGAAATTCATTCTCTTGTGAGTCCCTTAAAGGTATTGTTTATGGAAATTAATATAGAGACGACCAATTACATTAATTGGAAACGTTAGATGAAGCACATATTCATGCTATTGAGCACTTGAGATTTTATCAAAATTGATTTAAAAAGGCTTAAAATAAAATGATTAATTCAAGAGAATGAATTTAGGTGACTTGGCACTAAAATAAAATTAATAAATAAAAAATTCATTAAATAAAGTAAAAGATAAGTCAAATATAATTGGCTACATCCTTTTATTATTATAGAGAAACTTGTTTTAGGGATCTATTTCCTAGCTACATTACAAGTAAAACATTGAAGACTCCAATGGATATCATGCACTTGCATCGGTTTTAAACTTAAGTCATTTTTATTGTTTCTTTTTTCTTTCTCATGTATTGTCATTTTCCTTTATCAATCTTGTTTGATTTCATGCTTATTGTCATGTCTTTTGTATTTGTTTGAGTCATTTATTTTGCACACTTGTACATATTTTTTTATTGTATTTAGTTGTGTTGATGTGTGTCTTAGTGTCTTATATTCAATGAGCTTCATATATCATATATTTCCTACATTGGGGTAAAATCGTTAGTTCCCCTACATCACTAGCCAATACAGGGGAATATTATTACTGTGAAAATATGATTTCTACTTTGCCTTTGGTGGCATACTATTATATTAGGGCAGATCACCTATCCTTATTTCTAGAGTATCATTAAAGAATATCATTTTCCCATCCCTTTCTACACCCATGTGTCTATAGACAATAAATTTATTATATTGTGATTGGATTTCATCTCATGTCCTTCATACATCTTAGTCACATTGTGATTACTAAATGTAGTACATTTATTGTTATATCTTTTCCATATTGAGGTATATGGTTACATATGGCATATCACTTGTCTATATTTTTGAGGTATCATTGGATTATATCACTTTCCCCTCCCTTTCCTCTTACACCCTTACTCACCATGCTTCAGTTTTGTCATTTTAGTATTTGGGTTACAACTTACTATTGAGATTTATAGGATGATATTTTTCTTTGATTACCCACATGTGTTTACAAATGTGTTTTCAATGATTATTATAGATTTTAATTTATATCTATATTATACATGGTATAGGTGACTTTTATTTTATTATGATTAATTTTTAGAAACATCCCTCACCTCAAAATGGGGGTATGCAATTATCTCATTTTAACTTCATTAATAGTGTTACAATGTAATAGGTTACTTAGTGGTACCATATATTTGCTTCTTTGGCCAAGAATTGGATTTTTTTCATGGTATTGGTCATTAGGATACAATTTTTAGTTTTAGATTTTTAGAGAGGGAAGCAAATTTTGCGTGCCAATAATTATGTTTTTTAATTTTCTCACTTTCAATTTTTCACATATTTTATTCAATTACATTTTATCAATTTATCAAAACATTGATTTGATTATTTACATTCACATTTACTTGTAATTACAATGGATATGTTGACATTGGAACATTTATGAAACATTATTTTAAGGAAGGCATATTTTTTGCAAAACCCTCTTAGGTATCATTTTTTTATAACTTTGATATGCACACATATATACACATCAAAGTGGATCATTATGTAGACATCTAATTTTAGTACAAGGTTTGAAATTGTAATTTTATTATTATGTTTTCATTTATATGGCCCATTTTTCAATTTAGGTTCTCATTAACAGATTTCCCTTTGTTTTAACCTTGTATTACCTTATTGGGTCATTGTTCCTTCCTAACTATTTCCTAATCTATCATTTGTCTACCTCAAGATCCACCTAGGTGTCCTTTAGCCCATCTAAGTCTCTCCTTTAGGTATTTTTCATATTTTGCATTTTTAAATCATTCTAAAAGTGATTCTAACCCTTTTTGGAATAATCCAAAATGTAGAAGTTAACTATGGGGCCATTGGCCCTTCTCCCCTATGTTCTCCATGTTTCACTTTTCCTTATTGTAAAATTATCTATTATGTATGGTCAATTTATGGGCCAATAATTCCTAATATGAATTTTAAAATCCTATATATATAAAATCACTTTAATTCATTTCATAATAATAAATCGAGTATCACAACACTCAGTGATTATATCTTAAAATTTCAAGGATAAAATATAGACATCAGTTCTAATGATTTCCTTTTTGCATACTTATATTGATTAAATGCATAAATGAAAGAGTATATAATTTCATCGATTATCTTAGGGAGAAGAGGTGGAGCATTCTCTCACTCATTTGGATGGGTCACTCCATTGCATGTATATGTCTACATGATCATTGATTCTTAGCATGCATGATATGTAGAGAAAACCCCACCCAGGGGACTCAAGCCACTAATTCTACATATTTCCTTTATTCTTGGATGTATTGATAGGTATTATGGTTAGATTGGGGTTTGATCAAATGAGAGAGGATTATTACTTCTATGTGTGATTATTTACTTAATTGAAAGAGGTTTATGTATCATTTATTGTGAAAAGTTCTAGGAAGTTTCAAATTACGAGGATTTTCAATTTCATTTTTGAAACAATTAAATGTGGTCATTATTTCATTTTATTCTCTAATTTTTGGAGTTTCTTCTAAAATATTCCAAAGCCTCACTATTAGTAAAATCATCCACTATCAAGATCTAAGTGAGATAGAAATAGGTGTGTATCTATGACTTCCTATATTTTTCATCTCTCTTTATCATTTACAATTCCAAGTACTTTTATTCTCATGCTCTCTAAACTAGTCTAATTTATTATATTATATTATACATTCCCTAATATACCTAGTTCCATATTTTTTCTTGGTTGGTGTAGTGATTTTAATACTTGTGCACCCTCTAGGTAAAATATGATAATACTTTATTTCATAGTCAATCAATGCTCTAATAATGTAAAAGATTAATTTTTATTTATTTTCATTGTCATTTTCCACAAGTCACCCAAATCACATTTAATAATAAAAGCATAAAATAATAAATAATTTTAGAATGAATGGCATCATCAGAAGAGGGTGAGCAAAATAAGCTTTAATTTCATCAAAATATTTTAGATTCCATTTATACCATTCTAATTTTATATATTTTCCAGTAATCTAGTGAAAGGTTATCTTATTGGTGATAAGGCCAAAGTGGCCCTTATGTTGTAATTAATACTTATTATCCTTATTAGGAAAGGTGTGACATTAGTATAAATTTGAAGAATGCATATTTTAAAGTGAGGTGTCAATCCCAAGTTTGGTAATTTATTGAAATAAACATGTTTAAATGTAGGTGAAATGCATTTATAATTTTTTATTTCTCTCTTTGTTGATGTGTCCTCCCCTGAGTATCCTTACTGCCATCTATAAGACCATGGAAAGATTTGAGGCTAAGGATGGTAGGAATGTGAAAATGTAAGGTAAGTAGAGGAATAATAAGTGTTTGGTGATGGATGTTGAGGTAGTACAAATATGCTTTATTGATTTTTTGAATGAATAAATTATAGACCCCCATATATGGATTTGGTTGGCAAGGGTGTCACTTTTGGAAAAAGATATGGATGAGGGATATGTAGGAAATATTCACCAATGGATTAAGGGCTTGGTGGCTGATCCCAAGAAATTCATTAGGTGAAGAAATGTATTTGGCATGGTGGGCCAAAATTAGCCAACATATTTGGCAACTCAACTAGGTAGCATATCTGCTATGCTTGAGAACTCAGACCATTTACATGACTCTTGGATTCACCAATAATGATGAATTTGATCTATGCCTAAAATAAACCTTTTAAATTGAAAATATAATGAATTCAACTAAAATAGGGAAGGAAACAATAAAAATATGTAAACTAACTAAACAAATCCAAATCAAACAAACTAATGTGCTAGGATAGAACTTGGAGGAAAACAATACCAACTAACTACGTAGAGGGAACTTAGCTTCCTTAATATAAATGTTTCAGATGTATCCCATTGACTGGGATAGAAAGATCCTCACCATATATCCTTGCAATTTTGAAGGTATTGTGGGATTTGCAGTTAGAGATTCTGTATGGACCACTCCAAAGAGAGTCAAACTTTATATGTATACCTAGCTTAGCTTTGTCATCATCCCACTTGAGGACCAAATCTCCTTATTTGAAATTTTATGGAGTTACTTTGTTAAAGGCTCTCTTCACTTTTTCTTTATGGATTTCCATGGCTAGAATGGATTGATGTCTTATCTCTTCTAACTCCATAAGCTCAACATATCTAATCTCCATAGGTTCATTATCCAACAACTCAAGTTATGCATAAATTCTAAGGCAAGAAATTCAAGAGAAATAGGCACTCTTGCTTATTTTCCATATACCAGATTATAGGGAGAGTTGGCTATTAAAATTTTTATAGGTGATCCTATCAGTCCATAGAGTTTACTTTTACTTGAAATGTCATGACCTCTGATTATCTTCAATTATTATTCTTATGATCTTTAACAGGTTTTTATTTGTGGACTCAATAAGACCATTTCCTTAGGGATAGTAATTTGATGAAGTGCTAAGATAAATCCCATGTTGAGCTTCCCACTGGTTAATCTTAGTCCCAAAAAAGGCCATAAATTTTTTAGAAATAATAGTTAAAGGGGCTCCAAACCTAGTAAGCAGACCTTCATAGAAATGTAGAACATTGGTCTAATGTGTTTCCTTCAATTCCACTACTATCCATCTAGTGAAGTAATCTATGAAAATTAGTATTCATTTATGACTTGAGCTCAAATTGGGGTTAATGAGACCAATAAATTCCAATCCTCATTAGATAAAGGGTTGATCCACTATAGTTGGTTGGAGAGGTAAGGCTGCAAGCTTCATCTTTCTTCCAAACATATTGTTTACATTTCCTAACCCATGTATGACAATCACCAAATAAGCTTGGCCAATAATACCCACATATCATGATCTTCTAGGTGGTGTTCCTTGATGAATAATTCCCTCTGCCATGTCCATCATTTAAATCTTTGAGAACCCTTTCCTTTGATGTTATTCAATGTATCTTAACAACATGCCATTGATATCTTTCTTAAACAAAAAACCATCAACAAGAAGAAATGAAATGGATTGTGATCTAAATTATCTTATTTTTGAAGGAGTTAGTTGAGAGGGATAAATAACATCTTGGATATATCTTACCAAATCATGATACCAGCTAGAAGGTGAGGTATGCCCAGTTACAACTTCTTCATCAGTTGATACCATAACCAACTCATTGGATTCTTGTAAATCTTAGGCTAGATGATCACAAATTCCTTTTCCTCTAATAAAATTTTTGACCTTGATCTAAACATCATACTCTATTACCTTTATTATCCAACCAACTCTTTTATCATGTATGTCCTTGTTCAAGAGAAACTCCTTGATACTTGGATGGGAAACCATTAGGTGTTTATTATTGCTAGACAACAAGTATCTAAATTTCTTGAGAGACATTATGAATAAAATTACATGCTTTTCAACAAAAGAGTACCTTGTTTCATATTATTATAATCCTTAACTAAATAAGGCTATTAGTTGCTCTAAGGCCTCATGGTTTTGCTACATAAGAATGCTTGAAATGGTATCAGTGTTAGCATAGGTGTATAGAATGAAGTCCTTTAAGAAATATAGATTCATGAGCATAGGATCACTATACATTACTTTATTAATTTCCTCAAAACTCCTTACTCCTTCCTTGGACCAGTTGAAGCTCTGATTCTTCTTTAGAATGGTTGTAAGTGGCTTAGCTAAAGTGGCAAAATTTGATATGTATCTTCCGATAAAATTTATCTCCCCTAAGAAACATTTAAAAGCTCTTTTATGCTTGGGAAAGGAAAGTTCAATAATTAAAGCTATTATTTTAGTATCTATGCTTAAACCATGCTTTAAAACTATATGTCCAATAAGCTTACCTTCATGAACTGAGAAGACACACTTTTTGGGATTCAAGGATACCCTAAATTGTCTACGTATTTAGAACACTTGCTCAAGGTGAACCATGTGCTCACTTGCATTCTTTGAAAACACTATTATGTCATCCAAATAGACCAACATAGACTTATTAAGAAGGCCCTAGAATGTCATATCCATGGCTCTCTAAAATGTTGCTATAGCATTTGATAGACCAAAGGGAATATTTCTATATGAAAATGTCCCTCACTTTGTGGTGAAAGATGTTTTGAATTGGTCTTATTCCTTGACAAAAATTTAATTGTAACCACTATAGCCATCTAATAAGGAAAAAAAATTCTGAACCTATAACCAACTATAAAATTTGTTCCATAGATAGAAATGGATAGTGGTCTTTAAGAGAAGCCTTGTTCAAGTCATGAAAGTCAACACAGTCTAATTTCACCATTCTTTTTCTAAACTGGAACAAGGTTTACCACCCAATTTGATTACTTTATTGGAAATATAATAGCTAACTCAATGAGATTATGAATCTTAGATCTCATCAAAGACTCGAGCGTAGGATTAATAGGCATTTATCTTTGTCTTATAGGCTTAATTTCATCTTTTGGCTCAATGGCATGTTGAGGTAGATTTGGATCAAATCCCTTCAGATAAATATATTTCCATGAAAATAAATTATCAAAACTTGCATGTAACTCAATGAAAGCTTCCTTATTTGAATAAGTGCATACCTTCCCCAACTTTGGGTTCTTACCAGGTACAACTTCCACATTAGCATAGTGTTCTTACTTTAATGACAAATATGAGTTTTATTTCCTTAGCTCATCATCACCAATTAATATGTTCTTAAGTGTGACCAATCCCTTGGGTAGCTTATTTTTTTTAGTTGCACAATCTGATCACCGTACTACTGCTAGTATTTTGACTAATTTCTTGAGGAAAACTTGGCTTCCTTTTATAAGAATTTGACAATCTGATTGCCATCTTCAAACACTTTTTAGTTATCATTATTATCTAAGATATAAGGCCTTATAATCACCTTAATGTGTGACTAGAAATTTGTATTTCTTATATCATTTGGGATACTAAATTATGCCCTAATGGCAGCTAACTTGTCTATATTTTGGTTTTCATCTCTTGGTATTACCTGAATGTTGAAGGCTTGGAATTATTCAAGAAAGTATCACACCCTATGATTATAAGATTTAAGCAATGGATTTTTTCATATATTAAGACCTCTCACTTGGTGAACTAAAATTTCATTATCATCAAAAACTTTTAAGGCATTAATTTTCATCTTCTTAGCCGATTGTAAACCATGAACTAGTGCTTCATATTAAATAGTATTATTTGAAAAACCAAATTGAAACTTAATAGATGAGAAATAACTTATATTTTATAGATAAATCAACATAATTTCAGCCCTAGATGATTATTCCTTGATATATCAAAGTATAATTATCATATATCATCACTAGACTCATCATCCTTCATCAAGGCTAAAATTGGTGCATCTTTCTCCTGGAGGCAATAAAAACCAAGTCCTTATTATTAAATTAGATTATAAGGATCATATTTATTTTAGATAGAGGCCCAATCATCAAGGAAAAAATATGGAATCCAATCTAAAGGTGATTCATTTTCTTCTACATTGTCTTCTATCACCTTATTTGAGATGAGACAATTGGTGTTCATAACACTTGGCATATATAATTCTAAATGGAACCATTAAATAGGTTAAAAATTTATGGTTACCTTGGTACCAAACCTGGTCATGAACATCAAATATGTCTAATCAATTGATAAATATCCTCTAAGCTTTGAGGTAGATTCCATTAATAGACACATGGCAAAATAGGGAGGCAAGTCTACCATAACTATGTCATAATAAATGGTAACATTAAGATAAACATGTAGTGTCAAATTCAGATATTTAATGATGCCTACTATATTTTTTGGTGATTTATTAAATTCCAATACTCCTTTTTCATTCAGTTTATAGACAAGACCAAGCTTATTTGTAATTTTCGTAGGCATGATAGTGCTATTGGTTCCACTATCCACCATATAGTTATGAAATAAATAGTCACCAACTATAAAAGAGAGGTATAAGGGAGGATTTTTACTTGAATTTTCCTCAAAATTTTCCTCTTTTTCCATTTTGTGTACCTATTGTACTTGTGCTTCATTGACTAGTTTGAATTGCTTAGGACAACACCGTGTTTCTCAACTAGTTATGGGGACACCTTGAGAGTTGAAAGCTATTAGATGATCATATATTTTTTTCATAGAATATATAAATAATCCCACATGATAATGATAACATTACATTTCTTTATCTGATCCATTATGATGAATGAATCTCCATTAACCTTTGGCTAGACATTTTGAACCACTAGTTGTTCATGGACCATAGGTATTTGAGGGACCTTCCCAACCTCTACATTATGATTTTTTTTTGTTTTAGGGGAAAAAAGTTGATATTTTTTACTTTTGGAAGAAACATTAGGAGTAATTGAATCATTAGTCACATCTTGAGCCTCATCAATGGCTCTTATTTTAGCTCTAGTTATAGTTGTAACCTGACCACTTAAACTACTAGTCTCACCACCATGATTAAAATTAACATATTCATCCATTTTTTAGTTTATATTAATGGAATCAAGATACCCTTTAAATTTTTGATCCTCTCCTTGGGGAACCAAACTTGTCCCCTGATACTGACCTGCTAGAAGAGAAAACTCTTATTATGTCATTTATGGCATAGTAATGTTCTATGATACCAAGGCTTAATTTTGAGCATCTTTGGGATTGGGGGGATGCCAAATTGAGTCATGCATAAAATTATTTTGAGGTGGTGTGGTAACAAATTTTTATGAGGAAGGTGCATTAGGATCAAGGGATGCATATGGATTAACTGGAATTATGGTTCTTTATGTCTGGTAGAGTGGTATGTTTTCTCTAAATCCTAGATAAGGAGACCTTTTATCTCTAAAAGGCTGATAAATAGTCTAATTTTATTATTGATAGGGACTATTAGACTAATATTATTTCCTCTTGAGTTTTAATATTTCATTTCCAAAATATTGAATCAAACCTTTCAACTCACCAAGCTCATTGGCTTGACTAGAAGGGGTTACAACTTGAGCTTGAGGAGGTGTAATAAGGGATAATGATGGAAAATGAGGAAATTAATGAGGTGGAATTTATGTCAAATATAATATAGGAATTGTAGGCCTTGGATAAAGCTTACCAGCTTGTATCAAACTATTTTTTGCTCTTATTATAACTTCATAAGCATTTGACAAGGTATGGCCACCCATGGACTATATCATCACACTAATATCGAAATTAAGGGATCTTAAATAATATAAGAAATCATATTCAAGGGATGGTATAATAATTTTAGGTATTATAGTCTATGTATTTTAGAATTTGAGGTTAAAATCAGACATGAACTTATGAGGATATCTCTTTATGTTGGTCAGTTGTTCAACTAGAGATAGGTGATCAGATTTGTGTTCAAATTACTTGACTAAGGCTGAACCTAATTCATCCCATGTAGCTATGGAACTTAATGGGAGATTTATATACCATTTCAAATATTTTCCTTTGAAGGAAGCATCAATCAGTCTCATACCCACATTATCTTGAATAATATTGTGAACTAAAAAAAGATTGGTAACATCTTAGATGTGCTCAATAGAAGTTGTTTGATCTTATCCAAAAAAAATGGGATGATTTTAAGAGAAAACACAATAATATCATCATATTGGGATAATTTTAATGGACTACCTCTATTGAATGGAATAAATACTTGATTTATAATGGCTATCCTAGTACGGGGCATACACTACTTGAAATAATAGGATAACTATGAGATGAATATTTATTTTGGGTATAAGGTCTTGTCCTGTTAAATCTTACTCTCTTATGTGAAATATAAGGTATCTCAATTAATTCAAGGGGAATAACTTTACTACCTGACCTTATAGTAACCTTTGGAATGAGAATGTTGTCTGGATGGTGTTATAAACTCTATAGCTTTAAAGATATTTAGCTCTTGATGATGATGAATCTCTTTTGTTTTTGTAGATACTTTTATTTAGATCTAAATTTCAACTATTCCAAGGAGAATGGGTCTTATCAGGTGTGCCAAAACTATTGGTGTCCTAGGTTTCACCTTAGCCGAGGAAAGGGGATTATTCAAGTCCTCTTACTCAAACCTAGTCCAACATGGGAATGACCCTAGGATGTGGGTCACCTAATCTTGGGTCACACCTCTAGAGAAGTTTGGCTTGCCTTTGATGTCCATCACCTATGCTTAAACCTAAACTAGATTCTTGATAGGGAAAGTGGAGAGATATTAATAATAATTCATAAAAGCATGTAAAAAGGAGGTGATGCACCAAATGTTTTGATCTTTATACTTGCACAAGACATACTATATGATGTTTTCAAGATTTATAAACATCACTTAATTCACTCTTTGATCTTATTCATATAAGTGTTTCAAAAGAAGGTATGGAATAGCTATCAATCTAGTATGGGAGGTAACTTGTCCACTTCCAAACTAACCAATCGACTATATATGCACTTAGGACAACTTGTGAGAACTTAAAAAACAATGCATGAAGGTGAGGGAACTCATAAAAAGTTAAGGAAAACATAAATTCACTTAACCACATCAATTAAATCATAAACGCACTTTGATCCATCTTGAAAATGGAAGAATTTAATCTTTTATTGCATTAAATAGGTGTTACAGTGTAAATCTTGACAAAGTCTAGTCATGCCAAAGAGAGGGATCCTATTCAAGGATTAGAAGTATGTATTTATAATAGAATAGGATGAGAGAGATGGGGGTCATGCATAGAAGGATGGAGAATGAATCATAATGACATATATTTTTCATCATCTAGCATTGATGCCATTAGAAGAAAAGATCAGTGTCTAAGACTACTTCTGGAAAGAAGCTAAAATAACTGTATCAGTCCCTTTCAATCTATTTTTGTCTTTCATTGATGCTCCTTATGGTTAAAATAGTAGGGTAAAGTTGTTTGAAAGCATAATTCTAATGTCATAGTAGTTACAATAGATATATCAATCTTTTTAAATCTCTTTACAGTATTGATGTAGTTACAATAGCTTAATCAATATGTTTTGATATTATACCGGCATGGATTGCTCCTTACTATTTTGTTTATGGCATGAAATAATGGAGAAAAGGGTCATAATCATGCTATTGGATTTGGAGATGAACTGATATAAAATGGTGTGTCTGCCTCCATGGCTTCTCTTTGAAATATTTGCTCTAGTTTGACCTCGACCATAGTTGGCTTTAATTTTTTATACTGACCCTTGATCTTGATCTAGGTTTCTAATAATATGCCACCTAGTAGCTCTTTATTGATTCTAAAGATCCTATTGTCATCATTTTAAATCCTTAACCTCATGCACACCATAGATCTCCCTTTGTATGAATGAATATAAGTCATAGATCTTCTACCAGTCTAACATGGTTATGACACTTTATAGTTTCTCATTAACTCTCAAGATCCACTGACTTGTTGAACCATTCTTACCATAAAATTTGATCTTAGATCCTAATATTTGGACAGTTTTTCGCTTCACATATAACTTGGGAACATTTTAATTTAAACAACTATTTTACGAAGCTTTAACTTGATGTCCCCATGAACATTTCATTCTACCTATTCAATTTTGAATGCTTGTAACTTGAGATAGATAACTCATCAAGTCATGAAATTTGTAGAGGATGTTTATGAGACTAATAAATTCATGCCAATGTAACTCTTTTGGCCTAAGAGGATTTCCAAGTGAATATTTTAAATGCACAACCAACTTGCTCTATCTATTTTCTCATGATGTTTGATGATGGTCTGGCTCCTTAAGATCACCAAATTCACACTTTAAGCCTACTTAAAGTGTTTTAAAATCTTGAAAATGGCAAGTGATATTCTCTTGAATTCCCTATGATCCTTCTACTACTAGATCATTCTTAAACCATGACTCTACTTTGTTGTTTAAACCATATCCAATCAGGGCTTGGCATGTGCGCCAACATTGCCCTAAAGATGAATGTACTAATGATAGTTATAGAGGTTAGAGTTTATATGCACATGTGCATAGGGTTGTGTTGGTAATTTTTTTATAAAGTATTGATGAACTATTATGGTATTTGGCCATTGGTAGAGTTATTTTGGATTTTATTCAGCATGATATTGTGTCTTTTGACTTGCATAATTATTAAGCTTGGATAACACATTTTGGGCACTACAATGTTAATTTTTTCTAGGCTAGGGAATTCTTTAGGATTTTTTATCACCTTAAAGTGATAAATTTCATGGGACCCTATTAGTATGAAATTTTAGATTATTTCTACCCAAAATCTTGATGTATATCATTATTTATCTCATTATGCATATGTAAATAAGATATATTATTGTTATAGATAATTTCTTGCTTATTTTGAAGAGTAAATTAAGTAATTGGTTCTCTTATACTTTGGTATTTTATTCCCAGTCCTTTACCTTCATATCCCATGTTTTGTGCATATCTCAATCAAAATCCATATTTATATTTTTCTTTTTGTGAGATTAATGCTTTTTCCATTTTCAAATGTGAAAAAATAGTCATCTTTTATTGGTTGTTTTACTTTGTATTTTTTTCTTTCATAGTAAAATTTAGCCTTTCATAAGCTTGAGGAGTTGTATAGGAAGGAACAATAATAAAAATATCTATATCCGAAGTATACTCTCTTAAATCTATAGGAATGAAACTTATTTTTCCCAACTTTTCATCAATATCATCAACTTTATTTTTTTCATTGTTCTCATTTCTATTGATACATTCTAAAAACTAAAATTTTGCTTCATATTCTATTAGGTTTACTTAGGTTCAAAAACAATTCCTTGGATTTTATCCAAATGAGGTATAAAATTATCTTTAGGTTCAACCATTTTATATAATTAGGAAAGGATTATCATCAGTTGGAATCATATAAATAATATATTCATGTTAAAATTTAGGCATGTATGTAAAGTACAAGGTATAGTACTTATAACCCAAATCCAAGGTCTTCCAAAAAAATATTGTGTTGCATTGTGTTGTATGGCATGGCACAAATTATCTAAGCTTTTAATTATTTTTTTTAATTTTAATATAATTGTGTCAATAGAATATCTACTATGGCTTGAAAAATCTTTTATAGTCATATTTTATTTTCCAAAAGCTTCTTTATTTATAACAAGTTTTAAGATAAAGAGTCCACTACAAATATTCAATCCCAAGTATTATGCACAAGCACTCTTTTAATTTATTTATTATAAATAAAATATTAGATATATAAGGGTAAATTTTGATCAACAACATCATTTAGATGCATATCCTTATTCTCAAAGGTTATTGGATTCTAAATAATATTTCAAAAATGACTTAGTAAAGTAGTTTCCTCCAAAACCTTATATATAATGTCCTTAAAAATGGTTGATATTTTTGAGTAAATCTTGAGGATGAATATTTTTTCTTCTGTATTTTTAATTTATTCCACAAATTTGTAATCTTTTTCATGTGCTTTGAACCTAGGAGCTTGTGGAATATTTATAATAATGCATTGGTTGTCCATTCCTTGTAGTATGAATTTTTAAGGTCTATCTTTCCATTGTAATGTATGATTCACTTCATGATGTGTCATCATGAATTTTGCATGCTCTATGTTAGATGTATAATTCTCCTTATTAGGATATATATTGGTGTTTATTTTTTAATCAATTGAATATTTAATAAGGTAGCTAGGGTTTGAAACATGCATGAACATATATGTATTGTTTAAATAAAAACTATGCAAAGCATTAAAAATGGATGGAAATGGAGAGAAAGGAAGGATACCGTATAGATGACCTCCAAAAATTTAAATTTTTGATTGGGTGGGAAAATTAGAATGATCATGTGGACTCTACCTGGATGTTAGAAGGTAATATTCTATGCAATAATGTTCTCTCCAAATTCAATACAACCCCACATGACGCCCTTCATGAGAAAGGCATGACAAAGAAAGGACCTAAAGAGATGGGCTCCACTCAGATGCAGGTAGACAAAAATGAATTTTCTCAAGAAAGGAATGTCCCATATTCCCCCAAACTATCTTGGGTAGATAGATTGAAAGGAGAAATCTTTGTGGGCCATGACCTCTCAAATATTTAGATTTTCCCAATGGTAGAGAATAATGAGATTTTTATTCCATTCCCTGACCCTATGGTGGAACAGGTTGATGTGGAACTATCTAAATCCATCTTGGCTAGGGTGAATAGATTTCAACCTAATATTGACTCTTTTTGCATCTAGACCAAATCCAAATGGAAACCCAAAAGACAACTGGAGGTGGTTGCATTGGCCAGAGGTTTTTCCTAACCAAATTTTATTTATAATAAGACTATATAAAAGTTCTCTCTAAAAGGCCTTAGATCATGGGAAAAGTGAGAGTTACTCTAGAAGGTATAAGGTTAGTTCAAATCTCAACAATACTATCATGGATGATGTTCCAATTTGGGTTCTTATCCTATAAATCCCTTTAGAATATTGGCACCTAGAAGTCATTAAAGGTATAGCCAGGGCTCTGGGGTAACCCATAACCATTGACCTGGTAACACTCTCTCATCGAAGGATGGTTGTAGCCTAAGTGCATGTTTTTTGCCTACAAACAAACCACTATTATATAAGATCAAAATCAAGTCAAAATATAGAGAATGGATGAAACAAATTATGTATGAGAATAAATCCATCATTTACCTATGTTGTAACATTATTAGTCATGCGCAAAAGGACTATCCTAAGAAATTTTAGGATCTCATCACTCCTAGGCATATATGGGATTGAAAGGTGGTACCAAAGAGGGAACAAGAAGCTAACAAACTACTCAGAATTAGATCTCCCAAAGCTTCACCTAGTGTTTTTTTGCCTGATGGTCTAAAAGTTATTTCTTGCAATAACTCTTTTTCTCATCTTGAACTATTTTTTATTATACATCCTTGAGTGAAAAAGGTCCCCCTTTAATGACCCTTCCTAGTCCCCCTCCCTCTCCTAATCCCCTTCCACCTTCCTTTCCCTTGATAATACCTCAGGACCCCCTCCACCTTCCCCCTATCCTCCTCTTCCCCCTACCCTCTCATTGGATTTTTATCACCCCTCCTAGGTATACCACCCCTCCCCTAGGTGAATCAGTCCTCTCCCCCTCTCCTACTCCCCTCCCTTCCCCTTCTAAACCTGGTCCACTTCCATCTCCCTCTCCCACCTATTTTGAACTTGGGTGGCCCCTCCCCCCATTTTTTCCCCTATGATCCCTTCACCTATCCCTACCTCCCCCTCCTTCTCCTTCTTGTGCTCACTTTTTGGGAGATGTTCAGCCTCATAAGCCTGCCCCTATCTCTATTTTAGACTAAGATTTGTCTCAAAAAAATACCCCTCTTTTCTAACTTGGAATATGTTAGCATACCACTTTCTAAGGATACCCCTCTCTCCCATTATTAATCCTTTATATCCCAACAAATATTTGGGACAATACTCTATTACCAAATCTCCATCTCAAGAATTGCTCCAAGAAGAAGGGTTTACCAAAAAATCCAAAATTGGAAAAAGAAGTAAAAAACTAATATTGGAGTTTCACCAAAACCATTTGGAAGGTATCCTAGAATTGTCACAAGGAATTGAGAAATAGATAAGGGTTCCCATCAAACCCTCAAAATCAATTGGGATAAGAAATGAAAATCCTAACATGGAATGTTAGGGGTTTAAACAACCCTAAGAAGTAGAGGACCCTTTTTAACCTTACTAAAATATTTGACCTTACTATTTTAATTATCTAAGAAACCAAAATGTCTAAAACTAATTTAAGATCATGTGCTCAAAAAATTTAGATAAAATCTCACATGTTAGCTTTAGATTCTAAAGGTGCCTCAGGAGTCCTAGCTATTTTTTATAACCTAGAGTTTCTTGAAGGAAACATTCTATGGAAGAATAACGACCATATTTATATCATATTTAGAGATTTAGATATTAATGAGAAATGGATCCTCTCCAATGCATATGCCCCTAACATTAAAACTTCCATGAACAATTTATGGGAAACCCTATTGTCTTTCTATAGAACATATGTTAGATGGAACTGGATTGTTGTTGGGGACTTTAATACCCCCTTACCCCTAGGGATAAAGAAAGGGGACATATATATCTCACATAAGTAATTATGTATTTCAATGACTTCATTGCAAGTGCAGGGTTAGTTGATGTGGATCTAAATGGTAACCCATTCACATGGTCTAATAGAAGATTGGGTGAAAATTTGATTCAGGTTTGCCTTGATAGAGTTTTGATCTCCATAAATTGGGATATCCATTTATTCATTAGGCTCTCTTCCATTCTTATAATTGGGTTTGATCATAACCCATTAATCTTTGAAGGAGATAATATCTTGAAACCAAAATGTGGTCCCTTTAGATTTGAAAGCATGTGGCTCCATCACCCTAATCTAATGGGATCCATAAAGGAATGGTGGAAAGAACCATTATAAGGTTCAAATATGTTTATTCTGACTAAAAAACTAAGATTCCTCAAAGTAAAGCTGAAAATTTGGAATAAGGAAGTCTTTGGTGGCATCTTCCTATAAAAAAGGGCACTAGAGGCAAAACTATCAATAATTGAAGAAATCTTAGCTATAGATTACAACAACAAATATATTCATTAAAGGGAAAAATAAATTATGTGTCAATTGTTATAAATTTTATTTTCACCCTTTGAGGATATGCATATCTCTCCTCATCCAAGTGGCACAATGGAAACATCTCACTTGTTGTGGGTAAATAATTTGGTGAGATGAATCTTTATAAGGGCTAGTTTCCTTGATGCACTCTTTGAAGTACTTTCTTATTTATCAAATTTGTATGAGAAGGGTTAAGAGGGAAAAATAGTAAAAATAAAATGTGATGAACAAATATTTAATTTATTCCTATTGACTGAAATTATACCACTTAGAGTAGAACAAAGATTTTTTCACACAAAACTCACAACACAAGACAAATTATTACATTAATGTTTCATATGCTAGGTTCAAAAGGTATTTTGATAATCAGGAGGTTAATGAATAATTCCTTGGGATAATATAGTAATTAACCACTTATAAAACACTTATACACTTAAAATAGAACACTAACAAAGACCTACAATAATTACTCTTCCGCACACTTGGTGAACAATCAAGGCTAACATGCTAGAAACAATCATTTTCTACTAGACAAGACCAACAAGATTGAAAAAACACTAAATTTTATATAATTTAAGTATTAAAATTTAATTATTTTATTTCTTCAAGAGTCATTCAAATACAAAATTGGCTAGGGTTTCACCATTAACCAATGGGGCTGCTCAAAAGAGCCAAAAGAGTCGCTATTTATAACATTTGGGAGAGAGACGAGACAAGGGAAGTCCAAATGTCACTTAGAAACATATAAATATAATAAAATATGTTAAATATGCATGATAAATATATTTTAAATGAATCATACAATGTCAAGAAATCCAAGTGTCCATACAAGTCATGAAACTTATGAAAAGTGGCATGAAACTCCTTGTCTTGGCTCATAAAACTACCTTCATGATTTGGACCTATTTAAACATCCAAAAAATAAATAGTGATAGGTATTATTATTGGAATAATATTTAAGGAATTCAATCATACCTCTCCATGCATCGGTTACATTCCCACTCATCTAGAATCTCTTGAAAGTAAGCCATCACTGCCTGTAGTCTAAAAAACTCCTCTTTCAATTACCTCTCACACTTGGCCTCAAAATTGGCTTCAATTTTCCATGAAAATACATAATATTGAGTGTATGACACTTTTAAATACTCTCCATGACCTTATACTACTTAGGTACACCTTTAAAATGATCACACTTGGAGTTTTCACCCTTCTCACCATTGTGTTCACTATGCCAGTTTTGACTGGCTGAGATGAGAGCTATTGTTTGAAAAATTATAAGGGTTTTAAAAGAATTATACAAAAATAGGTAGTTATATTAAGTCCATATATTCCTCTTAAACTTGATTTCATCTTTAGACCTCTTGAGAACCTATAAAACACATAAAATGGTTAAAAATACCTTATTTTACATCCTATCTGTACAACACCGTATAACTCAAAAGTATGGGAGGGAGCTACAGTGAGAATTTTATAATTTATAATAACTTTTATGTTCAAATTATTTCATCTAGATATCTCTCCAAGCTTGTTTTCTCCATCAGGTCTTGACTTAGGGTTTTCAAGGGTTTTAGGCAATTTTCCTTCTTAAGATTTGTTCATAAAGATATGACATTAGAACTGATAATAAATGACAAAAACATGATTTTGGGTTACCCTAATAACCCATACAAACTACTTTGGTACCCATGCATAGTTTTAGATGAGATATGAGCACTTGAAATTACCCTATCGAGTTTGTTTCCACCTTTCGTACTTGTTTGGACTATCTTTGATCTAAAAGTAGCTTTCTTGAAAGTTTATTTTCATACCAAAAGATCATACATGTCTAAATACATCCTATAAACATAATACAATCAAATATATAGCTCAACAAGATATAAAAGTGAGGTTAGACCCCCAATTGGCTCTAGAACCCTTCAAGGCTTAATGGGCTTAGCATGCACCCAACTAGCTTTGGCTATTTGGACTGATATTTCATGATTGGGATGGTGTATCATTTTTTTTCACACATTATTAAATCTCACAAGGTCACAAAAAAACCTTCCCATCACTCCTTTTCATTTTTTTCTCTTATTCACCAACTAGGCCTAATGGAAGCTTGTCTATTTAGACTATGTGCAGGGTTGTTTTGATCATTTTGAAGAGTTTGAGCCTAAATTAGTGCTTAATAGAATCTATTTACACTCCATAAACCTCAAAATATGTTTTTTTAGGTATATGAATCTTCTTATCGATCCCTTTTCCCATTTTGACTTCATTAGCATACTTTGCTAAAACTTGATTTTTCTTAATTGGCTAACCTCTACGATAAAATAGTGGGGTACAACCCTCTTACCCAAGGCAAAGTTAATATTTTTGGAGTTTTATAAGTTCCTAATGAGACTTTATACCAAAAAATTTATCTTGATTCCTATAATTAGGCACCTAACCAACTCAAAGTGCCTAAAAAAGGCCTCCAAAAAGGATTGTTTCCTGCATTTTTCTCAAATCCACCTAAGAATGACCTCTCCAAGATTAAAAAAAATTATATTAGGCTTTCCAAAAATTTCAATCATATCAAATTCATGATAATTAATCTTATAATTATCCCAAAAACACTCTCCCTCTTTGAATTCTTCATTCTCACCTATTGAGCAAAGAGTTCTATTGTAATTATACAGACTGCAACTTTTGGGCTAATAGGAAGAGTAGATGTTAATATTGAAGGAGTCATAGAGATTGTGAAGAAAATTTACCAATAAATTATGAACCATTATTTTTTTTTAACCTTATCTCTCTCTCTCTCATCACATTCACCTATTTCCTTCATCTCATACTAAAGACTACACACCCAACTGTAGGTGCATACATGGTCTTAAGAGGTCAAGGTAAGCTTGTTTCATCATTATAAGAGTATATAGATGTCATTATGGTATTAATGGAGGTTATCATAGGCTTGTCTCAAAATTTTAACTCTACTTACAACCCTCATATGCATTTGAGTTCACGAACTGAGTTCTCCCTATCATGACTGTGAACCCCTACCTATTTGACCCCTGTAGGTGAGCATATTAACTATTTGGACTCTGGTAATGATATAGGGAGAATTATATTTAATATTTATGTTCATATATCACCTAAATTCACCTTGGATTCACTTTGGATGGGCTAAAACACCATCAAACACCGTGCATGGGTCACTAACTACCTTCCTAGTTGTATGTGCCTATTTTCCTATAGAGGGAAACCTATAGGTGTCCATGAGCTTGGTAAAATATAAATCAATAGATATTTGCACATAATTCATGATATTTACACATAATTAAATCAATGGATCATTTTTTACAACATGAGAGTGTGTTTTTTTTCTCCTTATGATATCAAAAGGTCATTCAAACTCAAATCTTGTATATATTAGTGCAGGATTCTTTTGCTTTTAGAGGTAATTTTGAGGACCCAAACAACCTCTTTCCACTTAATTTATAACTCCCATATTTATAAAATGTATTTTATATGTTAGAGGCTATAATTCACCTCTTTAGATGCTTTGAAACCATTTTTAAACATGTTGTAAAAGATCCACAAAAACCCCTTGGATCTTTATTTTCACTTTTTGGTGAAACCTTCCCAGAATTTAGTATTTATTCCTTACAACCTATTTTAAACCTTATTTTATCATTTTTACACCTATTATAAGTCTTTCATGACTCTTACACATGTTATTATTTGATAAGGACCCTAGCATGTTCTAAATCTCCCATACTAAGACCTTCATAGCCCTAAGGTACCACCTGTAGGTGGTCATCAACATGCACAGATAGTGAACATGGAATCTTAGGAAATATGTATGAATTAAAAGGTTTATAACACTTCTATTCATTCATTAATCATGCTAATACACCTTTATAAATCTTAAGATATTGAAACCCATATCAGGCTTTCCACCCCTCAACATGATGTCATCAAAAGCTCATGTAGGTGTGCATTGGGTTGTTATATAGGCAAGGCATGTAATGGAGCAATAAAATGTTGATGAATGGACTAAAATAAAATAAAAACCATTTTAAACCTTCCAAATGCATGATTTTTATCAAGAATGTCTAAAGGCAAGATGAATAACATCTATCCCAACATGAAAAACTCTTGCAAACATCTGGAATAAAGCAAGGAGGGGTATCTCATGACTGTTTGGTGTGGGGAAAGATTTTTTAACTAGTATTGTGTCTTATTTAACAATTATAATAAATAAATTCAATTCTTGATGAATTAAACAACTGATAAAACCTAATTATAATATCATGAGCAAGCTAAACAAGCTCTACACTTGTATGCTTCAACATGACATTGAGTAAAGAGTTGATTGGGATGAATGGTAAGACTAAAAGTTACCCAAACATGATATGATGAAAATAAACATGGGAATATATATTAATATGGCCTTGATACCTATGGAACATCATTTCCCATTTACATGAAACTTTTGTAGAAGACCAACATTCTGAAACAAGGCAAAATTGACTAAAACTTCACAGTGGTGATACCTTCATGAAACATGAGACAAATAGCCCATAAAAACATCATGAAACATTAAAATAATCATGGATATCATATAATAAGTAATCCAATATCCTCTTGAGTCAAAATCACCAATTGGTTCTTATAGAATTTCCCAAAATGGAGCAAAACATATAAGGTGAAAGAAATAGTGAGCAGAAAAACATGGTCAACTTGTAAAGGATGATTCATAAAACACAGTTAATAAATTATTAAATTATTTATATGTAAATTAATTTATCTAATTGTATTATCACCACCCAAAATAATTTTCCTTAAAACCTCTTGAGCTATTTGTATTAAGCATAAACCTACTAGTCACTTATGTATGTCTAGAAAGGTAAAGAAGAGGTAGAATAGTTTTAGCTTAAAAATGGTAGTTATAAAGCATGTTAATTATTTATATGAGATTTATAAATATTAATATATTTTACATCACCTTATCCCACATGTCACCTTCCTCCATGGATTGTACAAGTGCCAAACTCACACTTTTTAGTCGATTACTTGATCTTCAGTTAAACAACCTATAATATTATGATGTAACTGACATCCTTAATAGGAAATATTTCATGTTTGACATTTTAATGGAAAAAAGGATACCTAAACACCTTTGGAACCATGCCACTTTCATTTATGACCCATAAAATCCCACTAAAAGACTCAAAAAGATAAATGAACTTATTAGATCATGACTAGGGCTAAAAATGCACTAGATAACATCAAATGAATTATAATATATCCTATGACAAAAATTTATACCCCTAAAAATTTTTAAAAACCAAGTTTTTTAACAATAGGGGTCCAAGTTTGACCTAAAGTCAAATTTGGTCAACAAAATGGTGACTCATAGGGGTAGTATGCCTGCTATACTAAAGACCAGTAGCCTTATCGTTCCATAGACTAGGGAGTCAATGAGATATCAAAGACAACTAGAAAATAATTGCCTAAAACACACATGAAACAACCACAACACACCAAGCAAACACAAGATAAATAAAGACATAAAAAAGATTCATACATGTACATAAGCACTTAGGAAAAATAAGGAAAATAAAAACTATGTACAAGGGGAGAGGATAACCTTTGTAGAAATATTTGAGATATATCCCATTGACTAGGATACAAAGCTCCTCTCCATCCAACTTTGAGATTTGGAAAGCATTGTGTTTCTTTCATTGGGTGATAACATAAGGTCCACTCCATAAAGCATCAAACTTTGTGTGTTTTCTAGGCTTAGCCCTATCTTCATCCCATTTTAAAACAATGTTACCCTCTTGAAAACTTCTTGGCATGGATTTATTATCAAACTATCTCTTTGTTTTTTATCTTGATGAGCCCTCATAGTTTGGATAGCTTGATCTCTTATTTCTTCAAGCTCCATCAACTCACACAATCTGACCTCCATGCTTTCATTTTCCATCAACTCTAGCTAGTAAGTGAGATCCAAGGCTGGTAGCTCTAGTGAAATAAGCATTCTATCTTCTCTCCCATAAATAAGTGTATATGGTGAGTTTCCAATGGCTCTTTTCTGGGGTGATTCTATCAACCCAAAGAGCTATCTTCAACTTGGAATGCCAAGTTCTTTGGTTTTCCTCCATTATCCTCTTTATGATCCTGATTAGATTCTTATTGGTAGATTCAACTAGTCCATTCCCTTGTGGATAATAGTTGGAGGAAGAACTAAGATAAATACCATGTTTCAAAGCCCACTCACTTATCTTCATTCCAAGGAAAGCCAATGAATTATCTAAAATTATTGTTGAAGGAACCCCAAACCTTGTCACTATACCTTCATAAAAGTCTAAAACTAAACTTTCATTTGCTTCCTTGATAGTTACAACCTTTACCCATCTTGTAAAGTAATCTGTAGTGGTCAACACCCACTTGTGACCAGTATTAGAAGATGGATTGATAGGCCTATGAAATCTAGACCCAATTACATAAAAGGTTGGTATACTTATATTATATGAAGAGGCAAGGATGCAATCTTTTACTTACCATAAAAAAGAGCATAATTTTTACATTTACTTACCCAAGCATGGGTGTCTTTGAACAAAATAGGCCAAAAATATCTAGCTCTCATAATCTTAGTAGCTATGGTTCTTGGAGCAAAGTGACCAATAGCTGGTCCATCATGAAACTCAAGCAATATTTTCTCAACTTGATCTAATTCAACACATCTCAATAACACACCTGATAAGTCCTTCTTAAATAACACCCCATCAAAAAGTACATAAGTAATATATTGTAATCTAAATTACCTTCTTTTAGCTCTATCTATGCCTTATGGACACTCACCAGTTTGAAGAAAATGGACCATTTATTGTGTCCAACTCCTCATTAATGAAGATGCAACTATCATAGGGTCATCATGAAGGGCTAAAACAACCTTTTTTCCCTTCAAATCTGAAGCAAGGTGCTCATATAATCCCTTCCCTTTCACTAGCTTGGTTGTCTTGATTTCTACATCATATTCCATCACTTTTGTGATCCAACGAACCCTTTTTCATTAAAATATCTACTCAAAAGGAAGTATTTGACACTAGTATGAGGTACCAATATATGAATCTTGTTTTTAGATAACATATGCCTAAACTTATTTAGACTTATAATAATTTAAAGTATTTGCTACTCTACATAGTTGTGTCTTACCTCATAGCCTTCTAAACCTTGACTAAAGAAGGCAATAGATTGATCTAAGTTTTATTCATTTGATTAGGTGAGCATGGAATAAATTACTTATTCATTTATAAAGGTATACAAGTTGAATTCCTTTGAGAAATTAGGACTTACAAGAGTTGGGGCTTGAGTAATAGCTTATTTTATCTCTTCAAAACTCTCCTTCCTTATTCTTGTCCAAGTAAACACTTCATACTTCCTTAGAATATAGGTTAGAGGCTTGAATAACTTAGAAAAAATAGGAATAAACCTCCTTATGAAATTTATTTTTCCAAATAAACTTTGTAAACCTTTATTATGATTGGGTAAATTCAATGCCAAGATTGCATTCACCCTTTCAGGATCTATAGACAGACCTTTATTTGAGACAAATTTTTTTGCCTTCATGGATAGAAAACACACACTTATTTGGGTTAATAGAGATTCAAAACTCTCTACATATCTCAAAAATCTACCTAAGGTGAATCAAGTGATCATTTTCATCTTTGGAGAAGACTGTGATATCATCAAGATACACCAACACTATATCATCTATTAGACCTTGAGAAGCCATATCCATTACACGTTAAAATGTTTCTCTAACATTATACAAACCAAAATGCATTTTATTATAAGCATCTATACCCCATTTATTAGTAAAGGTTGTCTTATATTGGTCACTTTCTTTTACTAAAATCTAATCTTACCCTCTACCACAACTTGCAAAATATACTCCATGGAAGGAAGAGGATAATGGTCCTTCAAAGAAAATCTATTTAATTATCTAAAATTAACACATAACCTAATTTACCCATTATTATTCCTTAACAAGACTAAGTTTTTCAACCAAGATGAATTCTTAATAGGAAAAATAATCTTAGACTCAATCAAATTTGTAAGCTCCTTTCTCATGAGAGGCTCAATATTAGGATTGATTGGCCTTTGTATTTTCTTGATAGGCTTAGCATTCTCATCTAGCTTTATGGTATGTTGAGCTAAGTTTGTATCAAATCCCTTTAAATCCATATATTCCCATGCAAATACATCAAAACATTCCTTTCATAACTCAATGAAAGCATATCTTTCTTCTCTAGTACATACCTTCCCAAGAGCAAGTAACTTATCCTATAATATTTGTACTCTCTCATAGTTTTCTTGCTTATTAGACATGCTTACCTTTTCCTTATTAAATTGATCATCATCATTGAAGATACTCTCATGTGTGACTAGGCCTTTAGGGAGCTTATTTATCTTTAATTGTACAATCTACCCTCCATACTGTTGTTGTAGTTTGGACTGATTCCTTGAGGAAAACTCAGCCTCCTCTTGTAGGAAAAGATCTATTTTTTTGTCACTATCAAACACTTGTAAATTAGTGACATTATTAGGTATAGAGGGTCTTACAATCACCTTGAGATGTGTATGGTTTTTATCTTATCTTATCCCTTTTATAACATCAAACTAAGCTCTAATTTCTGCCAACCTATCACCATGTTTGTTGTCTTCTCTTGGGATAGATTGGATGTTGAAGGCTTGTAAATCTTCCACAAGATCCCATACTCTATGCTTATAAGACTTAAGAAAATATTTCTTAGTCATATTTTGGCCTCTTACTTGGTTCACAACTAACTCACTATCACCATACACTTACAACTCTTTCACACTTCTTTTCCTATCCCACTCAAGGCCATGAACGAGGGCCTCATATTCTAACACATTACAAGTACAAGTGAAGTGAAATCTGAAAGTAAAGTAGTACCTTTCCTTGGATGGAGAAACTAACATTTCTCCACCACCTACTCCAACCTTGCTTCTAGATCTATAAAATAATAGCTACTATAAACCATCCGTGTTTTCACTTAGCTTCATCAAGTTTGGCATGAAAGAGTCCTCCTCTTGAATGCAATACACTCTAATACCAGCTTCCTCTATGAATTTGTAAGGATCATGCTCTGCTCAACTCCCCATTCATCTAGATTAAAATCAGAAACTACTTCAAGAGAAGAGGTTGGAGATTGATCCATGTAAATTTCCTCCTCATCAAGAATAGCATAATTGACATTTGCAACTTTAAGCATGTAGGGATATAAATTAATTCTAATGAATAGAATCTGATTCAATCTTCACCTTAGTACCATACTTTGTCATAAAAACCATATATAACCAATTAGCTACCAATTATCCACCTATATTTATTGTCCTACTTCATGAGGGATGGAAGAAGTAGGACAATAATGTAAAATAAAATTCAAATCCTTGACTACTCCTAAAGTCTTTGTTGGTGATCCATCCAATTGTAGAACTCCTTTAGCCAATAGTTCATACTTGAGGCCTAGTCTATCTACTATTATCTTGGGCATAATTGAAGTACTAGCCCCACTATCTATGATACAATTGTGAACTAAGAAATCACCAATGATCAAAGATAGATAAAAAGGAGGAGTCTTATCAGTTTTCTTAACTTGTCCATCAATAGGTTGAGTTCCATCTACCAAGACAACATTTTTATTCCTAGTTGATCCAACTTATTTTCCTAATCCACTCAATTATTTTTGAAGGATATATTTTTGTCTTGGTATTATCAATGAATCTCATAATGAAATATTCATGTGTAGATTCTATATCTGATCCACAACATTGATAGAAGGATTTCTTGCCTTGAAAGGCTCTTTGCAAGCATTAGTACCTTGTGGTGTAGCTTGTGAAGATGGATGTGTAGGAGCTAGTTTTTAAATTTAAAATTTCTGATTCTCCTACACCTTCAGAGCTGAGTTATACCCCCTACCATTGGAGGTGATGTAGGAGTCAAAATATGTCCTTGAGTTTCCCCTTGTGTCTCTTCAACAACCCTCTTCTTAGACCTAGTGTTAAAGGATGCATTATCATTCATATTACTTGAATTTCCCAAATGATTGATGGCACAAAACTCTCCCTCCAAATGATTTATAATATTAGAATCATATTGTGTTTGTCTATTTTCCATTAAATTTTGAATTTTCACCTCAAAAGTGGAAACTTGAGATGCTTGATTACCTTGCACTATCATGTCTTGTTATGCATTTCATTGGCATATGCAACTTGGTCTTGATTTTGGTCATAGGAAGGATAACATGGTTGTTATTGAATAAATTTATTGTGAGTGGAAAAAAGAGCTTTGGAAGATGATGGGACATTAGGATTGTAACTTTGGTAAGGCCTAGCTTGAGTGATTTGACTTTGTCCTTGAGCATTACCTTGAAAAGGAGGCCTATTTTCTTATCCAAACTGATTATAAGATTGGTAAGGCCTATAAATTTCAGATTTTTGCATTTTAAGAGAAACTAATTCATTAATAAAACTTTGAAGAAAAATATTGACTTCATGAATCTCATTGGTATTGGAAAAGATATACTTTTATTGACTATTAGGTAAAGGAGCCAAGGTAGGTAATGCAACTTGACTAAGAGGCTACAAATTAGGAAAAATGGCATTGGTAGTCTAAGAGAAATCTTCCCCACTTAAACAAGATATTTCTCAAAATTAATGGTTATCTCATAGGCATCAAGTTGTGTATAACCACCCATAAATTGGATCATCATGGCTATATCACTATTCAATGCTTTTAGGTAATACAAGAAGGCATAATTTGAAGTAGGTCTCACAAGGGTTGGGATCTTATCCCATGTCTTTTGAAATATAGAGTTAAAATCTTGCATAAACTCTTGATGATCCCTCTTGATTGTGGTCAATTACTCATATAGTTATAGATAGTCACTCTTCTCTTCAAACCTCTTACATAATAGATCTCTTAGTTCATCCCATGAAGCAATGGAATTTTTAGGTAGAGTCCCATACCAATCTAAAACTTTCCCTTTGAAAGACAATGTCAATAACCTAATATTTTCATTCTATTGAGTGATGTTATTGATATTATAGAAGTTTTTTATGTTTCTAATGTGTTCTATGGGAGTAGTAGGACTCTCTCCACTAAAATATGGAACACTCTTAAGGGCTGCTCCAAGAATTTGGTCATATTGGGAAAGATTCAAAGGAGATGACCTAGTGAAGGATACAAAAGGTTATCTCCTAGCCATATTAGAATGTAGACTATGGGTATTAGGGTTTGAACTCAATAGTAACTTGGACTTTTTAAACACCAACTCCCTTGAATAAGGATAAGTGTTCACAAATCTGAATCTTTTGGCAGAATACAAAGGCAATTGCACAAACTCAAAAGTTATACCTTTAGTAGTAAACCTAGTGGTCACCTTTGGCATGGAAATTAAGGACTAATCAGAAACTAAAGAGTTCAAAACTTAGTGGAGTTTTTAGGTACTGAATGTAGATGTTCTTGTAGTTGTAAATATGTTAAGACCAACACTAATCTTAGATAATATTCTAGGACTTAGAGTCCCATCGGGCATGCCAAAAAATATTTTCACTTGTATTTTCACACTTTTAGGAGATTCTTAGGTCTCCTCATCCAAATGGCACAATGGAAACATCTCACTTGCTATGGGTACATAATTTAGTGAGGTGAATCTCTATAAGGGCTAGTTCCCTTGATGCACTCTTTGAAGTACTTTATTATCTCTCAACTTTGTATGAAAAGGGTTAAGAGAACCAATTAAGGAAAATAAAATGTGATGCACAAATATTTAATTTCCTCATATTGACTAAAATTATACTACTTAGAGAAGAATAAAGATTTCTTCACACAAAACTCATAACACAAGACAAATTATTACACCAATATTTCATATACTAGGTTCAAAAGGTATTTTCATACTTAGGAGGGTAATGAATGATTCATTTGGAGAATAAATTCATGAACCATTTATTAAAAATTTATACACTTAAAAAAAAGCACTAACAAAGACCTATAATAATTACTCTTCTACACACTTGGTGAATAATTAAGGCTAACATGCTAGAAAAGATCATCTTCTACTAGATAAGACCAACAAAATTTCAATAACTCTCAATTGTACATCATGTAAGTGGGAAAATTAACTTATTTTATTACTTCAAGATTCATTCAACTAAAAAATTATCTAGGGTTTCACCATTAACCAATGGAGGCTACTCAAAAGAGTCACTATTTATAACATTTAGGAGAGAGGTGAGATAAGGGAAGTCCAAAGGTCACTTGGACACCTATAAAGCTGAGAAAAGAGGTTAAATATGCATGAGAAGGAGATGTGTAATGAACCATGTAATTTTAGGAATTCCAAGTGTCCATACAAGTCATGAAACTTGTGAAAAGTGGCATGAAACTCCTTGTCTTGGCTCAAAAAACTACCTTCATGATATGGACCTTTTTGAACATCCCACAACTAACTAATGATAGGTATAATGATTTTAATGATATTTAAGGATTTTATACATGCCTCTCCATTCATTGGTTTCAGTCCCACTCATCTAGAATCTCTTGGAAGCAAGCCATCACTGCCTGTAGTCTAAAAAACTCCTCTTTTAGTCACCCCTCACACTTCACCTCAAAATTGGATTTATTTTTCCATGAAAATGCATGGGAGGGAGTGGATGAAAATTTTAAAGACTCTCCATATCCTTATAATTATTAGGTATACCTTAAAAAGGCTCACACTTAGAGTTTTCACCCTTCTCACCATTATGTTTACTATGCTAGTTTTGATTCGCTGAGATGAGAGCTATTGTTTGAAAAATTATAAGTTTTTTAAGATAATAATATGACCATATGTATTTATATTAATTACATATCTTCCTCTTAAAGTTTATTTATCTTTAGACCTCTTTTAGAACCTAAAAAACACACAAAATGGTCAAAGGTACCCTATTTTACACCCTATCTATATAATTTTATACAACTAAAAAGTATGGAAGGGAGACTAAGTGATTCCTTTAAAATTTCCAATCACTTTCATGATAAAATTATGTCATATAGATATATATCCAAAATTGTTTTCTCTATCAGGTCTTGACTGAGGGTTTTCAAGGGTTTTAGGTAGTTTTCCTTCTTAAACTTTGGTCATAAATCTATTACATTATAAATACCAAAAAATTAAATAAAAAATATTTTAGGAGACCCTACTAAACCCTCAAAACTCATTTGGTATCCATGCATAGTTTTAAAGGAGATATGAACACTTGAAATTACCCTATTGAGTTTATTTCCACCTTTCTTGCATGTTTAGACTGTCTCTGAGCTAAAAGTATCTTTATTCAAAGTTTATTTTCATAAAAAAATATCATACATGTCTAAATACATCCTATAAACATGATAAAATAAAATATATAGTTCACCAAGAGTTATAAGTGAGGTTAGACCCCCAATTGGCTCTAGGTCCCTTTAAGGCCTAATAGGCTTAGCATGCACCTAGCTAGCTTTGGTTATTTGGACTGATATTTCATGATTGGGATGGTGTATAATGTTTTTTAAAACCTTATTAAATCTCAAAATGTCACCACACAACCTTTATATCACTCTTTTTTATTTCTTTCTCACATTTACCAACTAGGCCTAATGGAAGCTTGTCTAGTTGGACTATGCGCAGGGTTGTTTTGATCATTTTGAGGATTATGAGCATAAATTAGTGATAAATAGAATATATTTACCATATATACACATAAAAATATTTTTTTTAGGTATCCAAATATTCTTATTAATCCCTTTTCCCATTTTTACTTCATTAGCTTGCTTAACTAAAGCCTAATTTTTCTTGATTGGCTGACCTCTGAGACAAAATAGTGAGATATAGTCCTCTTCCCTAAGGAAAAATGAATATTTTTAGAGTTTTATAAGGTAATAATTATAATTTTTACCAATTTTTTTATTTTCATTCCTCCAATTAGGTGCCTAACCAACTCAAAATGCCTAAAAAAGGCCTCCGAAAAGGATTATTCCCTGCATTTTTCTCAAATCCACCTAAGAATGACCTCTCCAAGATAAAATAATGATATTAGTCATTCCAAAAATGTTAATAATATCTAATTCATGATAATTAATCTTTTAATTCTCTCAAAAACACTCTCCCTCTTTGGATTCTTCACTCTTACCTATTGAGCAAAGAGTCCTAGTGCAATTGTACAGACTGTAACTTTTGGGCTAATAAGAAGAGTAGATGTTAATATTGAAGGAGTCCTAGATCTTGTGAAGACACTTTAATAATAAATTATGAACCATTATAAGTTTTTTTAACCTTTTATCTCTCTTTAAGCACATTCACCTCTTGCCTCCATCTCATACTCAAGACTGTACACCCAGTTGTACGTGCATATAAGGTCTTAGGAGGTCAAGGTGAGCTTGTTTCATCAATATAAGAGTATATGGAGTTCATTATTGTATTAATGGAGGTGAAAAAATGATTTTATAATCATGTTAAATCTACTTATAACCCTGATATGCATTTGAGTTCCCAAACTGAGTTCTTCCTATCGTGACTGTGAACCCCTACTTATTTGACCCCTGTAGGTGAGCATATTAGCTATTTGGACTTTGGTAATGATATATGGAGACTTACCTTTAAAATTTGTGGTCATATAGGACATTAATTAACCTTGAATTAACTTTGGATGGGATAAAACACCATGAAACACCTTTCCTAAGTCACTAGTTGCCTTCCCAACTGTAGGTGCCTATTTTCTTGTAGAGGGACACTTGTTTTGTCTATGAGCTTGGAAAACTATACATCAACATATATTTTCACATCATTCATGATATTGATACATCATTAAATATATGGATCATTCTGGACAATATGAGAGTGTGTTTGTTTTCTCCTTATGATATCAACAGGTCATTCAAACTCAAATCCTATATATATTAGTGCAAGATTCTAGTGCTTTTAAAGGCAACTTTGAGGCCCCAAACAGGCTCTTTCCACTTACTTTATGAATCCCATATTTTTAAAATATATTTTATATGTTAGAGGCTACAATATTCACCTCTTTATATTCTTTTAAATTATTTGTAAACATGTTGTAAAATATCCATAAAAACCCCTTGGACCTATGTTTTCACCTTTTGGGGAAACCTTCCTAGAATTTAGTCTTTATTGTTTCCAACCTATTTTACACCTTATTTTATCATTTTGACACCTCCTATAAGTATATCATGACTCTTACACATGTTATTATTTGAGAAGGATCCTATCATGTTCTAAATCTCCCATTTTAAGGCCTTCATAGCCCTAAGGTACTACCTATAAGTGGTTATCAACATACACAAACAATGAGAATGGAATCCTGGGCAATATGTATGAATGAAAAGTTTTATAACACTCCTATTAATTAATTAATCATGGAAATACACCTTTATCAAATTTAAGAGATTGAAACACATATTAGGCTTTCTACCCCTCAGCATGACATCATCAAAAACTCTTATAGTTGTGCATTGGGTTGTTATACAAGCAAGACATGGAATGGAACAATAAAATTTTGATGAATGGCCTAAAAACAAATAAAACCCATTTTAAACATTCCAAATGTATTATTTTATCAAGGAGGTCTGAAAGCAAGGTGAATAACATATATCCCAATGTGAAAAACTCTTGCAAACATCTAGAACAAAGCAGGTAGGGTTATCTCATGGTTGTTTGGTGTGGGGAAAGAGTTTTTAACTAGTATTATGTCTTATTTAACAACAAAAATAACTCCCTTAAACTATTTATGACTTATATAATTAATAAACCCTAAGTACAACTCCATAATCAAGATAAACAAGCTCTACACTTGTGTGCTCCAACATGGCATTGAGCAAAGAGTTGACTAGGATGAATGGTAGGACTGAAAGTTACCCAAACATGATATGATGAAATAAAAAATGGGAAGAGATATTCATATGGCCTTAAGACCTATGAAACATCATTTCTAATTTACATGAAACCTCTGTAGAATATAAACATTCTAGAACAAGGCAAAATTAATTAAAACTTCGCAATGGTGACACTTTCATGCAACATGAGACAACTTGCCCATAAAAACATCATGAAACATGAAAATAAGAATGGAGATAATATAATAATTAATCCAATATCCTTCTGATTAAAAATCACCAACTTCTTCATATGAACTTGCCCAAAATGGAGCAAAACCTATAGGGTGTAGGAAATAGTGAGTAGAAAAACATAGTCAGCTTGTAAGGATGATTCATAGAGAAAATTTAATCAGTCCTTGTACTATTAATATTTAAATAAAGTCTATAAGTTTAATATAACCTCCCAAAATCATTTTACCTGAAACCTTTTGAGCTATATGTACTAAGCATAAACATGTTGGTCACTTTTGTATGTCTAGAAAGGCAAAAAAGAATCAAAATGGTTTTGGCTTAAAAATGTTACTTCTAGAGCATGTTAATAATTGATATGAGTGTTAATAATATGAAGATATGTTACATCACATTATCCCATGTGTCACCTTCTTCCATGGGCCGTACAAGTTCTAAACTCACCCTTTTCAGTTGATTACTTGATCTTTAGTTAAACCTATAATATTTTTATGTAGTTGACATCCCTCATAGGTAATATGACTTTATTTGACATTTAAAGGGAAAAAAGGACACCTAAACACCTTGGGAACCATTCCACTTGCATTTATGACCCTTAAAAGCCCACTAAAGCACTTAAAAGAAAAATGAACTTATTAGATCATGACTAAGGCTAAAAATGCATTAGATAACATGATAGGACCGAAACTCCCCAAAGCTCTGACACAACTTGTCAGATTTAAGAGCACACATGATTACCAATGTATAAGTAACTAAACATGCAGAATCCAAAAGAACAAATAACTATCAATGAGAAGACACACAGAATATGAGAGGCAATATACAAATATATTCAACTCATTACAAAGGAATTTACAACAAAGAGGTGGCACTCTTTCTTCCACTTCGTGGGCTTACAGTAAACTTCCCTCCAGAGTAATCTTCTCTCATAGGTCACAACACACAGCTAACACAAGCTGTTGTTCACCTCATTGCACATCTGTACAATCGAGTACACAACCGTACTCCAAGTAGATCTCTCCATGATCCTGCTGATGTATTGCTGTCACCTTGGATCTAGCTACCCCACTGATCTCCTTTCTGACCCTCGCATCCACACATCCCTGCATATCAAACCTGATCTTACTTATCCATACATGGGGAATCCTACTTGATTCCACCATGGGAAGAACTCTCCAAGTTTCACATAGCTCTTCTCCAAATTCTCCTCTTAACAATACAGCCCATGAGTCTATTATATAGATCTCATGCATACACTGATTAGACTTGTGGCTCAAGGCTTCGAACAAGCCTTTAACATGCAAACTCCATGTTCACTTAACTGACTATTTGTCAACAGCAGTTCAGACCGCTACAGGTGACCGACGTCGGTCCCTACCCTCCTGGAGGTGACCAACGCCGGCCGAGCTTCTATCGATGTCGGTTTCCCTTCTGCGTCCCCTGACCGTCGTCGGTGTGGCCTATCGACGCCGGTGACTGCAAATGCCAGAAACCCTCCTGTTTGCCTTAAGGTGTAGCTTTTAGCTCCACACCCTAACAATCTCCCACTTGGAGATAAAGAGCTGCACCTATACCCAAAACTAGTACTCTGTCCAATCTGCATCCTGGCTTGTATTCCTCTTCAAGCTCCCACCTGAAGACAACCCACCACACTCCTTGTGGTGATAATCCTGTGCCTGATTTCCTTCATTCTCATTGTACCATCTTCTGCCTTGCTATACTCCCACTCAAACAGCAACCCCTGTGAGTAACCTGTAATCAACAAATACTTAACAGATCTGGGACATTTGTTAGTCAAACTTGCTCTGAGAACCTCCAACCTGGCTCTGATACCAATTGATAGGACCGAAACTCCCCAAAGCTCTGACACAACTTGTCAGATTTAAGAGCACACATGATTACCAATGTATAAGCAACTAAACATGCGGAATCCAGAAGAACAAATAACTATCAATGAGAAGACACACAGAATATGAGAGGCAATATACAAATATATTCAACTCATTACAAAGGAATTTACAACAAAGAGGTGGCACTCTTTCTTCCACTTCGTGGGCTTACAGTAAACTTCCCTCTAGAGTAATCTTCTCTCATAGGTCACAACACACAGCTAACACAAGCTGTTGTTCACCTCATTGCACATCTGTATAATCAAGTACACAACTGTACTCCAAGTAGATCTCTCCATGATCCTACTGATGTATTGCTGTCACCTTGGATCTAGCTACCCCGTTGATCTCCTTTTTGACCCTCGCATCCACACATCCCTACATATCAAACCTGATCTTACTTATCCATACATGGGGAATCCTACTTGATTCCACCATGGGAAGAACTCTCCAAGCTTCACATAGCTCTTCTCCAAATTCTCCTCTTAACAATATAGCCCATGAGTCTATTATATAGATCTCATGCATACACTGATTAGACTTGCGGCTCAAGGCTTCGAACAAGCCTTTAACATGCAAACTCCGCGTTCACTTAACTGATTGTTCGTCAATAGCAGTTCAGACCACTACAGGTGACCAACGTCGGTCCCTGCCCTCTTGGAGGTGACCGACGCCGGCCGAGCTTCTGCCGATGTCGGTTTCCCTTCTGCGTCCCCTAACCGTCGTCGATGTGGCCTGCCGACGTCGGTGACTGCAAACGCCAGAAACCCTCCTGTTTGCCTTAAGGTGTAGCTTTTAGCTCCACACCCTAACATAACATCCAATGAACTATAATATATCATATTACGAATATTTATACCCCTAAAACATCTTAAAAACTAATTTTTTTACCTATAGGGGTCCAAATTTGACTTAAAGTCAAATTTGGTCAACACCAATTTCACAACCCTAAGGCAAGGGAAGAAGCATATTGGAAACAAAATTCTATGTGTGCGTGGTTGAAAGAGGGAGATAATTATACAAGTGTTTCACCATTAGAAAACAAGACATAAAAATGTAAATTGAATTTCTTAATTACAAATGGATTATATATTTATTATCAAAGATGATGAGGAGATTTCTTGCCATACAATAAACTTTTTCAAAAACATTCTCATAAAAGAAGGTCTCGTAGATGAACAACTTGTGGATAACATGATGAATAACTTTGATAAAGTTATCTATGATATTGAAAATACTTCCCTTTCTAAATTCCCTTCTAAATAGGAGATAAAAAACATGATCTTCATGATGGAAGGTTTGAAATCCCAAGGACATAACGGATTCCCCCCATTTTTATTCCAAAATTTTTGGGATATAATCCACACTAACGTCAAGGTGGATGCTATGAAATTATTTAAATCTAAAACCATTCTTAGATAAATGAATAACACATTTTTAGTTTTGATACCAAAAAATCAAGGAGCAAAATATCTATAAGACTTAAGCCCTATCAACCTTTACAACACCTCTTACAAAATTTGCTTTATCATCTTGGTGAAGCGAATGCAACACATATTAGATAAAGTCATTGGGGAACAGTAGGGTGATTTTGTGGTTGGTATACAAATAACTAAAAAAATAGTCCTAGTATATGAAGCTAGTCATTACATCTCCAAATCCTTGAGGCAAGGAATGTTCCTTAAGCTAGACATGACTAAAGCTTACAATTGGGTCTCTTAGAATTTCCTAATGAGTATTCTGTAAATGTTGGGCTTCAATCAAGACATAAGGAAAATAATTTATAAATTCATTACCACTCCCAAATTTTCTACTATCATAGAAAAGGTTCTAAAATGGTTCTTCCCTAATTATAGAGGACTAAGATAGGGATACCCCCTCTCCCCATACCTCTTCATCATTGTGGTAGAAACTCTAGGAAAGAGTTTGTTGAAAGCCTACACATAGGGACTAATTAAATGAATTTTAGTGGCACTCAATACTAATCCTGCCACTCATGAACAAATTGTATATGATACCATTATCTTGGGGGAATACAAACACTTGAAATCCATGTTAAAAAACTATGAATTTTTTTTGAACCAGTGTGTTAAGGTTTGAAAAAACTCTCATTTTTTCATTAACACCACTCATTCAATAAAAAAATTGCTAGAATTTTATAATTCTAAGTGAGTGAATTATCGGTAAGCCATTTGGGCATTCCACTTTTGAAGGTAAAATGGATTATGATCTTTAGAACCCTCTCATTGATAGAATCTAAAGGAATTTTGCAAGGTGGAAGGGACACCTCCTCACACAGGTAGGGAAATTGTAGTTGTTCAAAGCCTCAATCTAGAGTATCCTTGTGTAACAAATGTTTGTATTCAAGATAACCACTAAGGTAGCAACTAAAATTGAACAAACTTAAAAGACTTTCTTATGGAGGGGCACAAAGGATAGATTCAAGTTTAACCTCATCTCTTGGGAGAAGGCTTGTCTTCCTAAAGCAAATGGAGGGCTAGGCCTTGGAATCATTAAGTCGATGAATAGGGCCTTTCTGGAAAAAATGAGATGGAAACTAATGAAAGAAGATAGTGAATGACAAGAATTGTCAAGGCCAAATACCTAGAAGGGCTTGAAGTAGATGCCTTTCTATGAGAAGAAGGTCCTAAGAATGGATCCACCTTCTAGAAATCCATCACCAACTATAAGGATCTTCTCATAAAAGGCATTAAATGGAAAATTGGTAATAGAGAGAAAATTGACTTCTAGGAAGATGCCTAGATGTCCACTACCCCTCTCTCCTCATAACAAACTTGGGATAACCACTATGTAGGACTTAAACAAAGATGAGGTTCAGAAGTTAAATACTATTAGGTGGTGAATGAATGCTCGAAGAGTTGGAAAATCTTTGCCATGGAAGGATACACAATTGAAGAAGTGTAGGTGATCCATAATATTAACTTCTTCATCAGACAAATTAGCATTCCTTCATTCCCAAAGGAAGATCATTTTATATATGTTGCTAAAGATAGTGGTATGTACTTGATGTCTTTAGGACATGCTACCAATCTTAACCTATAAAGTGAATGAAACTTTTATAAATATCTATGGATAAAACATCTAACCCCCAAGGTCATTTTTTTTCTTTTAGCTGGTAAACCAAGATAAGATTATGATAGTGGATAACCTAGCCAAAAAGAAGACTGATAGTCCCCAATAGATGCCCATTATGTAGGAAAGTTGAGGACTCAATACACCATTTGTTTCTAAACTACCCTTTTAGTTCAACTTTATTTAACTGGATGCTATATAAATTCAATCTTTTATGGGTAAAACCAGATAATGTGCTTGACATCATTAAGCAATGGAAACCACCCTAGAATATCCCATCCCTAGAATTTTTGTGGTTTTTGGATCTTCCACATTGGTTTTTGAGTGTGTTGAAAGCTTGTAATGATAGTCTTTTCTCAAATAAAAGGTGCCATCTGAAAGGGGTATTTCTTCATCTTTACTAGGCCATTACCAAGAATTGGAAAGCCTTCCCACCCATAGACAAAAACCTAAGACCAACCTCAATATAATTTATCTTCAACAAATGGGATTTGGTTCAAAAATTAAGATCACCTTCCAAATATCTAATTCATAAACACACAAAATGAAAGACTCCACCTAAAGGTTGGGCCAAATTAAAGTTTGATGGAGCATATAAAGGCAACCTGAGACTTACTGTCAGGGGAGGATCCATAAGGGATTCAAAGGGAATGTTTATTTTTACCTATGTAGGACCTTTGGGAACATATAAAAATCATCTTTGTTGAAGCAAAGGTGGCATTCTGGACATCCAGCTTGCCTCTATCTTTAAGCTTAAAAGAATCATTATGGAGGGGGACTCCCTAAATATATTAAATGCCCTAGAAGGAAAAATAACCCCCTCCCACATAATAAAATATATTATTGACAAATTTAAGTAGAATTTAAGGGGTATGACACAATTCTAAATTGTCCACACTTATCATGAAGGGAATGGAGTGGTAGATATGCTTGCTAATATAGGAGAAGACCTCCCTATTTTAACCAATTGGCACAAAGGATGCCACATTCCCAAAAAACATCCAATCAGATATACAAAATGAGAGTATAATGGGATAAGATGGTAATTAGTTTGATACACATACAAACATCTCTCATCAAGAGATGAGTTTTAAATATTATTAAACATCATTATGAAAAAGTGAGGTGGATTTATTGCTTAAAGAGGGAGGAAACATGCTTTCCAAGACTATTTTGAACCATTCAAACAAAGATTCTCTAGAACCTACTAAACTTCTTCCTTGGGTTCACTGGCACTAAGAAAATAGGGGTGCTATGGAGTATTTAGAACCAACATCATGTTCTGAAGTGCAAGGATTAAAGAAAGTCTAGAAGAAGTTTATATAGGGTGAACTCATGGAATTGATATTGAGGATAATTAAGCATGATGCTGATGTTGTAAGGGATTTTGTTGCTATCTAGAATAAGCATGTTTTGGAGATGAGAGGAATTAAAATCATGGTTATATGAGTTTATTAGGCGAATCCACGGGCATGCCATATGATGGGGCAAAGGCATACAAGGGCTAGTACAAAAAGTAGGAGTTACTCTAGAGGTTTTTCTACACAAAAGGGTTTTTCAAAATGGATAACAAGGGGTTCCCCTAGGTATACCTCCCACATTAATGGCCCAAGGTGTGTCTAAAAGTGATGAAATACCTGAAACTTGAAGGTAAGCATACTTTAATTTTATCTCACCATTTTTTGTTGTTAAACCATTTCTAGGGCTATAAAATTAGTCTCTTGTTATATCTCCTAAAGTATTTAGAGACAATCACTCTCACCCATTAGGTCAATAAATCTAAACCTATATTTTATTAAGGTCTCATCTTGTAGACACCTAAAATTGGCCATCGATAACCTTCAACTAGGCTTCTGACCAATTTCTACCAAAGTGCACAATTTGGCTTAAAAACACTTAAATGCATTAAAAGAGTTGAAATTTTTATATTCAAGTGCTAAATTTTTCTAGGGTATCACAAAATGGGGCAATGAAATTTATGAAATAGATAAATTTGATCAGACCATTTTGAGTCAAAATGACATTTTTGCACCTAGGTGCTCTGTATTGCTCTTTTCTATCAAATTTCTTGTACAAGACATGTTCCTTTGTTATTTTTCATTTGAAATATCCTAAATGGGATAATGGTTCCAATGCATCTAACATGGACTTCCAATTCTAATCCATTCAAATTTTGAGCCAATAATATGACATTTTGACCAATTTGATTAATTTGTGCACAAATTGCCATGGTTTTACATCAGAGTTGACTAATCATGTTTAAAGCTAATTAAACCAAATAAAGAGCTTAAGTAAATTTTTTATGGAAATTTTTTAATATTTATTTTTAAAAATTGATATTGAATATCTACATCATCAAATGACATCATTTCTTGGAAAGACATCCCTAGGCCATAAATACATAAAATATCTCATCAAACCACCCCATGCCTCATTAAGACCCTCCTATGCCTCATCAATACCTCCCATGCCTCTTAAATTCCCCTTCTTACCCAATATTTATGGGGGATATTTATGAATTTAATTACATAATTTGGATTAATTCATGGCCACACATCTCAATTTTGAGATGGATGGTCATGATTTATCCTAAACCATTTCAAAAATCTATAAATAGAAGAGCCATGAACATGAATTTTAAGCTTGGATAATGCAAAGTTATAATGCATAAATAATTACAAATCCATTGTAATTTTTTTTATAATGTCAAATTGTTGATCCAATCCAAAGCTAAAGCCATCATAAAGGTGCCAAAGAGAAGAAGAGATAGCCAAGCCTCCTTTGATGAAGACTCATTGAGCACAAGCCAAGCAATCCACTTCAACAAGCTATTTGGAACATCCAAGGAAGGTGAAGAATTTATTTGTCTTTGCATTCTAGTTATGTTTCTCATTTGGTTTTGTTAATATGCTCTCCCATTGAGATAGGCTTAGGGTGTTAGCTTAGTGTGTTCATTGTTTGGATTTGATTTCATTCACTAATACCATAATAATCTCCCCCTATTGCAATCCTATGTTCACAAATGGTACGCTTGATGGGACATAGCCTCAAAATTTGGTCAAATTACACCTACAAGCAACATACTAACCATTGTTGTGAAGGATCTTGGAATGTGAAGGTAGACAAGATAAAAATTTGAGTAAAAATACATTTTTTCTAAGCCATGATTTTATTCTCAAGACTGTGTAGCCCAATTCGCCTATCCAGCCCAACTCACTTGTGCAACCCAACTCACCTATCAACCCAACTCACCTATTAACCCAACTTGACTATAAGATAGACTAAAATATATATTGATTAAAACATATATAAACTAAAGTATTTTTCTTATCCATTACAAATATAAATTTTAATAATTTAAGAACATATGTAAGATAGACAAAAAATATTATAATGACCAATGCCTAAAGCCTAAAATAACAAATATAAAAATTTATAATAGAACCTTAGGGATCTAACACATAAAAAGCATATAAACATATATATACATACAAAATATATTTATTAAAAACAACCATAATAGGTATGCACAAAATGCGTTCACTAAAACATTTGCATAAAATATGCCTACCTCAAATTAAGACTCATAAAACACACAAAATTACAATAAATGAATCCTAAATAATTTTTATAATTGAAAATAAATAAGATGCTTTTTACAATAAATCTTAGCTTTTTTAGATGATTTCATTGAATTTGACATTACAATCTGAACCTCTCCACATGAATCTATATTTTTTTAAATTATCACCATTGGATCTATATCTAAGGGACAATGTGAAGACCATATATATGTCCCTAGTTAGCTACAATGATTATATGAATAAGACTCCTAATTGACATGTAAAGTCTTGATAAAGACCTCAAAAACAAAAATTAACTTATGCTCCACTTGCCAATTATCACCTTTTATCTTAATTTCATGATTTAACTCATGTCCGTAAAAATTAAAGTCCTATAAATATGAAATGGATATGGATTTAGTTTTGGGGACTACATAGATAGGTTAGTTTTGGCACTTTTCCCTTCTAATTTATCAAACCCCTCAAATTGAAAAAATAATTATCGAGTAACAAAATAACATAACAGGCCTCAGATATATTTAATATGGGCTCAATGTGTTAGGTATGTGGTTAATGATAAAATTATATAACTCATTTATCTATTTATAAATGACATAATTTGAAATTTGAAAAAATAATGCACATAACTAACTTTCGAAGGCCAAAAGTGAAAAATACATAAGGGTCAAACGAGTGCACTAGATTTTAAAGGAGACCTAAGAAAACATCCCAATATTATACCGATGGTTTTGAAAAGTGTCAATACTATATAGATATTATTGTAATGAGAAATTATAAGCACAAGATAGAGTTTGGGGCTGCACATGGATGCACAAAGGAATTCAAACTTTGGAATTCATCATAATAGTTCTAACACCAAATTCAAATCACTCACACATACATATAAAAATGTGCATAAAACATATAAGATAATGCAAAATTAATGGCAAGGGACCATTTGTAGTGTCTAAATGTTTGCCCATTTTGATGTGCATGCTTGGCCAAAAAGAAGGTGGTACGAGCACACACTTCAAAGTAAAATATATAAAAAGGATATATGTGTCAAGTATGATTTTTTGGTTTAAATTATATATATAATTATATATTAATCATTTTTTAATTATATACATCATATAAACCCATTAAAATCTTTCTCATTATTATGATTTTTGGAAGTATAAAAACTTTTGCAATAGATGTTGTTGTTAATCTAAGTCTCTAGGTAATAATTCACTAAATATTAGAACATAAAAAACAAAACATGCCTTTATTACACAATCATGGGTGAGAGTAAAAATTAAACACCAAATACAAAGTTAGTTTTTATTGAGATACCTCCTTTGTATTAGGTATCCACTAGAAGTCCCATGGGTATATCATCCATCAAAGGAGGTATAAATTAGATTAGAGTTGAAACCTTGTGTTTTGTATTGAAGCACACCACCACACCCAAAGATGAATTTGAGTTATAAAGTCATTTATTAATATATAAATTGAATTGGGAACAATGTAATCATTGAGTGAAGGGCCTCTAATTTTATAACACTAAACATAATTAGACACGTGACTTTTTGTCCCTGATATGTACTAAAAGTCCTTTGGGTCTACCATACCCTCAAAGAAAGCATGGCCATAATATATAATGATTAGGATATATTCTTGTTGATCCCAAATTTTGGCTAAGTACAAGTTCACACAAGCATAACTAGGAAAATTGACTACATATTTCCATGGATAAATATGACTACACAAAGTGATTGGAAATGAAGTATTTGGGTTTTTGGATAAATAAAGGCACACAAAATAAATAAAGAGAAAAAAATGAGAGCCTTAATAGAATATTTTTGCATGCATCAAGTGTGGTAGATAAATATTATGTAATGGTTACAAATTCGTAACTCTTGGTGAGGAACTTAGGGAAGACAAGGGGGATGCAAACGAAGGAACATGGACAACTCTAAGATATTTTTAATATAAGATCAACTAGTTTTTATGATTTATGAGCTAGATTAGAAAGGAAGGTGGGTTTTTTAAATATATTCTTTCCTTTCTATTTTAATATGGATTTGGTTGTAGTTAATATAATATCCATGTAAGAAAAGGATTATCAAAATATTGGTGTAATATTGTGGACCATGATTATTGATGTATTCGATGCCTTTCCATGCATGAAGATGGTATTGAGTAGAAATTCTTGTGATTTATTTAATGATATGACATGAATGTTGTTTTTTATTATGAGTTATCTTAGATTTGTGTTTCATCTCTATATGAATAATTTTCAATATTTATATAATGACCACTTTTGGGTTGAGTTCTGTAGACACTTAAAACTAGCCATTGATAACCTCCAATCAGGCTTTTGGCTAGTTTCCATCTATAATGTGCAATTTGGCTTAAAAAAACTAAAACATACAAAATGATGTGAAAATGATATATTCAAGTGACAATTTTGACCAGGGTATCCCTAAATGGGGCAATGTAATTTATGGGCCAACTAACTTTGATCAGTTCATTTTGAGTCAAAATGCCAATTTTGCACCTACATGCTCTGGATTACTCCTTCTTATCAAATATTTTACACAAGACTTGTGCCTTTGTTATTTTTTATTATAAATATTATAAATGGGAATACACATCCAACACATCTAACTTGGACTTCCAATTCCAATCTAGTCAAATTTAGGACCAATAACAAAGCATTTTGATCAATTTGAGTAATTTGTGCATGAAGTTCTTAATCATGTTTAAGAGATAATTAACCCAAATCAAGGCCTAATCAAAAATTCCATGAAAACTTGTTGAATACTTATTTTTATAAATGAATATTTAATATTTTCATCATCAAGTGACATCATTTCTTGGGAAGACATCCCTAGGCCATAAATATCAGGATTCATGCCTCCCATGCCTCATCAATGCTTTCCATGATGCCCTCCATGCCTCTTAATTTCCCATTATTACAATGCCATGATGAGGATAATTAAAAAATTAATTCCAAAAATTTAATTAATCCTCAACTATACATCTCAATCTTGAGATGGACGATTGAGGTTGATTCTGATCAAATCAAAAATCTACAAATAGGAGGCCTCACAACATCATTTAAAAGCTTAATTAGTGCAAAGTTATAATGTAAGATTGGTTCCTAAAGCTTCATGCAACTAGTGTTATAATTCCAAATTGATTCCAAGCCAAGCCAAGCCACAAGCCAAAGGTGCCAAGAGGAGATTAAGGTAGCCACACTCTATTGAAGAAGACCTCTTGAAGCACAAGCTGAGCAAGCCACCATCACAAAGGCATTTGGAGCATCCAAGGAAGGTGAAAGGAATTCTTGTGTTTTCATTCTTTGATTTTTAGTTGTGCTTATCATTTGATTTTTTTAACTAAGCTATCCCTAGTGTCTAGGCTTAGAGATGTTATGCTATTAGTGTGTTTACTTCACTTTGTTTTCATTTTGGAAATAACACCATACTAACCATCCTCTCTTGATTCAAATTCCTAGATCACATAATAGCACACCCAGTAGGACTAGACACATCCTACATCTAAAGGATTTCTTTTTACAACTTTAAAAAACTAATTTGATCCTTTAAAACTCTTTAAAATTGATTTTTTAACTTTATTTTGTTGTTTTTAGTTACCATGGTTTTTACATAGTAACTGACGTCAGCAAAAATACTAACATTGATTACTTGGCTTAACCGACATCAGTCAGATCTCAGTTGGCCATAACTGATGTCAGTGGTATTTATTGACATTAGTCACTAAGTTTTTCCAAAAAAATAGACCCAAGACCTACTTTTTCAAACTTTATTGTTTCAAAATCAAAAGAGATTCAAAGCTAAAGAATATGCTAACAATTTTACTACAATACCAAGTGGGATTTTTGCTCAAAACATGTTTAAATCACTTTTTCATGATTAAAATTTGATTAGGAACTTTGTTTTGGTGTTTAAAAAAGAATTTAGGGGTTTTTGGTGAATTTTTTTCAAAGTTTACAACTAAGACCAAGGGGTCAAATGAACACCACCAAATATTTCATTTGGGTTTAAAATTGAACACACTTATCAATTATTGTTTTCAATAGTTATTTAATTAAATCTTGTTTGGAAAAAATAGGTATGTTGCATGTATGCTCTTGCATTTATCCCTTATAGGGAACTCTTGGAATCAAAAGTGCCATTCATGTTTCAAGTAGCCTAGTCCAAGGCTTAGAAATAAATTCATCTAAAACACTCCCCAAAAACTCATCAAAGTTTGGGTGATCTTGAAAATGACCCTAAAGTATTTCTATTTTCATGCTTTATTTATTTATTTATTTATTCATCTTGGCTTGTGAGGGGGACCTCATCACCTCCCACAAGTTATTTAGGTAATCTTTGACCCAAGGTTTCATCACCCAACATTGACTTCGTTTAACTATTTTAAAGTTACACACAGGATGTAGTGGCACTTTGGGCATCATACTACACTGAGCGAATAGTATGATGTAGTGGTTGCAAAAAATACTAGACCTTATTGCAATAAGTTGAGTGTTATAGACCCAAAATCCATGCTTTTATTTTGCATTACTTGGTGTGAAAGTCATTATGCAATTGATTCCCCTAGATCATTTAGAAACTTGTTAGCATTTTAAAAAATACCCACTTATCATGGAAGTATTTTTGGTGTAAGGTGCACCTCAAGGTCCATGTCACAGTAATGTCATTTGAGAGAAGGAGGGGTGTAAAAAACCTACTATATAATGTGTATTTACTTTTGGATGAGCACTTAAAATCCTCTCGAATGATGTATATTAATGGATTCCAACAGTACTAAGCAACCTTGTCAGTTTAGGATCTAAGGTCAATTAATTATTTAGTCTTGTCCTAGATTAAAATATTGTTTGGAGTCAAAACTTGGTGTAAACAAACAATCCTAAATGAAACACATAGTCCGAATTTTCCTTTGAATAAAGAGGCATTATGTTGCCCGTGTGAGATCATCAATTTGCCTTGTTCAAAGTTCATCAAAATCTTGAGAGTCATATCATCCACTTTGGTGCATTTATGCTACCCAATTGAGTCTAGACCTTTACCAAATTTGTTTAAGTCCTTCACTTATAATCTAAATTTAGAATTGCACCTTTACAAGTTCATAGGGTTGATGTGTTAAATGGGTCTACCATTTTCACTAAACTTGAGGGAACTTAGGTTTAATTTCCAATTTGGGTTGAAGGTCATTTAAGACTCATAATCATTGTCCTCAAGTGATAGACTTAATCCATTTGGTGCTAAACACTTGCATTTTAAGTCTATGTACCACAACATTTTGAGTTAAGAAAGGTATTGTTATGCTACCAAAATTATAGGAAAACATCTTTTCCTTAAGAGAGTTTCTGAAATAAACCTTTTTATCGCACCTTTTGGGTAGCATAGCATCATTACATTACCCAAATCATTTCAAACTTTGTTTCATATCCCCTTTTGCGTAAAATTTCAAATTTATTTCTACATGTTTAGATTTATCCAAGTGTACTTTTAATCCTTTATCTAAAGCATAGTTATATTGTTCACCTTTGTCTAGCTTGTTTGTAAAAAAGAACCAAGTTTTATACCATTATTTATGAGAAAATAAACTATTGATAAAAGTGCCTTTGTTTCATACCTTATACCTAGTTGATCAAGTTCATGACCAAGAATCAAATTCCTAGTGTTTGTTAGAAATGTTTCAAATATGTTAGATTAAAACTTTCATCTATTTTCAAAGTCTAGCTTTTGACGTTGTTTAGCCAAGCGTCCGAGCACATGCCTTGTTTGAGCCTATCTTTTGACACCGTGTTTAGCCAAAATACCTAGCAACTTTTAACTTCCTAGATTAGATTTATTTGAAACACTTTGACCTTAGAGTTTGGCATTTCAATTTTTTGGTCCATTTACTTGCTTATCTTTGTGTGAATAGTGAAATGTTAGATATTTTATGCTATCTTGTTTTCTCATAAATATTTGAATAAAACTTTTGATCCTTTTAATAAATCTAGACCAAGTTGAAGGCATCATTTGTTTTAGATTCTATCATTTTTAGAGTTTGTAGAACTCTTTGACCTTTTATCGCCAAGCATTGAATATGGATCCCAACATGTATTCCTACACTCATAGTGGACTCATGTACAATCTAGGGATTAATAATGTAGTTACATAGGAAAAAATGGTGTAAGACCCTTATGCGGATAACATTGCTTATGAGATGGATTCTTATCTTTCTTATAATACTTAATTAGGAACATAAAGCCAAGATCCATTGGCTAACTATTTGTTTAACAAACCACCTTACATAGAACAAGACCAAGAAGAAATTATGTAATACTTAGCTAAAATACCCATAGTGGATGAGCCATTTCTTCAATAGTCATACTCTACCAATACATCTTTCATGTATGATCCATTTTTGTTTGAGTGACATTTATTAGAGAATAAAGACAAGATTTTGGATAGGGCCATAGAGGTAGGGGCTAAGTTTCCAATAGACTTCCCCCATGAAAATTTACAAAGTATAGTAAGAGTGCCCCATAATATCATTTACAATCAACAAGTTTCTTCTAGCAATCCTATGGTTCTAGTCCAAACAACATATCAAGACCCCAATTTATCCAATCGAGGAAAAAACATCATGGAATATCACTTTAACCAAATGCAAACAACATACCAAACCTACTTGAATTTAGCACATGATTTTAATCAGATGAACATGGTGAGTAAGCTCCTCATTGACCTAATACCTTCAATAGGAGTGTTGATGGAATTAGCTAGATAATAGAATCTGAGTTTTGACTCATTTATATAAAATGCTTCAATATATAACTTGATACATATTACATTTATTGATGAAGTGTTTTTAGCTTCTATACTTAATAGTAAGCCAAACATAGTAGACAATGTGCAAACATCATCCAATCTTGATCAAAGTGGTACTAATGCACAAACAACTAGCCAATAATGTGTGCCTATAGTTAATCCCATAAGCAGATCATCATACCAAGGAATAGGAGTTTCTATACCTTAGCTTCAACTAGTTGCTTCCTCAAGTTTACAACCTATAGGACTAGATAATCAAACAACAGCTAATGTTACACCTCAATGATAGAATGTGACGAATCTTACTCCCCCTCAAAAAGTAATGAGTGGTATTCCATAACAATAGACATATTCTAGTGTATTAATACAATAAAATATGAATATATTACCACCTCAATCAAGAGAAACTAATGTACCACCTTGCTAGGTAATGACAAACACACCTTTTCAATCATAGACTAATATGTGAGTCTAAAACCTAGCAATGACTAATCAATAACATGCAAATATTGGTCAATGACAGATGTCAAATCTATAACATGCTTTCACTTCTTCATAGGGATTCACGCAATAAGGAGGTCCCAATGTTTCTCAAGTACCTACTAAACAACCATTGGTTCAAAATGTGCCACAAATCCAAAGATAGGGTCTTGGTCCATAAGTTTCCACTCAACAACAAGGTTTGATTAGTCGACAACATGTCTCTTTTCAACCACATTAGACACAATATAATTATATCCCTCCATCCTAACCACAAATTACATCAGGTCAAACCTTTATTTCCAACCCTAACTAGAATATCCCACAGCCAAATGTGCAATTTCAAGTACATCCCAATCCATGTATGCATATCAAACCAATCTACCCTAGCAGGTATCTCTATCATACCCTAGTCCAAGTGTTCCACTTATGACCTCCCAACCATCTATCCAAACCAATATTCTCCCTCAAACCAATATTCCATCTAGTTTCCTATCCCAAGAATTGTAATAGATGAAGGATGTAATTGTTATTATTTAGATGGGGAAGCAAACTAAAAAGTTCAAAATAGATAACATATGTTCTTATCTATTCAATATGGAGTATTTGTAGATACTATTTCCTCTAGGATATAAACAACTAAAATTAGATAAATACAAAGGGAAGGGTGATCCCAAGGTTCATTTGATTGAATTCTTTATGACATGTCAACCAGTGGCATATAATGACATATACCTTTTGCTATTGTTTCCAAGGAGCTTGGATGGACAAGCCTTGGAGTGGTTTTTGAAGTTTCCCAAGAATTCAATAACAGACTTTGATGATCTTTTTGATAAATTTGTACAACACTTTTCCTATAATCTCAAGCATGAGATTTCATTAGTAGACCTGACATAAGCAAAGCATAAAAGTTGGGGAGAGTTTTTCAAGTTATTTACAACAATGGAGAGCCCTTGCAAGCCATTTTATCCATAGTTTACTAGATAAATAATTAGTTGTTGTGTTTACCAAAATTTTGCATAGTGAGATAGCTTATTATTTGGAGTTACAATGTGCACATATGTTTAAAGAGATCATTGATAAAGGTTTTTTGATCAAGTGAGCACTCATCAATAAAGGAGTCATCAAACTTAATTCGATCAATCAAATAAATAGCCAACAACAACATCATAATCAAGTGCAATCATCACAACTGTCATAGGCCAATAACCATGAAAATTTGAAGCAATTCAACCACAATAAGAATGTTATGGGAAATAGAGTAACTAAATCTCATCATGTCCAAACTATACAGACATCATCTACACCACATTTTCAGCTTACTCCTATGTAAAAACCTCTCCAAATAATGTCACACGTACAACAACCAAAACCTACACAACAAATATAATAGCCTTTACCATTACAAACCCTCCTATGAGAACCGTGCCTGCACGTCGTGTCTTTAGTGACCTAGGAAAACTTATTAAATCTATATTTCATAAGCTTGATATCACTAATTTGATTAGTTTTCCTATACCAAAGCATTATCTACAAGGTATTCCTTACCCTGATTAGTACCATGAAAATGAATTTTGTGACTATCATCAGGTCAATGGGAATTTATGAAGATGTGTCCAAATCAAGCATTTAATTGAAAATATGTTGTAGAATGGGGATATAACATTGGATAATGGTGCTTCCACTTCCAATCAAACTCTTGGGATCTATCAAAACCTCTTTCCCTAACATAACAATAGAACAATCATCAACAACAACAATAACCAGTGCAACAACAAAATCAATAGTACCAAAATCAAAGGCCAAACTAGTAGAATCAACAAAATCAACAATAGAATCTACAATGATAAAACAATGGACAAAACCAAGGTTAGAATGGTAATAACCAAAAAACCTACCATGCAATTCCACATGACTACAACACAGTTATAAGTCATATTGAAGGGGGTAGCATTAATGTCATCTCTATTAATCCTAGACCAAGCACTAATTAGCCTAGACCATTACTAAATAATATTATCTAGATAAATTACATGGATAATCCTTCTTTAATCTGAGAGTGCATACAGGCAAACTAGAAAACTAGGACTTCCACTTTAAGATATTAAAGAGATAACTCGTTCTTGCCACTTGACCACATGTAAGTACACCAGCAACCGAGACTTGTCCTATCTATTCCCACACCATTTCTAACATCAGTTAGTAATAATGGGCTGGTATTTAATCCTGATTATGAAATCACAACTCAAAAGTTGAATATTACTATCCTAGGCCCACAACCATCCACCACTTTTCCTATCATCCAACCAACCATTCAACCTCAGAATAAACCATTCACTACTAACCAAGACAAGAAGTTTGATATTGTGGAACAATTGCAGAAGACACTAGCAAAAATTTATATTTTATATTTTCTATAGATATCAATGATCCACAAGAACATCTTGAATAAGTTCTTGACCCAATCCACTATTTCTAGTGACATATCCCCTGATAAATTTTAAGCTTTGGTTAGACACCTAGCTCCATCCTAACAAGTCACATTCAACCAAAGTGATATATCTTCCCTTGGCCCACTCCATAATAACTTATTATATATATATAAGTTTGTATCATATGGCATAAAGTGAAATGTGTCCTTATCGATAATAGATCTAGCCTCAACATAGTGTCTCTCAAGCTCATCAAGCTTCTTGGGTACACGATGATAGATCTTCAACCAAAAATAATAACTATTAAAGATTATGATAATTAGGAAATAGAATCATAGGGCACCATTATTTTACCAATTATCATTGGGTCTTTGACCCATGATACACTTTGCCATGTGTTGGATCTTGAGTTATCATACAATATGATTCTAGGTAGGCCTTGGTTACATGAGATTCATGCAGTCCCGTCAACACTACACTAATGTATCAAGTTTTCCCACTTAGGGATGGATGTGAGTATTCTAAGAGATTTACATGCATATGAACATTGTAATCATCTTGATGCTAAGTTTTAAATCTATAATTATTAGTATGGTATGAATCCAAGTTTGAAGAAGGAAAAAGGAAAAGCTATACTTATTGATCTTTCACTAGATAATTGCATAGATCCTAATACCTTGGATTCCCTTTCCCACATGCCACCTTCTAAAGCTTCCAATCATATGATTATTTCTAATAATATCAGTTAGCAATATTGGATTAGTAATGAAATAAAAAATTGATATTATTGATATTCAGTCATTGCCTACTATCCTAGAAGATGGTCTAACCTTCCTAATCAAAGATACAACAAAGGTAAACAATTGGACTCTATCAGACCTAAAATGGATAAAATTAGGTGCATCCCTCACTAAGAAGGAATGTGAAATTTTTATAGCTCTGTTGAGAGAGTTTATGGATATATTTACATGGGCCTATTTTGACATGATAGGATTAGACCCCACCTTGGTTCTACACCACTTTATGGTTAATCCTAATACCAAACTAGTAAAACAAAAGCTCCATAAGAGGTTTCAATAATAACATCAGTTAGCAATAATAGATTGGCAATGAAAGAACAAAGATAAGGGACCTATTACATTTGTACCAACATCTAGCCTAGGACTTGACCCTCTTGAAGGGGATGAATCATGGTTATACAATGATAACCAAGCTGGTCAAGTATCCTATTCTTAATAGGATCATAGAGCATCACAAATATGAAGGAAGAGGCTTCAGATTGAATCAACAAGGAACCATCGAGCCAATTTATATGACTAAGTATGAAAGACCTTATGGACTTGGATTTAAACCACCTGGGGGTGACCCCACATATATTATTCAAATTTCATCACCAATGACTAGTGATGATGATGTCGATAGTGAAGCAGAGTTCAATCATAGCCTTACCTTTGATAACCTAGCTAAAACTAACTTGTTTGATAATAATGACATTCATACCCTTACCTAAGCCATTCATCACAATCCATTGCCATTAATTATCCCCAACTGATAGATTGTGACTAAAAATAATCCATTCTATTTATTGATGAGTTCTAGAATGATGAGGCATTCTGTGACTTTTTAGGCCTTAGAGACAATGTTCTATTGGGAGATCACAAATCGGGATTATCAATCACATTGGATCTTGTAGCCTATTTTAGAGAGTGAGTGAACACCCTTAGCCAAAAATAAATAAGTAAAACATTGAGGTTCCAAAGTGAAAACCTCTTTGAAGAACTTCTTGACTAGGGAAAAAGTAAAGATAAAGGTCAGTCTAGTGGTGAAAACCTTTTCAGGTGTCATTAGATGGGGGTGTTCATTCTTCAAATTTAGATTAGGAGACCACCAATAATGAATTTGCCTATGGATATGCATTATTTTTTTAGTAAAAATAAGTATTTGATCAAATTCTCCAAGAATTTATGACTATTTTTATTGCATGGCCAAATCTCCCATTAGGAGACTCAGATTCATCATGCCTAGGATAAGTTGAAGAGTAAGTCCTAATAGAGGACCTTGACATAGTTAAATAGTTCAAGTCACTACCTATTATCCTAAAAGATGGTTTGACCTTCCTAGTTGAAGATACAAAGGTAAACATCAAGACTCTATCAGACCAAAAATGGATAAAATTAGGTGCATCCCTTACTGAGGAGGAATGTGACATTTTTACAGCTCTATTGAGATATTTTGTGGAGATATTTACATGGGCCTACTTTGACATACCAGGATTAGACCTCGCCTTGGTTCTATACCACTTTGTGGTTAATCCTAATACCAAACTAGTAAAATAAAAGGTCCATAAGATGCATCCTTGCATTTTTGTATTAGTAAAGAAAGATTTGGAAAAATGCTTAGAAGTAGGATGTATCTGATCCATTGACTACTCAGAATGGATCTCTAATATAGTACATGTTAGCAAAAATCTTGAAGGATTCAAAATTTGTACTAATTTTTGAGACATCAATAAATCTTATCCTAAAGATGATTTTCCATTACCTAATATCAACATGATCATTGAATCCATGGTAGGATATGAAATGCTTTCACTTATGGATGGCTTTTTAGGATATAATCAAATCATAATAGCTTTAAAAGATTAGCATAAGATAGTGTTCACCACTCCATGGGGAATGTTTTGTTATCAAGTGATGCCATTTGGTCTTTAAAATGTTGGAGCTACTTATCAAAGAGCCATGATTTTCATATTCCATGATATGATGCATGATATTATTGAAGACTATGTCGATGACATATTAGGAAAATCCAAGACCAAAGCTGACCATCCAATAGTGTTATGTATGATATTTGAAAGAATATTAGAGTAAAAAGTCAGAATAAATCAAAAAAAATGTGTGTTTAGTGTAAATTTAGGCAAATTACTTAGATTCATCATATCTCGTAGAGGTATTGAATTCAATCCATCTAAAGTCCATGCTATCATCGAGATGCCACCACCAACCAATTTGAAGCAACTCTATAGTTTGTAGGGTAAGATCCAATCCATCTGACACTTCATCTCTGAGTTAGAAGACAAGTGCCATCCATTTACACATATTTTAAAGAAAGGATATGCATTCCATTGGGATGATCACTACCAAACAAATTTTCAGTAGCTCAAAGATTATCTTGTTAATCCACCTATTTTATTACCTCCTATGCCAAGAAATCCATTTTTGTTATACCTATCAACTATCGATCATGTGTTGGGGTCACTCTTGGCTCAACATGATGACAATGGAAAGGATAATTCTATTTTATACCTAAGTTATACCTTGGTTACATATGAACATAACTATGCACCTATTGAAAAAGCTTGTCTAGTCATGCTTTTTGCTACTCAGAAACTGCATCATTACATGTTGAATAATAAAACCATGATCATTTCAAAATTAGATCAATTTAAGTATCTACTATCTAAAATATATTTTCAAGGAAAAATGGCTAAATGAATCATGCTTCTCAGTTAGTTTAACATAGAGTATGTCAATCAAAGAGTAATCAAAGGACAAGTTCTTACAAATCAATTTGTTAAAGCACCTCTCACAGACACCCAACCACTCACATTTCAATTTCCTGATGAAGCCATCATGACCATCATGGACACACCCCTTGAAGAGAATCCCCATAAGTTTTACTTTGATGGTTCATTCACTATACATGGATTGAGGGCAAGCCTATTATTTATTACACCACAGGGGGATCTAATCCCTAAATCATTCAGAATCAGCTTTCCATGTACAAACAACATGGTTGAGTATGAAGCACTTGTTGCAGGACTTCAAAAATTAGTGCATTAGAATATATCTCATCTTCAAGTTTATGGTAATTCTCAGTTAATCATCAATTAGGTTATGAATCATTTTCAGACTAAGGATGATAAGTTGGTTCCATATAAAGACATGGTCAATGCTCTTAAAAAGCAAATTTCCAACATTCAGTTTGAACACATACCAAGGGATAGTAACATAATTTTAGATGCCATGGCTACTATTGGCTCACTAATTTGACAAATAGATAAATCTAGAGTATTAGTTCCTTGTCAAAAATTTGTTAGCACCATCTCATGAACCTTTAACCATTGCCATGATTTGTGATATTATCAGTCCTAATTCTATCTGGTACTCAAACCTTTACAAATGACCAAGTTCTACCACCTAACCTATCTAAAAAACAAACCAAAGACTTTATTCATCATTCCACTCATTATAATTTACTTGGATACACTCTTTTCCATCATAGTTTTGATGGAACTCTACTTCATTGTTTAACTTTGGCAGAGTCTACACTAGTATTAAGAGTAGTTCATGAAGGAGTATGTGGATCCCATTATAATAGGGAAATCCTATCCAAAAAGCTCTTGTGTACTATTATTATTATCCCAGAATAGATGTAGATGCCACTACATATGTAAATAAATGTGACAAATGTCAATGGCATGCTAATTTGATTCATGCCCCAGCAAATACTCTAAAATTGATGTTGACACCATGGCCATTTTCTACATGGGGACTTGCCCTCATTGATAAGATTAACCCCACTTCATTTGATGGCCATAAACATATCCTTACCACCACTAAATATTTCACTAAGTGGGTTGAAGCTATACCCCTCACTTACATGATTGGAAAGCAAATTTCCAAATTCATCTTCAATCATCTCATCTACCACTATGGTATCCCCTCTGACATTATATCTGATAATGGAGGATCATTCATGAAAAAAGATGTAGACTAGTTAAGTAATGAATACAACATCACCCAAAAATTTTCTACAACATATTACCCTCAAGGTAATGGCTAGGCTAAGGCATCCAATAAAACCATAGTCAACATTCTTAAAAAGATTGTCAATGATGTTGATCATGATTGGTACCTTCAGATATTTCCTACCCTTTGGGCATATTATACCAATCATCATACCCCCACAAGAGCCACTTCATACTCATTTATGGTATTGAAGCCATCCTTCCCATTGAGCTCAAATTTCCTTCATTATCTATCTCTTTCAAGCATGTCCTGGATGTCATGACTATCGAGTAACTCACCTACAAGAACTGAATCTACTAGATGAGAAATGCATGACTGCACTCAAAAATATTCAAGCATATCAAAATTGACTCAAAGGCCACTATAATCAGTATGTGAAGTATAAAAAATTTGAACTTGGTGATCTTGTTATTAACGAAAACCAAAAGAATACCATGATCGAGAAGAAACATAAAGGGAAATTCAAACCAAACTAGATAGGGCCTTTCATCATAACTATAGATTATAGATCAGGAGTATATAAGCTTGCCACACTAGATGGTGATGAACTTCTAGAGCTAATGAATATTATTCATCTTAAGCGGTACTATGCTTGAATGCTAAGGTGTATTTCCTATAAGGACTGTTTTAGTTATACCATTTTATCACTATTCTTCTTTGTACAAGTATCATTCTTAGGCATCCTCTTTGCCATATCCCCTTTCCATTTTTGACCCATCAATCTAGTGTGTTCTAAAAACTTAGCTCATTTGACCTTGTTTTTTATCATTCATTACATAGTTATAGCATCAAGGTATATGATCAGTTTCATCATTTAGGTCACGTACTTCATAGAGGGATCATATTTTGGGATAGTGTGATAGAAGTTTTGGTAGTTGCATCCTTCATTTGTTATTCTTTATTACCACCAATCTTGTTGCTAATTATAACCACCTTTGGGAAAATTAGTACCTTTGATATATGTCATTGTATCCTAGTTATAACTACCTATGGGCAAACCAGGGACAACATTAAACCTTGATGTACTAACTTGCCACTTCCTACACCATGTTGTGCCTTTATACTAACTATGCATGTTTTATTTGAATTGACTATTGTATTAGTAGAATTCCTCCACTATAAGGGTAGAACTATAATGACTTGAGGTCTTATTATATGACTATGTAGGTAGTGATAAATACTTGTTGAGGTCATCTCAGTCACCCTTTTCCAAATGCTCTCACTATTTTGTGAGCAATCTAAGTTTGAATGCTCTTACCATTTTTTGAGCAATCAAAGCCACACTCTTGCCATTTTGCAAGTAACCTAAGCCATGCTCTTACTATTTTGTGAGCTTGAACCATTTAGTGTCTCATCATTCTTGATTGAGTTGTGACACTCCAAAACACTTTCAAAAACATTTGTAAAATCATTAGAAAAGAACAAAAAACATTGACCACTTCTTTGCCTTAAGGATTCTGGGAACCCTTACTAAGTTACAAGCAAATCACTTGTCATTTAGTTTCCTCATCCTTTTTGGCCTTTTTCTCTCATGCACTTACCATTTTTCAAAACCATTCCTATTCTTATATCACATCCATTCTATTTATTTTCATCAGTTATCACATTCTTCCCATTCCCTAGGAGAATTACATTTGGCCTAAAGGTTTTTATTAGATATTACATCTATAGAACTATGTAGGCAGTATCCACTTGCCTAGTACATATGGAGCTAGCTCAGCCACCCCCTTCCTTTTCTTCTATTCCCCCATTTTGTTCATTTGCTAAATTGTCACCTTTTTTTTAGGGGCAATGTTCATAGGGTTTCTATTGCTTTGTTTGTTTATCTATATCTGCTTATTTTGTTTGTTTGTCTACCTATTTTATTTGCTTTCAGCACTATTTCTTTGATTTAGTTTATGTGTGTTCATTAGGTGATTCTTTTCCCACACCTACTCTTTAATCCATCCATATTCATATGTTTACATTGTCATCATGATTTCTATCATTAGTGTATTATTTTCTATTGGGTATTGGATTACGGGAGTCAGTCCTTATGCATATTTTGGCCTAGTTTTATGGTGTTCTATCATGAAGCCTACCATCACGTGTTACAATAGAATTTAGCTTTAAGAAGTCTATTCAGAAATGGTAGCATCTCTTCGATATTGACATCCTGATTCCACTTCCAATCATATCCCAAACAAAGTAATTAATCGTGAAAGAATTTTAACTTTTATTAGTTTAGACAAACATCTCCTCACTAGTAGGTTGTTCCAATTCATCATTACCCTCTATGTTAAGTTATCATCATCCTCGACCAAGTTTATCATGTTTACCATAATCAAGATCCAATGATTATAACTTCCTATGGGAAAATCATTGCACACCAACCCACTTGCATTTATCAATAATTATAACTACCTTTGGGCAAATCATTGTGTTGTCACCACTTTAATTTTTCTACCTATATAGGGGAATGTTATTATCTTGTTTATCTATCCTAACTGGGGTATCTCTATCTTCTCAATGATTATAACCACCTTTACTAAAATCATTATGTTATCATACCACGTTGCCATTATCAAGGTATAATGCTTATAACTACCTTTGGCCAAACCATTATACACCATCCCACTTGCATTATCAATGATTTTGACTAATTTTTTAGTATCATTGAGTTTTTACCCCATCATAATTCCTTTCCTTGGTCCCCTCATTTTACTTCACTTCTTATCAAGGGACCGTTTGATCACCTACTTGTGCCAACCATTCCCTTGAGGGGAAATCATACAATTAGTTTATTATCATTATATTTATAGGCATACAGGACCTTTTCATTATTTGAGAAGGAATTATTGTGCTTATATCTTTAAATACCTTCCTAAATAGGGGTAAACCATAGACACCTAAAATTGGCCACTGATAACCTCTAATCAAGGTTTTGGCTAGTTTCCATCTAAAACATGCAATTTGGCCTAAAAATCCTAAAACACACAAAATGATGTGAAAATGATATATTCAAGTTCCAATTTTTTATAGGGCATCCCTAAATGGGGAAATGCAATTTATGGTCCAACTAACTTTGATTATTCCAATTTGAGTCAAAATGCCAATTTTGCACCTACATGCTCTGGACTACTCTTTCTTATCAAATCTTTTGCACAAGACTTGTGCCTTTATTATTTGTTATTGGAAACATTCTAAATGGAAATACACATCTAATGTGGACTTCCAACTCTAATCTATTCAAATTTAGGACTAATAACAAGATATTTTTATCAATTTGAGTAATTTGTGCATAAAGTGCTTAATCATGTTTAAGAGCTAATTAACCCAAATCAAGGCCTAATAACAAATTCCATGGAAACTTGATGAATACTTGTTTTTAGAAATGAATATTGAATATCTACATCATCAAGTGACCTCATTTCTTTAGAAGACATCCCTAGGCCATAAATACCACAAATATCAGGATTCATGCCTCTCATTCCTCATTAATGCTTTCCATGATGCCCTCCATGCCTCTTAATTGCCCCTTCTTCAAATTCCATGATGAGGATAATTATAAATTTAATTCCAAAAATTGAATTAATCCTCAACCACACATCTCAATCTTGAGATGGATGGTTAAGGTTTATTCTGATTAAATATAAAAATCTACAAATAGGAGGCTTTGAAACATCATTTCTGAGCTTAATTAGTGCAAAGCTATAATGCAAGATTGGTTCCAAAAGCTTCATACAACTAGTGTTATAATTCCAAATTTATTCCAAGCCAAGCCAAGCCATAATCCAAAGGTGCCAAGAGGAGATGAAGGTAGCCACACTCCATTGAAGAAGACCTCTTAAAGCACAAGCTAAGAAATCCACCATTACAAAGGCAGTTGGAGCATCCAAGGAAGGTGAAAGGAATTTTTGTGTTTTGATTCCTTGATTTTGTTAACTAGGCTCTCCCTAGTGTCTAGGCCTAGAGATGTTATGTTATTAGTGTGTTTATTTCACTTTTTTTTCATTTTGGAACTAACACCATACTAACTGTCCTCTCTTGAGTCAAATTCCTAGATCACAAGTTCTCTATCACCAAAATAATAAGGACCTAATAATAAGTGATAATCTTAATTAGTAGGTCAACATAAGAAACATGTTATTTATTTGATAGTGTAATTGGTAGAGGATGGTTTAGGAGTGCATAATAATAACCCAAATATTATGGCTCCATTAATGGTACCTAATTAAACTAATTGATGGAGATGTTAGGTGGTAATGTAAAATAGGATTTTGGTGGAACACAAAATAGTGGTTTGAAGAGAAAGCATTGAAATTTTAAAGGATTTATCCTAGTAGAGGATATTTGAACCATAAAAGTGGATAGAGAAAGAGAGCCATAACCATTTTTATGAAATGTTCTTCATATAACTTCTTTAATACTTGAATTCATTGTTAGTTGCATATGTAGTGGGCCAAAGTAACAATCTCAAATGAAGGTGTGCATGGATGAAAGATTGAATTTAAATCTTAATAATATGTATGATATCTATACTCATGTAGTAGATTTTTTGGTGGAAGAGAGCATTGAGAAGTTATTTACTAGAGTTTTTAGTATTGACATGTTCTTGCTTGAAGGAAGCTAAATATCAGTATTTACATAAACCACACAGATCATTTATTTCATATAAATTTATCTTGATCAAAAAATTATGGTATGATGTTTAATTATTCATTTTATCATGGATATCTAAGTACCTCACATGGAAAAAAATTTAGGTAGGAGGAGAGGGACAAGAAGGAATGTGTTTGGACAATGAATTCAAAATCCTATGAACTTCAATGGGATTAAATACAAGGATGAATGGGAACTCAAGAGGTAAATGTATAATGATGGAAGATAAATATTGATAGTTTTAATGTAACTAAGAAGGGGAGACAAGTCATGAGGATGTCATGAAGACCCACTTGAAAAGAGAATGGAAGATGATCATCTCTTACACAGATGAAATACACTATGAAGGAGAAGAATAAGATATGCATAGCCATGAGTATGAGATTGGGTCTTTGAAAAGAGATTCCACTTAAGGATTTTCTTAGGACCCACTAGATATAATAAAAAAATCATGTAAAATATATAAATATTCCAACCCTCATGCTAAATAAAGTTTCTTCCCATGCTGAATTCAATCAAACAAGGGGTGGATTTAGAGGAAGTGATGATGTGTCAGTATTCAAGGAATTTAAAATACAAGTGGTCCAACCTTAGATCTTGAATAATTTAGTGCCTTTCACACCAATTGAGTTAATATAATGAAAAATATAATTTTGGTTAATCAACCTAACATAATAATGTTGGGAATGTAATGATCAGGTAGAGGTGGTAATCATATGAATCATAATGGTATGAAAACCAACTCCATAGGGGGGACAACAAATGAAAAATTGATGGTTTCACAAGTAATTCAAGGTGTAGGAGTGGTAAATCCACTAACCATTGGTGTGTTAGGTTGTGGAGCTAAAAGCTTCACTAATGCAGACATGGAGGAGGTTGCAGAAGAGTTGTGGAGTGTCACAGACACCGGCGTCGGTCAGGCCAACCGACGATGGCAGGTAGGAGACAGGAAGCAACCGATGTTGGTCAGAGATCGGCCAGCGTCGACACCCCCAGGCGGACAGGGACTGATGTCGGTCGCCTGTGTGGTTCGATTGCGAGTATATTATGGGCAGTTAGTTGACGAACCAAGTGTTTGCATGATGAGAGCCAATTTTAGACTGAGAGCTGTGGATCTAATTATTGTAATTAGATGTCTAATTATTGTTTGGATGAGATCTATATAATAGACTCATGGTTGTATTGGAAACTTGTGCTAGGGAGTAAGAGAGCAAACAGCTCCTTCAGAGAGAGGTAGAGCAATGGTGCGTTCCTCCTAGTGCCACAGTACCAAGGTGGGTGCTGGATTGGAGAATCAGCAGGGTTCTTCATGTATGTATGATCTTGGTCATCAAGTGAGCATGGCCTTTATAGGAGATCTGCATGGTAAGTAAGATTGTTGATCTGTAGGTGTATATGTGTGCAAAGTCAAGGTTCATAGGTGTGCAGAACCAGGTTGATTTGCAAGTGTGCAAGATCAGATAGGACAGCAACACAATAGGGAGCAGAATCAGGCAGGATCTACTTAGAGTATAGGTGTGTACTCAGATAGAGCAAAGAGGAAGGCAAGGTAGTCCCTTCCATAAGTATGGTCTGTTGAGGTGCAGGTTATTGCAGGTTCATGGGAGATCTACTTGAAGTACTTTGAGTACTTGTGGAGTGCATGGAGCACTTGTGGTGTGCATGGAGCACTGGAGGTGAACACCAACTCTATGTTTGAGTTGTGTGTTGGGACCTGAGAGAGAGAGCTTTGAGGAGAGAATTAATGTTCACTTGAGGTGTGGGAAACCTCTGAAGAGGTGGTGGAGAAGAAGTGGCATCTTCTTTATTGTATTCTTTTCTGTATGAGTATTAATACAAGTTGTGTATTGTCTCTCATATCATGTGTTATTTTTGAATTCTAGTTACTTGTGATTCTGGTTAATTTCTGCATATTAATTTGCTTGGTTTGGTAATCAATTGTGTGCTTCTGGTGTTTCATATCCTGACAAGTGGTATCAAAGCCAAGGTTTCAGGAAGCAGGGTTTGTGTTTGGTTACAGGGCACTCTCAGGGGTTTCTGATTGAGTGGGAGTAGAGCAATGGTAGATGAAAGTAAGCTTAGAATGGAGGAGTTGAAAAGAAAAGATGGTCACTTACAGTCCCATGGAAAGAAAGAGCAGGTAAAAGAATATTGTTAGTTTGTGGAAGATCAGCATGAAGAAACTGAAGAAGCAGATGTAGTAGGTGTTGTTGCACAGGATGCTCTGGGAGGTTTCTTGGATAAAGTTGAATCTTGGTTAATAGATTCGGTTGCCTCTTTCCATGCAGCCCCAGGTAGAGGAGCTGGTGAGCCTTGCCAAAGAATTGGCAAAGGGGAAGTGAAGCTGAAATTGCAGGCGACCAACACACAGGTGTTAATGAAGGTCATGCAGGTCCCAGGTTTGGAGATATGGCTAATTTCTTCAAAAATATTGGGTGATGAGAGATGCACAAGAACTCTCACAGTGGATGCACTTGAATTAGCTGGTGGTAAGAAAATAGGTACTCTTTATCTACTTGTTTATATTACTGATTCTTCTTTTGTTACAGAGACGTGGCTTCGTAGGCTTGGTCACATGAGCAGGAAGGAGATGCATGTTCTTAAGTGGAAGATAGATATATTTGACAGGCTTAAGAATTGGAAAGCCTTGGTGTTCTTAGAGGAGATGGCAGATAGAAACCAGTGGATGGTGCTAGATACTTCTGAGTAGAGCAGTTTGGACATGGGTTTTGATTCAAAGGAGCTCACAGGTAAAAAGGTCATCACTCACAGGCGAACACAGGTACCGATGTCGATCAGGAGGAACCAGCGTCGAACAGATAGGTGCCAATGTCAATCATGTGCAGACTAAAGTCGGTGATGTCGATCAAGGTAAGACCGATGTCGATCATGAGGACCGACATCGGCAACAGGGACACCGACGTCGGCAGGGTCGATAGTTAGGGACAGACGCATGGAAACCAATGTCAGTCGGATGCAGACTATGGAGTGACCGAGGTCGGTCACTGTAACAGATTTTGGGTGGACAGCACGCTGTCAAGGAGTCTCAAACACCCATACAGAGGATTGAAGACATAAGTAGGCCCTCAAATTCATTATTCCTCTTCTTTATACTCATTGTTGATTGTAGAGCAGGAAGGATCCAGGAAACAGGTGGGAGCATGGCAGGGATATGATGCAGAACCAAACGGGAGTTTTGGTAGGGTTGCCAGTCGGTGCGAAAGCATAGAGATGAATGGATTCCTTAGTTGAAGAATAGAGTGAACGGACACGTGAGATGGAAGACCAAGCATATGGTCTTGAGGGAGCTGCAGGATAGTGGGACAGGACTGACAGGTGGTACTAGGTGGATGACAAAGTAGGGCTTTAGTCAATGTTAGTATAACCATTGTGTTTGTCTTACCAGGTGGATGATGGTCGTAACATTATCCTATTTTTGTATGTGGAGGATGAACTTGGTACAGGTTCAGACATATAGGGTTTTACTGAGCTAAGGGTAAGGTTAGTTCAGTGGCATGTCATGAGGAGTTTGGAGCAGCAAAATTCTTTGACATGGGAGACATGGAGATCACAGGTTGATTTTGTCTCCAGTGGGAGCTGATGTGAATCAGGTGTTGGTGAAGTTCAGGATGCAGAGCCGGAGCACACTAAGGGCTGGATAGGTACAGTGTCCGAAATCACATGAGGTCTGGTATAGACCTGAGTATTCCCATGCAGTGGGAGCTATCAAAGAGTTAGGAGCCAATTCGGGGAAGTGGGTTCTCAGGTATTTGAGAGGGACCAGCAGCAAGGATTCATGCTATGCAGGGTCAGGACTTCACTACATGGGTTTGTAGGTTTGGATGTGGCAGGGTACTCGGATGACAGGAGGTACACCATGGGATGTGTGGTGGGTTGTCTTCAAGATTGAGCTTGAAGAGGGATACAAACCAGGAAATAGATTAGACAGAGTACAGGTACAGGTACAGTGTAGCTATTTATCTCCAAGTGGGAGATTGTTAGGTTGTGGAGCTAAAAGCTTCACTGATGCAGACATGGAGGAGGTTGCAGAAGAGTTACGAAGTGTCACAGACACCGACGTCGGTCAGGCCAACCGACGACGGCAGGTAGGAGACAGAAAGCAACTGAAGATGTCATGAAGACCCACTTGAAAAGAGAATGGAAGATGATCATCTCTTACACAGATGAAATACACTATGAAGGAGAAGAATAAGATATGCATAGCCATGAGTATGAGATTGGGTCTTTGAAAAGAGATTCCACTTAAGGATTTTCTTAGGACCCACTAGATATAATAAAAAATCATGTAAAATATAGAAATATTCCAACCCTCATGCTAAATAAAGTTTCTTCCCATGCTGAATTCAATCAAACAAGGGGTAGATTTAGAGGAAGTGATGATGTGTCAGTATTCAAGGAATTTAAAATACAAGTGGTCCAACCTTAGATCTTGAATAATTTAGTGCCTTTCACACCAATTGAGTTAATATAATGAAAAATATAATTTTGGTTAATCAACCTAACATAATAATGTTGGGAATGTAATGATCAGGTAGAGGTGGTAATCATATGAATCATAATGGTATAAAAACCAACTCCATAGGGGGGACAACAAATGCAAAATTGATGGTTGCACAAGTAATTCAAGGTGTAGGAGTGGTAAATCCAATAACCATTGGTGGAAGGGCCATAAGTTCTTTAAGAGGACATATTAACTAGGAGGGACCAACCTAAAAATAAAACAATAATTATTACCACAATAACACATAGTTTCATAATATTTTCATGAATTTTTTTAGAGTGTAGAGGGGTTGATAATGCATTAGAACATTTTTGAAAATTCGAGCTCATTTGGAGATCTAAAGGAGTTACTACAACCTATCAAAAATAAATTAGATCTACCATTACCCTACTCAATTGTGCACACACTTGGTACCATAAATATGACCTGCAACAAGTGGTGGTCAACTATGATTTTCTTTGGGAAGTATTTTATAAGAAATTTGATATCATGGAATTTGGACAAAAGAGTATCTCTACACTGAAGGAGATGAAATAAGATGTCTAAAATAACACCTAGACAAATGGTACAAGGTTTAAGACATTTAAATCTAAGCTCTCTATGAGCTTCACCCATTATAATGTGAGAAATGGTTCTTGGGAGGATTTCTATTTTGTAGATAATGGGAATTATTAATTAATAACTTTATATAGCCAAAAGAGGTGTTGGAACTTATGTTGGGGGATAAATTAATGGGAAGTGTAGATATTGCGATCAACCCATTAATGGAGACTTAAATTACTATTATGGAAATTCAACTACAAAAGTTAGTGGTGAATAGTGTAGATAGTATTATGGTACACCAACTATGAGCAAGAAAACCACAACAAAAATTAATTGTCATAAATGAAATATCAGGGCACTTTTGAGAGAATGTGAAATTTCTCATGAGGGCCATGATACAATAAGTTATCCCCTCTTTTAAAGTGATAAACAAGTAAATTTTTTAATGTGGTGTAAAATGTATGACATAACTACTCATGATGTATTAGATTATTAGGTCATTAACTAGATGTATGAAGTAAGATAACTTGGAACATTCCATGCTATAGTTGCATTAACACAAAAATGTGAAATTTATATAGGAGTTCAATCCTTTAGATGAAGAGGAGGTGGACAAGGAGATGGTCAGTTCCCTCCAAGAAGAAGTTATAAATCTAGTTCTTTGAGCCACTATGAAAGAGTTTATTGTAAGTTTCTAAGATGTAAGAATTATAAGGAAGTACACAAGATGGAGGATTACCTTGAATTATACCAAAATATTATCCAGAGAAAGGAGAAAAACTATACAAGAATGATTTGGATTGGATGTCTAAATTATAATTTGGTCACATAGTAGGCTACACAAAATTCAACGTGTCTAAAATTTTACATCATTACACACAATGGTGTGATTACTTAACATATAATTATGAAAGCACCCACAAAGAATATATAATGATAATATCCAATCAAGGTAGTATACTAACCTAGTGACCTACCAAAAAATTATTTTTTTAGGCAGCCACATATATGATTTTAAACCTTCAAGGGGAAGTATAAGTTGTGTGGGACAATAAATCCAGAATAAAATAAATCCAATAAAGAGGGACTAGTGTTAGGAGGCCGAGGAATGCACATAAATATTAGGGATATTAAAAATTGAAATGTTTCTTCTATTTCTTCAAATATGGATTGCAAAAAAACATTATGGGTGCTTAGGAATATGTTTCTTCTATTTCTTGAAGAGGTAAGAAGAAAATAACAAATTATAATGTAAATTATGACCAAGTGCTATTGATAAGTGCCACCATTAATAGATGTTTAATATGTGACCTTCTCACCAAAATTGGGGCTGAAGTGAACATACTAATAAAGGATGTATGGATATGAGTAGGAAGCATTACACAAGGAAAACTACATGTTTACCTTGAGCACTTAAATTCATAGAGATGGGTTGAGATAACTAAAAGACAAGGATGGAAAAATAAAGGATTATGTAATAGGGATTAATTAAGATAAGTTTGAATAAACCTTTATAAAATTACCTATGATCCTATGCCATTGGGCCTAATAGTCATCTATAAATTCAAGGTGTTCATTAAGGGTGTCGAACTAAGGAACAATCATGTGAGGATAGTCAGTGATTTTGAAGATCAATTAGTGAAGCTCTTCATCAACATTATTCTAAATTTAGATTAAATGGTTGATTATAAAAATATGTGGAATGGTTTTGGTACTTTGGGTGTTATGTTTCCCAAAAGCATCATTAAATTACTAGAAATGGGAAGGCGCAAAAAGCCAACAACAAACTCAAGATGATTGGCCAATAAATTTTGGCGAAAGAACAAATAATGAAAGAGTATAGCACAATAAATAAGTGTAAATTTTAAAATCTAAATATTTATAACTAATAACCAAAGTAAATTAATTAAAGGAAGCTAGATCAATATAAGCAAATTAAGGCAAGAAAAATAAAACTAAAAATTCTCTTTCTAGTTATTTACATAAAAATGATAGCTAAACTAATTGAAATGATGCAGTAAAAGATTCAAATAGACTCAATTTTTGTATGTTTTTCATATATAAAATGTGAACCAAAATGAGAAACACTTACAAATATTTAACACTCAAAAAATAGGAATACACAAAGGCTATAATTACTACAATAAAAAGAAAATGATAAATATGAAGGTATTACAATAACTACAACACTAAGACAGCTAATAGTGAACAAGGGGATGATTGCACTTATAAATTAATTTTAAAAACAATGAAGACATTGACTATAATTTTATTTTTTAAGATATGGAATAGAAAACACATGAAGAAAAAATACTATAATAACACTTGGTAAGAAGCTAGACACAATGGGTTTACCTATATGATTACACAATAGATAAAATGTTAAAAACACACTTAACATAAAGATTTAAGATATTGAATGAGTTTTAGGTTGATGATATGGAGAATCATCATCTAAACCCATTGTAACCTAGAAAAATGGATGCAACTAATAATAAAAGACCTTAACAAGTGAAATAATACTTAGGAGAAGGATAAACACCATAATGTATGGATTTTAATGAGTATAAGATCAAGACTAGATGATAGTTTAGTCTTAACCTTGAATAATTTGAATCGTAAAGATAAAGACACATATATAGCAATGATATTTGAATTAACAAATAATTAAAGTAATCAACAAGATATCTATAACAATCTACTAACAATTTTGATGAAAAATTTAAAACTAACCAATATTTGATCTATGAAATGTCATATAACAAACCAAGATTGAGAGAAATGTGTTAAGCATCCTCATGGTGTAATTTATAGATATTAATGTAGTGTGTAGTCTCAAGGGAAATCCATGAAACGAAATAATAAGCTCTAAAATAGAATTAAAGTAAACTAATGGAAAAAGATAGTATAGCTAAGGCTATGTATTAGTATAATCCAAAGTATAAGTTATAATATATGATTTTAAATCTAAGGAGAGGGTAAAAAAAGGTATAGATAGAAAAAGATGGGAAATGAGGTTGTGGGGTATAACTAAAACACTCTATAGTTGTAGACAAGAAGATATGGACACATGTAACAACTCTTCTTCTCATTTTAACCCTTAGCTTTATCATACATGTGAGCATGAAAAAAATAAAATTTAATGCAACTAGTAATTTTTCAAACTATTATGATGGTTTTGTCATTATTCTTGGGAAACATATTTAGGAGGAAATACAAAGTGCACAATGGATAGTAAGACTAAATTATGAGGAAAGATGAAGGGAATCTAGCAAGTGAGGAGTTGTTAGGAAAGAAAGATAATGCATTGTTTAAATTTTAGAGATAAGTAGTCATAATGGCATTGAAATGTTACACCATGACATAATTAGGAGCTTACATATTTCCCCCTTGAAAGAGGTACCTTTTCATGAGTTGACGAGGTGACTTTTACCAGAAAAGGTGTCACTTTAAGGGGAGCGTTGGAAAATGTATATTGACCTACATGTGTGTTATTTAAAATGAATCTAGTTGAGACGCCTACCTTCCTATGACAAAATGAATGACAAATAAAGTGTAGTATATGGTAATTTAAACTAAAATATTGGGGAAAACCATAAATGGGATTATTTACCATTTTTATTAGGTAAGATGATATTATCTGAGTCACCCCATTAAGCTCATAACCTAAAAATAGGTCAAATGGGTAAAATGGGTTAAAATGAGGCAAAGAAAAAAAGAAACACATATAAATTAATTTTTACCATTAAAAAAAAACATGCAAAAAACTAGAGCTCTAACCCACAAGTAACCAAATTGTGAGCAGAGATAATCAATGAAGAACAAGCAATGAGAGGAAATGAGGTGTACATAAGTGACAAGTGGGGACCAAGGAAAGGGAAGATCTAATCAATTCCTCTCAAAACCCTAGATTGTTGGATTTCCTTAAAAAATGCACCTTAATTAAGTGAAATAGGAAGAGGGGAAATTTCTAATTATTGGGATGGGACTATGTGTGTGTGTGTGTATGTGTAATTTATTTTTAAGTTAAATTTTAAAAGTTAATTATTTTTAATTCTTTTTAGTATTTTTGGATGTGTAAAATAGAGATGTTAGTTTGTGGGAGAAATTGTCATCTAGTGCAAGTGACAATTACCCAATTTTATGTTTATTTTGTAATCATATGCATTAGGTAATGGTTACATAACATTCACCATAAATAAAATAAAAATATTTTTTTATGTAACAATCACTTGCATTAGGTAGAGGTTACATAACCCCCTCTTGTAATAATCACCTATTTGGCCACATATAAAATAAAAATGAGCATAGATGCCAAGAAATGACTACAAATTGGCTTGTGGATACAATGAATTACATTGATGGAGTCAAGATAGAGAGTAAGATTGGCTACCCAAATTCATAACCTTACCGAATCCAATAGAAATATTATAGATAAAGAGCATGTATTTGGAAGATTACACAAATGTTACTAGTTACACCTAGTAATCACCTATTGAGAGACCTATTGAGTTAGTGTGATGTGAACTAGACCACTTTTTGGTTTCTAAATGTGCATTATGAATGAACCATCACCCTAAATTATATCTACATGATCGTCAAGATCCTAGTTATAGGGAGAAGGTTATCCAAATCAAAGTCCAACAACATGACAAAGGCCAATAGGTGGTATAACTACTTTGGAGATAGGGTAGAAATAGATGTTGCAATAATTTTGTCTAATTAGTAAGGGTGTAGATAGCAGTTATCCCAACTATCTACAAGGTTATCATTAAATTTTTGGCATCACAGTTATCTAGGGATAAAGGCATCGAAAAAATAGTCTACTACTTGGTTGCTATAATCTAATATATAGATGATAAAAAATGACAATATAGTTATGGGATAGACATGATAACTAAGACATACCATGAGCTTTCCATGGTTCGTATACTAGGGGCACTATTAATGAGCTAATAAACACCATAAATGGTCTATGTATACAAGTTTTTAATCCCTTAACATAAGGGAATTGACATGATAAATGAAATATCTTATAAAGAAAAAAAGTGTTTTGACATGGATAGATAGATGGAGGCCCAAAATACTATGGACTTCTTGGCCACTATAGACCTAATAATAGGGCCACATGTATCCATGTAGGCTTTATCAGGAGATTGAGAGGTTTCCTTTGATACATGTTGAGGTGAATTATATATTGTGAAGATAAGGAGTAATAAATAGATACACCTAATATAAAGAGATCTAAAACAATTTGGGGAGCTAGAGAGTAGACCTTCCCCTTGCAGTAGCAATCTACAAGGGTGAGAGAGATACAAAATGTGGCATATTCCACCTTAGATGGATATAATTGGTTATATGGATAGTGATTTGTTGACCATGGGTAGGTCAAGCTTGGGGACAACCATAGAAATAATAGTTAGAGGCCTAAGGGGGAGGTGGAGATGAGGATGCAGAGGAAGGAGAGTTTTTAAAGGGAGATTCAATAGAGGGAGAGGATTGCACTTGACATAGATAAAATGTGAGGAGGGAGATGGTTTCAATGAGTAAATCAAGGAGGAGGTTGAGGAGTATATTTTAGTGGACATAAATCAGATTTATTCCATCCTTTCTTACTTATTTTAACTTTAAAACTTTAAATTTAAGATACAAGAAAGAAAACTAGTGTGTGTTATGTGTGGTTGTAAGCATTTTTAATGAGTGGAGGAGCTTCTTCAAGGAAAAATTCTAGACATGTTCATGTTACCCACTTGATAAGTTTAAGAGGCCTTCCTAATGGACCAAAGAATACTTATCTGCACTAAGAGACATGTAGTTTTTTTCTCATGATTGGCATGCCTTGGATGTGTTAGCTATCAATGGTTTTGAAATCATATAGATTAAGGCTAAAATACACCACATAGAGACAATGAGAGGAATACCACGATATGTTGAGAGGTGAATGTAACAAGCCTCCTTAATCAAATAGATTCCAATGCCATCAAAACACTCACATGGTGTTTCTTGGGATGGAATGAGTAAGAAACTCAAGAAGAATATTAAGAGTGTGTGGCACTTTATATCATGGAGCACCCATAGGTAGATCATTTTTGGCTATTTTTTTATTTTTTGACTTTGTGGGAGATAAACTATGCCATACTTGTTTCCATGTGTGAAGAACTTTTATACATACATTATATTTGATTGTGTGTGTGTGTGTGTGTGTGTGTGTTTTTGTGTGTGAGATCACATGCGTGCGCGCATGTGCACGCACGCACACACACACACACACACACACACACACACACCCCATAAAATCCATAAAGGCATATAAAATTTGATCATAATAAAATTTAAGGTTAATTACATATAGGCATATAATTCCATACAATCATAAAAAATGTAAGAAGACACATCTTAATCATGAAAAATCCTACCTCTCTTCACCTTGATCACAAATGGAGATCCCTTAGATGTATATTTCTCTAGGATTTTTTAGTGCATAGTATTTTATGATCAAGGCTCAATATATCCTATAAATTCCATAAAGGCATATAAAATGTGTTCATAATAAGATTTATTGCTAATTCCATATTAGTGTACAATGCCATACATACATAAAAAAATGTCATAAGATACACCCTAATCATTAAAAATCCCCCCTCTCTTTGCCTTGCTTACAAATAGAGATACCTTAGATGTAGATTTATCCAGGCTTTATCGATGCATAGTCATTTTAGGCTCAAGTCTCACCTGTACCCCAACCTATTCATACAAATAATTTGTAGTCATGAAAATAAGTTCACAATTTACTTTTAAAATGATAAAAAAAACTAATTGTGCACTTACCATATACACATGGTCTAATTCAATTTTCGTTTAACACTCAATGAGATCAAAAAAAAGTTGTGGCTCATGTACATGAGTGTGCAATGGAGAACCAATAGGATTTGTTTCCCTATTGATGATAATGTAAAGGGTTTGATATTATGCACATGTGCATGCATGTGTGTACACACACACATACAAAATAAAACTTAAAAACTAGCCCAAATTTTTGATAGTAAATTTTGTAAGTGCATGTAAACCTTTAAATCAATTGATTAAATTATTAAAATATAAGAACTAAATTAAAAATAATTTTTATTGTACCATTTTAATGCTACTAATCATTTCAAATAGAACACTATATGTAATAAAAAATATTGTGTATATAAGATATTCACATCAATTATTTGCATAAGTACCGAGGAAATTTATTAAAATAAATACATATTTACATTTAAATAATAAAAAATTTCATACCTCTATAAGCTTTTGTGTGAATTAAATCAAAACTGCAATGCCTACATCTATTCTTGCTCATATAGAGGGATGTGTCTCCATTGTCATCATCAAATAAATAAATGAAATAATATATTTATTTGAGCATGTGTGCACATGCACATGCACATAAAACACGTGTGTTTATGTTCATAACTATAACATTAATAAAAAAATATCAAACCTAAAACATTAAAAAATACCTCCATATATGTATACATAGGGTGACTATTAATTGTATATGTGCTAGTGGATCGTCTAGGATTTTCCTAAGAAATAGATGGGATCATCTTCTACTGAAACATAAAAAAATATGTATATATTATTAACTTTGTATGTAATATAATTATTACCTTAAATATATAAATTTTAAATATGATAGGTCCAACAAAAATATTTTCAATGTGTCAAATATAAAAGATACATAGGAAGATCCGATAAAGGTCTCCAAACCAAATTTATGTCTTAATAACTCATCACTCAAATATAATATCAAGCCCAGTGGACATAACACCATAATTAGGTTGTATCAAATCATCATCATTTTCTAAATTTCTAATGTAGAGAGTCCCATAGGAATTGCAATAGTGTAGTCAAGCATGAGGTCTAACTAGACCATCCCCATTTATATCCTTTCAAATATAAATATGGGAATTTTTTGTTGTATGTCAAACAAGGGTGTCAATGAGTTCCTTAAGTCCATGTAATGTGTCAATATCCTTCACTATAAATGGGACTATCATATTTTTAACTAGTTTTTTGATATGGGATCTCACAGGTTGTTTAAGTGCATGATGTGCACCCCTTTTATCTTGTGAAAATAATTTTCCTTGACCTTGAAACTTTCAGTGATCAAAATAATTAGGTATCTCATTAAGGATAAACTTGGAGTAAAGTTTAATAAAAAAATATAAAGGGACCTCATGATTGTTACAAGTGCATGATCAAAAGGCATCCACCATCAATCCCAAAAAACATCTTTTTTATCTCATCATGGTGACACCAGTGGGCTAGGAAGAGTTTACATGATAATATAAGTGGTGCATTGGTTTTTAGATCATTTCATAACCCACATATTTTATCTTTTTTTATTTTCTTGTGTCCCACATTAGCATATGATTTTTTTGCATCATAGGACGTACATGTCTAGCTATATGATTCATACTAATTAATTTGACATGTCATTGAGTCAAATTTACCTACCAATTATTCTAATGTCTTTGCCTATTAATCATGATATGTGTTTTTAGAATGGGAGTCCCTCAAAGTCCCAATCAAGTCCTCAATTTGTATTTTATTTTCTAAAATATGTGTAGCCAAATCCTTTTGAATACTTGGGGGAGCTTATGGAATTTTATGAGGGTTTAGAGCATTTGGAGGGATTGGAAACTTTTTCTCTACATATATACTTGACATATTTTCTTCTACCAATATATTAGGTGGAGGGGTTTGAGGGGCTATATAATCTAAATAATTGAGGGTTTTAATGAAAAATAATGACATTCAAAAAATACATTATGACATTTTATTAAAATTTTAAAAAGTGAAATGTCATTACCTATCATCATATGTGCCATTGTTGACCATTTAACTCATGAGTAATATTAATAAAAATCATAAAAACAAAGATAAATTTGGAGACACACGAGCCTAAGATGTTATAAAAAAATCATTTTTTTGGGACTAACAAGTTAAATGAGGGTTTGTTGTGTTTTTTACTTATTTACAAAGGAATGAATACACACTATAACATATACATATCATAACACATACACACTCTAGGTAAGATAATTACCAATCCTATAATTTAATATCCTTCATGCCAACATTCAAGAAGGTGAATTGATTGTATAAAAAATTGGAATATAGGGACCAATGGAAACTAAGAGAAGGTGTATCTTGTGTTTTTACACAATTATATATGTGAGCATAAATTTTATTCCTTGATTTTGTGTGGGATTCAAAATTTTCTTGGTATATTGAATAACTTTTGTCCCTTTTTTCAAGTTTTGGCTAAAAAATAAAATTTGCCTCCAATTGCATGTCCTTTCAAGTGGGTCCCTAGAGATGTCTAGAGGACTCCCAGACTTAACCATAGGAACTAAACATGTGTATCTAGCCATTTTGGTTTGCATGTAACTGATTTATAAAGTTTGCCTTCTCTTCTCTTTAAGAACTAGTGATCTCTCTTAAGAGATGCATCCATTGGCATACAAATTTGGAGAGTAGGTAATTACAAAGACTACAGGAAGGTATATATTAAATTTATACACCCTTATAGATGCAACCATGAAATTGGTTCCTTAATTGGGCATGCAGCTCAAAATTTATTAAATTATAGACACTCTAGGTAAGATAATTACAGATCTTTATGAACATTCAAGAATGTAAATTGGTTAAAACCCTCTATAAACCCTCATAGTGAATTGATTGGAAAGAACTTGTTAGAAAGGACCCAAAATGGATTGGTTGACCAATTTTGAATATTTTATGGTGTATAGGACTTCTCCAAGAATATCCAAGTGGAAATTATGTGTTAGGGAAATCAGTAGAAGGTATAAAAATATGTTTATTTCTAGAGATTTTGGTGCTATAGATAGGGTTGACTGAGTCAACACATACAAGTCATTAAAGCTTGAAGTTCAAGACTTAATATTGAGGTCCATGGAGTTTTTTTTTCAATAAATTTTACTATGTCAATCATTTTGGTTAATCACTTTATCTTATCATTAAATCTTTAGATAGTGATAACAATGAAAGAAACTAAGCTAGGCTGAAAACCTATCTAGGGATGATGTACAGGTGCATAGGGATGATTAAAATGGATTGGTATCTTTTTTTTAGACCTATACCTTATTTCCATTTAGTTTTTTAGTTATGATGATGCTAATACACAAGCTTAAAGGTGCTTTCAAAGTGGTTTGTCTGAGTCATGGAGACTGTGAGAAAGAGGTTTGAGGAATTGGTCTATTAGACCAATGAATGTTACTAGAACAAGAGAAATAACTATTTTAGGTTGATATATAAGACTCTAAGAACCTATCCATGTATATTACATGTCATGGAAACATAATTTTAGGTACTAGATAAGAACATCTACATGATTGTATTGTTGGAAGCTATAAGTAGTTTAAGTTGTCACTTTTGAAGGAATGAGTTGGAGGTTGTTTGAGAAGAGTTAAATAATCCTATGAGTTTTAAGTTTTTATAAAAATATAAAGGTTTAATGAGAATATATATAAGGTATTACTTTTCCCATATTTAGGTTTGGAGAGTCAAAATGCTTTTATTGTATTTTGACTGTGTGTGACCAATCTGAGTGGTCATTTTAAGAGAGGTGATTTTAATACTTAAAGCCTATGAAAAGATGTCCAATGGACATCGATAAGTTTATAATGTCATATAGTGTTAATAAATGTGATTTTTTTTTTAATTTTTGAGTTTCAAAAGTTTGATTATATTTTCAATATCCTTGACTAAGTTTCTAGCAATTCAAGCAGCTTTGAGTAGTGTTTTTGAAAAAGGATTATTGAGATGTTTTGGCCTACCTTGGAGTGTCTAAAGCATATGTATATGTTTAATAGGTATTATAGGATTAATCCATGTAGTTTTTTTAGGTTTTTATTTGATAAAAATGTTAGTATGCTTTATTTCTAGAAGATAGTGTTTTCTATGTATCAAGGCCTAAAGAGTGAGGAGACTTAATTACTAGGTTCAAGGTGTGAGTTTGAGTTCCAAGTAATTTGGAACCATTTGGGAGTAACATAGGTTATATATTAGGCATCTTTTATGTGTTTTAAGTGTTGTTAGAAGCTGAAGGTGGTCCAAGAAGTTAAAATGGTAATGTGTGCATGAGTAGTCCTAAATTGCTTTAGGTCTCATTAAGGCCTAATGGAGGTTTTGGGATAATAAGGAAATGACCAACCTATGAAGTGTGTATTTCTCATATTTAATGTATGTATGAACTTATTTTGATTATGATATAAGTGGGTTAAGCATCTTGGCCAACCAATATGGGTTAGACCAAGAGAGTAGTATAAGTACAAGGCCTAATTGGCCTATATATGCTAGTTGAGTAAGAGTAAAGCTAAGCAAAGGAGAGAACCTTTGAAAGAGAAGGTATAGATAATCATGTACCATTATATATTGAAAAGTATAAATCATGCTTATTTAATCAATGTGATGCAGGAAAACACACAAGTCATTTGACCTAATGAGTCTAGAAGAGGAAATTTGAGTTAGTGAGCCCTAGAGAGTGTTTGGGTGAGAGTCAAGAGGATAGAGTGAAAATAAAGGAGGTAATCATCAATTGAAGAGACAAAAATAGGTGTTAAATATGATCAAATATCAAAGGTAGCTGAGTTATTTATTGGATTCTTAGGGGGTTGTATCCTCTTTGCTAGTTGGAGCTAACTAAAGGTCAAGTGGGTGCTTGACTAAATTAAGGGGTGGGTACTCCTTGATCAGTTGGTGCTGCTCTAAATTTAGATATTATCATTATAGGACTATAGTCCATCTTATAAGTTTTAGTGGGTTTTATCCCCCATAAGGATTTCCCACACAGATTATGTGTCATGGTTGTGTTTATACTGGATTTGCATGTGATCTCTTTGCTTTGATGTTATTCTAGTTGCTCATGTTTTGTTGTGATGATTCATGAATGATAATGAATGAATGATAAGTGTTTTGAAATGGAAATCATTATATTTTAATGATACACCCCCTATAATTAGATAATTATAATAATTGGTATCATATATGGACCTTTGAAAGAGTCTTAATAGCCTATAGGTGATCTTAAGTAGCTTGAGGTGTGATGGGGATAATATTATTCTTATTTTTAGTAACGGATAACTTTTTTAAAATCATGGTTGATGTTTTCATATTATCACTTGCAAGGTTGAATAAAAAATACTATATTGAGGCTAAGTCATAATCAAACCTAAGTTAGATGATAGAGCCTATTTAAGTAGCTCTCTTGATTAGCTAGAATGGTGAGTCCACGTATATGCATGTGTCTTGAAAGGCAGAGGTCTACAAATGAAGGATTGGTTAGTCATCAAGCAAGAGAAGTTGTGTGAGGACTATAAGAGGCCCTATGGGGTTTAATAAGTGTTTAATGATCTTCAAATAATTATATAAGTAATGGATTATGTAGATAACACTTTGTTATTTATTCATATGCATTGAAGATGATCTAAAAATGTGTTTTTGTGAATAAAAAACATCATGAAAGAGGACTATGTGTGAAGGTTTTGTTTCTTAACAAACTTGAGTATCTTGCAAAAGTGTATGGTGCTTATGGTATTAAATAATGGTGGTTAAAAGTGTATGAAGGTTTTCTCAAGGTCATGGAGTTATTTTAGAAGCAGTATGCTTGACCAGATTGATCCTTGAAGTGAAGATCCAACTCAAAAGGTAAAAGGCAATGACTTTAGGGTTTGATGTTTGCAAACCCTAAGGTGGTTGTTCTTGATATTATTTACCTTATAATGACTTGTGATTCTCAATAATCACTAGGTGAGGTTTGTGTAAAGTTTTATCCAATTGTATACATGCTCATGATGCACTTGTATGTACTCAGATAATGCCTTACAAGACAAAGACAAAGTAGGGTATGAAAGTTGAAGATTGGTATTTTAAGACCAATGGCATTTTGGTAAAGAGACGTTGTTCATATGTTATAAGGACTAGAGGTGATCTAAGAATGTTTTTATCATGTTTTTGAGGTTCTATTTACATATCTAAATATGTCAAAGTATATCAGAAGTTCCTCAAAGAGAGTAAGGTCTCTCAGACCAAGTATTGATTGCATGTTGTCTGTAAGGGTGCTTGGTAATGTTTTAAGTCTTGATGGCTTATAAATCATGAAGGTGAGTGGTTAATGTTATGAGGACCTTATGGAAGTTGTTCACATCTATGTAAGATGGTCCTATTGGCTCAAGAAGGGATCTAAAGTGCATGTTTTAGAATAGTGAAATGGGTGAGTTTGATCCATAAAACCATTGGAAATCTTTTTGGTAAAGTTTTTATCTTTAAGTTGTAAGGACTATAGATGTTACATTGACTTGTTGAAAAGGTAATAAAAGATCATTAGTATTCTTAAAATGACAAAAAATTTGTCATCATAAGCAAAATCTAACTGTGATTATGTAAAGTTATTTTCTTTGATCAATTTAAAGAATATCTTAGAGGTTTTAGTGTTTCAGATGCATCAACATGACCTTAAGGTCATAGAGGGTCAAGAATCCTATTGTATATGTCTTGAAAAAATTGTTTAGTAATCTAAGTATGACAATGTTTTAAGTTTATTGTCAAAATATTGTTAGTTCATCTACAGAGTTTGAGGAACATTGACAAACTAAATTGACATGTATATTCCTAAAGGATGTTCATGAATTTTTTGTCATGTAGCATCACAAAGTTCTTGTGATCTTGAAGAGGTGTCTACATAAGTCTCCATAAAGGAATGTTTTTTCATATTGTTGATATCATGAAGGTCTCAGAGTTATATAAGATGACAAGTTATGTATTCCATGGAGTTCACAATATTCTAAAGATAAGATGGTTCCATAAGAATGATTTGAATAAGTTCTAAGCCATGATGGCTTATGGAATATAAAGGGCAATTGTTTTTTTTGCTATGAGATCCATATGAAAGTTACCCATGCTTGCTTCAAATTTTTAGGTTGACCAAATGAAGATATGAGATCTATTTATGTTTCCATCAGAGTATTGACTATGTGTAGATAGTGTCTAAAGAGTTTCTTTTAGACCTAGATGGTTAAGGTGACCTATTTGAAGATGTCATGTTCTAGGAAAATAATGATATGAGGGGGAGCATATGTGAGGTGTTTTAGTCATGATAGATATTTGGATAAGTCTACTACAGTAGTGACCTCAAAAATTTTATATCATGACTTGATCAAACCAAGTCATGTGTTTTGACAATGTATTGAATCTTCATGCATGGCTAAAGGGGGAGCTTTATAAGAGGTCAGGTCCTAGGATCAGAGGACTATGTAGATGAACCTAAGAGCATATATCCACTTTGTCATTAATGGCAAAGGGGGAGAAGGAGAAGAATAGGTTGCTATCAATGACAAAGGGGGAGATTGTTAGAGAGTGTATTATCATTGATGTTAAATTTATTGACAAATTAGTGATGTCACATATGTATGGATGAGTTTGAGCTTAAATTTGTGAAAGATAGTATTGGTGCATGTAAGAAAGAAGTTGTAGATGGCCTAATGAGGTATGATGATCAGGTTTGGAGACATATGAGCTTAATTAAGTTATTTTTTGATATTTTTCATGTTACTTATATCATGGTTGTGGTGTTTCATGTCAAGGAGAGAAGACAAGTATGTGAATAGTGGCACAGGCATGGGCTTGATAGCCTTGTATAATGGCATAGGCTTGGTATCCTAGTGTCTTGAGATGGTTGAGGCTATGAAGAAGAATGTTGGTAGTTATGGAGTATGGAATAAAGGTGTATTACATTCCTTTTAGGTTGTAAGATCATTTGAAGAGGTTTTAAGGTGGTTGCTTGGTCAACATATGGTCTGTAGCCCTAGACTTAGTAATCATATAGACCTAGTGAGGACCAAATAAAGCATCAAAGTGATTTGTAAAGATGGTAGAGCTCATATAAGTATGAAATAAGGTGTGATATGTTGGGTAAAATGTTTTTACCAAGTTTTAGGTCATGAGGATGAATAAAAAGTAAGAAACAACATTCGAAGGTTTCCTATGCATGTGGAATGAAGGTTCCCAAACTTGAGAAGGAAGTTGAGTTACTCATTGGAACATGTAGAATTTGTATGGTGATATAAGCCTTTTGGGAGAGGTGTAAAATGGAAATAAGAAGGTTTTCAAAGAATTTTTTAGTGGTTTTAGGTACAAAGCTTTATGAACATTTGTTAAGAATGTAAACTAGTTAAAACCCTCTATAAACCCTCATAATGCAATGATTGGAAAGAACTTATAAGAAAGGACCCAGAATGGATTGGTTGACCAAGTTTTATTATTGGATGGTGTATAGGACTCCTCCAAGAATATCTAAGTGGTAATGATGTGTCATGGTACTGAGTAGAAGGTACATAAATATGCTTGTTTCTAGAGATTTTGGTGCTACAAGTAGGGTTGACTGAGTCAATGCATACAATTCATTAAAAATTAAAGGTCAAGACTTGATATTTAGTTCCATGGATTTGGTTTGGAAATAAAGTCACAGTGTCAATTATTTTAGTCAATAACTGTCTTATCGCTAAATCTATAGATAGTGATAACAATGAAGGAAACCTATTTAGGGATGATGTACAAGTGAGTAGGGATGAATCTAATGGATTAAGGTATATTTTTTATACCTATCTTTTATGTACCTTTTATTTTTTAGTTTTGATTATGCTAATACACAATCTCAAAGGTGATTTCAAAATGGCTTGTCTAAATAGTGGAGACAATGAGAAAGAGGTTTCAGGAATTAGTCTGTTAGACCAATGAATGTTGCTAGAAAAAGAGAAATAAATATTTTAGGTTTATATATAAGAATCTAAAAACATATACATGTATATTATATGTCATGGAAACATCATTTTAGGTGTTATACAAGAACATCTACAGGATTGTACTGTTGGAAGCTACATGCAATTTAAGTGATCACTTTTGAAGGAGTGAGTTAGAGGTTGTTTGAGCAGAGTTGAAGAATCCTGTGAGTTTTAATTTGTTCTATAAATATCAAGGTTTCATGATAATTTATTTAATGTCTTATTTTTCCCATATTTAGGTTTGGAGAGTCCAAATTCTTTGACTATATTTTGACTATATGTGACTAGCCTGAGTGGTCATTTTGAGAGAGGTGATTTGAATACTTAGATCATTTTCAAAGATGTCTAATGGACATATATAATTTTATAATGTCATATAGTGTCCATAAATGTGATTTTTGGTCATATTTGAGTGGAAAAAGTGTGATTATACGTTCAATATCCTTGAATAAGTTTATGATAGTTTAAGTAGCTCTGAGTAGTGTTTTTGAAGAAGGATTCTTGAATGTTTTGGCCTATGTTGGAGTCTTTAAGTAACATGTATATTTTTAATATGTATTTTATAAGTCATACATGTAATTTTTTTATGTTTTAATTTGATAAAAATGATAGTATGCTTCAGTTCTAGAATACAATGTTTTCTATGTATCAAGGCCTAAAGAGTGAGGAGACCTAATTGCTAAGTTCAAGGTGTGAGTTTGAGTTACAAGTGATTTAGACCCATTTGGGAGTAATATATGGTATATTAGAGGCATTTTTTATGTTTTATAAGTGTTTATAGAATCTGAAGGTGGTCCAAGAAGTTAAAATGGTAACATGTACATGAGTAGGCCTAAATTGCTTTAGGTCTCATTAAGACCTAATGGATGTTTTAGGATAATAAGGAAATGACCAACCTATGAAGTGTGTATTTATCATATGTAACATATTTATTAACCTATTTTTAGTATTATCTAAGTGGGTCAAGCATCTTGTTTGACCAAGATGGGTTAGACCAAGAGAGTAGTATAAGTACAAGGCCTAATTGGCCTCTTTCTGTTAGTTAAGAGTAAAGCTAAGAAAATGAGAGAACCTTTTAAAGAGAAGGTAAATGTCATTAAGGAACATTAGAGAGTGAAAAATATTAGTCATGATTATCTGATCAAGGTGATTCAAGTGAACACACAAGTCATTAGACCTAATGAGCCTAGAAGAGGCATTTTGAGATAATGAGCTCTAAAGAGTATTTGGGTGAGACTGAAGAGGATAGAGTGTAAAAAAGGATTTCATAATCAATTAAAGAGACAAAAATATTTGTTAAATATGATCATAGATCAAAGGTATCTTATTTTGTGCTTGGTTGCCTAGGGGGTTGTAGCCTCCTTGTTAGTTGGAGCTAGTTAAAGGTCAAGTGGGTGCTTGACTAAATTGAGGGGTGGGTGCTCCTTAATCAGTTGGTGTTGGTATAAATTTGGATCTTGTAATTATAGGATTTTATTCCATCTTAAAAGGTTTAGTGTGTTTTATCCCCCATGAGGATTTCTCACATAGATGATGTGTCATGGTTGTGTTCATACTTGTCTTGCATATTGCATATTATCTCTTTGATATGATGTTAGTCTAATTTCTAATGATGTATTGTCACAATTAATGAATGATAATGAATAAATTGTAATTGGTTTAAAATGGAAATATTTTTTGTCTATTGATTCACCACCCCCTCTCAATAGCTACTTCCAATAGATATCTTCAGCATGCCATTATGATAGTGTTTAATCCATTTGAAGCAACATAAATTAGATCTCAAAGTATATGTAATATTTACCATCTTCTCAAAATACAATATGGAGTCAAGGAATAAATAACCCATAGAGTTTTTTTCATAATAACGAATTATTGCTGTGAACAAACTAATATTAGAGTGATCAAATACACACTAACTAATTGATTTATACATATATTACTCATAACAAATAGCCAACTCCCTAAATCAATCTTAACCCTTATGTTAGTGTGAACCAATATATAACTAATTTGGTTAGGAAAAAACCATTACCATCATAGTGTGAACATGAAAATACCAATACCCTCCCTTAAGTGTAAATTTAGTGATAAAGGAAAGAAAATTAAAGAGACAAATCCTTATATATGGGTCTAGGAAACTAGGCCAAATTAAGTACCCATTTAAAAAAAATAGGAAAAATAGTTATCATGACTAAAATATGTCACAATAATGTAATAAAAAAACTAGTAACAACAACAAAAGTGGAGAGAGATAACATATGCTATAGGTATCCTAAGAAGCATGGATAAATACTCAAACCTAATTTTAAAGTATATGTTTAGTAGATGAAAAGTCACATAATCTCAACTCTAAAATTTTTATCTCTATCCACTACTTAATCAATAAAAAATGGCATTATATTTCACAAAAATATCTCCATTTAAAGAGACTGATAGTAGAGTTGATAGTGCAAGATTTGATCAATCTAAACTCAATCAACTACCTAAAATAGAAGATGCATTGTACCCAGGGTTAATAAGGGACACAAAATATAAATAATTAGGATCAACACCACACACACCCCCCCCCCCATATTTATAATTATGTGGAGTGATGAAAAAAATATGTTTGAGTGGATGAAGCCAATCACTCAAACACATAAATGTTGATAATGCCTTATACAAAATAAGATGTCTCTCACAACATGAAGATGATCATGTTTTCAATAGAAGTATCAAAGATACAGACAAAATATCTCTCATGAAGAATTATATTATGGTGATGAGAGATTAAAACAATTTAATTAAATAAAAAAGTTCTCAAAATAGAGCACACATGCAATAATGTGGACTAGGGTAGAAAAACAAACTCTCCATGGCTCTGTAGACTCATTATGACTACAAATGATCACATAAAACAAAAAACCCACCAAATTATGTAAGAAACTATAGAATGTTTTCAATATTTAGAATATACCATAAATTCCAAGATATTTTATCCTAATACAAGGGATCAATGTGTGGAAAAATAAACTAAATAGTGAATTAACCACATTGGTAAAATCTTCATAAAGAATGTTGACAATGTCACAACCACTTATATAAAATCCATCTTAGATGAATATGGATGGTGGATGATGATTCATAAATGTGATTATGTGTAAAAGAAACTAAATTTTCATCCAAGGAAACATCCAAAAAAATTCATTTTTATCATGTTTGACTGAAGAAATCATAGTACTCTCATGCCTGAGTGATGGTGATGGACAAAAAGAGAGTCAACTTGTAGTCTTCTTTAGTGAGAACAATAGAATTACAAACGTAATTGAAAAAAATATATATCAACAAGGGTTACTTATCTTTAAAAAAATTTAACACATTCATATAATTATATCCCAACTTATCCAATTGACCTTTAACCTTATATTTGCTTGCAACTTCAAAATATGTCAAAATAGGGTTTGATAGATAACTAGGCCTACAAGTATATTCAACTATAATTTGAGTTAAAAAAAGTATTTTTATTGTTACCAAACAATTTTACACCTCAATTAATTTTTTGTTAACTCAATTTACCCATTTATACCTTCAACCAATCTTGAAATGCAAGAAAAATGTAAAATAGGGGTTTAGTAGCCTTACAACTAAGCCTATTTTCTAAAAAATAGTATTATCTTCTCTTGTAGGTGATCATAAGTTTTGAAAACACTTTAATAAATTAAAATAATACCTTGTATAATTTTTTGTTCAATTTGGTTGGTTTTTTTATTTTTAGAGTGGTTTTTACCTCAAAATCCTAGCTTTTAGGTCTATAGGCCTACACATTGGCAGAGGGACTTCAAAATGGGATAATTTAAATTTTAGTTATTTATTTTAAATTATTTAACCTATATATATTATATAATACCAAAATAATTTCCTTTAAACTTTATTTAGTTCTTTAATAATCTCCAAACATGAAGAAAATGGTTCTTTTTAGACTTTCAAACCTTATTTTATAGATTATAATAGCATGTACTATGTTTTCTCACATATAACACACAAAAGTACCCTTTAAAAGCAATTACTTTTATTTAAAAAAATAAATTACTCACTTACATATGATTTAATATGTAAATTTTTAACATTGATCTCAATAACATAATCTTTTATTGATTTTTAAGTACAAACATCATACAACCCTATCTTTATTCATGTTTTTATAGACTTGTTCCTCATATTTTATTCAAATATTAAATTAATTTCCTCTTCCTATATTTATATTATTTTTTAATAACTCTCTTAATACATAACCTCTCTTATAGTTCCCCATTTTTTCCCCAACACTCTTTAATTTTCTCAAACTACCTAATCAACTCATAAACTCAACACAAACTCAACTTCAATTAAGGTTTACATGACTAATCATGAATTAAGGCATTGAAGTTAATTTAATACAAGTAATATAAGCTTATTTTACCCCTAATAAAAACATCATGACCATTTTGATGCACTAAAAGATAAAAAAGTCCCAAGGAACACTCAAAACTAGTTATAAAAATTCAAATGTCCATTTTGGTGGGAAACTAGGAAATACACCAAAATGACTAATTGTTGAAAACCTAAATATTATATCACCTATAATATGACCAAATAAGAATTTATAACCATAATCACCACCAAAATTATATAAAACTTTTAAAACATGAATCTCTTACGTTGATGCACCTGCATCAGACTCCTTGACTTTAAAATGTTCATGAACTCCTACCCATGAGGTCTTCAATAATGTTCTAGATAATGTAAATTACCTTATTATTGTATGTCCTCTTTGATTTATTTCTCTTACATATTCATATGTTAAAATGAACAAAATATATGTCTCTTATTTTCTATCTTATCCATTTTTGTGTCTACACATGAAATAAACTCATTAAGGGAAGTAAGAACTCTCAAAACCACTTCTTCATCCACAACATTATGCCTCAAATAAAGGTCATTCAACTCTCAAAACCACTTCTTCATCCACAACATTATGCCTCAAATAAAGGTCATTCAACTCTCTTGCATTTCTTGAAGTATCTTCATGACTTCCACTCAAATTATGGAATCCAAAATGTCTATTCTTAACTACTTTTATTTTTTATTGTCTTCATTATTATTCTTATGTTTTACTTCTTCCACATATGGATGATCCATAATCATGTTCTCCTCATTGTGTGCATGAACTTTCACTTCAACCATCTTCTTGATTTTATTCATAGAAATGTGTACACTCATGGCCTTCATTATCCAAATATTATTATGTTCCTTCCCACTTATTTTCTACCTAAAAATTATGCCAATCTTCAATAACTACCATATCTATCTCCTTTTTCATAAAAACTCCTTCTCTGGGTTGTTCACAGCTGTCTTCTTTACTATTTTTCTCAACTTTTGGATCTTTTCCTAAGCCTTCACATTCTTGATTTAAAATAGTAATTACTATTATATCTATAGTTATTTTAATAATAACTTTTATTACCTTTTATTGGTTCATTTTATTTATATTATTCCTCATATAAGACACCATTTTTTGATACCAAACATCTAATTCTTCTTCATGGAATGCTCATAATTTTTTCTTTTTTTCTCATTGTTTTTAGAATCAGCCTTGGGATATTCATATGTAAACTGTACAACCTCTTTCTCTTCATTCACATGTTTATCCTTGTCACAATGGAATTATAATGGTTCCTTATCCATAATTTTAAAATTTGCTTTTTACACCATATCATCCACTTCTACTTTAACCTACTACAAATGCAAGAACTCTTTTTCACTCATTAACAATACTTTATTATTATTGTCTACTACTATACTTTCCTCCTTTAATGGTGTTGAAATATGTCTCTTTCCATCCTTATAAAAATTATAGGTATTTTTATTTTTATCATGTATGTCTCTCCTATCAAATTGTTAAGGTTTGCCTAATAATACATGGAAAACATCCATGGGCATAATACCACAAAACACCTCATCTTTATAACTACCTATCTGAAATTATACCTTGAATTACTCATTTATCAAGATTTGATGTCCTTTTTATAGACATGACATGTTATATGGAGTAGGATATATTACTCTCTTCAAGCCTAGTTTTTTAATTGTCTCATAAGAAACTAAATTATTTACACTACCACTATTAATGATAACTTTGCATCACTTACCTTTAGATTTTAATGTGGTTCTAAATAAGGTCTTTCTCTAAGCTAGTTATTTGAACTCCTTGCTTGGATTGAGTATTACCCTCTTTATTAATAAAGATTTTATCTCCTCAAATTAATTACATGATCTTATACTCTTCTCTTTTTTAATTTGTGCCACTTGATTACTATGGCTTTCTTGTAGATACTCTGAGCATTCATAAAATTTGTGGCTTGCATATTTATTTCATAGGAAACACTTTCCCCAAAAGAATTATTCTTTTCCTTATGAATATTACCTTATTATTTTATATTAATGGAATTCTATTTTAATTTAACCTTGATCATGAAAACTATTTATTTTCTCATCATGTTCTTACAACTGAATTTTATCATCTTACTTCCTTGTTCCTCTGAAATTGTTGCTTCTTCCCCTAGAATGTTGAACTTGATTTATAGATAGTTTTTATTTTTATTTGAGTGAAAACTCATAATATTCCTCCATTTATCTTGGAGATAGAATATTTATTTCAGATTGTATAATAAACCTTATGCCATTGACATATATTTCCACCTTTTCTAAATCCTTTTCTATGTGACTTGTCCTGATTTTCAATTTGTAGAATTCTTCTATATAATTCTTCACATTTATTTCCTTCTATCTTAATTTTTGAAGTATTTTAAATAATTATGTTTGATAATGCCTTGGAATGAATTTTTAATTTATCTTGGCTACCATTCTGTCCCAAATCTTGATCTTTTTTTTGCCTCCTCTCCTTATCTCATCTTGAACTCCATCCCACCAAAGTGTTGCATGTCCTTTTAATATAGTGTAGGTAAACTTAACTCTCTTTTCATAATTTATTTCCTCATACTTGAATTACTTATCCATTTCATTAATCCAATAAATTGAATCTTCCACATTTAAGATACCTTCATACATGGGAACTTCTAATTTAGGATTTGAACCTATTCTTATGACTGCTTTTGGAAGTCTTTATTCCATTCTCTCTTTTTATTTTTGCCCTACCACTTCTTATTATGGTTATTCATCTCCTTCACTCAAATAACCTATATCAACACCTCTTATTTTAGTGAATTATATTTATTATAATCATGCATAAAAATTTCTTATCTCCTCTATAAATACATCTCTTGGTTGTCTTCTTAGACTTGATCTAGCACCACCTCTGATTGCTCCTCTAAGTGCCATCCTCACAAGCTTGTGTTTCATATCCTACCCTCACTATCTTCACTGATATATTCTATTATTTATGTAATTTTATAAATAACACTTTATTTATCTTTCTCTTTCTCTCTTGCTCTAGTATATTTTGAGTTTTGATACCAAAAATGGTGATGGACAAAAAGAGAGTTAACTTGTAGTCTTCTTCAATGCAAACAATGGGATTACAAGCCTAATTGAGAAAAAAATAGATAAAAAAGGGTTTATTATGATTTAAAATAATTTATCACATTCATATAATTATATCCCTACTTATCCAACAAAACTTTAACCGTGTATTTTCTTCAAACTTCAAAATATGTCAAAACAAGGTTTTGTAGATAACTAGGCCTACAAGTTTATTTAACTATAATTTGAGTTGAAAAAAGGAGTTTTATTGTTACCAAAACCTTTTACATATAAATTTATTTTTTATAAACTTAATTTACCCATTTATACCTTCAAATAATCTTGAAATTCAAGAAAAATGTAAAACAGGGGTTTACTAGCCTTACAACTGGGCTTATTTTCTAAAAATCAATTTTATATTATCCTATAGGTTCTCATAAGTTTTTAAACCACCTTAATAAATTTAAAAACATTAAAATAAACCATTATAAAAAATTTTGTTCAATTTGGTTGGTTTATTTTCATTTAGAGTGGGTTTTGTCACAAAACCCTAGCTTTTAGGTCTACAAGCTTGCACATTATTTGAGAGCCTCTAAAAAGGATAATTTGAATTTTAATGATTATTTTTCACTTATTTCACCTTTATATGGTCTATCCTACCAAAATAATTCCTAAAAACTTTATTTAGTACTTGAACAATCTCTAAAACTGAAGAAAATGGTTCTTTTTAGACTATCAACCCCTATTTTACAAATTATAATAGCTTGTATTGTGTTTTATCACATGTAAAACACAAAATTAATTTAAAAATCAATGAAATTAGTTTATGAAAAAAATATTCACATGTGATTTAATATGTAAATTTACAATATAGAGCTCAATAACACAATCTTTATTGATTTTTATGTGTAAACATCATAGAACCATGTTTTCTTTCTTATTTTTATAGACATTTTTATCTTCTTTTCTTCAAATATTGAATTAATGTCCTATTCCTATCTTTATATTATTTTATCCTACCTCTCTTCCCATTTAAATTCTCTCCTAATTCTTTTTTCTTTACTTTAACACTCAATTTTTTCAAACTGCCTAGCGAACTCATAAACTCAACACTAACTCTTAATTTCAATTAAGGTTTACATGACTAATCATGAGTTAAGGCATTTGATTTAATTTAAAAAAATTATTGAAAATTTATTTTACCCATATTATAAATCTCATGGCCCTTTTGATACACCAAATGATAAGAAAATCTCAAGGAACACTCAAAACTAGTTAAAAAAATTCAAATGTCCATTTTGGTAGGAAACTAAGAAATACACAAAAATGAATAATTATTGAAAATATAAATATTAGATCACCTATAATATGACCAAATAATATTATCTAACCTTATACACCATAATAATTTTCCTAATTTCATGCACCTACATCACTGAGTGACGGTGCAACAAAACTCATGTGTTGTCCAACATCCTCATGAAGGGTGGAATGAGTAAAAATTGGAACTCTATCATAAAATTACCTCAATGAAGATGAAACATCTTCTTTAAAACCAATGCCATGATGATAAATCCAATGAATATGCTATATATTGGACATAACGCCTTGTGAATTTTTTTATAATACCTTTGCCAAGATGGCTCATGGAATAAAGTATGTAAGAACTAAAGGTAGTAATATGTTTCTTGAAAGAACCAAGGATATATGTAGATGGATCTAAAGTTGGGTGTGAAAGAGGTGAAACAATAGGATCATCAAATACATTATGTGACTTGGGATTTAGTAGGTCATATTCTAAAGGTGCATCAAGTGGATACATACCATATTCGAGAATAATAAGTGAATCACATGATGGGCTAGGCTGAAAAGATTTTAAATCTAATGTATCAATACGATGTTATAAATGTGCAATATTATTATTCAGTGAATGTATGAAGGCATCTTTGATAAGAATAAGGGAAAGGAGAATGGAATTTTACTTATTAATTTTCTCATTCTCTTATATATACTTAATCATATCTCCTTCAAGTGAATATATGTCAAAGAAGAACATATCATATTTCAAACTTCAAGTTATTACTGGCTTGATTGATACTATGGAGGTCATGGTATGAAGCCATTAAAATAAGGTAAAATAAGGCCTTGGATTTCCACAAGAAAAAAACACTCATTGAGATGAAAACCCCCCAAAATACTTATAATAATGAAATTTTTACAATGGAAAAAGGTATGAGTCATCAAAATATCATATGATATTCAAGATGGTTCATTCTATTGACTCCCTCCCATCCAAAATAATTTTTAATTATGTTGGTTCTTCTAGGGATTCACCATCCATAGATGTCTCTTTCAATTCTTTATTTTTCTCCCAAAACTTTGCTACCTACCCTCCTCTTTCCTCTCATTCTTTATTTAACTTCCTAGCATTTTGCAGGGTGATTCGTAAGTGAATCCTATGACAACTATTGTTCTTCCTTTAGATCTACATTTTGTTAGAGTGAACAAGAAGTATTCAAAAAAGTTATTGAAGGTAAATGTAGATCATATGTCAAAGTGGCTAAAGTTCAAGCTCATTCATTCTATAAATCAAGAGGTAAGTTGAGACCTTTAAAACTAACTACATATTATCCCTCCATTTCACTATAAAATTAAGCTCTACATCTTGTTCTAGCCAACAAAGATCATTATTTAGATAGAGGAGTAATTTGTTAGTTTGACAATCTATGGCCAAATCTACTAGATTTAAATGCATGGTTCTTTATGAATTGGAAGCCATTTTTTAAAGGTAAGATAGATATATATCCATGTGCAAAGGGTTCATTTATTATTGTTTTTCATATCACTTCTAAAAAAGACTAGATCCTATAAAAATGATGGAATTGGGGTAGGCATCAACTACTCATATAGCCCTAGTTTTCAATATTTAACCCTCTCATTGATTCTATTTCCACCAGACCCATTTGGGTACTCCTACCTCATCTTCCCCTTCATTTTTGAGTTGATCCATGTTTCAGGGATATAAGTAACTCTTTGGGTAAAATCCTTCGGATTGACTCTGCCACATCTCTATTCTCCCATACCACTTTTAATAGAATGCTAATATTGATGGATACTTTTATTGATCTTTTGGTGACTATTTATCTACTTTTTGAGGAGACTTTGTTGACTCAACCACTAGATTATGAAGATCTACATTTTAGAAGTCTCATATGTTTTGATATAGGGAACTTGACTTCAAAATGTAGTACCTCCAACAAAAGAAAGATTGAATCAACTTAGTGGAAGAAGTGTTCTTCTTATCTGTTGATAGTGTTTGGACCTAATTTTCATGACTCCTTAGACTCTGAGGAGGATGAGGGACCCCATCCCTCAAAAATTGAATCTCAACCTATTATAGAGGGGGGACTTGTAAAAACTAGTGATTTAGAATAAACTAAGGATGCTTCTAATACTAAACATCATATCTCTAATTAACACTAACATTTTAAAAACATATCTCAATAACAAATCCAAAGGAGGTTTCAAAAGGGAATTATAGTCCCTTTAGTGAAATCACTCAAGTTATTTCCCTAGAGTGAGAAGAAAATGATGGGGTGTGGACTGCATTGTACCTAACATATCCCCATTCTTTTTTTGGAATAGGGACCCACTATATTCTAAAATTTCTAGGCCTATCTTGGAAGTCTTCTCTCAAAGGAGATTTATATGTTGCACCTAAATTTGCTATTTAAACTAACCTATTAATACTCTTCAAAAAAATTACATTTACATAGCTTTCTAAAACATGCATAATTTTTGAAGTTTTGGGTTTATGGAAATATGTCTTCAAAACTTTTATTTGAAAGTCTATCTTTGGAAATATTTAGTCCTTCACGCATATATAAACCTCTGCACAAAATGGGTCTTCAAGACTTATGTCATAAGTTTTGTTCATAACCTATGTTTTTAGGTTGGGTCCCCATAAATTTATCTACCACATGTTAAATTCTTCAAAATTTATGTTCATTGTAAGATCACTCTTTAGTAACCAAGTCTCCAAGAAGTTTGTAATTCAGAATTTACTCTTTGGAGAAAATGTTCATAATTCACATTTCAAGATTTTTGTCTTCGAGATTTTGGTCTTTGTAATTTTGGTCTTCAAAAAATTTAAGTTTTATATAAAATTTTTGAAATCTATATTTCAATATTTTGGTCTTCAAAAATTTTACATTTCAGATAAAATGTTCATAATTTACTCCTCAGTGTTTGATCTCTAGAATTAACTCTTCGACAAAAATGCTCAAAAAATTTATTTGACAAAAGTGTTCAGAGAAAATGTTCAAAACTTTGATCTTTGATATTTACATCTTCAATAAAAATTAATGGCAAAACCTTTAGGAAAAGGTCTTCAGAAATTTTGTGTTTAGATGAAATTTTTCAACAAAAGTGTTCAAAACTTTTACTTGGAAAATTTGTTCACTCCGTAAGAATTTGGATTAACATTGTTTTAATGAAATATATGACTCCTGAATGTTAATATCCTTCATGGCATAGGTAAAATAAATATAAAATATAAATAGAATGACACTTGGAAAAAAGTAATGACATGACATTCTTCCTAACATCTATAGTCCCTATGTTACCCCAAATGAAGTGGCAAAGTTTGAATTAAACAATTGAAGCAAGTTTATAGATGTTGAACATTAATTATGCATGAAATAAAATTTAATACCAAAGATATATCAATAAATTGAAAACAAATTATATGGTCATTTATCATGAACAAACTCTAAGCTCACTTGCCTCCTTAAGAACAAGCCCTAGCTACATGCGTTTTGATCATGAAGTGCATCTAGAAGAGTCAAGCAACTAAATTGAAGAACTAGAACTCTATCAACTTCAAAAATTAAATATGGTGTCCTCAAAAAATACATTAAAAGGATTCCTACCACTATATAGATTCTATATTAAGGATTCGACTGAATACAAAGATAATGTCTTTGATCTAGTGGCATTCAATAATGAGTATCTCAATTACTCAACATTATGGGAAGTAATTCATCAGGTGGATACAAATACTCATTAGGAAAATATGACATAGGTATAAAGATAATTTGTTATAGACATTCTCCCTCTCAAATGATAGGGATGTTAGAGTATATTATTACTTACACTTTCTAGGTTCTAGCTAGGTTGTTTGTCTTTTCCTAGTTTTGTACTATGTGTAGATTTATCCCACATTGCATAGTTTAGCTTGCATCTTGTTTTGCCTTACCTATTTAAGCAAGGGATATACATTGTAATATACATCCTTTATGATCTTTTTGCATATCCTTTTCAGATCTCATTTGTGTATAACAATTAATTTATTCAATTGGCTTTATTCTTTGAGTATATGCTAAAGCATCTATGGTTGTAGTAATGAGCTCTTGGCGAGATCTTCACTGAAGAGTTTTGATAACTCTTTAATGATATCAGAGCCACCCTCCAATAGACATTGCTTAGTTTTAAAGTTCTCCCATTGTAAATCCACCATTATTTTATTGATTGAGCCCTTTTTGTATCTATTTCTATAGTTGTTTGAGCTAGTTTTTGTAGTCAACAATTTTTTGGTGTATTTTCATGTTTTTTAACCTATGCCTTGAGTCTGGAAGGCCTCAAAATGATAAGATCACTTTTTAATTAATTGAAAATGGATATTTTTGTAAAAACCCATTTTGGGGGGGCTTTTTTTAGCATTTTAGAGACAAATTTATGCAGATCCTTACAATGAATTTCTTTGCATTTTGTCAAGACAATTTTCTATGTTTTTTTGGATTCTGTGATATCTTTAGTGGGTCTCAAAAAAAATTAGTCCTGGCACTCTTTTGATAGATATGGTGAGCCATACATTTTTTAGCATTTTTTAAGGTTTTGTTAGTTGTGGTTATTTTAGCAAGGTTGTCTCTAGGTTTCTTTTTTTCCTAGTCTTGGAAAAGATCTACCGCTACCTGGTGTAAACCCATTTTGGAGTGTTAAAGCTAGTTTTTGAAGTGGCCAAGCCATCAAAGGAAGAGATTTATTGCACTTTTATGTTTTATCACCCAATCAATATCATCTAGTACATGCTTTTTTATTTCCCTATTGGTGAGCATTGTGAATATCATTGATATCTTATAGCTTTTCAAATGCATCTTGGTGGATAATTTTCTTAGATTTGTATGTTTGATTTGGATAAGGTCAACACCAGTTTTAATCTAGGTCATGAGGTTCCCCTAGTGTGTATGTAGTTTTATGTACCATGCATCTGGTGTGGGGAACCAATACATATTTGTTGGGTTATCTTATGGACTGTACACCAACCCATCACCTCCATCTTGGCCTAAAATCCACCTTTATCATGTGTGTTCCCATTCTAATCCATCATTGTCATTCTCCTTTATACCCAGTCACCACCCTTCTATGCTTACTACACCTAAAAATTGATTGTGGTATCTCGCTAGCCCATGTTATGTTTTTGGTTAGCTTTTGTCATTTTAACAATCATCCCAAACATCTTCATGTGGTCATAGGAAAATATAAAGTTGAAAATTACATTTTTTTTAATGTGCCCTACATAGTACCCAAAACTCTACTTAATTACCATAGTCATGTTTTTTTCACTTGTCAGTCTCTACACTACCACTAGTCAACCTCGACACAACATTCCTCCAGCAAAATCTGAGCTTACAAAATAAGAGGTTTGTGTTTTTAAGCCACTCATTCTAACTTAAAATTTTTTTACTCTGACCAACTAATTTGTTTTAATCCATGACAAAAAATTTAATATTGGGATGTTTATCTTTAATGTGAGCTTTAATATTTTAAGAAGGGTCCATATTTTTTTTGCGGGGGTGGGGTTAATGTGAAGAGATTCATAAAATGGTGAAGGACATCATTTATGAAGTGGTGTAAAACTTTATTGTAGGGATGATTTATTGCTTGGTGGTAGATTCCTTTTAATGGAGGGGCCATTTTAACGTGGGGTGTCATTTCGTTTGGTTAATTGCATGTGGGGGAAAATTATTCCACATGGTAAATGCATTTTCTATGGTGGGAAGATTTTATTATAATTCTCATTTTTACGTGGGGCATAATTTTTTAATTGTTTTTTAATTAAAAAATATATCTTGAAGGTCATTGTAAAGGCTATTCTAAGGTAAATATTTTAAGAAGAGAACATTGATTAATCACACTTTCAATATCATTTATTTAAGAGAAGTAGATGAGGTCTAATTTGGTAGGAGGTCAAACCCCCTCACAAGAAAACAAATTCTTTTTCTCCTTTTCTCTTATTCTCTCATCATAATTTTGGATGCATTTTTCACTACAACTAATGTCCTATTTGCATGAGATTTATTCCACATTGCTCTTTCATGGCCCACATCATAATGCTTATGCCACTTTTGTAATTTGCATTATCTTAGATGCATTTTAAGATATAAACCCTACATCCTTTTGCATAGAATTTATTATTTATTTTTTTGGATATTGATCCTTTTTTGGTGTGTTTACATGTATTATGGCTCTTTTTTCCATTTGCCACACTCTTCTATCAGGCCACAACATGTTAGTTTATGTATTGGCATAGTGACACAATGGTAGTTTGTGTCATGTCTCCTCGAGGCCCTTTTCTTAGTGCCTTGACTTCTTATATGGAGACATATTTTTACACTTCCTAATTTTTGGAGCACCTCTCTTGATGGTTTATTTGATAAGTCAACAATATACTTGTTTGGATCTATTCTAGTGAAGCCCAGTGTCTTCCTTACTTCCATCTGGTGTTTTTGTGTATGGGTTATATTATACTCACACTAATTTATAAAGTGATATGGGGGTTTGTTGATTTAGCCTTGTCTACCATCATACATTTGTGTGTTATATTTTGGACATCTTTCACTTCTTCAATCACTTGTCTCTTCCATCACCTCCATGAGCCATCCTATTTGAGAGACCTTTTTTGTTTTTTGGACACGATTTTTTAGATAGTTGACAGTCTCCCATAACTTGAAGTGTAGTTATTTTGGTGAATCTCAGTGTCATCTTATCTTCTTTGATATTTCAATAGTCTCTTTCAATGTATCATGGATTTATTCTAGTGTATATATTGTCAGCTTGTTTAGTGTTTGAGTAGTGGATTCAAACCACTTGTGTAGACCTTTTTTTCTCTACTCCACCTAGTCAATAGTATGGGGGGATATGATGTACATTTTGATTCTTCTGTGTTGAGTGTTCTTTTTACATGTAGTATTATTTTTTACTTTCATCACCACTAAAAATATTCTTGATTTAAGTTATTCTAGTGAATCCTAGTTTCAATTGTTTTTGTCATCGAGTAGTGGATTCAGACCACTCATGCAAATTGAGTTATTTTATGATTTTTGAGTACTTTGAGTGTATACTACTTCAACATCATCCTTGGTTGATTTATATATTTTTATTATTTTCTCTCTTTGGTTGGGGGGGGGGGGGGGGAGGGGGGGGGGGTTCGGGGTGTGGCAGGGGGGTGGGTTTCCTATGGTTTTTCTCTTTTTTCTCCACTTTATGAGAGTTATATGTATTTTACACTTATTTGAGTGTTTTTTGGATTTATCCTTTGTACATAGATATATTATTCAATAAATTTGTTTAATTGAACCTATATGAGTATGTTACTTGACTCCATGGCCATCTTAGTGATTCTTATGATAACACTAGTGTGGCATCCCCACTAGTGACACTAGTGTGGTAGCCCCACCAGTCTTTGTGCTCACTTCTCACCATATGATTGGAGGGTGTTCAAACTATTCTTCCTTGGGTTAATCATTTTACCTAATATTCTAGAGTTTAATGTTCATATTTAGTGATCCTCATATTCAACACCATTCCTAATGCTACTTGGCAATTACAATGACTTGACATCCATGTACAATGTCAAGATGGATTGGCATCCATAAGTAAACATGACTTAAAACTAAATCCTCTATTGTGTTATCACCATAAAATCACCTAAATACACCCTTAAGAACTCCTAGACTAACTTAAACACTTACCTCATACAAAGGTTGTATGATTGGTTGTTCTACATACAATGCATAGACATTAGGCTTTGACCTCAAACATAGATTTATAGAGAAAGACTAATATTATCTAAGTACTAATATAGAGACATTAAACTTAATATACCTAAACTATTTACAACTATATAAACACATTTTAATGATTAAAACCCACACCCTAGGTCATAAGACCTTCTTGGCTTTGTACATAGGCTCATGGGATTGTAGCCATGTTTAGCCTATTTTTTCCAACATAACTTCTCTTATACTCATCATCACATAGAAATTTAATAAGATATATATACCCATTAAGGTCTTACATAACATATCTCAAATACTCTTAGGTTTTGTTTGTATGGGCTAGTCTTATCACGCACTATGTCAAGCCTAATTAGGCCTCTAAGAGCCCTGTTTGGGAAGGTGTATGGAGAAAAGGGTGGAACTAAGACTTAAGACTCATAAAATAGGTGTAACATGACATAATAAAATGATTAAAACTAAAACTTATCAATTTCTCACCCTAAACCATGATCAAAACCCTCTGTCTCAGTCTTGTTAGGACTACAAGGGCTAAAACAAGGTCAAGCTTTAGAATATAGTCTTAACCATCAAGTTAGGATTTGAAACTTCAATCAATAGATGCATACATGGAGAAATAATTGATTTAAAATAACTAAGAATTTTTATCATATGGATTTAGAGAACCAAGAAGCCCTAGTTAAGGCCTAGTTTATAAATAAAAGAAGCTACAAGGCAAACTATAAAGGGTCAAGACCTAAAAAAAACTTAATTGGGCTTGTTTTTACCTCCCCTAAAGGTTTTATCACTTAAATTAATGAGAATAACCCTCTATATATTGACTATCAAGTTTGAGCTTGTTACCCTGCCTAGTATGCATACATAGTCCATATAAAAGCATTGATAAAATTCATCAAAATGTCCTTCAATGTTCTATCTTTCATTACACATCCAAAATATAATATTACATCCTCTTGGGTTGAAGGAATCACACAACTCAATATAAAAATTTCAACTTAGATAAAAATCTTAATTTTAGACTCATGCAACAAATTCCAAAAATGGAATTAATAACCTTTTCCAAACCAATAAGATTCTACCCACCTAGATCACATCCAAATAACCTAATATCACCTAAAATATGATATTTAAAGTCATTTTGGATGAAATCCTATACAATCTTATCCTTTTTACATGTTTAGGCCTTGTTACAAGCTTAATAGGAATATTAGAAAATTTGAAAATTTAAAAACCATGGTTTTGGAGCGAAAATAAACTAAGTAAGACTAAACAACCTAGACTCAACAAAAATAATGAAAACACTCTCATGAAATAAAGATGATCCTACATCATTCTTTCAAGGAGAAAAGAGAAGCAATCTTCACTTGTTGTTCTTCATCAACTCCTCCACACTTTTTCCTAGCTTGTAGATGTCATTTGAAGTAAATCATATTACATCTTTAGCTAGTAGGTTCTTCCACTTGGTCAAGTACTATAAATATTATTTGTCTCTTGTCTTCTTAACTACTTTCTTATCCAAAATGCTCTCAACCTCCTTTAACACTTCCTTTGGTAGTTTTTGTTCCCATTGAATAGCTTCATCAACCCCTATTTTAGTATCTTCAATTGGTTGTTCTTCACCTTTATAGGGATATAGGTCTACAACATTAAATATTGGAGAGATTCCAATCCCCTTTGGCAATTCTATCTCATAAGCATTGTTTGAAAACTTTCTTACTACATTGCATGAACCAATTTTCTTCACTTTTAGCTTGTTGTACTCCCTCTTAGGGAATCTTCCTTTCTAAGGTGGGAAAAAACAAGGTCTCCAACACTAAAACTGACTTCTCTCCTCTTTGATATGCTCTTTTCTTTTACTTGATGGTGCTTCAAGTTTTCTCTTTGCTTATTCATGCAATTTTTGCATTGCATTGGCAAACTCTTCTACATCAGCACTCCTTGCTTCCATCTTGCCTAGATCTCTCAACTCATATACACCCCTAGGATGTATTCCATACAATACTTGGAATGGACTCATTCCTATAATTCTATTAAGAGAATCATTATAGGAAAACTCAGCTTGTGCAAGTACAAGATCCCACTATTTTAGTTGCATACTTACCAAACTCCTCAAGATATTACCAAGGCTCCAATTGATAACTTCAATTTGACCATCAGTTTTTGGATGGTAGGCTAAGCTAAAATTAATGTGTGCCCAAATTCTTCCATAAGGTCCTCCAAAAGTGCCCAATGAACTTAGTGTCCCTATTTGAAACAATGCTCCTAGGGAGCCCATGAAATCTCACATTTTATTAAAAGAATAGATTGGCTATATTAGTATCATCACTTGTTTTTTAACATGGAATGAAGTGAGCCATTTTTGAGAACCTATTAACCACTACAAATATAGAATCATGATATTTTTTATTTCTTGGCAAACCAAGTAAAAATCCATACTTACTGAATCCCAAGGTCTATTGGGAATAGGAAGTGGCTAGTATAACCTGTTTTTTGACTACTTCCCTTAGCATGTTGGCATACATTGCATCTCTCAACAAAATTCTTGACATCAACACCTATACATGGCCAATATTAATGATCACTCAATTGTGCTAGTATCTTATTCTGCCCAAAATATCCTACCAAGCTACCATTATGTTTCTCCTTCAATAAATTCTCTCTCATAGAACTCCTAGGTATGAAAATCTAGCTGCCTTTAAACAATAGACCTTCTTGAATCATGAAGTCTATCCAAAGACTCCTATCATCCCCTACTAGATTCATGCAAGCTTCACATAGTTCCTTGAAGTCTGGATCTTCTTTATACATTTCCTTCAAATCCTCAAATCCCAAGATGCTTACTTGAGATTCTTGTATGATTAGATTCCTCTTACTTAGGGCATATAAAACCTTGTTAGATTGTGCTTTATTATGCTTAATATTGAATGTGAAACTTTACAAAAACTCAATCCATTTAACATTATTTTGACTCAACTTACTCTGATTGCTAATGAATTGTAAAGCATAGTTGTTAGTAAACAAAACAAAATCTTTAGGCAAAATATAGTGCCTCCATTTCTTCAAAGATTGTACAAGAGTATAAAAATCTTGATCATAGGCTGAATATCTCTTCTCAGCATCACTTAGTTTCTCACTAAAGTTTTCTATGGGTTTCCCATCTTGACTTAAAATATCACCTATGGCAGTCCCACTAGCATCACATTCCACTTAAAATAGTTTATTGAAATCAGGTAAGGTTAAGATTGGTTCTTTAGTTACCTTATTTTTCTATAATTTTAAACTCTTATTAGCAACATTAGTCCAAAAAAATCTTCTCTTATCACCCTTGATTGTGTCTATCATTGGATAAATAATTCCACTAAAATTCTGTATGAATTTCCCCTAGAAGCTAGCCAAACTATGCAAAATTGTTACCTCAAAGGTGATCTTGTATTTAGGCCACTAAATTATGGCTTTGATATTATCCTTATCCATCTTCAATCCTTCCTTTTAAATCACAAATCCTAAGTAGATCAATTATGCCCTTAAGGAACTACACTTTTTCACATTATTATCAAATTATCTTCATGTATCTTACTAAATACCATCCTCAAATGTTTTAAATGATCTTCCCTAGTTTTACTAAACACCAAAATATCATCCAAACATACTGTCACAAACTTACCAATAAACTCCTTAAGCACTTCATTCATCAACTTGATGAAGGTGTTTGGTGCATTAGTTAACCCAAATGGCATGACTAACCACTCATAGAGTTTATCATTGGTATTTAAAGTTTTTTTCATTCATACCCTTCTTTTATACTAATCTTATGGTATCCAATTTTCAAATCTATCTTGGAAAAATATGCAGCTCCACTCAAACAATCAAGTAAATCATCAATTCTAGGCAATGTCAATCTATACCTGATAGTTATGTTGTTGATTGCTCTGGAGTCTATACACATTATCCAAATCCCATCCTTATTAAGACTAATCATTTTAATAATATCACAATAACTTATATTCTCTCTTACCAATCCTTTTTTCAATAATTCTTGGATTTGGTGCTTGATCTCTTCATTTTCCCTTAGTGTCAACCTATATACAACCTTGTTTGGAATATTTGCTCTTGAAATCAAGTCTATGTGATGGTTTATGATTATTAATGGTGTTAAATCATTAGTAAATACATATAAAAAAAATATAAATGTACTCATTAAACATATCCTGGATCTCTAGATGCAAATCAATCAACTTAGTACTAGTGAGTACACTTCTTGTCTTACCAATCACAACAAAGTTTACCTCTTCCTTCTTCATTTTATGTAGAAACTCTTTACCATTCATGATAAAAACTTTATAATTCTATCCTATAATATCATCAACCTCTTCCTTCAATGGTTTGAGTGTATTCTTGATCCCATCCTTCTCAAATGTGTATGTATTTTAACTTCCATCATGCATGGCCTTTATGTCAAATTGCCAAGGCCTTCTAAGAAATATATGGCATACATACATAGGCATAACATCACATAAAATATGATCTCTATATGTTCCTATCTAAAAATCCACTTTACATTATTCACTTGCCAAGATTTTGTGTCCTTTTTGTAGCCAAGATATTTGATAAGGTGTAGGATGCACCTTCTTCTTCAAGCCAAGTTTCTCCACCATCTTAGTTGATACAATATTATTTGTATTTCCACTATCTATGATGACATTGTATCACTTTCCTTTTCTCTTACATGTAGTCCTAAATAAATTTTTCCTTTGTGGTGGTTCCACACTTTCCTTATTAGGCTATAATAATATTCTTTCCATTAAAAGAGACTCACCTTCCTCTAGAATATCTTCATGAGTTGATGATAGTCCTTCAACTTCATCTTCACCTTGGGTCATGTGTACACCTATTTCATTTCTGGTAGAAGGGTTATCTAGACACTTATATGCTCTATGTCCTGCATATTTGTTGCACTTGAAGCATTTGCCCATGAATCTTCCTCTTCCTTTTTGATATCCTTGGTATGGCCTTCTTTCTCTTGGTGTATAGTTGCCTCATGAGCTTTATGAGCTGATCATCTCTTCTTGAGATGTTTTCATCTATCTTATATCTCCTTATGATCCTCTACCCCTGATAGATCTACCCCTTCCTCTTGAGAAGGAAGTTTGTTTCCTTGCAATCTTCTCCTTGGCTTTCAAGGCAAATTGGCATGCTTTTTTAATTATCTTGGGTGTGAGAAGGATAATCTCATCTTGGATGACAAACTTCAAACCATTATTATACCTTGTTGCCTTCTCTATATCATCCTCAATATGGCTTGATCTTATGGTTAGCTTATATAACTCTTTAGTGTATTCCTTTATACACATGTCCTTTTGTTTCAAAGTTTACAATTGCTTGAAAAGATTTGCTTGATAATTCAAGGGCATGAATTTACCTTTAATTTTTGCTACCATTATATCCTAGCTCCTAATATTTGGATTTCCTTTCCTTCTCATTTATTCTTGCACTACATCCCACCATAGGGATGCATGGCTCTTCAATCTGGTCATGGCATACTTAACTTTCTTATCATCTTCTTCTATTACTTTATATTCAAATTACTTGCCTAATGCACTAATCCAATCAATCAATTCTTCCACGTTCAAGTTTTATTCATACACTATAACCTCCATATTTAAATTTTAATTCACCTTCATAATGGCTTTGATCAGACTCTCTTTAGTTTTATCATCTTCTACTACCAGTTCATCCTCTAGTGGCTCTTCTTCTCCTTCACTAACTTCACCCATGTTAGCAACTATCCTTTGAGCCATCTCTAGGTCTTGTAACCTAACTTTTAGGTTACTAAATTATTATTTTTTTACCATTTATCTTTCTATTCTCCTTCCACTAGCTCTACCTCTATCCCTCACTCTCATGGCCATCTTTCTTCTCTTTCACAAATCACTTTCCTTCTCTTGCTTGGATCTTGGATTATGCAAAATCCCCTATGCTATGATACCAAAATTGGTGTCACCCTAAAATCACCTAAAGACACCCTCAATAACTCCTATACTAAATTAAACACTTCCCACATACAAAGGTTGCATGATTGGTTGTTCTGCATACAATGCATAAACACTTAGGCTTTGACCTCAAACATAAAATTATAGAGAAAGACTCATATGATCTAAGTAATAATCTATAGACCTTAAACTCAATCTTCCTAAATTATTTAAAACTATATAAACACCTTTGAATGATTAAAACCCACACCCTAGGTCATAAGACCTTCTTGGCTTTGTACATGGGTTCATGGGCTTGTAGTCCTATTTAGCCTATTTTTCCAACATAACTTCTCTTAGACTCATCATCACATAGAAATTAATGAGATAGAGATACCTAGTAATGGATTACATAACATATCTCAAATACTCTTAGGGTTTCTGTGTATGGACTAGTCCTATCATACACTATGTCATGCCTAATTAGGCCTTTAAGAGCCTTGTTTAGGAGGGTGTTTGGAGAAAAGGGTGGAACTAAGACTTAAGACTAATATAATAGGTATAAAATGACATAATAAGACTATCAAACTAAAACTTAGCAAGTTATCACCCTAAACCATGATCAAAACCCTTTATCTCGGTCCTGTTAGGCCTATAAGAGCTAAAATAAGGTCAAGCTTTAGAATATAGTCTTAACCATCGAGTTAGGATTTGAAACTTTAATCAGTGGATGCATACATGGATAAATCAAATATTTAAAATAATCAATAATTTTCACTATATGGATTTAGAGAACTAGGAAGCCCTAGTTAGGGCCTAGTCTGCAAACAAAAGAAGCTATAGGGCAAACCATAAAGGGTCAAGACCTCAAAAAAAATTCATTGAGCTTATTTTTACCTCCCCTAAAGTTTTGAGCACTTAAAATAATTATAATAACCCTATCTATATTTACTCTCAAGTTTGAGCTTACTATCGTACCTGGTATGCATACATAGTCCATAGAAAAGCATTGATAAAATTCATCAAAATTTCCTTCAACATTATATCTTTTCATTACACATCCAAAATATCATATTATATCCTCTTGGGTTGAAGGAATCACACAACTCAATATAAAAATGTCAACTTAGACACTAATCCTTATTCTAGACTCATGCAACAAACTCCAAAAATGGAATTAACAACCTTTTCCAAACAAATAAGATTCTACCCACCTAGATCACGTCCAAACAACCTAAGATCACCTAAAATATGATCTTTGAAGTCATTTTGGATGCAATCCTATACAATCTTAGCCTTTTTACATGTTTAGGCCTTATTACAAGCTTAATAGGAATATTAATAAATTTGAAAATTTAAACACCATGGTTTTGGATTAAAAACAAACTAAACAAGACTAAACAACCTATACTCAACAAAAATAATGAAAACACTTTCATGACATGAAGATGCTCCTGCATCATATTGTTAGTCCCTAGCTTCACTTAATGAAGGTGTTAAAGTATATTATTACTCATGCTTTCTATGTACCTAGGAATTTGACATAGAGGGGAGGTTAGTCTTGTGTTAGTCTCATAAAACCAATAATATTAACACACTAAAATCCTAACAACTCTAGCCTAGACACTAGGGAGAGCTTAGTAATAAAAACTAAATAAAAGCACATCAAAAATATAAAATACACAACTTTTTTACCTTCCTTGGGAACTCCAAATGGCTTTGTTGAATGGCTTGCTCAACTTGTGCATCAATAAGTCTTCACTCATGAATGTTGATTGGCTCCTTCTCTCCTTGGTACGTTGGCTTTTGATTGCTTGGATTAATATTTTGGCATGGTAACACCACTTTCATTCATTCTATGTATCAAATACTACATAATAACTCTACAATATCCTGTCTTTGTTAAAGATATTTGTGCATAATAATGTTTCACCAAAATAACTTGAAAACCAATTGGCATGGCCTTGTATTTATAGCCTTAAGAATTAACTCTCACCCAAGGTGAGTCAAGGTTGAGTGTAGGCTTAGGATGGGTTAAAAATAAACTTAGGTGAGTTAAAACTAACTTTAATAGAGTTAATAGTTTTCAAGTAATTATATGTGAAATTACTAGGCATGGCTCTCAAAATTAGATATTTTAGGATATTTTCAAAGAGTTTGACAACTCATAAAGGTAATGATGAAAGGCTAGGATATTTTGAATTTTTGAATTTCCTTTTTTAGATATTCATTGATTTAAAATAGATAATTCAACTAGGCATTTAATATTGTTTAACTTTTTAATTGACTTTAATTAGCCTTTTAGTTCTTTCAAGATTTGATTAAGTGCCCCACTTAATAGGTCTATAGGCCAAATTGATAGCGTGATATTGTAAGGTGATTAGGGGTGAATATATGAGAGTTTATTGTTGAATATAATATAATACCCCAATTAGGGATGTCTCAACATGATTATGAGCTTTAATGAAGATACACAAGTAAATTTGGGATGTTCAGTGATTCCTAAGGTTAATTTGTAATGGTTAGTAGGAACTAGTCTAAAGTTCAGTTATGGCTAGTTTTAGGTGTCTATAATTTTCCCTTATATAGGAAGATGTTGAAAGCTATGGGCACAGTAACATATTCTCAAAAAAAAAATGTTAAGAATAAAATAATATAATGATTAATGAAGAAGCTCCAAACAACATTTGGGAAGCCTATAATGATGCCCCCTCAAAAGAGTGGATGACACATATAATTGATGGATTTTATTTTGAATATAAGCAAGAAGAATAATTAAATTATCGCATGGGTGAGATTAATCCAAAAAATATAATGGTCACATGCATTGATTTAAAAATTACTAATTTGCTCAAAGGTGGTTATAATCAATAACAAAGGTTGAGACATTGAGTTGGGTTGATGAGTTAAAATAATGATTTGGCCACAAGAAGTTATAATTATTAAGATGATAAATATTGAATAATGATTTTTATTATGCCCTAGTATGGAATATTAGAAATCATAACTCAATGATATAACCTATCATACAAATTAAAGATAAGCAGGTGCAAATGTAGATGTGATGGTCTAATGACTAAAGAAGCCACAAACAACTAGGCATACAAGGATGCACAAAGTGGTGAAAGAGATGATAAAATGAATAAAAATTAATAAATATGAATGATTCATTTATACCTACCAATGTGTATATTTTAATCTTAATTAGCATTGATACAACTAGAATGGTCAAGGGTTGATTTGATCAAGGAGGGTGAGAGGATTTACCAAGGTTACCAAGGAGAAGTTTATGTGGATCCATTACTTGTAAGATTTATTGAGCTGATTTTTGCTTTAGCACATGATGATAGGAATCATGATATAACTTCATGATAACTTAGCTAAAATATGCAAAAGGACTGACTCTCAATCTAATAAATAATTGAAAACAATGCACTAATGATAAAAACCATGATGACAATGTTGGCATATGAATATAGATAGACTCAATAATAATGCACAATAGATCACCCAATGGACACATATAGATAGAGTAAATGCATAATAACAAAATCAAATAGATAGGTAAAAAAAATAAACAAACAACTAAGCAAACAAACATACATAAAGCATGAAATAAAAGCAATAGAAAACATCTTGTTATTAACCAAGTCAATATCTATGTGTGAAGGCTCAATGGAAAGACAAAAAAGTGGTGTCCCCAAGTAAGTATATATTTAAATAGAAATGTCACACCCCTAATGTCACTATAATTTATTATAGATAATAATGGATTTGCCCCAGTAGGGCAGATCAAGGATGACTGACTAGGTTTAAATAAGACACATGTTTTTGGATTTTGAAATTGTTTGAATGTTTTTGGAATTTTTGGGATATCGTAACTCATTATATATTGGAAATATACCACTCAAAAAAAATTGAGAGCATTAGATTAGGTTTATCACAAAATGGTGAGAGCGTATGGAAAAGGGGGATTGATCTGACCTCAATGTGAATTGAGCATAACCTACGTAGTCCCATTAGTACCTCAAATCATAGTAGTTTTAACCATAAAAAAAAGTGATGAGATCTGACTAGGTCACAACAAGTTATAAAATTTAGGTAAATGGTAAGGCAAATTAGAATAGTAATGGCAAATTGATGCAATAATTCATGGTAAAGGTGTTATTCCTAATTTTCCCATAGGTGGTTATAATTAGGAAATAATGGCATAAGTCAATGCTACTAATTTTCCCATAGGTAGTTATAATTAGTAACATAAGGTGGGATACTAGTTTTCCCATAGGTAGTTATAATTGGTGGCATCAATCAAACAAAAATGAAAGATAACTTTCTAGACCCACATTCACACTAATTTCATAGAATGTCATTTAAAAATGAAAATTTGAGACTGCTAAAATTGGATTAGATTCCCCTTGTGGAAGGTGCTAGAAGAAACAATGGAACCAATATAAAAAAGGGTTAGGTAGGGTAGGTCAAAATAAGCTTTAGTCAAATAGTGAAGGTATGGTGGGATGACACATGGTATGGCACATAGAGGATAGTAGGAGGGCAATTGGATACAATGGTAAGGGGGTTACCCCCAAGTGACAAGGTAAGGTAAATGGTAGGGTATAAAATAATGGCAAGACAAATGGGAAAAAAATCAAGGTAAAAGGAAAATGAAAATGGCAAGGTAAATGATTCTTATTATTCTTGTTGATGTGGATATGGATGTCCTAATCAACACATTCTACAAATATAATAATCAATCATGTTTAAATTGTTATCCCATGCCTCTTTTGAATAGCTTCTGTATCAAGAACCTACTACTGATTTGAACTATAAAAATGTTATTGTGATCTTTGTTGGTAATTGATTTTGTTTCCTTCAAATATTGAGATAAGGTGTCTTTATAACCTATTTAAAGGAAAGTGTGTCCAGGGATGGTAAATATAGATAAATATTAGCTGATAGATATGATTTGGAAATGTAAAGATAGATCATAATGGAATGTATAATGGTTGGCAAATAAATAAAGATCAAGATTTTTAGGCACACACAATGTTATTGATTCCAAATTCAACATAATTTTAGTTGTGGCAGGGCCGAATACTTATAAATATGCTCTCGATAGGACCACCATATTTTTCTATTTTTTAGACTTGAGAGTATCTACCATCTGATTATACTATAAATTGAAATTTGTATTGATGTTTTCTTTAGTAATGTCTTCATCACGTAGTGAATAACTATTATGCTCAGCTATCTATGCCTTGAAGAGGTTTTCACCAATGAAGTCATCTTGATTGTCCTATAGTGCCTCCAAAAAGGTTTCACTAAGAAACATTGACTTTTGAATTTAATTATCTTCTAGTGCCTTTAAAAAGGTTTCACTAAAATATGTTGATTTTAAACTTTGATTGTCCCCTAACACCTTTGAAAAAGATTCACTAGGAGATTATTCTTCTCCTACATGAATGTGGTCTTGGTCCCCCTAATATTATGCAACTAATATGTCATCATGGATGTAGTTTAACAAGGTGTGATTATGTCAATCCCATTCAACACTTTTGGGAGGTGGGATGTCAATATAATGGCTAGGTTGGTTGGTGTTAATAGCATGTGGAATGATAATGGAATGGGAAGAGGTAAAACATTCCTCATAGAAGATACTAGGAGAACTTGTGTTGATTCTAAAGTAATCATCCTCAAAAACTATAGAAGGATAATAAATATATTCAAATTGATATACAAGGGATGCATAACCAATGTTGTAACAACCATGAATGTATTTTAATTTTATAACTAAATTTATCTCAAGGGACTAAATCTGATGTTGAGATTGATGTTGATTCTACTTTTGATGATAAATTTGATGTTAGTTCTAGAATAGAGCCTAAATTCAAAATTGATTCTTCATCTAGTGTGGATGCTACCATAATGATGTCTTATTGAATGTTTGGTATTAGATAAGTAGTAGCCTGTGATTGTATAATGGGATCCCTAGAGATTGGTTTATCAAAGTGAGATTCCTCAATGAGGGGGAAAAGTTCAGGAGACAACTCTATAGAGACTGGCTTATCAAAGGGAGGATCTTTAAAAATAGGATAATGGTCAAGATAATGATTTGCTTAAAGGTAGTTATAATCATTAAGAAGTGACTCAATAAAGACTGGCTTATCAGAGTGAGACTTCTCAATAATGGGTAAAGGATTAAAAGGTAATTCATCATAGGTTGACTTGTCATTAATAGGTGTTTTAACAAAAACATTATGGATTTGTTGGTTCTCTTGGCTTTGGTTTACAAGTAGTTGTAAAATACCAATTTTGAATATATTTTGGTTTTTGAATGATTGGATCAATTTTAGAGGTATTAATTGGCTCAGTTGTGGCTCAAATATTGGCATGGGTTTTATAAAGTGGGGTAAAGTTGGCAATGGATGAGGAATAGCCAGTAGTTTGGTAATGATAGACTTATCTATGATGGGCTTAAAAAAGGTTGGTTGTCAACATAGGATGGTAATTGTGACTCATCTAGTCATGATTACACCACTTGGTTGGCATTACAAGATGCCACACTTAGAAGGGCATAGAATGGTAATGATAGGGAATTATAAAGCTTTTTTGTTATCATGATTCAAAAGATGAGGTCCTAGAATGGTAATGGTAGGGAGTTACGAAGCTTGGTTTCTCACACAACCCAAAGGATGGGGTCCTAGAATGGTAATGGTAGGGCATTGTGGAGTATGGTTTCTCTCATAATCCAAAGGACATAATCCTATAATGGTAATCCTTGCACACTATGGAGCTTGTTGGCTCATACAATCCAAAGGAGGGTTAATAGTATAGGTGGGGGATCAGGTACCATGAGCAATGAAATGGTGAACATCATATGTTAACCAATTTAAAGAAGGTATCTCTGCATACTACTCTTGAGGATCTTGGCTTCATTCCCTATATTGAGTATTTTAAGGAGGATAAGGATCCATCTCACAAACCACCTATTCACAATAGGAGTCTTTATCAAATTCAATTTGTGTGAACACATTATCATAATTTGGATTGTACATGGATCGATTATAAATTTAATGAAACATATCAAAATAAATGGTGAATGTTTCATAATAATTCCTAAAGTTCTAAAAACTCTAAAAAATAAGTTCCAAAAGACAAATGGTCCAAACATAATCTAACTTGGTTTAAAAAATGGAGTTGTATCTCCAAAATGGTCTATGCTAAAACTTGGGCTAAAATAGTCTAACATCATAAGTCTAACATCAAATGTTTTAAAACAAATGGTCAAATGGCTAAATAAAAATTGGCATGCCAAACTTTAGGTACATAGTGTTCCAAACAAGTCTAATCTTAAAGAAAATAAAATATTCTAGGTCTTTCTAAGAAGGCACAAAATCTAGGCTCAAAACAAGCATTGCTTGGTCTTTTGAAAAAGGAATAAAAGATATACTTTAAATAAAACAAGGTAAGAGATTTAATCTAACAAAATTGAAACACTTTGGCATAAACTAGGCATTCGAATTTAAACACAAACTTGGTCAATTGGTATAAGACATGAAACAATAGGCATATAGAAGATAGACCACTTCCCCGAATCTAAGCACAAACAATAGTTTTCAAATTGCATAAAAAATTAACCTAAGTTGCACAACCCAAAAGAGAAATATTTATTTCTAGGCCAAAATTACACAAGGCATAGGAAAAAATCAATCAATGTTTGGATTTAAACTTGTCAAGGCTAATTTTGAACTCAATGTAAAAAACTAGGCTTCTTTAAACAAACAACAAGCTAGATAAGAATGAACAACATAATGACACAAGGCATAAATCTCAAAAGGTAGACATGGATTTGGTTTCAAAATTGGAATTTGGACACAAGGCAAACAAGAATTTGAAATAATTTTGATTTGCATAATAATGTTATCATGCTCTAAATATATGATCAATGGTTTTTTTCAAGACTTAGAGGCACAAGATTCAAAATGAAATAGGTAGCATAATGACACCCTTTTCAAACAAGTGATACACACAAAGGTTTGACAAAAAATTTAAGGTACATGCATGATGTCAAATGGGCAGTGTAACACCTCCTCAATTAAAGGAGTGATGTATAAATAAGACTCCTTTTGATGTGGTAATATAGACAAAAATAGATAGTTTGACTCAAAAAAATGTAAGAAAGTATAAAATGACACAAACACCTAAGTGTAACATCCAAAATCTTAAAACTAACAAGGTTGCATAACACTATCAAATTCTATCAATATACTTGCTCTTGAGAATATTTTAATTGTTAATCTAAAAAGTAAAAGTGCATGAAAATTAGAGATTTTAGGACCCATCTTTTCTTAAAGGTTTGTACTATGACATGGAACTTTGGGCTACTCACCCTACATCAATAGTATGTTCGTGGTATGTGGGATTGTTCTAAACTATCAATTTTTACTCATTTCTAGATGGTCCCAAGTGTGGCTAACACAAGAGATGCTCACATAAATTGGATCCATGTCAATTACCTTATTGTGAAAAAGTCTTATCCTTTTCATAACCACTATATCCATTGATTGCTTAGTGTAGTGTGATGTTCGAGTTGATCATATATTTTGAGGGCATCAATCACTAATAGAGATAGTTTAACAACTAAAAATACCATCCCAATGATTCACCAACTTAATTTATATACCCCAATATATATTGGGGTTGAAATTATGTTGGGAGATGAATTCCCAGGTCAACACTTCCCTAAAGAACTTATGAGGAGGCGATGAAATCTTGCTCACAAGCCAAAATGCATGAAAAATAAAGACAAATAAAAAGACTTTATGGTAATTTTAGGATCACCCAAACCATACCTATTTGGGGAGGGTATGGTAATTTTGGGATCACCTAAAACACATGTATTTGTGGAGGGCTTTAGTTACTTTCTTTTTGCATTTAAAGACTAAAGTAACCAGGGAAAATAATGAGCACTTTTAGTCACCCGAATTCTCTAAAGAATATTGGGGGAGAGCATACATGTGTCACTTTGTTTATATAAACAAACAACTTCAACAAATAAGTAATAAAAATGAAACTCTTAATATTATTTATCTAGTGTGATAGTTCATTTTAATCACCAAAACTAAGTGTGTAGTAAAGTTTGAGTCCCTTGGCATTTCTTTTGTTTGAAAAACTTTACAAAACTTAAAAATAACTAAGGCATGAAAATAACTAAGTTCATTTTAAATACTAAATATAAAGTGTGAAATATTTAATCATGTTTAAACTAGGTTTTTTCCACCTTAGAACCTAAAATTTGTTAGAGGGTTTGTCTGCTTAGAAGCCTAAAAGTGAGTGAGAAAACAACATTTCAAAATGAACTCTCGAGTTTCTTATTTTTTGTCTTAGAGAGATAGACATAAATCCATATATGGATAAATGTTGTTTCACATTGATCAACATCATTCAATCCACATAGGTATTGATGTCAGTCGACAAAGATCGATGATAATTTCATAAAAACATAGAAAAACACTATGGTTTTCACAAAAAGATTGTTAGTTTAATGAGCTTTAAACCAATCATTTTCAATAGATCCTATAAGGAAATGGATAGACAAACAATATTCAATCTCTCAAAACATATAATGATAGCAAGAAAAAACAAGAAAAATCATTGTTAGTTACATTTTTATCATGCTCTATTCTTCACATAGGGATCGATGTCGATCTGAGAGAATTGACATTGGTCTTGTATAATAGATGTCAGTCTCTGTGTAACCTAAGTATTACTAAAAAAATATAATTACATGAAAAATGAAGTTAAAACTTAAATTTTGAAGATTTTAAGCATCTATTTGAAAAACTAAAAGTTGCATATTAATCTCCTTGCTTATATAAGACGCTCGAGGTCCCAAAAGGCATGCCAACATGTGTAAATAGGAATTTAACATAGAGGGGAGGTTAGTCTTGTGTTAGTATCATAAAACCAAATAAATTAACACACTAAAATGCTAACACCTCTAGCCTAGACACTAGGGAGAGCTTAGTAACAAAAACTAAATGAAAGCACAACAAAAATATAAAATACACAACTCTTTTACCTTCTTTAGGAGATCTAATTGGCTTTGTTTAATGGTTTGATTGGCTTGTGCATCAATAAGTCTTCATAAATGGAGGTTTTTTGTCTCCTTCTCTCATTAACACCTTGGCTTTTGATTTATTGTCTTAATATTTGGGCATGGCAACACTACTTGCATGAGTTATATGGAGCAAATCCTACATAATAACTTTAGAATATCCAAGCTTTGTTGAAGATATTTGTGCATAATAAATTTTCACCAAAATAGATTGAAAACTAATATGCATTTCCTTGTATTTATATACTTAGGAATTAAGTCTCACCCAAGGTGAGTCAAGGTTGAGTTTAAGCTTGGAATGGGTTCAAACTAAATCTACGTGAGTTAAAACTAACTCTAGTAGAGTTAATAACTATCAAGTAATTATGATTTGTAATTACTAGGCATGGCTCTCAAAATTAGATATTTTAGGATATTTGTAAATATCTTGAAAACTCATAAAGTTAATGATGAAAGGCTAGGATAATTTGAATTTTTAAATTTCATTTTTTAGATATTCATTAATTTTAAATGGATAATTCAATTAGGCATTTAATCTTGTTTAACTTGTTAATTGATTTTGATTAGCCTTTTAACTCTTTCAAGATTTGATTAAGTGAGTAAGTGCCCCACTTAATAGGTTCATAGGCCAAATTGATAGTTTTGATGATGCAAGGTGATTAGGGATGAATTTGTGAGAGGTTATTGTTGCATATGATAGAATACTCTAATTAAGGATGTCTCAACATGATTTTGAGATTTTATGAATGATGTGTAAGAAAATTTGGGATGTTCAACGATTCTTAGGATTAATTTTCAATGTTTGGTAGGAATCAATTTGAATTCTGGTCGATGGCCAGTTATTGCCAGTTTTAGGTGTCTACACTTTCTAGGTTCTAACTAGGTTGTTTGTCTTTTCCTAGTTTTTTACTATGTGGATTTTTCCCACATTGCCTAGTTTAGCTTGCATCTTGTTTTGCCTTGCCTATTTAATCAAGGGATCTACATTGTAATATAATTATTTATGATCTTTTTGAATATCCTTTTTAGATCTCATTTATTTATATCAATTGATTTTTTCAATTGAATTTATACTTTGAGTATATGTTGAAGCATCTATGGCTGTAGTAATGAGCTCTTAGAGAGATTTTGGCTGAAGAGTTTTGATAAATATTTCAAGTAATTACATTTCACAATGACCAATCCTAAGGTTATTCCATGTATAGACCTCCTATTAGACCTATTCTTTACCAACAAAGTGATTGGGGCCACATTCTTACACCACTGGAGCATAAAACCATCATTACCTGCATCCCAAGAGATGCATTCTGAAGGTATTTATCCCTAACTATCATAGATTCTACATATGACTTACATAAAGTGGTTACATGGAAAAGGAGAACTCAGTTGACCAAATATTGATCAAATGGATCATTCTTAGGGCGACCATCATCCTTAAAGAGAATAAGTCAATACATGTAATTAATTTACATATGGGGATCCATATTGGGATGGACCTCTTGAACCAATTTTATGTCTACCCCAACATTGATTTCATTCACCTTAAATGATTTCCACTTTTAGATTTACTAATGACCTCATAGCTAACATTTGCTCTAGGAGAGGTAATTAGTTCTAAGCTACAGGAACAAGTACTGTGTAAAGATAATAGGCCTTTAGGGGGCATTTTACATGATGTCATACCTTCTAGATGTTATTTTTGGCATAATATATATGCACAATTGGTCACTCTATATTGTAGGTCCAAATGTCATTAAAAATTATATATGTAACTATTTTATTATTTTTGGGAATCTAATGTTTAGTTATTAAACATTAAATGGTCTGTAGTAAGGGAAAAATCTAATTAAATGTGGTAAAATATAGATTTTGATCAAATTAATTACATAGGGAAGAGAAGTAACTTATCTAGAAAAATAAATTGAGATGACTGTTTCAAAGCTTGAAAACTATTGTACAAGATTAGGAAGATGTTAGAAACCTAGATCTAGATTTCATTTTGTGAAAGGATGGAGCACCAAAATAGGACACCCTAGGGTTTGGTGCTATTTTCCTTTTCTATCATTGTTGTCCAAACTACTCATGGAGACCTAAGTTTTTTGGGGTTTGTCCATTGTCTCTACGTGAGCCTACATGTGAAATTTTGGATATTGAATGTCAATTAATCTCACTATAGATCCATTTAAATATTCAAACCTTGGGTCTACCTACACACATGAAACAACAAATACATCAAAAGTAAAAGGGGGAAAAACTAGGTTAGGAGAAGTATGGTCACATGATCTAGAACCCCTATTATCATGATCATTGCCTACATTAACTCTCAAGCTAGTGTCTCAAATCAAATGTAGTTCTACCTTAGGGAATGTGCATAATCAATGCACATGGTAGATGTAAGAATGAACTTTTGCCTAGGCCTTTCCTTGACCAAGCATGCAAATATATGTGTGATGCATAATGTTGAGCTATACTATTGACTAATTTTTAATTATGTATTGTGCCAGAGTAGTAAGTTCTAGATATATAATTCCTTATGAATTCCTTTATATAGAGACTCTTTGTTTTGAATTTGGGAAATTTATTCTCATTTGGTTGACATTAAAAAATTAAAAAAAATTAATGAGGAAGCTAAGAAGGGATTGAGACTCATTAAGTGAGGAAACTTGATCATTGGGACTCAAAATGCAATTGGTTAGGAGCACTAGAAATGAGACACCCTAAGGGTCTAGTGCTATAGTCCAATTCTAGAGCTCTTATCATATAGGCTCAAAACTTGGGGGCATAGGATTGGCCTATGAAATCTAACTTGGCTAAGGTGGAATGACCATTTAAAAGTCTATAAATGACTGGTAATGAGTAAAAATGTAACTCAAGCATAAAATAAGACCAAGATAAGTAAAATAAAAGACATTGCTAATGTGAACAAGGATCATATTCTCCAGTCAGAGTCTCCTATGAAAGGACTATAAAAAGACATGATATGTATGGTTGCTTGACCAATTTAGGGTGTATACATTTGCCCCCCTTTTATTCTAGTGATGTAATGAAATTAATTACTAGAGTAAAATAAAGAAGAATAAAATTCATACCTAAACTTAACTACATGGAGATAAAAGTGCTACAAAGGGTCCAATTCACTTCCTGGCTAGGGAAATGGGTGTAGAGTTGAATGGTGCTTGGAGAAAGAAGTAATCCATAAAGTGGATTCCCCTATACTAAATCTAAATGTGAAATCCATGTTTCATGGAGAGGTAGGGCAATTTTTTCCCTCCATGTTGAATCTAACTAAAGATGAGGAATGCTAAAAGGCCCAAAACCAATGTATATCCTCTATCTGACATAAATTAAGGTAATTTTTAGTGTGTGTATAGAAATTTATATGATATGAAGAGCAAAATCTACCATTCCCCCATTATTAATATCTAAACTAAAATTGAGAAATACTTAAAGGCCCAAAATAAATGTCTATCCTCTGTCCTGCACAAAATCGTGTATTCTGGGTCTAGGTAAAATAATGGACCAATCACTACAAGCAGTCGTGCAATCCAACCTAGTGACAACTTGGGTAAAGCTAGGTGTAATTTAAAACTCTGGTTAATGTGCAAGAAGAGAATGGCATGTCTTGCCATTCCATTTTTATATTTATGGATGATGAATAACATGAACATCTATGTCACTACCCCAAATTTGGTATATGAGTGATGCATCTATACAATAAGTAAATCTATATAACCACATGTGATATGACCTATCATGCCATGCCCCATGTGCAAAACTAGAGATCAAAACACTATGCTCAACATTATGCCTATAATCTACTATCTAGTCTTATAACTATGTCATGTTGTATGAAGTTGTATGTGTGAGACATGTAGTATGTATATGCCCCCAAATCTGGTATTTGAGTCTGTATCTATATCAAAATCACTATGAATCCATATAATTTGAACCACTGTATTTGAATAGTCTATGTATATATAAATTAAAATCATCATGAATCCATATGATCTAAACCACTATATCTAAATAGTCTATGTATCTATAAAATTAAGGTATATCCCTCTGAACATCCTAAATAATGTTGAGTAACCCATGTAATATGAATCACTATATATCTTGACCGACCTAAGTTGAATCTAGTAATTTGACTACTGGATGTGTATGAACCATGGTGTATCCACCTATGAGAGTGGATGGGCATGTTGGGTACGTGTAGAAATAGGAATAGTAGGAATGATGCCCCCCTTTTGGGGAGAAGGATGAAATTTGTGATAGAGGATGTCAAGCCAAAGGTGATGACTAGTGGCATAATAATAGAAACAAGGTTGGTATATTTTGAATTGATTGAGAAGTTTTTTGGGATGTGATTTGATTGTTCAAGTGTAATGTTAATTTTGATTTCGAATCGTATGTAAGTAAAGAAATTTATTTTTTTTGTAATTTGTAAATTTATTTGGTAAAGTGAATTAGTTCAAGATTGGTAAAATGGGATAGCAATAAGATCAATATTTGGATAATTTGGTTTGGCTAGGGGTGGTTACTTGGAACTAGGAATGTTAGTTGTTAGTAGGATGCAATAGAGCATGTTGTGCATATCACTTCCTTAAGAGTGGCTCAAGAATACAAAGGCTATCCCTTTGGCTCCATCATCACCCACTAATTGAACCTATGTAATCATGCATGTGTTAATTGATGTTTGGACTATGTGTCCAATCCCTTAGAGTATGTGGCTCAAGAATACAAATGAGTAACCAATGATTCTTGTGAAAGAATGTCTTGGGATGACTCAGTCGTGGAGGAATGAGGATTGTGGTTCCATGATGGAGGAGATCTTGGTGCTCCCTATGTTAATTCTATGATGTCATTAGCAACACATCTATTAATGCAATCTCTGAGTCCATAAGAATCATTATCTCTATGTCCACGGATATGATGATAGTTATAAAAGAGCTGATGTGGTTGTCTATGTAAGAGATGTGGATCTCATCAATGAGTAGAAGGAAATGTGATTAAACTCCTATCTAGTATTTCTAATAATATGACATATTGGTTATCCTACTCTGAATCAAATTGTAGTGGTGCCCTACTACTATTTGTTATAGTGCATACTATAGGTGGTGTTTTGAAAACTAGCTCTCTATCCTTAACTAGTTGCTTTTTTGGCTATGGTCTCCTATCTTGTTTTGGACATGGTGGATGTTGAGTGATAAGAGATGTAGATGGAGGCAATGTTGTGAAATCTATAGTAATCTCATCAACTAAATCTGACTCAATCAATCCCAATTTCTTCTCCAGGGCTAGAAATATATAACATAAGTGCCTAAAAGAGGACTCTATCTGATATAATATATGTTCTAGGAGTCGTTGATGAAGCCCCTTAATAAAGATATGTTGAATCTCTAAATTTACTAGTGTATAGATCAATCTTAACATGTGAATCTTAAATCATAAGATATAATCACTAACTATCTCTAAAGTATTATGATGTAATGTGGCAAGTTTCTCATATATAACATGAAGGCCTATGTTTGTTATGTAATATCTGAGAAATGCCTCCTCTAGATCATCATATGTGTGAAAGGAACCAATAGGGAGTAAATGAAAGAACTAATTTTGTGCATTACCCACTAGTGCCTACTAGAAAAACTTAAGTAAAATCAAAGGACTCACATGAGATGGAAAAGCCTTTTGAAAGGCTTGAAGGTGTATGAATGGATCTCCAGTTCCATCAAACTGAGGCAATGATGGTATCTAGAAATGCTTAGGCAATGAAGCTTTTACAAATGTCTTCAAAAGAGGGTTACCGTGTAAGTCATTGGCATCCATTCAAGACTTATAATCCTTGTTTTCCAAGGAAAGGAGATGTACTTGGAATTTTAAGTCACCAACTTCATGCATCAAAGAAATAATCTCCTAGGATGGTATATTAGCATCTTGAAGTGGTTCATTTAATCATTGAATTCGATCATTAATTTTAGCCATGGGAATGTTATATTTAGAAATTGGATCATAGAGAGGGGGTGTTCTCACTTGAACCTTTGGAGGAATGGTAACTTGGACCTTAGTAGAGGGATGTGGGCTACCATTCTCTTTAGGTGAAGAATGAGAAATATGTGCTACTATAGTAGGGGGTGGTTTGGGAGATCCATTGGTATCTTTATGTTTTAGTGAATCACATTATAATTGAGTAGAAGATGTGATGTTATTATTTACATGTGCATTATTTGAAATAGAATCATGTATATAAATATAAGTAACATTTTGTAATGCGTTATGTTTGAGAGAAGGAGAGAGAGAAGAGTTAGAAGCATAAGATGCATTTTCTTCTTCACTATGTGTATAATAATTATCATTGGTCTATGTATTATCATAATTAGAGTTTTATGCATATTCATTCTCATTTTCATAGTCATTGGCATGTTCACTATCATACTCATTATCACTTCCATCATCACTCGAGAGAGGGGTAAGAGAATAATTTAATGCTTTTCTAATATGCAATAAATTATCATGTGAAATTGGAACATTATGTGCATCTATGTTGTCTTGTAATGGAGTGTATGCATTATTTTAATTTGCAATAGGAGAAGTAAGAGAAAGAGATTTATCATTTAGATATTATTTTTACAAAGTAAAATTAAGAGTATGAGATGGATCATTTGAACTATGCATTGGAATTTGATTCTATTTCATTTATATTGTTGTAATTTGAACATAGAAGTAGCGAGAGAGAGAGAGAGAGAGAGAGAGAGAGAGAGAGAGAGAGAGAGAGAGAGAGAGAGAGAGAGAGAGAGAGAGAGAGAGAGATTAGGTTCAAATGAAATGAAGTTATCACCAATGCAAGATTCACTTAGAAATGCATTACTAATTTTTTCATTTGATGCATTGTGCATAGGAGAATGAGGTGAAAAGTACCTTTCCCATTTATCAAAATTATTTTCTTTGGAAGAGGGAACAAAAGAGATAGGTTTGAGAGAAGAATATGTATCTAATTATTCTTCACTGTCACTTTCATATGTATCATCATATTCCTCATTACAAAAATAGTAATTATCTTCATTAAAAATGAAATCATTTTCCACAGTTTTAGCTAATGTGCAATTTTGTAAATTTGTCCATTCATTGTCATAATTATGAGAAAAATTTATAAATTGATCTATGTGATGAGAGGGAAGAAGTGCCTTAGTGGCCATTTTATTTATTTTACCAAAGAGAATGTGTAAAATTACTATTTATCAAATAAATATAAGAATAACTACTAACATAGAGATTTTGAAAATATTTTTGACACTCCAAACAATTTGCAAAAAAATCAAAAAAATTATCTAAAAATTATAAGCGAGGAAGACTTAGGGTTTGAGGACCTAGTTTGGAAATCTAGGGTTTTGGGTTGGGGTTTTAAATTTTTTGGAAATTATTACAATAATTTAAATTATTAAATAAATTTAAATAAAATAAATACACAAAAATTTATACAAAAATCATAAATTTGAAATGATTTTTTTCATAAAATAACTACTAATATAGAGATTTTGAAAATATTTTTGGTAGTCCAAACCATTTGCAAAAATTCTAAAAATTTTAAGGAAGGAAGGCTTGGGGTTTGAGGACCGAGTTTGGAAATCTAAGGTTTTGGGTTGGGGTTTTATAATTTTAAAAAAATATTACAATAATTTAAATTTTAAAATAAATATGAATAAAATAAATGCATAAAATTTTATACAAAAATCAAAATTTTGAAATTGAATTTTTTCACCAAATATGAAGGAAAAAACCTAAGTGTACCTAGGGTTTTTAGATTTTGTTTGAAGTAAGTCAGGTTAACCAAATATTTTATTATTTTTGGAAATCTAATGTTTAGTTACTAAACAATAAAGGACCTGGATTAAGGGGGAAATATAATCAAATGTGGTAAAATACAGATTTTGATCTAATTAATTAATTACATAGGGAAGAGAAGTTACTTATCTTGAAAAATAGACTAAGATGACTATTTAAAAGCCTAAAAAATGTTGCATATAACTAAGAAGATGTCAAAAACCTAGATCTAGCTTTCATTTTATGAAAGGACAAGACTAACAAAATAGGACACCCTAGGGTCTGATGCTATTGTCCTTTTTTGTCGCTATTGTCCAAACTACTCATAGAGACTCGAGTTTTTTGGGTTTTGTTTGTTGTCTCTACATGAACCTACCTATGAAATTTTATATGTTGAATGTCGATGAGGATCATTGTAAAGTCATTTCAATCTTCAAACCATGGATCTATCTACACACATGAAATAACAAATACATCAAAAGCAAAAAAGGGGAAAATTTGGGTTAGGGGAAGTATGATCATATGATCTAGAACCATTTCTATCCTAATTACTACCTACATTAACCCTCAAGCTAGGGTCTCAGATCATATGTAGTTATCCCTTAGAGAACGTACATAATCAACACACATGATAGATGCAAGAATGAATTTTGCCTAGGCCCTTTCTTGATCAAGCATGCAAATGTATGTGTGATGTAGAATGCCTAGCTATATTATTAACTAATTTTTTATTATATATTATACCAAAGTAGTAAGTTATATATATATAATACCTTGTGAAGTATAAGAGAATCTTTATTTTGAATTTAGGAACTTTATTCACATTTGGCCAACATTAAAAGATAAACAAAACTTAAGGATGAAGCTAAGAAGGGCTTGGGACTCTTTAAGTGAGAAAAAATGATCATTGGGACTTAAAATTCAATTGGATAAGAGAAATATAAATGATACACCCTATGATCTAGTGTGATAGTCTAATTCTGGCACCCTATCCTACAAGCTCAAGACCTGGGGGATAGGATTAGCCTAGGAAATCTAACCTGGTTAAGGTGGAATGACCATTTGAAATTCTAAAGATGACTGGTAATTATTAAAAATTTGACTCAATCATAAAATAAGACCAAGATAAGTAAAATAAAAGCCATGGCTAATATGAACAAGGCTCATATTCTCCAGTCAAAGTCTCATATGAAAGGATTGTAAAAAGACATGATATGTGTAGTTTCTTGACCAATTTAGAGTGTATACAACAACTCATATTATTTTATGCACATATATGCATATACCAAGAATATAACCCCCATTACAAAGGACATATACCCTTAGGTGTGGATGACTATTCATGAATCACCACTATCTAGGGTATCCAAGAGCATTACTAACACATTAATGGCCATATGGGACTATTGGTTGTATTCTAACTACACCATGATTATGTTTACTTGCCACAAGGTTTCACCCCTACATCTCCCTAAGCATGTACCAAATAAACTAGTAGAGTAAGAGATAGCCTACTAGCCATGGTGGGGAATTGATGAATATCTAAAGAATAAAAAGAAGAGTGCCTTATATAGCTCCCATCTCATTATTGTAAAAATGTTTATGTCATTCATAGGCACTTTTGAGAGGCTCACAAATATACATAATACTAATCTTTAGCCACACTGCCACATAGGGATTTGGACCCTCATGGTAAAGTTAAAAATCATACTCAAGGCCTTGGTATTCCATACCAACATGAGCCTTATGACCATGATTTATTATTTCTTAATGAAAAAAATTATTCCCACATATTGGAGAGGGAATAAATAGATGGATTGGGTGAGGAACTCTTGAAAATCATCCAAATGGATCTATACATTTCAATTACAGATGCATATATTAGACTCCCACCCTTAGGTGGATGGGCTGCCATGGATTTTTAGATCAATATACCTTTCCAACCATCAATGGAGTAAGGGTAACCTTCCCAAAATTTTCCCATGGTAATTAAAATTGTGAATCAAGAACTTGGGGTGGATAAAGCTCCCAACATTTCAACTTCACTTGGGAGCGCTGAGGATGAACCAATTTGTATTGACTCTTCAAACTCAAAAGGATAGGCTCATCATATTAATACTTCAGCCCAAGAGACTGTAAGTGTGGAAGTATCAACCACACTCATTTAAGAGGCTTCCCCCGTAGCTAAAAATGTTACTATTTATTATAATAGGAAGCCAAGAGATCGCATCCCTCCAAAGATTCCAACTATTAAATTAATGTCTACTAAAAGACCATTAGGGGAGCAGCAGTCTTTAGGAGGTGAGTCTACAAATTAGGAGGAGGAGATACAAATACCCAAGGTATTAAGCCTAAAAGACACCAAAGACAAGGCGCCACTACATGGAGATCACTCAGGTGAGGATATAACCCCTATTGTTACTACAACTCCTTCAATTTATACAACTCCAGTTATATCTTTTATTTCCCCTATGTTTACTGGTTCATTTTATTACATTTATATTAATACTTATATTTTTTCTTCCTTAGTTTCCCCTAAGGTATAATTTGTTTCCTCTAATCCTAGTGTCTAACCATCCTTGATTGTTCCAAAACTATAAGATGTTTCATCTACCCCTATTGTCTCTACTTCTTCAACATTTCCTAATATTCCAATTATTTCCTCAACATATGTTCCCCCCCACTTCTACTGTGTTTACCTCCACCACTACCTCAATAGCCCCTAAGACCAAAAATAAATTATCCAAGAAAGCCAGGGGAGCATTGGCAAGTCTTCAGCTACATGTGTCATCTAATTAATTAGGTTTGTTAATGTCTTCTTCTAGTTCTTCTCAAGCTACCATTTTAATATCATAAAAGAAGTTTACGAAGAAGAAAAATTGTATATAGTTAACCCATTTCCCCAATGGTGGTGTGGACTGGTCTAAGACAATCTGGCCTTCCTTTCCTAGCCCATTGCTTGAAGAGTCCTTGAAGCAATATTTAGGAGATGTATTGGTTAAGAATACAACTTAGGACTCTCTACTAACTAACTAAATCCAACTCATCATCCCATAATGGGTAATAGATTTAGAATCATAGGATTCTCTAAGGCCAAACCTTACAATCATAAAGTTTCCCATAGTAAACTCCATTTTTGAAAAATCCATAGGGAGTGTCCAAAGGGTGAAGAAAAAAATAATTGAAGATGAGGCTAGAAGGGGGATAATTTTGGAGGAGAGACAAGATGTATTCTCCTTATCAAAGAGGAAGAATAGGAAACTAGGGTAGTCCCCCTATATTGAGGATTTCAAATCATATTTTGAGACACATAAGATTCCCTACTCAAGCTCCATGAAGGAATAAAACTAAAAAGGAAGGATTTTGAATAAGAGTCAGAGCAGGTTAGGGATCAGCAGAAAGAATTCCATGTTCCCATACAGACTAAAATAGATTTCCAAAGTGCTACTTCAATACTTTACAACATTTTATAAGTCATTACTTCAATGAGGGTTGAATTAGCTCCTCTAATCATTGAAGCTACTAAATTATTTAATTCTTTAAAGGAAGATGAGACTAAGCTGAAATTATTTATTTTTTATACAACATATAAGGCATATAGCCATCTCTATTTGGTGACGCCATTGGAAGATTTAAATTCCCTCAACTTAGTGGTTATTAGGACATAATAAATAAGGTAATGGATCATAGTAATAAAATCAATAATACCCAAGTATGCAAAACATGAGAGCCTCATTTTACAAATTTTAGAGGAGTTGAAGCTCTCACAAGCAATGGACTTTATAGGAAAGCTAATAAGTAGAGATAGTTTTGACCATCTTCTCCAATAGGCCTCACTTATATTTAAGAAAAATCTATAGGTATTAACATTAGAAGATATTGAAGCTAAGTTGGATTTTACATGGAAGAAAGTCACTGAAGTGGAGATATTCTAAATCAAAATTAAGATCACTAAAGCTAAACATGCATGCTTATTGGAATAAACAAATAGGGTACACATACCCCCCCTTTTGAACATGGATAGCATAAGGTACCAACATGATGTCAATTTTAAGTATTTTTAAGACTTGGAGGATAATAAGAAAGCTAACGCTCAAGCTACCACCTCAGTTCTAGCCACCATTTCAATGCCTACCACAATGATAAGCATTTCCATGTAGTCACCAAGCATAAACAAGCCTTAATTACTAAAGGCTAATTTTTTATGTAATCATGCATATAAGATTAATCTATGTAATTATAGTTTACTTACACTTGATGAATGAATGTAAAAGTTAGCATGGATAATCTATAAGCATGCACACATTACATGGCATTATACAAGCAAACTTACTTTTTGACATAGTTGTAATTAACTATAAGTATGCATGTAATTTTGATGTTAAAATTAGAACGAAGGTTCTAATTATTTGATGTAACTTTGATTTTGCATGAACTTGGAGGATGAGGTGACCCCTCCCCAAGTCTATAAATATATGCAATCCCTCATTTTAAATGGTTGGGATCTATCAATAAAGGAAGAGAATGTTTCCATTGTCATGTAATTATGTGGATGTATTTTCATTTCATTTCTTTGTAATTAAGGTTTTTGCTTCCTTTGGTTGTTTTAGTTTAGTAATTTGAAGAATGTAAAATTTACAGATAATTCATTTTGTTATCATTGATATATGTTGATTTTAGATGTAAAAAAGATATTGAATAGTTAGAAAGTATTATTGATTTTAATCAATTAGTTGGTTGTTTTAATTTTATAATTGTGTAAGAGTGTTTCCCCTTGATATTATTTTCTAGGTGTGAGCCATAGCTTCCCTAGATAAATTTCTAGTATGAGTTATAATATTTTGATTAAGGGTGTGAAATACCTACTCTAAAAAGAGCAACCATTAGTTAAGACCCTTAAGCTTCCTATACCACTTCATCCCAAACTACTTAACTATGTGTGTTTATGAGTGTGCAATAGCCACAAATAACAAGCATTAGTTCTGAAAACACTTTTCTGCAAAGGAACCAACCCAAGAAGTGATCCATTGAAACCATAGTCTTATTTTCTACCCTAGCCTTATTTCCTTTTGAAGTTTCTTTGACTAAGATCTACCCACTTTAGAATAGTTTCATCCATCCATCCAACCCAACTAGGTTTTAATTTATTTACTAGGATTTATTTCACTACAAGCATGCCTAGTTAACAACATGTATGATTTACCTATTATTCCACCACCAAGTTATTTAATCCATACCTAAAAATCATGCTTTGGAGTGGATTTTACCTCTATATAGATCTTAAAATTTTAGAGTCTACCTTGTTAAATCCAAGGATGTACACAAGACCCACATCAATAGGAAAAAATTTGGTGCTAGAGGGAGGGCTACTTATGTGCATTCCCTAATGAGAGGTTATATCATACATTTGAGTTACATTTGAGATACCCAAGAGAGTTACCAGGTTTAGAGCCTAAGCTAGTCTTTTGGTTTCCCCTTTATCAACACATCGAAGGCTTAGATCTATACTAGTTATTCCCAATATACCTCAAGCTAGGACACCTTATCTAATAAGAAGTATGAATCTCATTAATCATTTTATGACCCAACCACCTTGGTTAGTTGGATCTGCTATTATCATCCTAGGAGATATGAATAATTTACCAAGGAATCTAGATAAGTATCTACCTTCTTTCTCTCCCTCTGTAGGAAGAAATCTAGAGGAACATATCAATTCTTTAAAGGCTACTTTTAGGCTAATGAATATTACTAATAAATATGTTACATATAGGCTTTTCCCATTTATGTTATAGTATGTTGCCTATGATTGGTACCTAAATCTTCAAGAGGACTCAATTACTTATTATAATTCATGTCAGAGCACTTTCCTTTCCCAATTTGGACATGTTACTAGCCCTAGTCTAGTGTATCAAAATTTTAGTATGAAGAGGGAGCCTAATGAGCCAATTCAAGATTTCAACAAGAGATTTCAAAATGTGTACACCTGGCTGAGTCTAAAATACAGACTAGATGAAATTTTAGTGTTAGAGATGTACCATAATTCCTGGGATCCAATCATTGTAGTGTTCCTACAAAGAAACACTATTTTCAACACTCTATCCTTAGCATATGAAGAGGATATCAATATTGATATATATATAAATCATCAAGTACCATACACCCCCAATATTAATGCTAGTTCCCCTTAAATTAAGTGCCTCATGTTAATAAAAATATTCCTTAATTTAACTAGAATTAGTTATATGCACTACCTCCTCTGATGTATAAAATGACAAATTATAATTATTTTTATATGAATAATCAAGTATATATGTGTATTCATCAAAAAAACCAACACTCAATTCTATCGGATACCATAGTTGTACAAGGTGTTGATACTACCAGAGTATAAATGGATTCTATACAAGGAAATATCCATAAGTTGAGTAATGAATTCTTGAACATGTAGAGGAAGATGGGTAATGCTACTGGATAGAATAATAACTAAAATTTAGGGTTTCAAAGATATACATACTTTTCAATTGGTCTACAAATATCATAGAATAATAGCAACCTAACAAGTTACCAAAAATTGATATATAGTAGAAACAACTCTACCCAAACAGTGTAGAGTCTATAATACATAAGAGCATGGTGAATTTAAATGTGTATAATTTTGTGTAATATTTGAGATCTGACAAAAGGAGATGATGTGGTAAGATTTGATGAAAAACCCACTAGAGTTCCACCTTGAAGTTGGTTCATCAAACAATGCCATGATATTTTAAGTGCATTAGTCTTCTTTCCTAATCGAGGATGATAATGAACTAGAGGATAACTTTGATGAAATGCATGCCTTCTTATAATATCAAAATGGCAATTACAAGTATCCATTCACAACATATACTCATACAAATAACACCATTATTCTACCAAACCTGAGGGATGATAATAATCCACCTCCCCCAAAGGGGAATAAACAATCCCAAAATAAGGAGGAACAAAGCAAAGGAGGATATAACATTATTAAAGACATGAATAATATTAAATACAACATCACTCTTCATGAATTGGCTCAAATCACTAAATAAAAGGAGCTCCTATGGAGGTCCATTACAAGAAAGTCAATTGTAAAAAATATAAAGGTTGTTCACACTAATTTTAAATATAAGAGTAAACTAGAAGTTCCTCCTTTTTTATTGACTATCAAAATAGTTGGAAAGAAAATTCATATTTTTTTAGTTAATTCTAGATATTTAGCTACAGTGATGCCAACTTCCATTTGCCAAAATATTGGGTCAACTCTAAGCCCATCAAAGAGGATGATTTCACAACTAGATAAGATAATGGTGACTATAGTAAGGGAACTAAATGATGTACGCATCTAAGTAGCATTTGAGCAACATGTAAAAATTAACATTGAAATACTTACTATCAATAAAATTTTCACTCTAAGGAGGTCTACTCTAGCCTCCTTAATTTTATGTAACATGGAGACATATCTCAAGTTGTGGGTGACTTCCAGGAGAGATGAGTCTCTAGATTTAAGGGCTAGCTCCCTTGTGCCACGCCTACAACTAACCACTAATCTACTTAATTTGAAGGAAAAGTGATATAAGAAGATTAATACTAACCTAACATAGGTGATGCACCAAGATTAACTCCATAAGACTACCTGAACTTTCACTATGAAAGGTAATTCACAAAATTGATCTCAACACTTAAATTTCTTCTAACAAAAGTGTTTTAACATGAAGGTAAGATACGATGCATTTATCAAGGTAGATGAATATAAAGTTGATTATAGACACTGGTACTATTCCTCACACTTAAATACACATAAAATAACTAACTACACTTCATGTGACATGTTAGAAGGTAGATTACTTGCACAAAGCATGAGAGAGTGAGATGAACAAAAGGAGAGATAATTATCACTTGCCATTCAACCATGAACTACTTCACACACTTAAATAATAAGTTGAGAACTTGAAACTAGATTGAAATATTTTATTCAAAGTCAAAATCAGTACTCAAACTAGTAGGGCTTTGTCATACCAAATGTGTATATCTTACAAGGTTAAAAGTGGAAACTTATATAGAGAATTAGGAAGAGAGAGAGAGAGAGAGAGGCGTGTAGAAGGAGAAGAATGCCAAGTGTCCACATGAAATTTAAAAACAAGGAGTTATGAAATATTCCAATTAGACTTCAAAATACATGTGTCTCTCTTTTGAAGATGCTCTAATCCTCCAAGTGGTGTAGGAGTTAGAATTTAGCTTGACACCTTGATCATCTTCTTGAGAACTTCCCTTCCTTACATAAAAATAGTGACAAATTGACTTCTCAATTATCAATTCACCATAAATACATTTTTAAATTCTCTACTGACACCTTACCTACACTTATAAACTCCTCTAATTTGACATTTCAGTGGCATTCATCATTCATATGCCTTAAATCTCCTCATTTCCCATGCTTAGCTTTATCCAAGTGGCTCAAAACATGAGTTCATATTCTCCAAGGCACTATATCTAAATTTATGGAATTAAAATCTCTTATAGACCTAAAATAATCCATTTTTCTTTCTGGAATAACTCCCAAGACTTTATTTTGCCCCTCAAACTTTCATTAGGACCATTTTCCTTGTAGCCCTAAAATCATGTAAACCTCATTATGTATAAGTATGTACAGAGTTTATTGATAAAATGAGCACATATTTTAGGACCCATTATCCCCTTACATCTTCATGTCAGCTTTCATGTCTAGATCTGAGTGGAAGTGCCTTTTTCTACCTTTCTTTTTCCTCAATTAGTCATCCTTACATATAACCCTAATTTTTGGTTTAGACCTCTCCCACATGTGTGGAGTCACCAAAAATCATTTTATTAACTTTACCTAGGATTTAACCAACATCCATATCAAATTTGAGGCCCTAATACCCTGTGAAAGTGTGAAAACCATGAAATGGCCTTGCCACCTAGTCTCATTTTAGGCTTGTTTGAGACTACCTTGAAAAATGAGCTTTATTTGATCACTTATAAGATCTATTGTGTATATTTTTTGGATTTAAAGGATGAAATACATCTCATTTGACCTCCTCTAATGTTTTTAAATTTCACCATTGCTCAAAACCCTTACAAATACCAAAAATCATGTAAAATAGTGCATTTATTATAGTCTATATAACTACAAGTACAAAAAAAGTAATCATAAAGAATATAATTAGAGTCCTAAAAAAAATTAGACGGTTTTTGAGTAAAAAAAACTCAGTAAATGTGATTTAAATTCCATTTTTATTGACCAGTCACTCCTAGGGTTTTAGGAGGGTTTAGAGTGGCTTGGGTTCTTAAGAATTGTTCATAAAGAACAAATCCTCTTTCTCTTTCCAAATGCCACAAGATTGTATTTAAGGGACCCATTCATCACCTCCAAACACATTTAGGTCCCATGCAAAACCTCATGAAATTTATGAGTGAAATATGATGTCTCTTGGGTTACAAGCATGCCATTGGAGAGGGGCCTAAGCTCTTAACCTTTGTTCATGCAAGTAATGGGTCTAATATAAAAAATACCACCACAATAATGAAGTGTGAAGAACTCACTACCATCCCTAAAAAATACCTAGCTCCATGCATTAGGTTAATGTTACAACTGGTGAGAGAAAACTGCATTTTAGATGACAGTCATGCATGAAGGTAGCTTAAAGAGGTCTTAAGGCCAAAATTGGCACTTTTCTTGCTTTGCTTTGCCTTTGGATGATCTTGTATGACTATGAAAACATTTAAAAATTATCAATTCCTTTATTCTCTCATGTCACCTTTTTTAGATCACCTTTCCTATGACTATAATATGGTTTGCCTATTTGGTCTTAATTTTGTTAGGCCTAGACAGGGCTTGTCTTCATTTTATCCTTGTTATTGGGTAAAAAGGTTGTTTAGAACTATTTCATCACTATGAAACCATTATAAAATGTTATAACTTCCTCTCAAACCCTAAACATACCCTTACCTCTTTCTATATAATCAAAAACTTCTCATGAACCTAGTAGGCCTGTAAATGGTCTTGTTGACTGTATATGCAGGATTTTTATAGAATTGTCCAAGATCCAACTAATAGAGTCAAACACACAAACTAAAAATGCAAATAAAATAGAATAAAAACTCCATTTATGATATTTAAATAAAAATATATTATAATTATAATTATATTGCATTCATAAATCATTAAAAAATAGCTTGGATGAGAGGTGTATTTATAGGTACAATGGAGGCATAGAGCCAAGACATTTGGCAATGTGAACACAAGAATTTTGCCAAATGGTTTGTGTGCTACATATGTAAAAATTGGTGGGTAAGGGTATCTTTACACACCAATTTGACTACAATTTTCCCATGTGCATGTACACTTTAATTACCTCATTTATGACACCTAAGTGACCTCAAAATAACACCTAAGCAAGCTAAATACAAGTGTAAGAATAATCCATAATAATTAATATAAGGAAAATAATATCCTACACTAACACCCCCCCCCACCTTAAGCATAACTTAGGTGGGTAAACAAAATTGGGTCCCGATAACATGGCTTGATGAGGTACCCAAGTACAAAGCAACTCTCACAAAGTGGAGGAAAAAGAGAAAACCTGTAGGAAAAAAACTCCCGCCTAAAAAGAGAGAAAAGGAGAGGACTAGAATCCCCCCCTAAATATTATTTTGATATAGCCTATACCCAATAATATAATTCAAGTGAATATACTTACTCTCAATGAAGGGTTTGGTGAAGATATCAGCTATCCGCTCCATAGTCTGGCAAAATTTGAGATCAATGACTTGTCCATGAATGAGTTCCTCAATGAAGTGTATATGAATCTCAATGTGTTTGGTTTTTTGATGTTGGAATAGATTCTTACAGATTTAAATGGTTTTTTGGTTATCATAAAAGGTGATTTTGGGTCACTTGAACTATATACCAAACTCAGTAAGAATCCCTTGAAGCCAAATAGTTTTAGTAGTAGCATTGATAGCCCTTTGTATTCACCTCAGTAGATGATAAAGCAATAACATTCTGATTCTTGCTAGATGAACTAATTGGTCCTAAACCAAGTGAGAAACTATATCTTGAAGTGGACTTGTGATGTTGAATATCACCAGCCCTGTCTGAATTTGTGTATCTAATCAAGTCAATATCAATGCTTGCTCCATAATGAATCCCAAAACTATGAGTACCCTAAATGTCATGGAGAATCCGTTTGGATACTTTTTTAATTCAACTCATGTGGTGTCCACATAAACCTAGATACCATTCCCATTTCATATGAAATATCAAGTCTAGTGTGAGTCAGATAGATGAGGCTGCCAACTAGCTATCGATACAAGGTAGCATCAACCAATGCAAAAGAACACTCAGCCTCAATTTTGACTCTAGAAAGAAAGGGATTTGGATTTGGCTTACAACCATCCATGTGAAATCATTCAATCAAATCAATAGCATACTTATATTATACAATGGTAATCCCTAAGTTAGACTGTGAAACCTCAATACCAAGGAAATAATTTAACAAACTCAAGTCAGTCATAGAGAATCTATCATGCAGAGCAATTTTCACTATTGAAATAGAGGATGAATAAATCCCTATGATCAATAGGTAATCTACATATAGAACCACAATCAAGAGTGAATTATATTTCCACAAAATGTAGACATTTGAATCAAAATTGTATCTAGTGAACCCAACTATGAGAAGAAATGAATCCATCTTGGCATACCAAGCTCGAGGGGCCTATTTGAGGCCATAGACAGACTTATGAAGTTTACACACGAAGGAATAATCTTCCACAAAACCTTGTGGTTATTCCATATATATCTCCTCCTCAAGATCACCATGAAGAAAGGCACTCTTCACATCCATCTAATAAATATCCCAATGATAAGTTGTGATAATGGAAAGAGTGAGTTGAATAGAGTTCATTTTAGTGACTAGAGAAAATATTTCATTATAGTCTATGCTAAGAACCTATAAAAATCCTTTTTATACCTATCATTCTTTGAACTTATCCACTAACCCATCTACTACAAATTTTATTCGATAGAACCACCTAAATCAAACAAGTTTCCTTCCCTTAGGAAGTGGTACTAGATCCTAAGTGTGGTTCCTAATTAAGGAATTATACTCTTCATGTATAGCCATGTCCCACTTATAAATTAGAGATACCTCATGAAATGATTATGGATCAAAAGCACAAGTAATGAAAACATGTGAAACACCCTCAAATTGTGAATGAGTCTATCTGACAATCTAATAGATTCCCAACCCAATCACATGCATTTTATAGAGTCTATCTAGCCTAAAGAGGACCTAAAATTAAAGAATCAGGAGGATATTCTTCAACTTTATAAATGTGACTGTGAATGAAATGAGTTGAATCTATATCACTATCCTCATCATTTAAACTAGAAGAAGAATTTTCATCAATACGTATCTAATCTAGATTATCTGAATCATATGAAATATCATCATATCCCAAAGAGTATAAAGAGGAGGGAGAAGTGTCATGTGTGGATTTTGATGGACCCTTTTGAAAGCATACACTCCTCTCAATGAACAAATCATATGTGGTAGGATGAAGAAGCCTATATCCCTTAACACCTTCTACATACCCAACAAATATGTAAGTCCTACTCTGATGTTCCATAGCCTTATGTTTCTTCTTAGGAATGCAAGCCATAGCTGGAGATCCAAATACTCTAAAGTGCTTAACTTCCGGTTTTTTATTTCTCCAAGATTCAAAAGGAGTGATCCCTTTCAATGATTTATGAGGAACTTAATTTTAGATATAACAAGCATAATTAATGGTTTCTGCCCAATATTGTTGTGTAAGTAATTTGGAGTGTATCATATAGTTTACCATTTCCTTCAAATATTTGTTCTTATATTCTACAACACCATTCCGCTAAGGACTATATGAAACTATTCATTATAGATCAATCTCTTCTAAAGTATATAACTTCTCAAAGTGATGATTAACATACTCACTACCATTATTAGTGCACAAAATTCTAATGGTTTTCCTTGACTATTTCTCAATAAGATCCTTTAAATCCTTAAAATGTTCAAAAACCTTAGACTTTTGTTGAATAAAATACACCCAAGTATACCTAGAGAAGTCATATATGAAGGTATGTACTTAACCTTGTTGAATGAAGGCTTCATAAATGGTCCAAAAACATCGCTATGAATTAGCTCCAAGATTTCAATAGCTCTCCATGATTTGCCTTTGTCATATTTCTCTTTAGGATGTTTACCAAGCATGTAACATTCACAAACACCATCAAAAAGTAAAAGTGAGGCAACCCTATTACCATATCTTATTGATTGATTTGTTCTAAGTAGCGATAGTTTGGATGGCAAAATCACTTATGTCATAGTTTGCTCACTCTATCAAAATGAATGAGTAATGCAGTAGAAGGGTAATCAAAAGCAAAATTTGAAAAGGTGTACAACTTTTATTGGTGATTTGATTTCTCAATGGACACTATAGTATTACTATCCAACTCCTTAATGACAACAAAATCTGGAGTAAACTCAACTTTTTTACCTGATCCAATGTGGGTGATTTGATAAACGGATAGGAGATTAATTGATATTGATGGAACACATAAGACATTTTCAAATGTTCCATAATTAAATTCAAAAACCCTCTCCCATAAACTTCAACAAAAGTATCATCACCTATTATAATAAATGGTGTAGAACATGGCTCCAAGGATGAGAACAAGTCTCATGAAGAAACTATGTGATGTGAGGCACCATAATCAATCACCCATATGGATGGCTGAGATGCTACTGCAATAAGGGCCTTGCCCTTACCTTTTCCATTACTACTTTATTTTTCCTTAGAATACTCCTATGTTGATGAGGTTGATTTGACTGTATTAGGTACATTGATGTTGTTTTTCTCAAGTATCTTTGTTAAATGATCAATCTATTTTTTCATACATTTTGTTTCATCATGCCTATTTCTCTTACAATAAGGGCATGTGATCCTATCTTTCTTGGATTTTCCACCTAAAGAGGAGGAATTATATGATAATTTTAGCTTCGTATCTTATTTTTGACCCTTTCATTACTCTTGGTCCTTGTTTTGTTTCTTCTCCTTATTTATTGAAGTCTTCAGTTTGTCATGACTCAACAAAACATGTGATTTAGAGGACTTCAATGTACCCATTTGGATGAGTTTGTCTTGCTCCCTAGTTAATTCTTTGGAAAAGTCATCTAAGGATGACATACTCCATGTAGGTCCTAGGGCACATTTCAAATCATTAAAGGTAAAGACAAAAATTGAGTAGTCATGACCTAACTTGGAAAAAATAGAGAGGATCAATTGTTTATCTTTTTTCTCTATAACACACACTTTTAATTAAAACCTAAGTGATTTAAGTCTAGTGAAAAAGTCTTCTATAGTTTCAAAATTACTTGGACTCAAACTAATGAGCTCATTCTCTAGCTCATGACCCCTCATTACATCTTAATTCCCAAAGAGTTGTTCCAAAGTATTCTAAATCTCCTGTGGTGATTTAGTAGATTCAATGTGAAAGAGTAAGTCAAGAGAAATAGACAAACATAAAATACCATATGCTTCATCACACCTATTATACCACTTAATTTTATCTACACCAAGTTTCGATTCAGTTTTCATATTTATGGTTATCCTGTGTAAACCTCTGTTTCTTAGAAAAAATTGTACTTTAGATTTCCAGTCATGATAATTGAATGGAGTGAAAAGTGGAACTAAATTATGATCCATGATGCAGTGCAAGCAAAAACTAAATGATCAATAGAGAAGGCAACGCACTCAACAACCCCCCCTAAAACTATCAAAAAGAACCCCCCAATTACAAAGGTTTGGCACTTTGTGTTTTAGTGCATATACAATCAACACTCTAGTGCACATATAATTGGTACATTATGTTTTAGTGCGTATAAAATTAGCACTTTAGTACATATACAATGGGCACCAATTTTTTTGCATAATAAAGCCCATAAAATATTAAGATATCATGCAGGGCCAAAGATAGCCATAAACATGATTATAGAGTTGATTATTGAGGCTTTAACTCATGTACTAAGGATAGATGATGCATACACTACAAATAAAATACTACATAGTAGATTGGCACTTAGATACAATGAATTATAGGTGCAGATCCACATAATAAACCATAAATATATAGTCGATGTTGTCAAATTACATGATTTGGTATAGTATTCACCATTACGCAATACACAGCAACAAGGTGACTATCCAAGGTTTTTAAATGTGTAGTGCAGTGTAGTAGTTACTATCATGCAATACACATAGTAACAAAGTGGTTGGAGTCTAAATGAGTGAAATATTTGCATCAAAGGCATAAATAACAATGCACGCTCATAAAAAATGGATGTCAGACTCAACCGAGAATGCATCCATAAATGATCAATCTATGCAATGATTACATAAGTGATAGTGCAAGATCACAAAAAATAGATGTTGGGCTCAGCCAAAAAAATGTCCATGAGGAGAACAAGAGTGTTAAATTATGAGTTAAGCAAAGGAGAATAAATTTTGTTTTACTTGTGAGGGGGTTTGACCGCCTACCAAAATTGGACCTCACCCTTCATCTTCATGAAATAAAGTGTTGAAAAATAATGATAAATAACTCTTAAAAACATGATTTCCCACAACAATGTTATTTTTATAAAAAAAATAATTAAAAAAAGGCTCCTTAAATTTTCTCCATGATCAAAATATAATTTGTTTTTGAATTGTATCATAGTCAGTAAAACTATGATAACTTTCACAATTCTTAATGAAATTATGAATTTCAAAATGATCTAGAAAGAGAAAGCCAACATGCACAGAATCCATAAAAAATTTGAGCGATTATCTACCATTTTTTTGCAATTGATAAAATAATAGTCATTTTCAATCAAAAAATGGATTTGCAAAAACAATAACTTGTAAATCTTGCCTCCTTATCAAAAAATGATTTAATATTTTTTCCAACGAGCTTGAATCCTCTTTTTATATCTAAAAAAGGTTACTTATATATCTAATACAATTGAAATAATTGCAGATACTAATGAAGTTCACCAATTAGAGAAGAAAATATTATAGATGATATACACATATCTCTAGGTTTCTTCTTTACAATCTTAGTTAGAATACAAACCCAAAAAACTACTCAAGATTTCAATAAATTAACCATAAAATGATGTTTGTTACCATAAAATAATTCTGATACCATAATATAATTTTCCAAGATCCAACTGATAGAATCGAACACACGAACTGCAAATGCAAAGCAAATAGAAGCAAAACTCTGTTGTTGAGACTAAAATCAAAATAGAGCAAAATTATAATAATATTACATTCATAACTCATTACAAAATAGCTTAGATGAGAGGTGTATTTATAGGTACAATGGATGCATAGATCCAAGACATTTAGCAATGTGAACACAAGACTATTGATAAATGGTTTGTGTGCTCCATATGTCAATATTGGTGGGTAAGGGTATCTTTACCCACCAATTTGATCACATTTTTTCCATGTGCATGTGCACCTTAATTACCTCATTTATGACACCTAAGTGAACTCATAGTAACACCTAAGAAATATAAATACAAGTGTAGGAATAATCCATAATAATAAATACAAGGAAAATAATATCTTAAATATAAGATAAATGGTCTTGTTGACTGTATATGCAAGATTTTGGAATGGATTCTATGTATATCCAGTTCACCTCTAACTTCTTTTATGTTTTATTTTTATTCAACTAACCTTAAACATTGTTTATCACTTCATCCAAGCTCCCATATTGTTTACTATAGGTATCATCTCTTCTTATATCTTGCACATAACTTGTGATGCCTAGATTAGCCTATAAGTGTCATTTTGGTGTTTGAATGCATTCAATGTTTTTTAGGACTTTACTTACAAACACTAAACCTATTTAATAACTCATATCATGTTATTGATATTTTAGGACCTTCTCAATTGCTCAAATCCCTATACTTCACCAACACCAATATTTAAGACAACCTTCTCAAAAGGTGGTTATAGGTGATCATTGGAGAAGTCTACATACATCTTGTGTTTCAAGACTTATATTGTAGACTAATGAGAAAAAGAGAAATTTTTTGAAATATTTTTAGAATATATCACCTTATTTTGGCACTCTCAAGTCATTATGACTTCACAACCTACAATACCCTTCTTACTCCTCTCTAAGCGTGACTGTAGGTGTCAATCAGAAAAGGGTTTGAGCATTGAGAATTCTATTTGGTCTTTTCAACTATGCCATTATTGACACACTGAAGAATTCAAACCTCAATAAGGCTTCTTTCTCACTTTTTCATAAGGTTAATTGGTTAATTCATGACATTTTCAGAACTTTGCCCTCTCAATTTCATATGCAACCTTGTGTATATGCACTAAGGCTTGTGAATTCAATATTCTAACCATTTCTTGACTTGTAAATGGTTGAAGTGATTTTAAATGTTTTTAAATTATCTCATATTTACATCTACACTAAATCATGAATTAACCTTGTTCTTGACAGTTGGTTTGAGTTCAAAATGAGGACCTATAGGTCTACATTTTGCTTGTATGGACTATAAAGATAACTTATTGAGTCTTTAGACATTTTTATCACTTTGACACTGTCAAGTTTTATCCCACTTTTCTAAAAATTTATCAATAGATTACATACCCTTTGACCAAGCATTATGTCATCTTCCACTTGCCTCTCTAGTCCTACAAGCTTGTGCACACAATCAGCTCATGTGTAAGGTATGTATGTGAGAATTGGAATCTCTCATTTACTTATGATAATGATGATGGTAGTGAAGCATCTATCAAGGTCATGTGGTTATTTTAAGGGTATTTCAAGATCTTTTCACTATTTTAACACTCCCAATATGGACCTTAAACCCCATGAAATCTCACTTACAAGTCTGCAGACCTGTGAGTGAATGGAACACCTTGTAGTCTTGTTTGAGAGTACAAATTTGATCTCATATCTCAAAAAATTGAACTTAAAACCTTTTAAATAATAATATCTCATTATACATTAGTCAATTATTTCCACTCAGGGCCAACATTAATGTTCAAACCTATAGAGAGCCATTGATGAATTGTACTATACTTCTTAGAGTAAGAAATATGACTTTTTTTGAAAGACTATCAACAAAGAGCCATATTAAAAGAGATAAAATATGAAGCATGGGATATTTAGGGGATTTTATATGAAAAATGGAGTAATTTAAACCTCTAAAGGTGACAAACATCTCAAACAAACCCAAAACTTGTAGTAGGCATGAATGAAACACCTTATACTTGAGACACTTTTCCTCTTATTGGAGACACTTCATGGAATTTAAGTGGTTGATGAAACTACCATTTAAAATATATATTTGACTTCTAAAAAAATCCCTCATATCAATTTTTCTCCATAAAATTCTAAAGTGTAATAACATGAGTAAAATTAGACCCTGGACAAGATATAATGACCTTCTGTCACTCTTAGAAATTATTCATAAAGGAGGGGAAATGAATAGAAAAACTAATGCCACTAATTTCAATATTATTATGACCCCTAAAAAATTCAAAATTTTCATCTCCCAACTCTCTCTCTCTCTCTCTTAGCTAAACCATCCACTTGAATTTTACCTTTCTAAGCTTTTGAAGGTAGTGATAGAGGAGATAGAGTGTCTGACGTATCTGTACGACCTAAAAATTGATAGAAATATGCAATATGACTTATGAAATCTTAAGAGACATTTTTAAACCATTTTTACCTATAAGTAGATCCTCTAAGTCCGTACAAGTGCCCAAAAGTTCTTGTAAAGAGGTATTTTACTTAGTTTAGGCATTGAACTACATATTTTATCAGTCTCTAACCATCCCTAAACATTTTTTGACATCAGGTACATTGGGGATCCTTTTTGAAATGTTTTCCTTTTAATATGGTACATACAACTCCAAATTAGCCAAAATGTGACTAAAATGATAATTTAGCTTATAATAACATGATAAATGGTTAATACATGATAATATGACCTTCAATACACATTAATAACCTTTTATAATGACTCTAAACCTTTTCAAACCTTTGACCATATTTTACAACACCAATACCTTATGAATGACCCCTAGGACTAAAAAAGCACATATTAGACCAAACCTTGGACCAAGCTAAATAAGGACAAATGTGAGCATATGGATCCATTTAAGACCATAACAAGACCATAACCAAGTTTTTATAATCCCATGAAAAGTTTCAACTTAGAGGATTTGACCAAATTTTACTTGGGGTCAAAATTTAGTCAACAATACTTGTAGTGGATATCAGGGAAGGATGCAGGCTCCTCCTCAACAGATACTAGTCCAAAATGTTGAATGGGTATATAACAATAGACTTATCTCATATTTGGTTACCATGGAGAGGGGTTGAAAACTATATTTGAATTGATTAAGAACCAATAATGAAGTACCCCATTACTAAATACAATACTAAGAATGAAGAGGTAAGCTACAAATCCCCTAACCTTGGGTTTTATACCTTTGCCACAAATCATGAGGCGTAGGAACTAAAAGTCTAGGGACCTTCTCAGTTATGGACTCTCCACTTAGATAATGCAAGATCCAAGTAAAGATCAGGGATTGGTGTTGAATTTGTGGATCCACAAGGTAATAAGTACCTCATAACATATAGATTATAGTTCCCTTGCACCAATAATAGAGTAGAGTATGAGGAACTAATTTTGGGATTGCATTTTTCTCTCAAAAATAATATCAAATAGCTACTAATATGGAGAATTAGAACTGGTAATCAAATAGGTCAAGAACAAATATCAAAGTATGATATCATACCTAAAGAGGTTAAAATATAGATCTTAGGATTTAATTAAGTTCTTTAAGGCTTCAATATAGTGGTTGTTCCTAGATATTAGAATCAAGTTGTTGATTCATAGGCTACTTTAGCTACTAATTTAGCATTGCTACAAGAGTCCAAGCTACAAAGATTCTATATTGAACTAGTATCATGTCCATTTATTCCTGACAACATGGAAAATTTCCAAGTATTTAATGATGACTAGCAGATCATCTGGTTCTTGACTAATTTAGAATAATTTGAGTCTCAAATCATTAATGACAAGGAGATTAGTTATCAATGCCAAGAGGAATTTGGAGTCATTAAGTTGAAAGAAAATTGCCTTCCCTTAGGAATAATTTCTTTAGAAATAGCATTTGATCTGGATCCTGAATCACAATATCAAAGGCATCCAAAAAGCAAATGAATCTGAGTTCAAGAAGGAAAATTTAGGAGATGAGTATGATCCATGTTATGTTAACATTGGTCCTAGTTTCACTCTATAAGAAAGACAAAGGGTAAAGAATTTACTCACCCAGTATAAATATGTGATTGCATGGATGTATGAAGACCCAAAGGTTTTCAACCCAAGTATTATCACCCATATAGTCCTACTAAATTTAGACCACAAATTTTTTAGGTAAAGACAAAGGTTGGTAAATCCTATCCTAGAGCCTCTTATTCAGAAAGAAGTGGAAAAGTTGTAAAAATAGTTTTCCCTATCATACATTCTACCTCAATGGCTAACTTAGTTCCATTAAAAAATAATAATAGGAAAATTAGGATTTGTGTTGATTTTGGAAACTTGAATAATGATTCTTATAAAGATAACTATCCTTTGCATTCTTTAGACGAGGTCATCCAGATAGTAAGTAGTTCAGGGATGATGTCCTTCTTGGATAGATTTTTAAGATATAACTAGGTGTTGGTTAAATCCCAGTATAGAATGAAAATTGAATTCACCACAAAGTGGGGTATTTATGCATACAAGAGGATTCCATTTGGCCTTATTAACATAGGAGTTACCTTTCAATGAGCCATGTATCATGCATTCTAAGGGCTAATAGGTAAATGTATAATCATCTACATGGATGACTCAGTATTTTCTCAAAGGCCATAACTGATCATGTAGGACACCTATAATCCATATTTGAAAGATGCATAAGGTTTGGCATCTTGCTAAACCCCAAGAAGAGCATATTTGGGATCATTTAAGGCAAGATTTTGGGTCACATCATCTCTAAAGAAGGGATTAAAATAGACTCAGAGATAATTTAGGTGATATCAAAGATTGCATTACCAAATAGTAAGAAGGAGTTTACATCTTTCTTTGAGAAGATAAATTTCATGAGAAAGTTTATCTTAGGCTTTATAGAAATCATTAAACCTCTAAATGCAATGCTTAAGTGAGATGCTAAGGTGGAGTGGATCACTAAGGCCCAAAAGTCTTTTCAAGACATCAAATATGTAATATCTTAGGCCCTATGTTGATAATCCTAGACTTCACTAAAGACTTTTTATTGTATTCATTCACTTCAAAACATACTATCATCATCGTGCTTACTCAGAATAAAGATGAAAGTGAATACCCTATTACATTCATGAGCACAAACTTGAAGGAAGCATAACTCAGGTATTCCATGATAGATAAGCAAATCTTTACCCTTGTTAAAGTGGTAAAGAAATTTTGACATTACATCTTGAAGAATAAGACCATATCCATTGTGTTGAATCCTACTATCAAGCTCACTAAGGGGCAAAACAAATTTGGAGAGTGCAAAGGAAAATGGATGGAAAAATTGTAGGAGTTTGACAAAGAAATCAAGCCTACCAAGATTGTTAGAGGTCAAGGCATCATTTAGATCATGACTGAGCTTGACCCATGCATCATTATTGAAGGGGTTTTTGAAACCTAAGTATCTAGAGGAGATTGATATACTGATATTATTCAATACTTACTAATAGGTACTTGTTCTCAAAAAATCTATAGGAGATTGGTATATTGATATTATATGATCAGAAAGGGGATTATTTATAGAAGAAATTATGAAAGCATCTACCTGAGATGCATACCATGAGAAGATAAGAAATTATAGAAAAATTACACTAGAAGATATGTATTAGTCATCCCTATGAAAACATCATAGCCCATAAAATCATTAGAATGGGTTATTATTGGCCAACAATCTTTAAGGATGCACATGTTCATGTAAGAGTATACCATGAATGCCAAGTCTTGGAAAAAAGAGAGGTGCACGTAGCAATGATTTTGCATCCTATCATTGAATTAAGACCATATGCTCTATGGGGTTTAGACTTAATTTGTGTAATTAACCCTAATTATTTATTTGTCCATAAGTTTATACTCATTACCACAGATTATTACACATGATAGACCAAAGTAGTAGCTACAAGGCATTCTAGAGCATAAAATGTAATCAATTTTCTATAATAAAACATCACAACTAGATTTGGTGCCCCATTGCTTTAGTTTGTGATAATGGTCCAACATTCTAATATGTTGAATTCACTAAATGGGACAATAATAATTAAATCACCATTAGGTCAAGTTCCAACCATTACCCATAAGGAAATAGACTGGGTAAATCTATAAACAAAAAACTAATTGATGTCATTAAAAATTCAATAGTAGATAAACCTACAGATTGGCACAATATACTAAAGTATGTATTATGGGCTAATCTAACAAGATACAAGTAGGCCCTTAAGGCTTTTCCTTACTTTTTGGTATATGGATGACAACCATTTTTCCCAAACATGATTGAATTGATAACATATCAAATTATGTAGGAGTACATAGAACCAAGTGAAAAAGTGAAGTTTCTATTATTGGACATATAGATATGGAAAATTCAAGGATTAAAGCCTTATAAAATTTTAATAAACATCAACACATAATCAAAAGGTGGTTTGATAGAAGAGAAAAATTTAAAGCATTCAAAATATATAACCTAGTACTTCTATGGGATAAAGCCCATGAAAAGAAAGGATATCATGACAAGTTTACCCCATTATGGATTGTACCTTATCAAATTTTAGAGATCCTAGATAATAATTCTTTCCATTTGAGAGATTTTCAAGGAAATGAGTTAACATATCCAGTCAATGAATGGTTTTTGAAGCATTAATTCATGGATGTACCATTTGAAGATGTTTTTTAGTAACGTGTGTTATGATAAAGGTAGGAGTATAATATATTTACCACTTTCATAGATATATTTACTGATTTCATAGTTAGCTCCCTATTTCTTAGGTTAATGTTTCCTATTTTCAGCATTTCACTTCCCTTAATTTAGTTCCTTATTTTTTTATTAGATATTTCTCTTTGTTTCATGGTAATTTGATTGAATTCACCTAGTATGCTCAAGCAAGTATATGATTCATTGGACTTCCTATACATGTTTATAAGATAAAATTTTAGTCTGTGGGAAAGACATCAGGAAAAATACATAAATTTATTTACTTGTAGGTTTTACACCCTCGTGTTTAAGATTTTTAGAATTTAGGTATGTAATAAAAAATTTGATCATGGCCATGCTACCATTGAATGCTTCTATCAGGCATCTAAAGGTTGATCTCATTACTACATAAAAATTTAGAAATTTTTCTCATTTTCACTGGATCAAATACACCTCTCATGTTAATACTTTTTTGAGGGAATAATCATTGATACAATTGTAACTGGAAAGGACAATATGGTAAAAAATATGCTTTCATATATACCAACTCACTGTGGTTTATGCTCTCCCTATTATAACCATATTCTACATTAAAAAATAGAAAAAAGGGGTTAATTCATCCTAAAAAGAGTGATCTATCAAACTTAAATAAAATATAAAGGTGATCAAAGGTGCAAATGATGAAATAAGATGAATGTATCATGCATCATGCAAGAATACATGAGGAGGAAAGAAAAAGAATCAAATGTACCTTTGTTGGGCCTATTGATGCCTATCTAGAAATGGAGCAATATCTAAGCTTTTACAGTTTTAAAGATGTTTTATCATAAACTATAATGAAACCTATGGTTATCCCAAGTCTCTGATAAAATCCTCACAACAAAGGTAAAATGGAATCACTTCCTCACAAATAGATCTAGGGTATGAAAAAGGCAAGTATGTTGTATGTTATTTTTAGGTGTCTCTTTTGTGTTTATAGTTCAATTATTCTCTTATGAAATGGTTTATGTTTGATTTGTAATTGTCAAATAAAGTTTATGGGTTCTTGAATACTCAAGAGTATTCCCCCTATAAGTCACCATTTGTTGTACCCAACATACCCCCATTCTTTTTTTGAAATAGGGACCCACTATGTTTTGAAAGTTTTAAGCCTATATTGGAAGTCTTATCTCAAGGGAGTTTTATATGTTGTATCTAACATTGCTATTTGGAAAACATAAATGAACATGTTTTACTTATTTAGACTAACCTATTAATACTCTTCATAAGTTTTACATTTGCATAGGTTTCTAAAACATGCACAATTTGCAAAGTTTTGGGCTTTACATAAATAGGTCTGTAGAACTTTTGTTTAGAATTTTATCATCATTAATCATCAATCCTTTATACCTATATAAACCTTTACATAAAATAGGTCTTCAAAACTTATGTTCAAGGGTTTCATTCATAGATTTTTTTCAAAACCTATGTTCATAAGTTGGGTCCCCGTAACTTTATCCACCATGTATTAAAGTCTTTAGAATTTATGTTCATTGTAAGATAACTCTTCAGGAACTAGTCATCAAAAAAATTGTGTTTTGGAATTTATTATTTGGATAAAATGTTCAAAATTCAAATTTTGGGATTTTGTTCTTTGAGATTTTAGTCCTTAGGATTTTGTCTTTGAGATTTTATTCTTTAGGATTTTGGTCTTCAAAGATTTTAAATTTTTTAGAAAATATTCAGAATCTACATTTTAGGATTTTGGTCTTTGGAACTTTTGCATTTTGAAGAAATTTTTTATAATTTTTTATACGAAGAGACTACAAGTTTTTAAGTCTCAACCACACCCATTCAAGAGGCTTTCCCCATAGTTGAAAAGGTTATTTATTATAAGAGGAATCCAAGAACTCACATCCCTCCAAAGAGTCCAACTATTGAAGCAACATCTAAATAAGGACAATTAAGGGAGTAATGGTCTACAAGAGGTGAGTCTATAGATGAGGAAGATGAGCTACAAAGATTTAAGGTCTTAAGTCTCCAAGACACCAAAGGCAAGGCACCACTACATGGAGATCAATAAAGTGAGGGTGTAACCCTTACTGTATTATAAATCCTTAAATTTATACAACTATAGTTGTATCTTTTATTTCCTCTAGGTCTATTAGTTCATTTTATCCCATTTATATTGATCCTAGTGTTTCCCCTTCCTAGGTTACTCCTAAGGCAAAAGTTTTTTCCTTTGAGCCTAGTGTCTAACCATCCTTGATTGTCCCAAAAGTAGATGTTTCCTCTACCCCTATTGTCTCAACTTCTTCAATAGTTCCTAATATACTAATTATGTCCTCAACATCCATTCCCCCCACTTCTAATATGGTTACCTTCACCATTACCTCAATATACCCTAAGACCAAACATAAATCATCCAACAAAGCTAGGGGATCATTGGTAAATCCATAGCTACATGTGTCATCCAATTAATTAGGCTTGTTAATGCCTTCTTCCAGTTATTTTCAAGCTAACACTATAATAACATCAAAGAAGGATGGGAAAAATAAACATGTGTATATATTCCACCCATTTCCCCAATATGGTGGTGTGGATTGGTCTAAGATAATCTGGCCTTCCCTTTTTGACCCATTGATTCAATAGGCCTTGAAGCAATCTTCAGGAGATATATTGGTTGAGACTATAGCCTAGAACACTCAACTGACTGACTCAACCCAACTGCTCATCTCATAATGGGAAATAATTTAGAATCATATGCTTCTAAAAGGCTAAACCTTAAAGTCATAGAGCTACCCACAGTAAGATCCATTTTTGAAAAATCCATATGGAGTGTCCAAAGGATGAAGAAAATAAAAATTGAAGATGAGGCTGGAAGGGGGATAACTATGGAGGATAAATAATATGCATTCTCCCTATTAAAGAGGAAGAATATGAAACTAGGGTAGTCCCCCTATATTGAGGATTTAAAATCCCATTTTGAGACACACAAGGATGCCTTGCTTGAGCTCCAAGAAGGAATAGAACTAGTAAAGAAGGAGCTTGAATAAGAGTTAGATCATGTTAGGTAACAACATCAAATAATCCATGTTCTTGTATAAATTAAAATAGATGTCCAAAGTGATTCTTTAATATTTTATAATATTTTGGAGGCCATTACATCAATGAGGGATGAATTATCTCCTCAAATCATTGAAGATGCTAAATTATTTAATCTTTTAAAGGAAGATGAGAATAATTTGGAATTCCTCATTCTTTACACAACACATAGGCATATAGTCATCTCAATTTGATGACACCATTGAAGGATTCAAATACCCTCAACCTAGTGATCATTAGGACACAAGAATCAATGGAATGGGTCATAGCAATAAAATAAATAATGCCTAAATATGCAAAACATAAAATCCTTGTTTTGTAAATTCTAGAGTTGAAGCTATCATAAGCAAGGGAATTTATAGGTAAGTTAATGAGTACAGTTAGTTTTGACTAGCTTCTCTAATAGGCCTCAACAAGATTTAAGTAGAATCTACAAGGGTTGAAATTGGAGGATATTGAAGTTGAGTTGAATTTTGTATGGAATAAATTCACTAAAATGGAGATATTCCAAATCAACTTTAGGAGCACTAAAGCTAAACATGCACGTCTAATGAAATAAACAAGTAGGTCACACAGACCCCCACTTTTGAACAAGGATATCATAATGTACTAGCATGATTTTGAATTTAATTATTTTTAAAAATTGGAGGCCAAGAATAAATCTAACACTCAAGCCACCACCTCAGTTCAAACCACCACTTTAGTGCCCACCATGATGACAAGCATTGCCAAGAAATCACCAAGCATAAACAAGTATTAGTTATTAAGGGATAATTTTATATGTAGTCATGTATATAGGATTAATCTATGTAATTATAGTTTACTTACACTTGATGTATGAATGTAAAAGTTAGCATGGGCAATCTGTAGGCATGAACATGTTTCATGGCTTTATACATGCATACTTACTTTTGATGTTAAAATTAGAATGGGGGTTCTAATTATTTGATGTAACTTTGAGTTTATATGAATTTAGAGGATGAGGCAACCCCTCCCCAAGTCTACATATACATTTAATCCCTCATTTCAAAGGGTCAAAAAAATTATCAATATCGAAAGAGATCATTTCAATTGTCATGCAACTATGTGGATGTATATTCCTTCCATTTCTATGCAATTAATGTTTTTGCTTCCTTTGGTTGTTTTAATTCAGTAATTTGAAGTGTGTAAAAGCTATGGATAATTCTTTTTGTTATCATTTATATCTACTAATTTTAGATGTGCAAAACCTATTGAATAGTTAGCAAGTATTATTGATTTTAAGCAATTGGTTGACTATTTTAATTTTATAAGTGTGCAGGAGTGTTTCCACTTGATATAGTTTTATAGGTGTGAGCCAAGTTGCCCTAGATACCTTTCTAGTCTAAGTTATAATATTTTGATTAAGGGTGTGTAATAGCTACTCTAAAAGGAACAACATTTAGTTGAAACCCTTAAGTTTGCTATACCACTTCATCATAGACTACCTAACTATGTTCGTCTATGAGCATGCAATAGCTACAAATAGAAAGCACTAGTTCTAGAAACACTTGTCCATAAATTAATCAATCCAAGATGTGATCCCTTGACACCATAGAGTCTTCTTTTTTACTATACCCTTCCCTCCTTCAAAAGTTTATTTGACTAAGATATACCCACTTTAGAATAGTTTAATCCATCCATCCAACCCAACTAGGTTTTTATTTTTTTACTAGGCTTCATTTCACTATAAGCACACTTGATTAACAACCTACATGCTCAGCCTGCTATTCCACCACTAGGTTGTTTAACACATACCTACAACTGATGCCTTGGAGTGGAGTTTACCTCCACTAAGATCCTAAAACATTAGAGGCTACCTCATTAAATCATAATATGTGTACAAGACCACATCAATAGATTGAAGTACAAAAAAAGAAAAAAGGTAAAATATTATCAGTCCAAAAGACTACCAGTATGGCACTTTGCTCTAGATGGACCTAGCTTAGTAGATGACTTACAACTGATTTGAGGTCATTGGTTTTATAGTTTTTTAGTTATTTTGTCTTGATATCCTTATTCGTAGGGAGTTAGCCTTACAAAAAGTTTGTTATTATTTATTGGATTATGTTCAATTGTTCTTGTTGAATATCTTGGTGTTTTTTGGCCATGTGAACATATTTCATTTATAGGGCTAGTGTCCCTAACTAAAAATAAACCCATATTTTACCAATAATTAAGAAAAACATAGTTTTTTATAGTGATTAACACATTAAAAATAGAAATTCATAATAAATGATGCCCTTTGAGACCAAAAATTAAAGCTCTCCCTTAACTTTACAATAATAGATCCTCAAATGGTTAGGCCTCAAAATTTTACCACCATGAGTAAATTTAAGCCCTTCTTAAATTTTGAGATGAGAAAAAAATTGACCCTCCCTCAATAAAATGTTTCCACTACTTAAAATGTAACCCTCCTTTAAATAAAATTAACCTTCTTATAAAGTTTGAAATACCACTTGATTAAATAATGGTTGGGGGTCTTAAACCCTAGACCATTAGGTTGGTAGGTTTTAACAATAGAGTTCTTGACAACCTACCTATGGAAAGTTTTAAATATGCATATTCAAAAGATAATATATATGTTAAGAGTAGAAATATTTCACAATCCATGTAGATTATAGTGAATGATTCTGCATAAACTATGTAGTGCTTATTGGATCAAAATTTTGGGTCACACTTTATAAACCATCATGAGAGTGAGGAGGAGAATAGAATGATGGTTCACATTCTATTCTTATTCTCAACCTAATGATGGGTCACAGAGTGTGACCTGCAATATTGATCTAATATTTAAGTTATTAAATTAACATTTAAAATACTTAAAAAATAACCTTGTGGATCATCGATGGAAAGCTTGTCAACATGGAGGGATTTGGTAGTGAAGGAAGTATGAGCAGATTGACATGTTGAACAATCAAGTGGTGTTAAAGGTGGAGGTTGAGGTCATAATGTAAAGAAAACTAGAATTCAATGGAGAACCCATTAATGTATGTTTGATAGTATCGTTGGTAGCAAACAATGGTGAGGAGATCCAAAAATGAGTTGTTTCATTGCAAAAAAACCAATGTTTCCAAATTCATAAAAAATAATAGTGGTTGTTATGCTAACTCAACATAGGAATGTAGGGACAATGGACTGCAATAGAGACACTAATTATAGATGCCATAATATTAAAAATTCATGAGTAGTTTGAGCATAAAAAACCATTGATATATCTAAAAATCCTCAATTAAATTCAATCTTTCATCCATAAGATAGAGAATCCAAATTTGTCAACCTCGACATTTAGTTGTCAACCTTGAGAGCTTATGTTTAATCTTTCCTATATATCTATCTAATAGTGGTTGAGCTTAAGAATTTCTGGTCAAACTTGCCTATCTATTTATCTATCTATCTAGTAGTGGTCAAGCTTGCATATCTATCTATCTACCTATCTATTTATCTATCTGGAAGAGGACAAGCTTTTGGACTGGTGGACAAGCTTGTCATCTCATCTATGACTTTGATGACTAGATGACAAAACAATAGGTCAAAAAGACTCTAAAACATTAAATGAAAAGGAGGTATGCTTTATATATCTAGATAGGAGATTGTAGAGTTATCAATGGACATAATGGTATTGATGATAGCTTGAGGTGATTTGTGAGTCATCAATATTCCAAAGACAATAAGCTAGGTGGAGGCATAATCAAGAGGTTATGACAAACTATATGAAATCAAAAGAGACTACTCATATGTGGTACTATAACAATAATCATTAGAATATCTGCATGGTAAACAATAGGAAGAACACAACCAATGATATACTGATAATGTAATGCCAACTCAAACATGATGTTACTCTCCAAATGCACTAATAAATGGCTATGAAAGGTTGCTCTGATACAATATTAAATTTTAAAAAACTCCCAACTACTATCTCTTCAGTATGTTATTACCATAGTTATAAATCCATTATACACAACATACAAATTATATTTCAAAGTCTTAGGAAAAATTCACTACCAATGTAGTTTGAACATGAACACACCAACAGAAAATTATTGAGGTAAAACAAATTTTATTGGAAGGAAGTTTAGACTACTCATAAGGACCAAAACCAATCTCCACTTCAGGGTGGATTTTTGAAAAAACTATATGGGAAACATGAAATAGAGATATATGATTTTATAAAGCTAATATGAAAGATATAAATACTTTATAAGTGAACAAATTTCCAAGAAATCATCCAAAACAAAATAAGGAATAGTAATGCAATAGAAATGTAATTCTAAAATATGAATACAAGGATACATGAAATGTAAATGGAAAAATAAATATTATATGACTATATGAATTAGCTCTTTATATCCAAAAACTTGAGGGGTTATTCAAAATTTATCCTACACAAAAGCAAAAAACCCCATTACCAAATTCTTATATTATTAAATAAATGCCAATACATTTAGGTCAAAAATTTTGGTCATCACTAGTTTTCTTCTCAATTTGAATATCAATCCTTAATACAAGTTCTCCTACATTGGTAAGGTAAGCATGAATTTTCTTATTAACTTCACCATAAACATGAGCTAAATAACCTCATCTACTTATGTTACTTTAATCATATTTTAATCTAACACTTATAAATATACCAAGTGAGAAGCTTTATTCTCCTCATGGTCCATGACACTTTGAAGTGACACATGGAGAGTAGGGAACTCAACCTCCAAATAAATGAAAACCTTAAGACCAAAGAGTAAATAATAATGGGTTACTTTCGTAGATATACAAACACTTGTCATATAGGCTCATAAGTCAAGGTAAAGTTTAATGTAAAAATCTCTTATGTTAACCTTAATTTTATTAACCAAAATGGACTTGAGAGTTTTATTAGTCTATTATTCTTTAAAATTACCAATTAATGATGATGATATGTAAGGATTGAGATGGGATTTGAATAGAATGAGAAATCTATTGACACTTAGTGCACTTTTTAATTAATTATACTATATTTTGATCAAAAGTGAGCCCAAAATATTCTATATGATGGATCTTTCTAGTGGTTACAATATCACTAAAATGACATTAAAAATACCAATATGACACTCATGAAACATTCTCTAAGACCCAAATTCACATATGCATTCATGCAATATTCTACCAAAATCTTGTCTATAAAGGACGACACCAAGTATGATATACTTAGATACAAACACACAAAGTTGTCATCTCTATTGAGAGGTGCCATTTGTAGGATATATTTATTTACAAGGAACTTAGTAATGTAAATATACCAAGGATACTAATAAATAGGAGGTAAATCAATAAGGAATATATGTTCATCATGAAAAATTGACATCCACTAGCTCAAAACTATCAACAAGAGACTTAGCTAACCATTCAACAATGACTTGGCCATGACAAAAATTTTGTTTATGTAAGTAGACTCAAACTTGTTAATAAGCATAATAAAATGTGTATCTCTTTTTGAGAGTGAAATCTAAGCTATAAAGGTATATAAAGGCTCAAACTTAATGACAACTCAAGTTTTTTGACTCAACATATAATGTCTCTAGTGCTTGATGGAAAATTATTTGGCAAAGGCACTCTTTTTCTACTTGGGAGTAATTATTTTCATAATCTAGAAGAGTGTGGCTGATAAAGTGTATGGTCCATTCTTTTTTTCATCATCTTCTTGGGCCAACATACATGTAATGGAAACTTCCATTTCTTTAAGATAAAAGATAAGAGATCAGTCATATTTAGGTATCATAAATGTAAGAGGGGATCATAAAAACCTATTTAGGCATAAAAAGTGTCCTAATAATGTTGGATCTATGCAAGATTGTGCTCCTTCTTGAGTAACTCATTGATAAGATGAACAACAAAAATGAGGTCTAGAAAAAACATTTGAGTATACCCAATATTTACAAGAAAGGAATGAATACCATGATCATCATTAGGAGGGATAATTTTAAGAATGGTACGGATTTTGGCAAGGTTGACATCAATACATTGCCTAGTTCATAATAGTTTCCTAATAGATATCCAAAAGACAAATTTCTTAGGATTAAATATAGTATGATAATCTTGTCAAACATAGATTTGATCACTGTAAACAAACACATATGAGAGTTTCACTAATGTGAATATAAAAAAGGAAAAATAAAGGTTATAAACATATACACAAATACATAAGAGAATTTTCACCTGGGAAAAACCTTTCAAGTTAAAAACCCAACATAAAAACCTACTCAAATTATAACATAAAAAAAGAATATTAAAATGATATGAATAAGTCACAAGGTTTTGGAACCTTCATACAACCCTTTATTATATATTTTAATGCACACACTTGACCATGTGCATTCAATATTTAACTTAAAATAAAAATGTCTTATAAAAATTAATTCACTTGCAACATTTGCACTGCTAAATAATCTTCATGCACCAATTACTGCACCAAGTGAACAACATGTAATGTTCCTTAATAGGTTCATGTTAGAGTGCCACAAATATTTTTCCAATAGCCCTTTAGTCTAACAAATATAGTTATAAAAGTGTATTGAATGCCTTCAAATAACCTTTCATTGCTTTTCATGTTGCATAGCTCCTTTCAACACCTTTATATAACTCAACCATAAAGCATCACCACAAAATCAACCAAAGTGTACTAAAAATACATAGAGTGCCCTGCACATTTTATTTTATTATCCTTTCATGTGGAAAACCTTGTTAAATTTTCAAAGGCAATATCCATGCAAGATTTCAAAACTATCCCAACTTGAAAAACTATCATACACAATATCATGCATAACCAAGTACTTATGTGAAAAGCTACACATGTGCATTGTTATTATTGCATGGATTCATGCAAAGTTGAACCATTTACCAAAAATATCCCACTTGTTGAATAATTTACACAGGGGAGTATGCACTCATCCTTTAGCAACTTTGGGTAGCCAAGACCATCTCCTTTATACACTAGGAGAACTTCTCATCACTCACTTCATTATTCAATGAATCTAAACATTTTCCTTTGGGTACACCTTCTCCAAATATACCTTCCTATTTTACACCACTTCCCTCATAAAATGATATTACACGTCAATGTACCTTTTCCTAGAATGATAATTTGGTTTTATTTCCTTAAAAAATACATTTTAACTATCACGACTTATATTTACCACTTCTCATTTGAACCCAATAATATAACAAAACCTTTGGAACCACACCACTTCCTTCCTTGCATGGGTAGTTTTGATCTATTTATCCTCAATAGAAGATATCACCACACTAGCTTGTCATTTTATCATACAACTTACAACTCCACCAAACAAGTTGAATACATATGCACTGGTAGTATGATGGATATTAATGTCTCTATTCCAATTAGAATCTAAAAATACCTATATATTCAAATTATTGCTTCCATTAGATGTTTCCTAGTATAAAATTACATGATCATACATTCCTCATAGATATATGAAGATTCTCTTTACTGCTGCCCAATGTTCCTTTCCTATATTGGACACGTATTTACTGACTACTCCCATTACTTATGTAATGTCAAGTCTGATACAAATCATTGTGTACATCAATCTTCCCACCGTATTCATGTATGGTATGTGACTCATGTCCTTTAACTTTTCCTTAGTCTTTAGACATTACATAATTAGCTTATAATCAACCCTATAAGGGGTGCATACAAATTTTATATCCTACATCATGAACCTTTCCAAAACCACCTCAATGTATTTCCTCATGTTCAACAAGACTTTCTTATTTGCACGATCCCATTTGATTTGCATGCCCAAGATGAATTTTAAAGCACCCACATATTTCATGGAAAATTGTGTGGATAGTTTAGACTTCACAAGATTGATCAAAACCATGTAATTTTTTATTAGCAGCATGTCACCCATTTAGAGGACTGTTATGAAAAAATTATTACCATCTTCTTTTTAGTATACACAAGGATTAGTATTAATTCACACATACCCAATTCTAACCACACAAATGTTGAAATTATGATTCCAAATTATAGATGAATACATCAAGACATAGAAGGACTTCTTCATTCTAAAAACCAAGTCCTTTTTTACATTCACCTTGAAGTCATCAAACTATGAAATGTAGAATTATTCTTCAAGATACCCATGCAAGAAAAATGTCATCACATTTTTATACTCTATCTCTAGATCAAATGTAGCAGTAATAACTACAAGAAAATTAATTAAAGTCATTAGATATAGTAAAATAGGTATTACCAAATTCAATTCTTATGATTCAATAGAATCCTTTTCCCAATAGGCTAGCCTTTTACCTCTTTAACTTCCCATGCATGTTCTACATCCTTTTGAAAACCCACTTGTAGCCTACAATTTTTATTCTAGGAGGTAACTTCAATAGATCATAAGTATCATTCTTGTCTAGAGACTCTATCTCATCCTTCATAATCTTATTCAAATAATTTCTCTCTGTGTAACCTAGAAAATTTTTAATCATCTTGGGTTCATCACTATCAGTCATTGATAACAAGTATGCATAATGATAGTTCGATGAGCTATACCTTTTAAGCATTATGTGCACTCATTTTTATCTCCTCAAGGTAGGGTAGATTAAAACTAATCTTCTCATCACTCTTGTGACTCAACATCTATTTCACCATACTCAGACATCAATTCATTGGATTCTTATCAACCTATATCATTTATATTTATTCCTTTGGTTGATTCTTTGGGTCTTCATTCATAAAAACCATGTGTGCCTCCTTAAAGACTACATTTTGACTATAGACTACCTTCTTCATCTTGGGATTCCATAGCTTTTATTCTTTGAAACCACTCTTATACCTAATGAAGATGTATTTTAAAAATTTAGAGTCAATATTCAATCTCATTTCCTTTGGCATATGATAGTATACCTCACAACCAAAAAACCATAGTTTTTTCAAGCATGGATTCCTCCTAGTCAATGCTTCTTGTTGATTCTTGTCAAATAGCATTGATGTTTTGGATCAATTGCCTAGGTAATGATTAATATCTACTAATTCAACCCAAATTTTATGATCCAAATGTGCACCACTCAACATATTATGATCCTTATCCATTAGCATCATATTCATTTGTTTTGCCATTATGTTTTGTTATGGAGTGTATTGAGTCTTATTTTGTCTTTCAATACCACATTATCTATAAAAAAAATTCTAAGTACTTAGAGAAATACACACCCATGTTATCCATTCACAATGCCTTGATCCTATTCTCTATTCAATCCTCCACAAGAGATTTGAACTCTTTAAATTTCTCAAGATCTCAAGATTTATTCAAGATGAATTATATCTAGGTCTTGTGAATGTGGCCACTATGAAATTCACATAAAAGAGAGATATGATAAATGATGGTACATCCATTGGTACAAACACATCACCTTTAATCACTTGAAATATTTTAATTTCTCATGTAGCACCTTTGGGAAACTTTACCTAACTCTGCTTGTTGCAGATGCAATGCTCACTTAATCCAAGGGACAGTTCTCCATCCCTTTTTCTATATCCTTATTCCATAACATGCACAAATATTTATTACTAATATGGCTTAGTTATTGATGCCATATCATTCTCTCCTCTTCTATATTAAATGTGCACGTTCTTGATTTGACCTTGGGCTCAAGAACAATAGAGTTGTTACATATGTTATTTAATGCAGTTGCATTAAACCTAAATATAATACATATGTGCACTCCAATTTCCAACACCATGGCTCCATGCACCATTGTTCACCCATATTTTTTGAGTGAGTTCTCAATACTAAAATCATTCATCTTGATCAAAAATATAAAATTTCTTATAAACACCTAGGAGAGTCATGATCTTCCCATATTTGTATCTAAGCTTCACTCTTCCTCTTCCTATGATCTATTAGGTTGAGTTATTTCCCAAAAAGACATCGTCACCATCATATTAATCATATTCACTGAACCACTCCTTTGTAGTATTAATATAATAGGAGGCTCAATAATAGATCAACCATGCATCATTACATGAGTGTGATCTTGAGGCTGTGATATATACATCTTCATCTCTATTGTTAGAGACATTTTCACCTACGGATTTCATAATATCTAATGGTTTTCCCTTCTCTAATTTATTTATTACATAATCCTTCTTTAAATTCCCTATCTTTTTGTAGTTCAAAAATTTATTGAAGGATCCCTTAAAATTATTTAATCTTCCCTTAGACTTCAAGTACTTCTCTCTAGTCTTTCACTTGCCTCATTCTTGAAAATGGCTTCACACAATCATAATGTCATTAATCTGATAACTTTAAAAAGACTAGTACCTCATCTCTTTTAATAATATAGCTACCACTACATATTCTAACTTTAACCCAATGTATTATGAGTGACTACCATTGCCTTTTCCAATGAGTTTGACAAAGAGCACAAAATTTTGATTCACCTTTAATTATCATCCATCTTCAGGTCCATGGATGTGAACTCACTTTTATATTATTAAATGCATTACAGTGATCTAAAATTGAGTCACCATCATTCATTCACGTTTACAATAGCTTATTTCATAGGAAAACTTTATTTATCATTGACTTGGCCTCATACAACATGCCCAATTTGTCCCACAAAATTTTTATAGTCTTTTTAGCTAATATATTTAGTAAATATGAATCTAACAAACATAATCTAATAGAGATTTACATTTTCCTATCATTTTTTTTTCCACTTTTCTAGTTTCATTTTGTTGGGTGCATTTTTTTATGATAATCCAATGATCTCTATCTACCAAGAGATATTCCATCTTGGGCTTCCATAATTCAAACTTTTGTCCATTAAAATTTTCAATTTCCACTTTGGTACTTCTAGTCATCTTTTTCAAACAAGATTCTTCAATGAAACTCTCACTATAATGAAATTGTTTATCATAAGCTATTCCAAATTCTACAAATCTTACAACCAAGAATTCATACAAAATTTGAAGAATATCTTTGATCACAATAAACAAACATAGAGGAAAGTTTTTCTAATATAAATATAACACAGGTAGAGAGAAGATGACAAACACATACATTGATGCACAATAGAATTTTCACGTAGGAAAACCCTTTATGTTAGAACCATAACATAATAACCTACTCAAATTATAACATACACAAGATGTCTTACAATTTTATTATCAAGTCGAAAGGTTTTATAACCTTCATAGAATGTTTTATAGTATATTTGAATGCACACACTTGACCATGTATATTCAACATGCAAAAAGGTTTGGTACACATATACTATATAACTAGATATCTACCCTCTTCCTTGAAAAAATAATGTCTTATGATAGACACTTCACTTTTCATGTTTTCACTATAGAATAATTTTCATGCATCAACTACTGCACTAAGTGAACAACTTATAACATTCCATAATAGGGTTGTGTCAGAACACCACCAAGATGTTTCCAATACCTCTTCAATCTGATAGATATATAACAAAATGTATTAAAATAACATTTCATTTCTTTACATGTTTCACAATACCTTATTTCAACTCAACCATTGAACACCACTTTACAATCAACTAGAGTGCATTATGTATGGTGTGAACTAGGATGACAAAAGTAACAATGTTCTTTCTCTCAATAGTCTATCATACAAATAAGAAATCATAAAATATAACAAGTGTATACTTGTATGGTATAGAAATAGTACTTAGGGTGGCTATATATCTATCATAGGGTAATCCACACTCACTACCAAGGGTATAGGGTTCTAAAGCCTATTCCTAAGATATAGACTATGGGTCTAACTAGATCTCAATGTAAATCATTAATATATAAATGGTAATAAAGTGGTATCAAGGATAAAGTAAGGAAATCATATATAAGGAAATATTAAACATGGTTAACCTAAATTTAATGTAGTAAATTACACTAAACTAAGCAAGAGATAAATCACTTTATGGTAGAATGTAAATGTAGTCTATGCAACATAGAATGGTAATGGTAAACCTAAGCACCCTATACTATACCAACTTATTTGTATAATGGTAACTTAATTAATGAGAATAACATACATTTCATCATATCACTAAGCAAATAATATTTATCTACTAAGTAAATAAAGGAAAATTTATATATATATAGACACACACACACACACACACACTTGCCTCTCGATTAAATTGTTGATGCATCAATCTCCCTTAGATCTAGTGGCACTTTGTTAGATTTGTTGTAGGATGAAGACCTCAAAAATAAAAGATGAATGCTTGACCTTTAAGAATAATAATTTAACATCTAACTCCTCCCTATATTACTTAAGGGTGGAAATGTAAGCACAAGTAGTGTAGATGAGTATTATGTGTGTGTTTTGGAATGATAATTATGCCTCCTATATATACAGCTCCAAACCCATAAATTACCCATGACTTTATGATGACAATATTAATGAGTCCAATATATTCAAATAGGATATTGTCTGACTCAAAACTATATTGACTAAGATATTATATTTATAAATACAAGGACATACTCTAAATTATATCGGCTAAGCCAATATAATACATGGATAAATAAGTAGGAAACATATTGTATTGGCCAAACTGATATAGTATAAATATAGGGTGGCTAGCATAACTATACATAAAGAGAAAAATAAGTAAGATGGAAATAAACTCATAGGAGGTCAAACTAATAGTAGTGAAGATATGATAAAATAGTAAGCAAATATCTCTCATAAAGTATAGTGAGACAACCTCGTCAATTTTTTGGTGCACTCTTTAAAATGTGCACTTAGGGAGATTGATCTGTAGATGAGTCCTACAAGATAAATCACCAATAAAGTGATAAATATGAAAAATATTTGGTATATATGTATGCCTCATCTAAATTTCATCATGTGTCATAGTAGTGTAACATGAGATGGTGGTTTGAGAAAGATTCTTAACAACACAAAAGCATAATTGAAAATAAATATTGGAATGAATGAATAACTATAAGTAACATATACATAACTACATTTGTAAACCCTAAAGATACAAGGCTAAAAATGGAATAAAATTTATGGATAAAAAAGATAGTCAATAAATTGATATAAATGAAAAACTTTTAGGAGATGACTATAAAACCAAAAAAATGGAAAATCAAGATTGATAAGGTTAAATTAAAACCAAAATATCCAAGGAAACGTAAAACAACAAGGGAAAATCAGCAAGATAAAATGTTAAGGCTAAATTATAACTAAAGAACCCAAGGAAAAAGATGAAAAAAAATCAAAAAGAGATACATAACCAGATGACCCAAAAAAAGGTGAAACATGAAAGCATGAAAGGGAGAAATGGAACTAGTTGGCCCACAAAAAGTGCATAGAAAACTCAAGGTCCCAAGCATATGAAATGTCCCTTATAGGGAAGAATTAGAATAATTTGGGTTTTCCAACAAACCCTTACATAAACACATGTAATCTCTGATTTTATGATTCAAACCCTAAGCAAAGAAATTTCATAATTATGAAAAGACAAGTTTTAAAACAAAATTTCAACATTTTATTATCATAAACCCTCACCAAAAATTAGAAAAATACAACCATAAAAAATACCTCCACATTTGAACTTTTGTACCACATATATGACTGGAAAATATTATAAAAATATTTGTTGAAGTTATATATGATCAGACATCCAAATCACCATGAAATCACCCCAAAAACTATAATTTCTATGGGCTCTGTTTCTATAGGAGATGGATCCCAACTATTACATTATATTTTCAAGACCTTTCAATAGTTATGCTTATCCTTTAATGACCCTCTAACATCTACACTTCAAATCCAAAATGTCCTAGTAATCTAAAAGTGTCAATTTTTTTCCCAATGTAACCCTTGAAATAGATTTACCCCACTGAAGGTTAATGGTTTTTACCCTTACTTTAGTCTTCCAATAAAGAGTTTCATCTCCAATGGATACAATTCAAGCAAAACATGCTTAAACTTATGATTTTCAATTGATAAAAATAACATGATCCCTAAAATGGACCTCCTTTTTCCTTTTTATATCATTTCCTCAACTCAATCTCTAAACTCTCCTTTATTTTAAGATTAAACATAAGTTGTTGACAATAAGTTACTTTTTGGCTAACTTAGTCATATTATTATTTTTACTTAAGTATTTAAAAATACTTTTAATTTAATAAAAATATTATTAAGTAATTTTAATTTATAAAAAGGGACATTATAGTCCTCCCTCCCCAAATTTTCTTTCCCTCAAGCAAATGCAAGCTCTCATGCACAAGTGCCATCATGCCAAATTGAAGGAATGTGTTTTCATTCTCTAATAATCAAGATCTTATACCTGTCAAATAAAAGAGTGATTGCCAAAACAAGATCATATATTTGTTTTAATTATCCTTAATTATGTTCTTTGGTAGCTCCTAAAGTTTAAAAACTTCCTTGAATTAGAGATCAGTTGTTACCTTAGACCTGCCATCTTAATTTTCTCCTTAAAAAAAAACATCAACAAATTTATTCTTTGCGTATGCAGTTATACTAAAAACCTTCCAAGTTGTTGTAACTTCAACCCTAGGGAAAGGAATTAATGAATAATCAACAACTTGACAAGCTATAACATATTCCAAAGTGGCATCTTCATTCTTTGTTCCAACCTTGTCAACCATGGTGGAAGGACACACCATATTCATAAATATGAGTGTGACTAAAATAATATGGTGGTTACTAGTGATGATGACAGTGGTGTTAATGGTGGAAATTTGGATCATGGTTGTCATGAAATTAATTTCTCTATCATTTGGAGGTATTAATACACCATCATGTGTTTCCCATGTATCTTGTTAGAGACCCTTTGTATGAAGATTCAATATAGGATCTCTTTCACCATGTTTTTAATGTGCTACTATGATATTCAAGTGGGATGCCCCTTGGGATATTCCTTTGGTGATTTTGGTTTCTTCAATAGGAGGGATGTATATCAAACCATTATCCAACTCTTGATGGCATTCTTCACTCAATGGAAAAGTTGGAAAAATTATGCAAATCTAACCCAAAGAAAACCACTTGAGAGAGTTACCTTATTGTATCAATCTTCTTGTTTGTCCAAAAATTATCATTTGAGGCCCCCATAAAGATTTTTTAGGCTTCCTTATTATTGTTTTCCTTGGCTAGGTTGTACATTTAATCAAAAAAATTGTTCCTTTTCCAATCCAAGCATTGGAAAGACTCTATTTCCATACAAAATGATATATTTTGTAATCACAAAATTGTCAACCTTCATTGTGTCATCTTCATTTTTAGCTATAATCCCATATGCTCCACCATTTTCTTGGGTGGAAAACAAACTCAGTTACTTTTCTATTTTATACCTTTACTTGCACATGGAACAAACTCATTAAGGAAAATAAGGGTTCCCATTATCACTTCTTCATGCCATATAGACATGATGACCAGCTCTCTCTCATTTCTTGCAACCATCCCATAACCTCCACTCAAATTATGGATGTCTAAAAATTCAATCATGTTATCCCAAACATAGTTTTAACCTTGCATTTCCTTCTCCAAAATTAGAGTGATTATGGTTGGAAACTCTTCTACGGTTGTTAACAAAGTGAGAAGCGGGTTGTAAATATTGTGTGCAATAGGTGAAAGGATGGTATAATAATTGTCCCACTTAAAACCCCTCATTAAATTCCATAATGATAATGTTATGGTAGCTATAAGCATCCCATTATTGACCAAAAAATCTCCTAATGACTAAAGATTACTCCATTTCATGACTATCCCCATTTGTGTGGTAACAAACAAAGTGTTGGGCCAACTAAATTTTCTGATAATAACAATACATTTTTTTATGACAACATGTCTTAAAGCCATAAAACATGACTTCTACTAGATACAATCATACCACCAATATCTAGCTAGGTTACAATGCTCTAGGCAACAAGATAACATCCATCTTTCTCACTTCTAGATATGAAATTCATGAACTCAACATCCCCTTTTATTAGAGGAATTATTATAAGATCATGTTCATATATTAAGAGTTAAAAACCTTTATGATATAATTGTTTTTCTAAAAATGAAAATGTGGGATTTACCTTGTGTCCACCCCAAGCATTAATTTTTTTTATACCTCCATGGTGTAAAGAATGATTAATCCCCTTTGTAGTGACTCATCCTTGATCATGTTATTGGAATACACAAGAAATTTTATATGAATTTTCTTAATTCTTCTTATATTCCAAGTCCAAGAGATGGAGAACTCAATAGTGACATTTACCTTGATCTTCACCAAACCATATTAAACTCATATACACAAACAACCTTAGACTTGAATTAGAGAATCTACTTGTTCCTCATTGAAAATTGTGTTCTTGACCTCAATACATATCTTATAATACCTACTAGGAGCATGCTTATTAGCTAAATTTATAATAATATGAGGGGAAAATGTTTATGTCCTATCAAGCATACCATGGATTTTGACTCGAGGGTAGTCATCTCCAATCACCAACACAAGAAACCATAGTTTGGACATCAAATCTAAAATCATCAACATTATTATGAATTTTTTGGTGCTAATTTTGAGTCATCTTATTGATATTGGCTTTGAGAACACCTTTGGATGTGAGGTGACATGTCTTTGGATCATGCATTTATCTAATGTCATGTAACCACAAAATTTTCATGATTCGAGTAGTGTTCACCATAAATTTATTATGTTCCTCTAAGATGAGGTGTGATCTTATTTTGATCTTGGAACATGTAATAGTGACATTATCAACAATATTGATTCTAAAATTAAAAATTCCAACCTTAATGGGTCTCTGAATATAACTAGGATCTCACACTATTATGCAATTTTATTTTAATTTGATCAAAAATATATTTGTTATATATTACAAGTTGTCTCCTTTACCTTATCATCCTTTTTATCATGTTGTTCATGATGAAAAAAATATTTCAATGACATAAGAAGGAGAAACAAATTTGAAATATGATCACCATTATCATATCTTGGGCTGCCAATAAATAGTTCATCCTCATTTAATAAAGTGGAGCTTGTAGATATACCTCCATTCTATCCTTGTGATTCTAAATATTTTCTTCAAACATTTCTCTCCAAAATTTTGTTCTAAAAATTAGTCAATGGCTCATCCTTATGAACTTTGAAGGATGGTGCATGTTCCTCCACTTTGAGGTCTTTTTATTCAACAAGTATAACATTGTCCACCTTGGTTTCATCCATATTTTATTGACACCTGCATGGAGTATTTTCTTGGTTCTTTCCAAGGTCATAAACACCATCAAATAGTTTCTTATTGATTACTATTTTAGAAATTCCACCAAGTTGAACATCAACATTATCATCTAATAATTGGGATTTAACCATAAAATTCTCTCCCCAATTTTACAAATCTAACTTTCTTTCTTCCTCAGGCTCATAATTATAATGTCCATATCCTTTGGATATACTAAGAGCCTTTGATATATTTGCCTTCACACTATTAATATTGTCAAGTACCTTCCAAAATCTGCCCTAAAAATCCATCTCATATGGAAATGTATCAATAATTGGAATGCTCAAAAAATGGATAGGGGCTTCTTGGAAAATATCCTCTTTCAATTTGGTATGCTTTATCTTATCCTCATTGTTAGAATGATTCTCATGATGATCAAAATATTGTAAGGATATAATATGTATAGACATTCAATTCCTAACACCATTGTCAATCTTCCTCGAAATGCACTTAAACACATAATTTGGGCCAAAATCATTTAAACGCACTAAATGGTTTTAGTTTGTTGTATGCAAGTGATTATTTAGGATAATATATCCTTAAATAGGGAAATTAACTTTATGTGATTACTAACTTTTCTCAAATCATTTTGAGTTAAAAAAATGAAAATGCATTTTAGTGCTCTGGATCACTTTTTTCTTCTAATCCAAAAGCACACAACAAGTTTAAGTGTTATTTTATGTAGACAACATCCTAAATGGGATATTGGTCCATACATAAATAACACCACATTCTAATTCTTCTTCAGTCAAATTATGACTCAGTAATATGACATTGTGACCAGTTTGATTAATGAAGTACAACCAATTTCCAAAGAAATATTAAAAATTTGATTAATCTTACTTAGGCAAATTAAACCAAATTATGAGCTTAAGTAATAATTCCATGGAAGTTATTGAATATTTATTTATTATAAATTGATTCCTATTATCTACATCATTAAATGACATCATTTTTGGGGTGGCATCCATAAGTCGTAAATGCAATAAATATCAAGATTATGGCCTCCCATTACTCTTTAATGCCCCTTCCTTCCAAATATTGATGAGGGAATTTATGGATATTATTTACATAATTGGATTAATTCATGGCTACACATCTTGATCTTAAGATGGATGATCATGGCTGATCCTGATCAATTTGGAAAATATATAAATAAGAGGGCCAAGAATACTTTGATTAAGCTTCATTTTGTGTAAACTTATTATGCAAAATCTCTCTCCACAACTCATCTTTTTGTGTAGTTTATTATACTTAATTTGCAATAGGATAATTTCATTGATAGGAATAACATTGATTTCATATCATGAGCCTAGTTTAGTTGGTGCACAAGAGATGATGGAGGAGCTTTGTCTTGCATCATTTTTAAAGACTTGAGTACCAAATCAAGGGATGAATGACATTTCAAGCCACATTTGGGTAATGGCATGCTCTTGGGAAGGTAATGCATGTGATTTATTTGATTTTCTCTTAATTTTTATTTTCAAACCTTGTTTTGATAGGTTGGATTAGATCGTTATGTTCTTATACATTTTTCTTGATTTTCATGACTAATGCTTGATATAACAATCTTTTTAATCCCTCTCTACATCTTGGCACACCCAGTGGGACAACATAGCCCATTCAAGCAAGGAAGATAGTTTAGAAATCTTATAAAATCTAAAAAGTGTTTTAAAATCCTTCAATTTCAATTTTTAGCTTCATTTTCCCATATTTTGATGTTTTTTATTGATACATAAGTCACACAATGATCGATGTCAGTTCTATGTAACCAGCATCGGTCTAGTCTAAATGACATCAGTTAGATTGTAGGGAAAAACATGGAGAAAATTGCATTTTTAGAGCTTTTCTCAAAATTATAGTTTGTTATTTTGGTTTATATGTCTCTATTTGAATAAATATTGCATGATTTAGAGATTTTATGGAGATTTTATTCTAATCTTGGGCTAACAAGTGTTTTTTATCTAAAATATTTTTTGCTTAAGGGTTCATAGATGACTATTATCATTCTTTTTTGACTAGCATAATTTCTTTTATGATCAACATCAGTCTCGCTACAAATGACATCAGTCACTATTGACCAATGTCAGTCTCTATGGGTAAAAAATAGAGAACTCAAGAACTAGTTTCTAAAAACTCTCTTATTTGATTATCAATTGTGCTTCAAATTAGGGGAAACTCTCTAACCTTATAGGACCCACATGGAAAAGTGATCAATTTGAGCATGATTTAAGTCTTGAACCTTCCCTTTAGTGTTTAAAAGGAACTTAGATGGTTTGTTTAATTGTTTTGTGAATTTTTCCAAAGTTTTTGAAAATTAAGGCCAAGGGGCCAAGAAATTCATTAAAACATTTCAAATTGGTGCTTAAAACTAAAACTTACTTAAATTTCAAGATTTTCAAAAGTGTGTTGTTTTATGTAAAATCATCTATTACTTGTTTGTTTGTTGATCAAAATGAAGAGTGCATGTATGCTCTCCCCCTATCCCTTTTGGGGAACTTGGTGACCAAAAGCACCTTTTCATTACGATTTTGATTTTATCTAATGTGTGAAAATAAATTTGTCTAGGCTCTCCCCAAAATTTCTATAGTTTGATCTAAAAATAACCTCTAAAGTCTTTTCACTTAGATCATTTATTTTATGCAATTTAGCTTGTAAAAGGGAGTTCATAGCCTCTTCATGAGTTGTTTAGGGAAGATTTTATCCAAATTTTCATCTCTTGACATTGTTTCAACCCCACTCTATCTTGAGGTATATAAATCAAGGTGCACATACTATGAGATCTATGGGTTGAGTGGCTAACCTCTCCTTTCATAATGAAAATTTGAGTTAGGTCTAGTTAACTAGGGCATTCCATTAAGCAATACATAGATGGAATCATTATGCAAAGAAATAAACCCTTGCATAGTAAGTTAATCGGTATAAACTCAATTGACATGAGGCATCTCTAGCATTAGCCATGCTTGGGACCATCTAGATGGTCAAAAATTTAAGTTTTAGAACAACCCCACTTGTTACAGACATATTGTTGATGCAGGGTGAATAACCCAAAGGTCCATGTCACCATATAATCTCTTGGGACAAGGGGTTGTAAAACCCCTATTACTTCATGCGCTTTTGTTTTTGGATTTATAATCAAAATCATCCTAAGATCACGTATATAGATGGATTTCAACAATATGAAGTAACCTTTTTGGTTTAGGGCTTAGAATGATTTACTTAGTTATATTTAGTCTTTTCCTTTACTTGCTTGGTCTTTATTTGAGTCTAAAACTTATTTATAAAAAACATGTCATAACTAAACACATTTTTTGTCTAACATTTATTAAACAAGGATGCATTACGCTAGTCAAATCCAAATCATCTTTTCCTTTTTCAAATCCTCATCTTAAACATTGTGTTTGTCATTATCTAAATAATTTAGTTATACTACCCATTTGAGTCTAAACCATTTTCCAAAATCTTTAAGTCCTTCATTGATAATTAAAATTCAAGGTTGCACCTTTCTAAGTTCTAAATCAACATGTTAATTAGTTTTACCATTTGCACTTGGTTTGAGTTAACTTGGGTTTAATTTCCCATTTGGATTGAAGACTGCTTAGAGACTCATCATCATATGATCATTTATGAACTTAGGTTATCTTGCATGGCGCTTATACTCTAACTTCTAAAACACATTTTATTTTTACCTCTTATTACCAATGGTGGTGTTGTACTACGATCTTAGTTTTATACTTAGGAATTATTACATGTCTTCACATCTTTAGTTTTTTAGTTTGCATTATCACCTTCCTAATTTGAAGGGCTTTCTTATAATTTTATAGTAGCAACTCATCAAAGTTGAACTAGCTTTTACAGTATTGACATGTCTCTAAACCTACATTTGGTGTACTAGTTTACACTTAGGTATTTGAGTTACCATACCCTCTTCTAATTTATAGGATTTCAACCCTACCTAAGGTTGAGTAATCTCATGAACAATTCTTCTAATTGTGTGGTACTATACCACCTCCTTTTTATTATAGTATCTTTATTACCTTGTAATTTTCTAAAGGAAATCAAAACACACCTTGTTTAAATGTTTTAAAAACATTTTCCAACTCTTAAAAAATTAAAAAACAAAATTTATAGATATGACTCAAAGATACACTCGTAGTAGGGTCTCTTATGGCCCTACCTATGAGGAGGAACACTTTTATGATGGTCAGGACAATTCTATAGTATTTGAGGATATTCCAATGACTGTAAGATCTAAAGAAGATTATTTGGAATATCAACCCAAAAAAGACAAAGATGAATTAATTCTAAGGTTGATTGAATCAAGCACTTGATTGTTATCAGAATTCCCTATGGAATAATTGCATACCTTGGTTAGGGTATAAGAACAACAATGAGAATAATTCCTTTCTAATATTTCAAAAACATACATTGCTTCTTCTAGCAAAGAGAAATAAATATTCATAGAGTCAAAACCAAATGATCAATATCTTATCACCAAGATCAAAAAGATAAGTCAATGATATGCAAACCAACTTATTCTAGAATTGATAGAATCTCTAATTACTACTTCAATCCATAATGACGATTCTAAGGAATAAGGGAATGTGGTTTAACTAATGTAAACTCTAGTTGAGAACATAATAATGATGGATTAAAATGTATCAATCAAACAACCTAAGTCTCAAGAGGTTTTGCAACATGCTTCACTAGACATGGAGCATACATTTTTCAATCATCAAGAACCTCTTGTTCCTTTATATGACTAAGGACCAAAACATTCAATACGTATTGAAAAAATTGTCCAACATAATTTTGCTAGTTCATCTCAACTAACATGTACTTTGGTAAATAGACCACAGACTCTCCAAAATCAATAGAACATTTATAACTCAAGATGGCCAACTTCAAGGAATGTTAATCAACCCAGAAATTAATGGCTTACTTACTCAACTCAAGGAGCGAACCAAAACAAAGTCATAGATCATAGGGTGTATATCCCTTATAAATCCATGCAATAGGGGAACATACAACCCTAACAGAATTATGTTCCACCCATGAATGCACCAAACATGCAAGAGTGGAATTCCATGAAAGAGATTGTGTCATGATTGGAGATAGGAAATAGAATCAATAAATATAAATTTAATGAGATATGTTCATATCTATTCAATTTGAATATTCTCCAAGTCCCCTTTTTGACTCATTTTGAGGCACCCAAATTTGAAAAATATAAAGTAAAGGGTGACCATCATGAACACATTCAGTTATTTTTGTACTATGCCAAGAGGTAGCTTACAATAGCATTTTCTTGCTTAAATTGTTTCCATAGAGTTTAACGGGACAACCTTTAGACTAGATTATTAAGTTACCCAAGGGATAAATTGTAGATTGGAATGATTTTTCTAAAAAAAAATTAAACCACTTCTCTAACAACATTGAACATGAATTGACTATTGTTGACTTGTGCAAACCCAAACAGTGAGATGGAGAAAGTTTCGTTGCATATCTATAGTGGTGGAAAGCATTAGTTGGTCACTTTCAACATAATTTTCCAGAGAAATAGTTGGAAAACATATTTTCATAGAATTTACACCCTGAGGTGGTTCATAATCTACAATTTTCTTGTGTGAACACATTTGAATAAATCATAGACAAAGGTGTATAGACTAAGAAGGTGCTTATTATAAAATGCCTTGTCAAGACTTACATGCAAGGTTAAGAATCAAAACAAACCCAAGCACTAGTTCAAATGGTTACACAAGATAAACCTAAGGGTTTTAACAAGAACATGGTAGGGAATGGAGTAACTCAAACAAGACACGTACAAATGGTACAGGCTTCACTAGCTCCAAATATACAATTAGCTCCCCTTGATCCACCAACCAATTTACAAAGAGTTTATTCATGAAGGACATTCCACAATCAATTCAAATTTTTTAGCAAATTGGGAGACCCTATTGAGGTAGTATTCCAAAATCTCATAGTATATAACTTGATTGTATGGCCTATACCAAGGCCATTTCCTATAGATCAACCAAATCTTAAAAGGTACAAGGAAAATGAATTTTACAACTTCCATCATGTTATTGGTCATGGTGATTATCATTACATCCAATTGCATCACCTTATTGAATATTTGATTGAGAGTGGTCAATTTGATATCAAACTTGCTCCATAGGACACTAATCAAGATATGACAATCTACAAAGATTTATTTCCTTGACATAATCAACAACCACCAAGGATAAAATCAGTGGTAGAATTAGAATTAATAGCAAGGCCAAAATTGCAATCATCATGATCATAATTAATATCATAATACCCATGTTAATAACTTGGGTTAAAACAACATGCCTTAAAACTATAATAACATTGTGGGATGTATTTTTGTAAACCACATTACCACTATTACTATTAAATCTCGTGAACCATCTTGTATTCCTCAAAGTACAAGACCCATTATTATAGGGTCAACACCCTCTCCCTCTAGTAATACCATGTTGAGTTTATGCAATTTTGTTGCACCTCCATTTATATGGATTATTATTTCTAGACCCCATTCTTCCTCTAATTATAATGGCTCCTCATCGACTAAATATTACTCCAATGCAACTAAATACCCATGAGTCACCCTTCAAGGCCCTTCACCTTAATCTTCTAATTATAATATCTCCTTACCACCTCTATATTTTGCAAAAGCAACTAGATGCTCATCAGTTACCCTTCAATGCCCTTTTCCCTCTTACTCCACTAAACCCAACATGAACATTGTGCTAGCCAAGGTAAACCATCTCATCCCACTATTGAAAAGTCTTATAGTCTATCAGACCAACTGAGTAAAACCCTTGCACAAATTTCCATTTTGGATCTCTTACATACGTCTAAAGTCTATAGAACTATCTTGAAAAATATTTTGTAACAATCCATTATTCCTAATGATATTAATCTTAAATAATTCTAAACACTAGTGGGACATTTATCTTCATTTTGATAGGTCACATTTGATCAAAAAGACATGTCCACTCTTGGTCCTAGCCATAACAACCCATTGTATATTGAGGTCATCATTAAAAACCATAAGATCAAGTGGGTTATTATAGATAATAGTTTGGGGCTGAACATAGTGTCCCTCAAACTAGTATAGAGATTAGGATACACTGCAAAGGACATTCATCCAAAGATCACCATAAAGGCTTACGATAACATCGAGAGGGAGTTTTCTAGTATTATTTATTTTTTGATCATTGTTGGGTTTGTTTCCCACCACACATTATTACATATTATGGATATTGAGTTTCTTTACAACATACTTCTTAGTCTTCCTTGGATCCATGAAGTACAGGCCGTTCCATCCACATTGCATCAGTGCCTTAAATTTCCCCAGGATGGGATCAAGGTTATTATTCTTGCCAATATACAACTTTATTAGTATTGTAAACATTTAGAGGATGAGTTCTGCAATTATAACTATAGTCATGATTCTAAATTTGTTGTAAAGAAGAACAAGGACATAGTTTCACATCCACCAAAATCTAATTATATAAACCCTAGTGACCTTGCATCCACTTCAGTTGATCCATTTCTAGTAACTCTTGTAAAATAGGTTATTATAGAAGATGTAGGCATTTCCACTTACCATCTTAAGGATGCCTTCCATGTTGCTAAGTTTTCAAAGTCTCACAAAACATTTGGTAAACCCAAACCTTCTAAAAACCCTAACAAACCCAACTTGATCTAGAAATAGAAGAAAGAATAATGAAACCACCTATGGTATTTGTACCTGCTACTTTGCCAAAATAGGATTCAAAATATTTCACTAAAGGAGACTTGTTATATTCTAATGTCATTTTTTATTGCTTTTAAAATCCAAATTATCCTATCCCTAATTAGATCATGGATAATTTTGATTATACAAAAAAATGCCTTATCCCATGAGCACAAGGAATCTTGGAACCTTTATCCACTAGAGTACCTAATTTGAATCATGGTCTTGGATTTATAATACTTAGGGGTGACCTCATGAATCTCCATAGTGATTCTTATGAATTAACTAGCGATGAGACTCTTGGCAGTGATGTATCATCCTATTATAGACTTTTCATCTTGTTGACACAAACCTATTTGATTCAAATTCCATTATGACTTTAACACCTAATTGTTCCCTATGCATTTTCCATCTTGAACTCATTGATTAGGACCAACAAAATTTGGTTATACACCTAGATGAATTCCAAAATGAAGAATCAACTATAGAGTATATGGGCCTAAGAGATGGATTTCCCATTAGTGATCATAAATAATGCTTTGATTTTTCATTGTATCTTTCTAATTTAGAAAGTAGGCAAACTTTCTTGGTCATAACAAAGATAAAAAATTGAGATCTTTGGGTGAAGACCTCTTCAAGGCACTCATTGATCAGGGAAAAAGTAAATAAAATGATAATCCCTTGAGTGAAAACCTATTTCAAGCACTCTTGGATAGGAAAGTTTGTTCATCCCCAAAGGATGCTCAAATTCCATTAAGTCCTAGATCTATATCTAGTACTAGCATCGAGTTAGATCAAAAATAGGACTTTGAGCATCTCGCTCTTGATTTTATTGAGAAATTTTCTAGTTTTCCATTACCTAAAGTGGTTGATTTAGATTCATCACATTATCTAGAGCTTTGGGAGGAACAATAAGAAATAGTAGTAGAAAAAGTTGATCATGATCATACATTTCCTACTATTCTTGAAGATGTATCTATGCTTGTATAAAACATAGTCGAAGTGAACTTGGGAACATATAATGATTCCAAAATTGTTTATCTTGCAGCTTCCCTTATTGAAGTAGAGCATGAACACATTATATCCATTTTGATGGATTTAATTTATATTTTCACATGGGCATATTCTAACATGTCAAGCTTAAACCTTCAGTTGGTTGTGTATCACCTCATTATTCATTTTGATGCCAAGCCAATTAAACAAAAATTGAGAAAGATGCATCCATGCATCACTTTATTGGTAAAAGAAAAATTAGAAAATTTATTGGGATCAAGATTCATCAAACCCTTGGACTATTTCAAATGGATATGAAACATAGTTACAGTCAATAAAAAGCCACAGGGTATACATCTTTTTATATATTTCATAGATATAAATAAAGCATATCCCAAAGATTATTTTTCTTTTCCCAGCATTGACATGATTTTTTATTTTACTATTTGGTATGAGATGTTGTCCCTCATGGATGGATTTTTTGGATACAATCAGATTAAGATAGCCCAAAAAGATCAACACAATATTTCTTTCACCACCCCATAGGGAACATTCTATTATCAATTCATGTCATTCGGATTGAAGAATGTTGGAACCACTTATCAATGTGTCATGACTATCATCTTCCATGACATGATTCATAATATTATTGAGGACTATGTTGATGACATCCTAGCTAAATCAAGAACATGTGTTGGACATCCTATTGTTTTACAAATAATCTTTGAGAGGCTTCATGAGTATAAAGTCTACCTAAATCCTAAAAAGTGTGTCTTTGTCATCACTTCAGGAAAGTTGTTAGGGTTTATTGTATCATAAAGAGGGATCAAAGTCAACCTTGTTAAGGTTAAGGATATTATTAAAATGCCTCCACATTCAAATATTAAATAGCTCTGGAGCCTAAAAAGAAAGATCTATTCTATTCATAGGTTCATTTCATAATTGGAAGATAAGTGTCACCCATTTACTCATCTCTTGAAGAAAGGTGTCATGTTTTAATGGGATGAAGATTGTCTATTATCATTTTTGAATCTCAAAACATATTTTTCTAACCCACCAATTTTGAGACTACTAACACTTGAACAACCATTGCTTCTTTACATATCAGCAACTGACCAAGCACTAGGGGCAATTTTGGCCCAACATGATGATCAAGGTAAAGAACATGCAGTTTATTAATTGATCTACACACTAGTGGATTATGAAAACAACTATATGCCTATTGAGAAGGCATGTTTAGCTATGGTGTTTGATTCCCAAAAGCTAAAACATTATATGATGAACAAAAAAATCGTTATCATTACTAAGGTGGATCCTTTTAGATTTTTTTAATCCAAAGCATCTCTCATAGGACGTATGGCTAAATGGTTCATGATCTTAAGAAAATTTGATGTTGAGTATCAAAATTAGAAAGCAATCAAAGACCAGGTTATTACTGATCAACTTGTAGAGACCCCTATTATAGACACTTAACCACTCACATTTGACTTTCCAGAATGATTCTATCATGATAGTGGAATAAGTGTAGCATGAACATGAATAATGGAAGTTATATTTTGATGGTTCCTTCACTTATCATGAATCTAGAGCTAGCATATTGTTGATTACACTATAAGGGGATTTGATTCCCAAAATATTTCACATTAATTTTAATTATACCAATAATATGGTCAAGTATGAGGAACTTATTACAAGACTACATCTTACCATATAGTGGGATATTTAGCATTTTATGGGTTATGGTGATTCATAATTGATCATCAATTAGACCAATGATCAATATCAAATTAGAGATGACAAGTTTGTCCCCTAAAATTAAATTATGGATAATATCAAGGGTCATTTTAAATCTCTATAGTTTAAATAAGTACCAAGGGCCAATAATAGATTTGCCGATGTAATGGTAATAATTAGGTAGATGATACAGATTGATAGCAATGCTAACGTGTATCAGTTTCTAATTGAAAATCTTTTATAGCATACACATGTCTTGCTAGATTTAGAAAGGGTATGTGCCACTACTAGTCTTAATCACCCACCTGAACTACCTTGGTTCCAATATTTTTATAATTATTTCCATGATCACATTTTTCCACCTGACCTTTTCAATAACTAACAGAAACTATTCCTTTATCACATAGCTCATTATACCCTCTATGGAAACACACTTTATCATAAAGGATATGATGGAACACTACTTCGTTATTTATCATTGGGAGAATCCAAGCTAGCACTTAAAGAGCTTCATGAAGTAATGTGTGAGGCCCACACCAATAGTGTAGTCTAGTGAAAAGGTTCCTTAGAATAGGTTATTATTGGTCAAAAATGGAGATAAATATTTGTAATTATGTGATGAAGTGTGTTTTTTATCAGTAATATGGAAATTTGATACATATACCTTTCTTACCACTACAATTGATCACGACACCATGGTCATTGTATACTTGGGCCCTCAATCTCATCAAGAAAATAAACCCAACTTCTTCATATGGCCATAAACAAATTTTAACTGCTACCAAGTACTTTACTAAGTGGATTGAGGCCATTCCTCTCACTTATGTCATCAAGAAGTAGATAGCCAAATTTATTTTTTATAATATCATCTATCGATATGCCATCTCGACATACATTATATTCAATAATGGTAGATCCTTTGTAAACAGAGATGTAAAAGACCTTTGTGCAAAATTCAAAATCAAGCACAAGAACTCCAAGTCATATAACCACAAGTCAACGAATAAGTTGAGGCATCAAATAAAACCATTTTAGCCATTTTAAATAAGTTCAATGACATTGGTCATAATTGTCACATACAAATCTTTCCTGCCCTTTGGGCTTATTTAACTAGTCATCGAACACATACACGAGCCACTCCATACTCCCTTGTTTATGTCATAGAATTTATTATCCTGATTGAGATTGAGTGACCTTCATTATGAGTTTCTTTGGAGAATATTGAAGATGATGAGGAATATAGAGTCTTAAGGTTGAAATAACTATAACTTCTTGATGGTAAGTATTTGGCTACCCTAAAAAACTTGAAAGTATATCAGAATATATTATGGAGAAGCTATAACAAGTGCATTATCCCTTAGGATTTTTAGATTGGTGATTTGGTCCTAAAAGAGAACTAGAAGTAAACAAATGTTGAATGTAAGAAAAATGAAAAGTTTCAACCTAATTACTTGGGATCCTATGTTATCACAATAAATTATGGATTAGGGGCATATTGACTAGATACTCTAATGGTGAAGAACTTCTAGATCCCATGAACATTGTGTATCTTAAGAGGTTCTATGCTTGATAGCCATTCAAACTATTATCTACAAGACCCTTACTTGGGGTAAACTTGTGCTAAAGTATTTTATCCTACCATTATATCCTGGACCATCCCATGATGAACTATATTCTTTGTTTTGACCTACCCTAGACCATTCTTTTGAGAACCATATTCTTTTCACAACTTTAGATAGTGAAAGCTTTAGACCATTGTCACTCTGAACACATTTTATCCCACCCTAGACCTTCTTTTGGAGCTTATTCATTCTAGACCGTTCTCTTTAAGAACCATAGTGTTGTTTATTTATAAAATATCTTTATTGGGAAGTTGAATGCTTTACAATATTGATAAAAGAATTCCACAGATAATGCATACACCCACAAAGTCATTTGTAAAGATTGATGTTATATTTATCATTGATTTTTACTAAACATAGCCTATTTGAGATAGATGGGTTTTTCAATAGCCGGTATTGAATGGAGAAACAACTTCATACACTTTTTGGCTTAATAATGTAAAATATTTTCAACTTCAACAAGTTATTCGTAAAAGCTATATTCCTTTTTTTTCCATCCTAAATTGCATTAGAACTTGTCAGTAGACAATATCAGACATTGAATACTTGAATAATCTATGCTATATATATCCTCCTTATGAACCAAAATTTGCATTCTTGTTTCACAATAATGATGATGTTAAAAAACATAACATGAAAATGCTTACACTTGTTAATGAACAAACTAATACATTGAATGTTGTTGACAAAAAAATGAATTTATCTTATGAACCCATTACAAATAATGAAAAAAATTGTTTTTCTGGTACAATTATCTTAAAACCTAACATATTGGTGGAATTGATTGCTGAAAAATGTGATATACAAGATGGATTAGTAAATGTTGTTGATGAATTATCAAGCATTATACACCTAGATAATTAGACATAGTTTGGATATAATATAATGACATTAAAATTAGAGCATTACAATGCAAAAAAATGCAAAGTTTTTACAATGACCAGATTGCCAAAAATTGGACTCCAATAACAAAAATATCAAGGAAAATTTATATTAGAAAAATTGTGGCCATGATACGTGAGCAGTTTCTAGTACATATAGCATGTGCTCAAATAATACATAGATTTCAAGGACTTACAATGGAAGCATTAGCATTTGATCCTACTGGTGTCAAGCAACATGGACTTATCTATATTGAACTTTCATGAGTAAAAACATTAAATCATTATATCTGGTGAACAAATTAGAACTTGGAAATTTTGTGATGTGTAATAAAGTAAATATTGAGATTCAAATACTAAAAACTTCTACACAGTGGTTGTCACTTTTTGCAAATGTTTCTCAAACATGTGATAGCCTTATTATTTTCTCATTGAATACCTAGAGTTTTCATTTGCATTTGAAATGGATGCACACATTTTATGTTTCCAAGAGATGAAAACTATGCATGTAGATAACTCTTCAGTTCTTGTTCAAAATTTTGATTGTCACCTGTCAATCGATGTGCATGGAATAATGTCATGTTTTAGAAAAAACATTGTATTAATAAACAACAAAGTGATTACTACACCAAACATGGAGACTATGACACATGATATATCATATTTAGGTACATTAATATGCATAGTAAATAATTACTTGGTATCGAATGCACTAATGGATGATGTATTGTTATTTATGGATACAATAGTTGTTGGATTGCCACTTGAAACTAATATCATATTTGTTTGTGATTTCACTATTGACATATTTTAGAAAATAATATCTAGATGACGACTTTCAAAAATAATGCATACACATGGTTATTCTTTGATATCAAATATGCCAACAACAAATGCATGCACTTAAATAGATCACTTTTGGACAAATATGAATATTCAAAATACTTGATTCAGTGTTTATGATGTATATTAGACAGACCATCATGCATGTTGCCTTCAAATTTTTCTTTGATAAAATAACAAAAATGACTTTTAAAATACAAAAAAAAATGTGTTGTTTATTCTTTGCAATGTCATTTTCATATGCCAAGTATAACTGAAAAAAGGAATTTATCACTGTCAATAATTAATAGCAAATTAAAGCAGTAAAATCAAAATAAAAGAAATAAACATTTGAACAAAAAAAAGTGATGTGTGCCACGTCATTATGCATAGGCCAATTATCTTTGCATTTACATGCAATCTTTAGTTGTTGATGTGGTCTCAAAAAAATTGAAAAAAAAATTAGATATAGAGCCAAGTATATGTATTATTTAATAAATAGAAATTGCACAATAAAACATGCTATAATGGTAATACTTTATTTATAGACATGACAAGTTATTGTTTTTGTATGCTCATGATTTTACTTTTACTATTTTTTGGTTAGCAATGTCACATATAGAAGATCTGAGAGCTCTTATCATGATACAAACATGAAACTATACATGTGAACAAAGAAATAAACAGAGCAATGGATAAAACACATCACTTATATTATGCATTTTTTTTTGTCTTTGAGTCGAAAAGATACTTATAAAAATTTAAAAAATATATCCAAGAAGGTGGATATGAATCCAACTGAATACGTTGAGTAGCATCTGTAAAAAGGAAAAATAAGATCAACAAAATGTTAATATTTTATTTTTTAGCTATGATAAATTGGTTATCTTTGCTTAGTGACAATTTCTTTTTTGTTTCACTTTTTTCTATTTAACAATTGCAAAATCTAGGATGTTGATAGTGTTGATGTGCGGTGAATAGAAAATTGGATATGCGAGCTAGAGAAGATGTCAACTAATGAATGGAGACAAACCAAATAAATATCAAACAACACATAGAATCAAAACAACAAAGTATAGATCTAGAAATAGAACTGAAGTAACAGAGACCAAAAATAATTGTAATTTTTCTTTTTGCAAGACTTAATGTGGAGCTCTACCATTCATAACAAGTAGTCTGTTATTTTATTTACATGGAACTTGTGATTTGGTTTTAATTTTTTTAATTTAATTAAAAAAAATTGTCATTATACAATAATATAAAATATTTGTATTCATGGCTTTGATTTCAAAACTATTATTGTAGTGCAAATGTAGGGTAAAATATATCAATGTCAATCATTGATCTCTCAAAAAAAATTGGCAATGTTTTTGAAGGCAATGTATTGGTTGTCTATGGTATTAGTTTCATAAATAATCCAAATTCACTATCAAAGTTAGAAATAGTGCATGCAAATCTTATCGATAAATTTGGTCAATTGACAATAACTATAAATATCAATAATAAATTGATTGACAAGTTCTTGCCCTAGTTTTTGGCTGAAAATAATCTACACATTATAGACTTCATGATAAAAAAAAATAGAAGTCAATATGAAATAAAGGTTGTTGAGTGTTGTATTGTATCGAACATGAAATTGACTGTGGAAAACATTATGATTGTGTGCAAAGAGCGTAAACTCACTCCAAATATCACCATACATGATCTTGTGAAATTAGATAATGCATATGTAGTGGTTTCATTAGCTATTGTGATAATTGGGTATCAAAAATGTTACAATCAATATGAGCTTTGTTTCAAATATGACAAAACTGAGGAAGACATGGCAACTGTAAATGTTAATGCTAAAAGCTTATGGCTCTTATTTTTTCATCTTTTGAAATGTTATTCACTTTGCAACTAAAAAGGGGGTAAAAATTTATTCAAACAAGCCCAAAAACGGGAAATTACATATTCATATCCTGCTCCAGAAGATGAGCAAGAGTTGGGGATAATCTCTCAGGAAGCTCCTACTGGTTGTGAATAGCCCAATCCGGCCCATGTTCCGTGGCCCATTTAGCAAGACAGTTCGCCACACTGTTCCACTCCCGTGGAATATGCTTAAAAGAAATCAACTCGAACGACGAGCTTATCTATTGAATCTGCTTAATGATCAAGGCCAGCTTCCAATCCACACTGTCTAAATTGTAATTATTAATCAAATTAACCACCACTTGCGAGTCTGACTCGTAGATAATACTGAGCCATCCCTGATGATAGCTAGTTTTCAGTGCCTCCAGGATGGCCAACGCCTCCATGCAATTGTTTGTATGGTGTCCCTGGTAAACAGAGAACAAGAAATGAACAGCACCTGTATTATCTCTCCCAACTGCTCCAATGCCAGCAATGCCCGAGTTCCCTCTAGTCGACCCATCAACATTGATCTTCATAACACCCTCCACGGGTGGCATCCATTTACCCAGCCTACAAATGGGACGCATCCTCTGCCTGCCACAATGTAGGGGTCGGGCTTGGCCACAGGGGGGCGTCCCCAAAGGCGTGTAAGGAGAGAGACGCGCCAGCACCAAGGCGTCCTTCTGCTCCAAATCCTCCCAGTGGCTGCCATTCACCTGGAGCATTTCCTGAAGGGCGCTAAGTACTCTAGACCAGACCTCTCTGAAATTCAAACTGTGCTCTTGGAAGATTCTCCTGTTTCTTTCAATCTAGAGGTGCCAGAGGATGAAAGTTGGACCCACAGCCCAGGCATTCTGCAAAATTTGCACCCTGCTAGGAGGCTTATCCTGGCACTGCCAGAACTCAATCACAGACGTAGCATGCCAACACGGGTATCCCCAGGTGTCCCACCACAGGTGCCATAAACTTCTGGCAAAAATACATTGAAAAAAGATATGTTCCCCATCCTCTTCGCTGTCTCTGCAAAACACACAAACAGAGGGCCCTTGAAAACCTCTTTTTAAGAGATTGTCCCAGGTAAGGCAGCGCCTGTGGGTAAGAGTCCATAAGAAAAAATTACATTTCGGCCAAGCAGCCGAATTCCATATTTTCTTGCTCCAGAGAAATTCAGTTTCACCATAATGTTTCTTTGTCAGCGTCTGATACCCAGAAGAGACCAAATATTGACCGCTGGAATCACCTCCCCAAGCCAGAGTGTCCCTCTCTCTCAAAGAACTACATCCCCTGTTATTAAGAATGTGGGCTAAAAACTGTCTATCCTCTAGGGTCCCTCCAGCAGGCCAGGCATCCTCCTTTTTCCATTTATAAGAAATGGCAGTCCCCACCTGGTACGCTTCCTTATAATGCTCAACTGTACTCCATCCCGCATTTCTAAACACATCACAAAGGTCCTGTAAGTGAGGATGGGAGACAAGGATAGGGGGAGCGCCATTCCAAGAATCATCCCAAAAAAGCGTATCAGCTCCATTGTTGCAAATCCAAAAAAGGCTGGACTGCACTAAGGGAGCACCAAGCTTGAGGGTGTTCCACACCATGGAGCCTCTTCCCTCAACTGCGAACCTGGGGATCTCCACTGGATTAGCACCCGGAAAGTACTTCAAAGCCAAGATACGGGCCCAAAGGTGGGATTGGTTGGTGCACCACCGCCAGTAGAGCTTAGCTGCAAGAGCTTGGCTAGCCAAGATAGCCGATCTGAGCCCAAGCCCTCCCTCCCTTTTAGGCCTACAAACAGTGGCCCAATTAATCAGGCTCCATTTTGAATTCTGAAGATTGCCGCTCCAAAGAAATTGCTGGGAGAGGGCATCATATTCACGAAGAAAATACATCAGAGCAGCTTGGACCATGCTCCGGTAAATGGGCAGAGCTTGAATAACCGCCTGGAGAAGAGTCACCCGCCCCGCCGTAGTGAGCCACCTATGGGTCCAATGGTTGATTCGCTGCCTTAATTTATCCAGAATGTTCTGCCAAAAGAGCCTGGGCTGCCTACCAATCACAATGGGAACCCCCAGATAAGTCACCGGGAGAGGTTGTGATTGGAATCTAAGAATAGCTCCAATCCTGCGCTGAATAGCATCGGGAGTATTAAAGAAATAAATGGAGGATTTATGTTCATTTAGTTTCTATCCTAAAGCCACAAGATAAGTATCCAAAGCATTCCGAAAAGCATGCGCCTCCTGAGTCCTGGCTTTTCCTGCTACGATGGTGTCATCCACAAATTGGAGGTGAGTCAATTTGGCAGCCCCATTGCCCCACTGCCATCCCTGAATCTGGTTCTGTGCCGCCCGAGTCTTAATAAGCCGACCCAGTCCCTCAGCCAAAATAATAAACAGGTAGGGAGATAGAGGGTCCCCTTGGCAGAGACCTCTAGATGCCCCAAACAATCTAGAAGGTGCCCCATTAATGAGGACAGAGTAAGACGGCGTGGTGACACAGCTCATTACCCAATTGATCCAATCCTGGCTAAAGCCAAAAGTGAGAAAAATTTTCCACATAAAATTCCAATCAACCCTGTCATACGCCTTAGCCAGGTCCAGCTTAATGAACATTGCTCTCTCTTGGGACATACTCATTGAGTGGATAGCTTCCGAAGCTATCACCACTCCATCCAAAATCTGCTTGCCAGCCACAAAGCCCCCCTGTTCCTCGGAAATAATCTTAGGCAGCCATCCCTTGAGTCTCTCAGCAATAAGCTTGGTGATAATTTTGTACACCATGTTGCAAAGTGCAATGGGCCGAAAATGATCAAATTGGTTTGCCTGTTCATTCTTCGGTATAAGCACCAAGAAGGTCGCATTAATCGCTCTGAGCATCTCTTTGCTGTGGAAGGACTCCCACAACACCTCAACTAAATCATGGCTGATAATATCCCAGAAAGCTTGAAAAAATTTAGCCGAGAAGCCATCCGGTCCAGGTGCTTTCCCTTTACTCATAGCAAAAACCACTTTCTCCACTTCAGCAATGTCAATCGGTTTCAGGAGAGCATCATTCATTTCTTGTGTGATCAGAGAAGGTATGCAAGACAAAACCATATTTTCCTCAAAATCAGCATTACGTGCCTCTTCAGCAAGAATTTTGGAATAAAAACGGACAGCTTCCTCCGCAATGGTTGGGACCGAAGAGATACGAGTCCCTTCCGAGGTAGCAAGAGAGGCAATATAATTTCGGTTGTGCCTGGCCTAGACCGACTTGTGAAAAAAGGCCGTGTTTCTATCACCTTCCTGGAGCCAATCCACCCAGGCTTTCTGCTTCCAAAAAATTTCTTCCCGGAGTTCCCACTCATTAAGGTCATTCAGGGCCTCAAATTCATTCCTGCTGAGCTCATCCGACAAGCCGAATTCAAGGATCTGTCTGGTGATGATGTCCAACCTGTCTTGGGCTTTCTTCTTCATAGTATAGATGTTACCAAAATTGCACCTGTTCCACACCTGTAACTTTCTCTTGACATACTGCAGCTTCTTGGTGAAAATATACATCGATGTACCATACTCTGGGCCTCCTTGCCTCCACCAGTGTGTCATGAGATCATGAAGAGAGGGATCCCGAAGCCACATAAGCTGAAACTTAAAGGGAGGTTTCTTTGGGCCAGCAATGAAATTGGTTGTGAGCTTGATTGGCCAATGGTCTGACCCTCTCCAATCCAGTATTTCTGAGGCAATAGAGAAAGAACTAGATAACCAATAGCAAGAAATAAGAAATCTATCTAAACGCTCTGAGATAGCCTCATTACCTGATCTTCTATTACTCCAAGTGAACCGGCCATTGATAGGTTTGACATCGGATAGGCACAGCTGATCCAGGTTGCGTCTAAGAAGCTCCGATGACGGTTCAAGATGATTCAGACCTCCTCTTTTCTCCTCCAGGCTGAGGACAGCATTGAAATCTCCACTCATTAACCAAGGCAGGTAAGGGCAGCAGCTCCGAACATAACATAGATGTTCCCACAACTTACGTTGTCCATGGATATCCCCAGGAGCATAAATATTAGAAACCAAAATCAGCTCTCTGGATTCAGGTGAAGACATAATCATGGTCAGCACCGAGGGATTAGCCATCCAATGGATTGGAGTGACCTTCGCTGGATCCCAACAAATTGCTAATCCCCCAGCACTCCCTAACGCCCCTACACACTCACATTTACCATAAGTCCACAATTTGGGAAAGCACCCAAACATAGCATCCACTGATAGCTTAGTCTCCTGAATACATAATATATCCGGAGAGTGTTCCAAGATCAACTTACGCATAGTTTTTTGTCTAGGGGTACTATGCAGCCCCCTTACATTCCATGAGAGCACAATCATTGGGTGGGTTGGGTGAAATGCTCATCCAAGGTTTTAACCACTCCTGCTTCAACCAATAAGTCCCCTGTGAGCCTGAGCTTCTCTTGGTCCTTTCTACGACCTGGTTTGGAAGATGTGGAAAAAGAGCCTTTTTTGAAAGGTCTCTGCATTAAACCCAAAGCTTCCGAAGCTCCTTTATCTTTCTTGTATCCTTCCTTATCTTTAACCATGTCTACCCAGCTGCCCTCCCTGTTCAGCTGCGCTGAAGGACCTCCCAAGGTCCCTTCATCCAAGGCATTCTCATTACCCTGACACTGCTGCACCTCCATATCCTAGGAACCAATGAGAAGGGCGCAATTCTCAGCCTTCTCTGATGGCCCTCCCTCCTCCAAGGGTGGAATACCGTCCTCAATGGTCATGATGTCCAAGGATTCAAATCGGTTAAAGCTCACTTCTAAAGACCTGTCTTTACGCTTCTGGTTGCGTCCTCTCCCTCGCCGGTGAACTTGGGTAAAACCGTCCCTGTCAAGGTCAGCATTCCCCGAGGCTCCCCCATTCGCACCTGTCCCATTTGAATGGGCATCAACATTCGTAGCTTTTCCCCGCTCAGAGGTTGGGGCTCCCTGATGAGATGTTTGTCCTGCCTCTTGACCTCCCTTAGGCTCCATCCCTCTGAACCTTCCAGCCTGAGGGCATTGATGGTGCAGATGTCCATAGACATGACAAATTCTACAACGAAAGGGGATCGCTTCATAGTCGATTTGCTGGACCCAAGATGTCGCTCCCAAGCAGATTTCCATTGATTCAAGTAAGGGATTGTTAAGATTAATTTCAACACGTATTCTAGCAAAGGAAATAAGCTTTTTATCTAGAGACTGATGAGCCACCGCAATTGGCTTCCCCAGAAGATTGGCAATCTGGCATAAGATATCTTCCCGCCAAAATTCTAATGGCAGCCGCGAGAGACGGACCCAAACAGGCACACTGGCAGGCAACTCCTCAGCAGAATTAAACCCAGGATGCCAGGGTTTGACAAACAGACCAAAACGGTCATAAAAATATGGTCCACCCTCAAATATGTGGTTTCTGTCAGCTACAGAAGAGAAGTTTACCAGAAAATAGCTGTTGGCTGCCAGCATTATGTCAATATCCCCTTCAACCTGCTAGGTACACCTCATCCATGCTTCCAGCGCCGATTGGGATACCTGAATCCCCATGAATTTGCAAATTAGGGTGTGAGCCCCCAGATATTCCAGGTCCTCCTTGACAGAATCCTGGGCAATCACCAGAACCGGTCTGTCTTGGCTGCGTGGGAAACAACCATTGACCTTTGAAAATTTAAGGTTCTCCCTCAACAAACACGCCTCTCCAGCCTGGGAAGCTCCCTCTATGCCCTGTCGTGCTGCCTCTGAGCCCTCGCCCACACCCACGCCCACTCCCATGCCGTTCTTCTCCTTCCCTCCATACGCTGCCATCGCGCCTTTTTTTATCCAGATTCAAGTGGAGACTTTCCGAAATGTTATTCACTTTGAGTTAATATATACATATCCAATTTATTTTCCAAAATATTGACATTAAATAATTACTTTATAGCTTATCATAAATGACAATTACAAACATATATATTCTTGTGTTTAGTAAATATTGTCAACAACAAACACACCAATAGTGTTGTTCAAGAACATTGTCAGAAATGGTATCAAAGGCACCCCTTTGCTTTATGCAGGGCACTCCACATTTTTGGATATATTAAATGACAAACATACAAAAACTTATTTGAAAAGTTTAGCAAAAATCAATGTTAAGGCTAGTATCTCTCTCTAACTCCTTGTTTCTAGTGAGCGAAAAAAATGGTCAAAAACAAACAATATAATTTTAATAGTTTATGAATATGACGATTTATGTTTTTTTCATTTGAAGGTTAAAGGCCTCATGAAAGTTTAAAAAAAATTATGCTTCACATTTCCATCCATTCTGCAACCATTGCAAGCTCATGATCATGGTTGGCACCCTTTTAATAGATAATCATGCATATTGCATAAATTTTCGGTAGAATCAAATGTATTCATATCAACATTCATTGCAATGTGTTGTATAGACAAAAAATGGACAGATAGATTGCATTTTGAATGGAACACTCTTGAGCAAGAAGATGTTAGATCTCATTAAAATCTCTTTCGATCAATACAATAATATATATCAGTCGTCACATTTTTGCTACAATGATTTCAACTACATCGAAAATTTACACTTGTAACAGACAACATCATTAGATCTATAAGAAAGTATTTCTTACTTTTTGTGTTTTGAAAAAAAAAATGGATTGATTTTTTTTTTTTAAATGTAGACAAAAAAAAACAAAGTAACAGATTTAGTGCTTGCATTGATTACAACTTAGAATTTTTTTTAGAATCAAGCAATATGTTTGCTATTATGTGTGTGTAGTGTTATTTATTATTATTATTATTATTATTGTTGTTGTTGTTGTTGTTGTTGTTGTTGTGATTGGTTTTTTTAGCTGACGATTTTAATAGAGATTGATGCTCTCCTTATTTTTAATTTCTTTGCAAGGTGTCAAGCAACTAACTATATCGAAGATCATGCATCTACATTGCAAAGTATAGGATACTTTTTTGAAGATATAATTTAAGCGAATATATTTTCAATTTTTAGAATGACATGAACAATAAATTTAGAGATATTTTTTTTAGTGCAAGCAATCTCTTATTACATGTTAATCTTTTTCACCTTTACATATTTTTTCTTTTTGTTTAAACAAGTTTTTCAACATCATGACCGATGGATTGGATAGTAAAGGCCACTGATGGTTGGGCCCATCTTACTCTCCATTTTTCTTAGTTGATTGCACAAAAACTTTTCTAGATAGTATTGGTATGTCTTGGTTTTTAGCTGCACATGTGATCTTGTATTCGGTTGAAGCAAAGATAGTGTTAGGATGATAATGACCTTTTGGGGCATCATATAATTGTTATTGATCTTATAGAATCTATAATGATTTGAATTTTATAAATGTTTTATATGCTTCTCTCTTGATGTGACCATATCAACTCTAGGGTGTGGGCCCATTCTAGTCAACTTTTAGGTATGGATCAAAATTTGATTGATAGATTAGTATTGTATGGTTTATGTAGTAACATAATTTTTCCATCTTGTATATTCTTATTTTGATTTGTTATAGTGTAATATATTGAGCCTTGGTTTGATGTATTATCCTTGTTGAATTTTATTCTTGATCTTGGAAAAGATGTGTTAAAATGGTAATGACTAGTATATATTATTTTAACTATGACATTTCCATAAACAAACTTATTCTTAAGCATTATCTCTGAATTTTATGTAACGATTCAGCTTTTGTGATTTTATTATTATGTATGGCTTTGTATTTATAAAATTTTGGTATAGTTTTGAATGTTATTTCAAGAAGAGAAATTTATTATGGATGACACTCGTGAATTATGTCCTTTTATCTTTGAATATGTTTTATTGACCTTTCTTAATAGTTATAGATATAGCCTTGAATGACAAGGTTAGACTTGTAAGTAGTTCCTATACGATGAATTCATTTTTGGGTATCATATTTCTAATACTCTTAGTGTAAACTATATATTTAATACTTATGTTTCAATTATGGTTTTGATCATGAAAGACTTTTTAGTGTTAATAAATCAAAGCAATTTTTTTATAGGTTTTTGGATGTTGCATTCTTGTTCCCACATACTCCGTGCATAGCTACAAACATGTGCATGTTAAAGTTTTATTGTCAAGAGAAAAAGGTTAGGTATAAGCTAAGACATGCATTGAATATAAATAAGTGTGATGAGATTCTTTTAGTTGTATTTCTGATTTAAGTGAAGCTAACTTCTTTATAGTAACCTTGTCTTTTGGCTTAGTTATGGTTTGTATCATTTGATGTAGTTTCATGAGGATTATTTTAACATTGTATTTCTATTCATCAAAAGTATCTAAAAAACTTATTCTGATCCTTGATTCTCATTTTTTTATGATTATCATTATTTTTATAAATTTGGTGCATTCATTTGAACATTGTTTGTTAGGTTTGAAATAGCCTGCAATTTTTTTCCAGATGGTCTATCATGGTCTGACTGAATATATAGAAATATTTAAAGGTTCTTGGGTTTGACAAATGGACCAAAAAATTTTCATTCATAGGAAAATATTTTTTTGTCATTCTAGGAATGTTGTTGGTTTGGATCTAGCATTGCATTTATTATAATTTGTGTAATCATTTCAAGTAAGTAAAGTGGAAACCCTAACTCTAAATTGGTGGTTGTAATTTATTGCTCTATGTTTAATTTCTTTTGTTAGTTTTTATTTTTCAAAGGTAATGACCTCAAGGAAGGTCCTTGATTTTGTCATATGCTTGTATCGCATCGTTGTTTCCATGTTTAAAATATGGGGAATCCCTAGCTAAATAGGCTTATACTATGATATTTGAAATTAGTCAGATCTTTGTATTCAAGTCATGGCTAGCATAGTTATTATTGTATTAGTATATTTATGATGGAACTTGGGTATTTGCATTTGTTTTCAAAAGGTTTTGTTGTTTGATGAATATATAAATAAATGTTTGTGGGGCTTATTGCATCTTATTTTGATGGTAATTTTTTAATTGAACATTAAATTTATAATTTATGAGGGTATGAAAAAGAAATTATTTCAATTTAATTGTAATCATGCATAGATGTCAGAGTGCCTTGAGTTGCCTATTTGATTAATAGTTTCTTCTAATAATAATATAAATCTATGTAAATATTACAAAAATCAAATTATGTGATCGTCAAATAAGCAATTGGAATTATTATTATCTTTAAGATAGTATTAGCATTATTCTTAGATTTGGAATGGTTTCACAATTAGGAGATGTAAGTTAATTATTTGTTTTAATGCAGTAGATAAGGTTAAAGGTTATGATTGAGATTCATTCTTAAATGGGGACATGAATGCATTTCAACTTAAAGTGTTGGTACTTAAGAAATCTATATTTATAATTAATTATATTGATTCTAATGTCAATAGATAAAAATATGCTTATCAAATTTGAATTATGAAATACTTGTATACACCTGGAACATGCATGGCATTAAGATAACCGTATGAATGAAATATATCTAGAGGATATGGACTACTTGGCATCACTTTAAATGGGATTCCTTGGCATTTTGGTTAAATTTAAAATATAGTAAAGTTATAGTAATATCAAGTGATTTAATAGCAAATTGAGCTAATGTATTTCATTAAAGCTATATTTTGTGTAAATATTATTTCAAAAAAGGATTGAAATGGATAATCTAATTTTTTTTTTTTTAATCTTATAACACCTAATTTTATATATTGTATTGACAAAGGTGATGAGGCTTTGATTAATATAATATGTTCATTAAATATAAACTCAAGAAGCTCATGCTTCCTAATTATACATGGATATATACCTAGATATAAAACTCTAAATCAGATGAATGTGGTTAATTTTTAGGAATGAAAAGTTTAAATACAAAAAAAAATTATAAATAAGATGCTATTTCTGTCAGGCATTAACATCTCTGAGAGTTATGAGTGACTCTGCACTGATGGCTACTGACATAGCACATCTTCATTCAATCGGGCTCTCCTAAGCCCCTTCATATCTGACAAGTCTAGGGTGTTATCCATGCTAACAACTAGTGACCTAGTGCTTGTTCATTTACCAAGGTTTTCCCTACCTTAGACCTCTCTCATATATTTACATGACTTGGCACACTGATAATTGGAGACCTCGTGCCTCTTCATTCATTGGGGATTTCTCAGGATCAAATTTATCTGACAGGTCCAAGGGGACTAACTAGGCTGATGACTAACGATGTGGCACCTCTTCATTCATCCTAACTATGAAAAATCCATAAAATAATTAAGTAGAAAAAAATGAAAGCAATGCAGTAAAACATACTTGTCAGATAGGGAGATCTTAGTTTGTCACAAAAAATAGATTAGGGTAAGGCAGAAAAGAATGCCTCTAGGTCTAAAATGAGATCAACGTAATGGTCATTGAACTAAGTGGTTGTGTCACAGCTATACCTCTTTAGGCCAAATTTAACTAGAGTTCTACCTTCAAAAACATACAGTGAAGAGAGCCTAATGAAAACTAAATTATGGTTTTTATGCAAATTCCTACCAGAGATTAATATCAGTGCTTTATTATCAAAAACACATAAACACCATATGAAAACTTATAGGTAAGCACATGAATGATTACTCCTTATCAAAACATACGAAAATAACTCACACAAAGAATATAATAACTAATCACATCATAATCATGATAGACATAAAGTGACAAAGTGTTGATTTAATCAATCATAACATTATTGATAATTTAACATGCAAATGAAAGAAAATTGAACACAGAAAATATGTTTTTTACAGAAACAAAACTTATATTTGTTAAAAGAATGAAAATTTGTTATAATAATCAATCTACATCATTGATATAGACTAAAGCATAGAGAGGAACTAGTAATAATCCAAGAGCACTTTCAACCATTTTTTTTTGGTCATCCCTAAAATATAATATGACTATTCTATAAATGTATAAGGATTGGGGCTCACCTCCAAAAATCATGAGGATCCCATCCTAGTCCATGATTGCCACTCATTGTAGTTATAACTATATTTCAAAAAATGAACCAAAATAAATTTGAACAAACCCACAAAAAATCTATGGGAATCATCTCCAAACATGTAAAGGTGGCTAAGAGGCACTGGTTCCTAACTATCTTGACTGAGCACTTTTGGATTCTAATGTAACTGCTACGAGATCAAACTCCTTATCTAGCTTGACCAGGTTCATTAGAGGCTCTATAAACATCACCTCTACCTAAGTTAACAGTCTTTAGGAGACCTAAAAAATTGCATCCATCAAGGCCTGGACTCCTAAAACCTAATTGATGCTTACAGTGCACTAGGTTGATAGATCTAGTATCACGCAGGCTCCTTTATTCACCTTAGTCATATTCTCATTCATAACCTATTAAAATTGACCAGGTAGACTATGAATTCCCCTTGGTCGAGTACAGTGCCATTTTTGAGGAATAACATTGATATATTGACCTCTCAAATGTACATCAATATCCTTTTCTTGCCCTCCTCCAGGAGTTATGTGGTAGTGCAAGATAAGGCTAGCCACTCCTCCATAATTGCTCTCATGTTTTTGACATAAGTTTGGTATAGTGCCAAATCTGAGGTAGGCATCAGTTTGAACTTTGGGAACATTTACTTATTGACCATGACCTATAGCTTATATCACTTCCAATCAATCTCTATGATTCTTCCCATAGGTGCATGTCTTCTATATAATTAAATCGATCTTAGCTCGAGCCTCTATTACTTTCCCCAGGATTAAGAAAATAAATAGGAGGGTGTCCTTAACATTCTCAATTAGTTTTATCAAGAATGTGTTTTTCACTTGAGCCTCAAGATTCTAGACTTGGATATGCATGTCCTCGAGGGTTTTCTCAGACACATCATAGGTAGTTCATAGCACGAACAATGGGTCATCAACTATCTTTTCTTCCCCAGTAGCAATCCTCACCTTGGTGAGGAAAACTAGATCTTGATGGGTCTGCCATATCACCAAGTTCCCCTCCTACACAAATATTTGAGTGAGCATCCTCTTCATTCTCACAGAGGCTCTATCAAAACTCTATTACACATTTGGGTCACCCTACACATCCATATATGTAGTATGTGATCTTGGCATCATACCTTGAGTTGTTGAAGGTGTAGAAGATGTAATTAAATGGTGGTGAAAGGTAGAGGATGATGTGGAAGAGATATGGAGGAAGTGGAAGTAGTGAAATAGAAAAGGAGTGGAGGCAAAGGGGGCATGGGAGCAAAGGGAGGGAAATGAAAGTGAAACCCCATATGAACAATTTAGCTCATCATTATTCTTGGGTCAAGTTGATTTGAGATGGGATTGGCCCCATGAATGGATCATGGAATAATAAAGACAAGATGGGTTGATTTAAATTGAAATTAGTGGGACCCTGGGTGAGGGAAAGAGTGGGTTAAAGAGCCAGTCATCAAGATCATGCTACTAGAGCTAGAGGAGTCAAAGGATGGGTTGCCTTATGTTTCTTCTTTAGCCTCTTCTCTGGATTGGATATGAGTGTTTTGATGAATGGTCTGGATGTGATAGTTGGAGCTGCAAGAGTTGATGATGGATGACTTGGAGTCATAAAAGGAATCACTGGACTGACTAGAGTGGGGTCTAGGAGGGTCTCTGTTAGAGGTAATAGACTCTCAAAGGCTATAACCACACCTATTATTAAGGGTGTGACCAAAGAAGGAACCAAGAAGACTTTAATATGTGATATGGGTGGAGTGGGAGGGAAAGTGGAAGTGATAATGCTCAAAAGGATTGAGCTCAATGGTATTTGGGAAAAAGATGAAGGGAAAAAATTGGGAAATGGTTGAGGTAGAGTGGAAGTAGTGGGCATGGGAATAGGGAGTCAAAACATGGTAGGAGCAAGGGTAAAAAGGAAAATAGGAGGATATGGAAGAGTGAGTGAGTGGCCCTGAATGGGTACCTATTGAGTGCCTTGTTTGGGGATCACTATTGAACTGACCCTGTTAGAGGTTGTGACATTATTGGTTGAGTAAACTACACTTGGGCTACCTTGCACTGTGTAGTCTGAGATTGGGTTTATCAAGGCCTTATAGAAGGTACGGGTAGAGTAGGTATAGTTAGATCATTAGGAGCATGTGAAGGAGGTGGAGGTAAAGGCAAAGCTTGAGGAACTAAGGCTGTTGGTAGAAGCAGAAATTGAAGAACTAGGGTTGTTAGTGGAAGTAATGTTTGAGGATAAACTAGATGAGGTGAATGAGAAGCTTGAGTAAGAGAAGTTGGAATGGTTCCCTTCAATATTCTACATGAGATTACTAGAGCAGCATATAAAGGAGGTAGAGACGGAGCTTGAGGAATCGGGACTTCTAGTGGTAGCATAACTTAAGAAAATGGGGCTACTACTAGAAGCAGAACTTGAAGAGAAATTGGAGGAGATGGAGGCACAACTTGAGGAGGAAAAGGGGGCAATATTCATTTCAATATTTGCATATGGTTGGATAATTTGTAATTTGGTGCTATGTGGACTGAGTATGAGTTGGAGCAATTGTCGAGGGGCCTGCCTGAGCCTTTTTCCCTTTATTCTTCCTCTTAGTCATTATCCATAATTACACCTCTTGGTCATTGGTAGCATCTAGGTAAATCTCATTATCATCCTCGACCTGATGACCATAGTTGATGTTCACTAGATATCCATATTGTGACAAGTGGGCTTGAATCACCCCTTTAGGGTCCCATTACCAAATCTTACATTTTGTCAGAGCGAAGGAGTCTTGACCACCATCCATATTTTGTATAGAGGGAAAGTTCCTGTAAATGTGCCCTCATACCATGATGGGGAGCATAGGGCAAGTCTTCTACTGGCACTACACATAGTGGATAAGGATGTCATTCATAAGTTGATAATTAATTTCCTACTCTACTAGGTGGTTAGGCACATAATATGGAAAGTGTATGGGTTCTTACATGAAGCTCATGACTCAAATCACTATCCTTTTCATATAACCGGTAGTCCCCTATGGTTATGATAGATTCTTGAATTATCTTTGAAATATAGGGCATGGGAGCTTCATTGATCACTTGGCATACCACTGAGTAGAAATACTCACAGACATCCTACCCATGCTAGTGAAACTGATAACCATAGATCTTAAAGAAAACCACATGGACAGTTTGTCAACTAGGAACTCAAGTAGGAAAGACTAATAGGTTGAATTAGAGCATTCCACAGATGGCATCGAGCAAATAGCTCATCATGTAGAAATTACCCCTATTTTGGGCATTTATAATGGCCTAGACTAATTTGAATTTGATCAATCCTCCAAGGTCTAGGATGTTGGATCTAGTCAAAATCATCTATATGAGGGACACACATAGCTCATTGACATGATGGCAGTCTGAGTCTCTAAATAGTTGATTCAAAAGGATCATGCCTACTCATACCTCCTCTCAAAAGGTGTGTACTATGTAAGCATCAATTTTTTCTTTATTCACCCACTTGGATTTTAGGTTCTCAACCCAGTCTTGGAGGATAGTGTAGATCTGGTGATCACCCTTGTAGGCCAATACTTCCATTGCATCATATGAGAATAAGAAGTTCGAGAGGGCATAGTTTTCCTTGAAGGAATTCTTAGATATGTCATCAATTTGATGTTGAGAAGTGGTTAAACACACCATCATTAACACCATCCTATACTCAGATGCCCTTATGAAGAATGTCACCTAGTAGGTTGGCATAGGGAAATGTCTTTGGTTTATCCACAAATCTAAAAAGTCTGCATCTTTTATATGACCAAAGTGCATCCTCGTATTTGGCCTCCTGGTCATCGACATCACTAGAGACCCTAGGGACGTGCTTGATTAATTTGAATATGTCATTGTAATGCTTGTATCTTATAAAACCAGTAGGGAAAGTGATGTCCCAATACTCAGAATCAAGCTTCATGTTAGAGGATGTACCAACTACTGAAATAGAACATAAAAGGAATTGAGAAGCTTTTGGGTGTCGAAGGCATGAGATACATAAGTTATTTGTGGATTTAAAAATAAGAATTGAAAAATTTATTATTAGCCAGTAATGGTAACTGTTAATGGGCTTCCTTTAAGCTTTAAAAGCTTGTGCACACATGTCCCTACATTAATGTCATTTGACAGCTCACTTTCCATGAAATTTAAATTTGAGTTGGTGGTGAGATTTTCTCCTTTTAATTCCAAATAAATAATTATATTTGGAGTGCATGATCCTCTACCGCCAGATGGATATATCATTGGTGAGGGGATGTTTTCCCAATCTATCCAATCTAGTTCAACTTCCCATTCTATTAATGATGAGTGCGTGGCAGGTACATGATCACATACCTTGAAGTTTCCTTGGCTAGTCCCCACTTTCTGACATGTGTCATCATTGTATTAAATTTTTATTAATGGTCACCATCTAAACATGGCTTTGCACTCTATGCCTTTATCCTAAACAAGATTATGTGTCACCAAGGGACACATGCCACTCCCTAATTAGTCCTACTTAATAGCTCATACTGTATTCTGAGATTTCCAAGTCACAATGGGGAACTAGTTCATCTTTGCATTATGTGATGCGATAGCTTCTCATTTATCTAGGCTCTCCCAGGCTCTAAAATATCTGACAAGTCTGGGAGATTCACCTTTCTTGCTCATAAATGCATGGCATGCAAGCAATCACATATCTGAAAGTTGACTCAACTAGTCCCCACTTTTTGACATGTGTCATAAATCTATTAGATTTTTATTGGCGGTCATCATATAAGCATGGATTTGCACTCTATATCTTTATCCAGAGTAGGATGATGTGTCACCTAGGGACACATGTTATACCCTAATTAGTTTGCTTGATAGATCCTACTTTATTCTTAGTTTTTCCAGTCACAAGTGGCAATCAGTTCATCTTTGCATTATGTGATGCGATAGGTTCCCATCAAGTTGGGCTCTCCCATGCTCTAACATGTCTAACAAGTCTAAGAGACTCACCTTTCTCACTCTGAATCATGTATCAATCTACCACTGAACCTTTCTCTCCTGATCTCTAACATATCTAATAGGTCCTCTACACTTCCCTCTCTGAGTTTGAATGACATAATGAGTGCCCATTGCATAGGGATTTATTGGGATCTAACATCTCTAACAAGTGTGAGGAAGTCACCTTTATAATTCTAAAGGATGTGATGATTTACCATTATTCAGGGCTCTCCTAGGCTATGACATCTATGATAGGTCTCAGGGAATGCTCTATCTAACTCTAAATTAGGAGGTGATCTCCCATTGGACCAAGTTTTCCCAGGCTGTAACATCTATGACAGGTCCAGGGGACTAGCTTCTCTAACCCTGAATGATGCGATGATCTCTTATTGGGTCGTGTTCACCCAGGCTCTAACATATTTTATAGGTCTAGGAGGCTGGTGTTTTTAACTCTGATTGACATGGCAAGTTCCCATTAGGATAGGATCTGCGAGATTCACAAGAGGATGAAGTAACAATGACAAAAAAGAAAACCATTCATTAAAGCTTAATTATCAAACATAGAGCACTCCTCAACTAATATAAATATCTCATTATAATGCTTGTACCTAGTTAAACTTATAGGGAAAGTGGTGTCTTGGTACTTGTGACATGTGGCATGCATGTGACCACGTACCTTGTAATTTTTTGAATTAGACCCCTCTTTTTGACACGTGTCATGGATCTATTTTTTTATTAACAGCCATTATCTAATCATGGCTTCACATTCTATGCATTTATTCTGAGTCAGATGATGTGTCACCCAATAACATGTGCCACACCTTGATTAGTCCTGGTTAACTACTCATACTTTATTTTGAGCTTTTCAAGTCACAAGGGGCAACTAGTTCATCTTTGCATTATGTGACATGACATTTTGTGATTGAGATAGGATCTCTTGGGCTCTAAAATGTCTGGGAGACTCACCTTTCTAACTCTAAAAGATGCATTGATCTCCCATTGAGATTGGCTCTCCCAGTTTATGATATCTCATACATGTCTTGGCCACTCCCCTCTCTGACACCAAATGATAGGGCAAGTACCCATTACGGTGGGATCTCCTAGGATCTAACATCTCTGACAGGTGGGGGGAGTCACCTTTATGACTCTAAATGATGTGATGATATGCCATTGGTTTGTGATCCCAAGCCTCTGACATATCTCATAGTTCTACAAAACATCCCTCTCTAACTCTGAATGACATGGAAAGTTACCGTTGGGTTGGGCTCTCTTGGGCTATGACATCTATGAAAAGTTTGAGGGATTGGCCTCTTTGACTCAGAATGATGCAGTGATCTACCATTGGGACATGCTCTCCTAGGCTCTGACATTTTTGATGGGTCTAGGAGACTATCTTTTCTTACTTTGATTGATGCGATGAGTTCCAATTGAGATAGGATTTGTGAGATTCACAAGATGAAGAACTAAAAACAACAAAAATTAAAACCATTGAATAAAGCTTATCTGTCAAACATAGATCACTTGATTTTGACACGAAGGATAATAAGTTTCTTGCTTCAGAAAAAAATAGATTTTGAGAATATTTTCTTGTGAAAATTAATTTGCAATATTACCAACATGATATGCTAAAAGTGAACAAATACTACTTGGCACTTTTTAGAAAAGTTAAAAAGGTCTGTTACTACTTGAGTAAAATTAAAGCCATGTTTATTTTGAAGTTTCAAGTAGGCATCATGGCATATTAGACATAATAGATATTTATTGTATAAACCCAGTGACTGTTTTGATTCTTTTTATTGATTTAGTTTCCATAATTTACCAAGTGTTAATAACTTGCTCAAAATGTGATCAACCCACTCTATCATTGTTGCGAAGTTTACATTTTTTTATCATTTATATTTTTAGTTATAGATTTGACTTGTTTCTGGCTATTTACCTTTTTCTCATTATAACATTTAAATTTATAATTATAATTTTTTTAAATAGCACATTATGCTTATATGGTACACGTATTTTAAATTTTTTAGTAGTTAAAACGTGTCTATTTCACTCATTTATGCACTACACATATCTACATGCAAAAAAAACAAGGCAACGACCACCTAGATTTCCATATTGTCATTGGTAACCATTAATGGACCTTGTTTAGGATTTTAAGGTTAGTGCATGCATCTTTTTTCATTAATGTCATTTGACAACTCACTTGCTCCAAATTTAAAATTTTGAGTTGGTGTTGAGATTTTATCCTTTTATTTCCAAATCCAGAATATAATTCGGAACCCATGATCCTCCACTGCCAGACAGATATAGCAATGGTGATATGATGTTTTTCAAAAATGTCCAATTAGTTCTATCTTCCCATTCTCTTAATATTAAGAACATGGTAAGCATGTGGCCACATCCCTTAGAGTTTCCTCGACTAATCCACACTTTTTGACACATGTCACCCCTCTATCAATTTTTTATTAACAATAATCATTTAAGCATAGTTTTTAGTTCCATGGCTTTATGTTATGCAGGATGATGTACCACCTATGGACTAGCGTCACACCCCCCAATTAGTTCTGGTTAACCATTGGTACCTTATTCTGAGATTTTTGGGTCACAAGTGGCAACTAATTCATTTTTACATCAAATGGCATCATAATTTTCCATTGGGCCTAGCTCTTGGGTTTTGATATCTCTGACAAATCTAGAGATCTCATTTTTATGACTCTAAATGACTTAGCTATCTTACATTGGGCCAATCTTTCTTGGGTGCTCGCATCTCTAGTGGGTATGGGAGATTATTCTCTGATGACAAATGATATGGTAAATCCCCATTGGGAGGCATTTTCCTAGGCTCTAACATATTTGACAGCTCCTGAGGACTCATCTTTCTGACTTTGAATGACATTGTGATCTCTCATTGGGCCTAGCTCCATTGGGATCTAACTTCTCTGACAGTTCTGAGAGACTACCCTCTCTAACTATGAATGGCATAACAAATTTGTTCAAATTCAATCCGTGTCAAGGAAACCCTTTGTCAGAGCATTAAGCACTAATAAAAGAGTGTTAACTAAACTCATTACTTTAAAATATACCACATCAATAAAAAAAATGCCATCACATATGTTATAAATGTCATCGCACATGTTGAAATAACATAGTTTAATTAATGGATAAGATTGCTAATGCTTTGGTGAATATTACAATCGACCAATCAATAGATCTTGTCATTGATAATCATAGTTATGCTTCATTGATGATATCAAGCATTGATATTGAAAATCAATTTTATTTTTATCTTTCTTTGCCTTCACCACCACCATATTTTGGTTATGATTGGTTTGTGTCTATTTATTTCCTTCTCGGCATTTTTTTTTTCATAATCTGGATTTGAACTCTTTGTTTTTGTCATCTAGTTCTACTCAAAGTTCAATGGAGCCCACTATGCAAAAAAAATTGGCTCATCCTTTATTTTTGTGCTCCTACCAAAAAGCATAAATGGATTTCATTGGTAGATATCACCCTATTATCCATACAACATCTTCTAGATTCCTCTGAGAAAGTTTTCAATGCTATCATTTCTATCATCGGGGAAAATTTTCTCTTCGTCACTAACATGATCAAAGTTAGTTTGATGGTTGATTCTATATTTTCCACCAATATAATTTTCCTTCTCTCTGACAAGGAGAAGGTAAAATCTTTGGTTGAATTCTTTGTTAATCTAGTCTTCAGGGTCGGTTTGGATGAAGTTATAGCAGCCCTAGATGGTGATTAGGGAGATCCTCTACCCTTTTCTGGTAGAAACAAGTTTGGGTTCATGCTAATGGCCATGTTTAGAGAGATAGAGAGGATATTATCTCTTCTCCATTATTACATTCAGTCACTAGTTTTTGAGATAAAATCAAATAGGTTTATTAGTTGTTTGTTTCCCCCTACCTTTAAATAATGTTTTGTCGCCTCTTCTTGCTATGGAGCACATGCATGTTGTTCACCATTCCTGCCAAAGAATTGAATTGGTCATATTCTTGGTCAGGATGGTGTTTCATGGCATTTCCCCTTATCCTCCAAGGCTAATCAGATAAGCTCTGATAACAATTACTATGGCTTTAGATGAACATTTGCCTATAGATAAATGCAAGTTCGAGCAATTGGACACTCTGTCTACCTCGATGGTTCTTGGTTCTAATGTGGCAGTTGTTGATTTGGAATCTATGAAGTGTCCTTTATTGGATGTGGATTGTTCTAGCCCTGTCTCTACTTTCAATTTTATCAAAATCATACAAATTGACTAGATTTATGAATGTCCTTTTTTTTGATTTGATATTGCTTTTCTTTTTTTCTTTTTTTTCACTCTGCTATTAAATTTTAAGTTTTTTTTAGATCATCCTATGTTATGGAAAGGAATGAAAATCTTTTGGTTAGTGTTTTTTTGTATATATTCTTATTTTATAGAGAGCATGGGTCCCATAAACCCACTATCTATTAAAAAAAAAAAGCATAACTTAATCCATTATTTCAAATCTAACAACTGTGAAAATACAAAGATCGAGATTACTATAATAATATAATAATACAAAGCTTAATCAATGATGTGGCCAATTTTTTTCTCTATTTTTTTTGTTGGACTCGTCAATAATTCTACCAACAGGTTTTATACTTAGAAAATGATTCCATGGAACCATGGGTTCTTAAAATTAAAAAAAGAAGGGCTTCGTATTTTTACAAAAAGATTCTAAAATTACATTTCCATATGCCTTATCCCTCATTAACCTCTCTACGCAACCACTATTTTGGCTATACACAGGTACTAAAGCCACTTCATGACTCTTGTTTTTTATAAGTTAAAAAGGCCTTATAATATAATAATCATTTAGATAAAGTTCAAACCTAGGTATGTTTCAACCTTAGGTCCCTTTTTGAAACCTTAAATTGAGACACCATTTAATCTTACAAGTAAGGCATGGTGTCTAAGTCTTATCCATAAAATCTATCATTAAAGGATGATACTCAACAGAGCATGGTTTGAGTCATATTTCACCATAAAAAGGGGTAAGATGGTTTATTATCTAGCAAGCTTCCACATTGAACCAAATGCAACAAATCAATAACTTGTTAAAAAGGACACAAATATAAATGTAGATGGAGTAGGCACAATTGGTTACCAACCCATGACGGTCGTATAAATAAAGTTAGACAAGCACATGCCAATCAGAGTGAGTAATAAACACAATACAATGGTTCTCCTACTCATATCTCCTAATTATCATTCTGGTTAATTGTGGGTCAAAATGGGGATATGACACATCCCTCATTTTTCCATTCTACCATACAACATTGAATTACTCCAGAAAAAAGTTAAAATGCCTTTATTTAACCATATTATTTATAAATGAATCACTTCCCAACAATAAAAAACAAACAAATTAAATTATAGTTTATTTTGGCTTATGACATACACAACACTAAAAACAAGAGAAATATATTTATTCTCATACCATATTCATATTTTTATAATTTTTCAACAACATAGTAGGTGTAACACTCACACCATATGAATTATATCATGCCCCTCTACAATATAATTTCACCTTTCACTCCCTTTTGTTGTAATTAATAAATTCCAAGGGCCCACATGGTCCAACAAAGCACAAAAATGCCCTTTAACAAAAAAATTATTACAACTAAGACTTAAAGTAGAAAATCAATATCTTCCCTCTACTAATTACCTATAAAAATTATTACAACAAATTACTCTCAAACACACTCAGATTATTTTTCACCACATACCTCATCACTATCTTGACTTATAGAATATTTTAGAAATTCTCTTGCAAGCTTGCCCTCACTCAATTCCTTGCAATCCCTCTCTTTTCTAATTTACATTCTACTCAAACCAAGTCTAAAAAATCCTAATCTTTAATTTGAGCTAAATAATTATCTTCATGGTTCTTTTTTTATATGGAAGAAATGAGATACATGTCTAATCTAGCATCTTGGCATGTGTCCAAGATATCTCTACAGTCAAAAATCAACTTACCTAAGTGTTTCCAAAATGACTCTTCTAATTGGCTAATCGGTGACTAAAACTAGGGATGATTATCTTTGACATGTCAATTCTCACACACTTAGGTAGTCAAAAAGGTCCTTTTTTCATGATACCATTAAATGGATCATTGTATCAACCATCTAATGTTTTACAATATGGACCATTATTTTTTCCCTTTATATACTTCTTGTTGCTAGACCATAAAGTTACCCACATAGTGTTGCTGGAGAGATACTTTGAAATGGTCTTCTTTTGCATCTACAACACCCCATAATTTTCATGCATATGCATGTTACATCAACAACCAAAATCATATACTTTAGCATCTACAATACCATAATTTTCATTGTAAGGGTGTTGTCATAGCAATACCTCAGGAATGGTATTCTTTGTAACCTACAATGCCAATTTTTTTTGCATGGAGGTGTTGTCACAGTGATGCCTTGAAATGGTCTTTTTTGGCAACTTCAATACCACATGCAAAATCTTCCAAAAGATGTCACCTAGGAAATACCTATGACAATGTATGACTCCACCATTGGATTCCCCTAAAAAAAATACATTAAATCAAAAAATGATACTTGATTTAGAGTCTATATTGAGAATTTATACTCTGAGAAAGATATCATTGTCACAATATAACACTATCTACTTCAAGTATATTTTCCCTTAGTGATACCTCACCCATTGTGACATTTGATGGTCACATTGGGTTCTTCATGAAAAAATATGATTCAAACAAATGACACTTGATTTGGAGTATGTATGAAGTTATGGTCTTGGAAAGGTATCATTGATAATAATATCACATTCCCTGCTTCAACTAGATATCAAATGGGTGATATCTTATCCAATTTGAAATATGATGGCATCTTTGGATTCCTTTTGAAAATTATATGAATTTTAAAAATTAACAGTCAATTCCAAGTTTTCACGACAGAGTTATGGCCTCTACAATTCTCAGGTCTTTAAGCATACGTTGATCTTATGGACATTTCATGTTGATTTCAAAGTTGGTCTCTCTCTCAAAACCCTGTGCAATGTTCATGAAAATTTATCACCTCCATGAAAACTCAAAATTTGTCCAAACATGCAAGATCATGTTACTTTATTGGTATACTCTTACATCACGTCTACATAAAACACTAGGGCTCTATTATCATTAGTAAAGGGAGAATGATATAAACATGTATTTCTACCACAATTTTATGAGACTCTAACATGTATTTTGGAAGATGTTCTAACGTTTTATAATTTTATATTGAATATATATCTTTGAACACGAATACTAGCATTTTGTACAATAAGAATAACATGATACACAATAAGATGCACGTGGTAATATTATACCAAGTAGAATTATACACTTGAAATCATGACATAATGCAACGACATCTAAGATTTTTATTGAACAAAATAATATGCATATCCATAACAAGAGACGTGTTGCACACAAAAAAAAATTGACGATAATTTCTAAAATTATTGACTAGGGTTTGAAGTCTATGACTCTAAATGAATCCTTAATAATAGACACATAAGCAATCACAATTTTGGCAAGCACATTAAGATTTTAAAATAAAATTTAAAAAAAAGCCTAGGGCTTGTAATCAAGAAAAAAGATGTTGGGGTAATAAATTTAAGAAAATATAATAAAATAACTCTAGAATAATTATATAAATTCAAATTTGAACATTATGTGAAGCAAGATCTAACCCTGCGGTGAAAACACATCGACTATCCCTGAGCAAGTTCAAATATATCACAATATCAATGAAAATCTAACCTTAGAGGGTAAGGAGAAATCACAACAATTTGGTTCACCTAAATGTAATATAGATAAATGGATTTAAATTAAATTACAATACAAATATCCTTACACATTTAACTAGGCCAAAATAGATGTAAAATAGTAAATTGGGCCTTATTAATTTTTCAAAATAGAAATAAAAACAAATGAAAGATTGAGAGATGTATCTTGAATATAAAAATTTAGGCAACAACCATCAAAATCTGAAATTGAGAAACAATGCTTAGGACCAAAAGATGACCTAAAAAACTTACAACGATCAGAGATTGATGTACAAACCATCATGTTCCAAACCTCACAAAGTAGACTGTCAAGTTTCACTCTTAGAAAATGATAGGGAAGGTAAATTTGTTGACAATTGTGTTCATATAATCTGTGGCTCCAATAACCTTCCTCAATTTTTCACACCTTTACTCGGATTATTGAGAAAATGAATTTCATACTGCCCTAACAACAAGATCTGAAACACATAAGGAAAACAACACATATTTTGAAATCTCTATTAGGACATGGAATAGTTTAAATATCTTGATATTTTTCAAGCCCCTCAATAGAGTACAATATAAAAAACAACACTACAATAATTATAGTAATTAGCCATTCAGGGAAACCAATACAACGTGTCAATAACATGAACTTTAGTGCTTAACAGAGTGTGTTGACAATTGCTTGATTTATCCAAAATTTTGTAAATTCTAAATAGATTCATGTGGACAACAATGAATTCTTTCTAAAATGATTTTTTTTTTTTGGAATGTTTCAATATGACTCAAATATTCTCTAATGTTCACTTGATTCTTCTTGAATGCCTTGGATTGATAACAAATGCCTAATTGCATTAAGGTGCTTGTGTATTTATAGATGACTTGAATTCATATTAGTGCCCCATTGGCCCAAAAAACATCATCAAACATAAGAAAAATTGAAAAAAAAGTGGAAAGGATCTCACATGATGAGGGTCACCAAGACCCAAATGCTCCTGCTAGGACTGCGTAGTTATGGATAGGCAGGACAAGGTGCAAAAGGGCCCAAATGCTCATTACCATGACCATACAATTACGCTAAACACATCTAGGACATAAATGCATGCCCCTATGAAGCTGAGAGCATGATATCATGCTTTATATAGGAAGGGCAGAATGTGATCAAGCTTAAAGAAGATTAAGATGACAGTTGGATGGTGTTGGGAGGTGGTGTGTGGACCGCTGAAAGTCAATAAATATGACAATAATCCCCAATTTAAACCCACAAATCAAAAAGTACACACACATCCTAAAACTATACAATTTAATTATTAATAAATGCTCAAGGGACATTTTTAGGTGTCTACAACTCTATATCAAATCATTTAAGTTTTTCATTATTTTGTGATGCTGATTTTTTCATTTATTGACCAGCGAACTAAATTTTGTGAACATTTTATTGATTGTGTAATATGGTACTATTGTCACTCAATTATGAACCCTTGGATAGATAGTTCATGCCTTCTCCAAATTGAGCAAACCTCTAGATTGAAGGGCTAACAAACTAGATTTAAATTTGATAGCTTATCACCTATACTACTTGCTTGATTGGATAAAAAAAATAGAAGAAAAATGAAAATAACCTATTATAATGAGGTGATACACCAATTTGACCTCCACTATACTACCATTTACTTTCACTATGAAATATGCTCACAAGATGAGCTTCAACATCCTATATTGCTCTAACATAAGTGTTTCAAACATGAAGGTGATATGCATTGAACTTATCAAGGTGAATGAACAAGAAGTCTAATTTTAGACACTAATGATATTCCTTACACTTAAAGATAGACAAAGACACTAACTACACTTCATGTGACATATTAGAGAGCAGACTACTTGCACAAAACATGAAAGAGTAAATTAAACACAAGGATAGACAATTATCACTTGTCATTCCACTATGCACTACTTCACACACTTATACAAAAAGTTATGAAATAAAAACTAGAGTAGAAATATTTATTCAAAGGAAAATATAGTATTCAAACCATCAAGGCTTCTCCATATCAGGTGTGGATCTTACAAACTTGGTCAAAAATGGTTGCTCTTATAGAGTGGTCGAGAGAGAGAGAGAGAGAGAGAGAGGGGGCGGGGGGGGCGGCGCGGGGGCGGGGGTGTGGTAGAAGATGATTGACAAGTGTCCATTAGAGTTACAAAAGAAAGATGGGTTATGATAAATTATATCAAACATATAAGGCCATCTGTCTCACTCTTGAATTAGATTCAACCTTCCAATTAGGGGTTACAAACTTGCTTGAAACCTTGACTAGCATCTTGAAAATTGCCCTTCTTTGCATGAAAGAAGTGACAATAGACCTTCCAACCATGAATAAACATTGAAATTATCTAAAACAACTCATTGAACATCTGACATGTAGTAAGAAACTCCTCTAACCTACGATTCCATCATTCATGTGCATAGGTGTTTTGTAACTCTTCATTTCCCACACCTAATTTGGTCCAAGTGGCTTAAAACTCAAGTGTATCTTCTTTAGCTAATCTAAACTATATGAATGGTCTTGAAATATGTTATCAGGTCTGAAACACACCATTTTGGTTCTTGGACCAACTCCCAAGAACTTGTTTTTACACCTTAAGCCTTCACTAGGCCTAATTTTCTTGTAGCCCTTTTTACCTATAAACTTCCTTGTGTAGGTATTTGTACATATGATATTGAAAAAATAAGGGCTTATTATAGTACCCATTATGTCCTTATAGCTCCATGTCAAATTTTATCTTCAAAATCTAAGTGGAAGTCCATATTTTCTATCTTTCTCTCTCTTGAATTAGGCCTCAATTAAGCCTCCTTGCTTAGGACCCTAGTTTATTTCTCTAAGCCTCTACCAAAAGTGTGTGATTAACCTTCTCTAGGACATCACCAACATCCATGTCAAATTTTGGGTCTTGATACCCTATAGAAGTATGCAAACCAAGAAATGACCAAGTCACCTAGTCTCATTTTGAGCCTATTTGAGACTGCCTTGAAAAATAGACTTGGTTTGATCGCCTTTGGAATATCCTATTCAATTTTTTAGAATTTAATATCTAGGACAATTCCCAAATGACCTCATCTCATGATTTGGAAGCTCTTCCATTCTCAGAGCACCTGTAAAACACCAAAAACATGAAAAAATAGGGTATTTGTACCAATCCGTACAAGTGATGCTAGCATAAAATTACATACGAGTAACCTCCTTGGAGTATTAAAAAACATCCAAGAGTTTTAAGGATCAAAATATATCATTATATGTGCATTTGACCCTTTTTTTCTATAACTAGACGCTATCAGGGTTTAAGAGAGGTTAAGCCCTGTTTGGGGTCTTAACGATTTTTCATAAATAACATATCATTAAATGACCCCCTTGAACTTGTAAAACCTTCTTGGTATACCCCTTAAACTATTCCAAAAGTATCATACTCCCATGCAAAGTGTGAGCAACGGTATGAGCATCTCAAGTTGCTCCTCAGCTAGCTTGCTTAGCATTTCTCAAGCCCAAGAGAGGTTTACTTTGAGTTTTGGATCTCAAAACCCCTTACCAGTGCTTTTATAGGCTCATACACCTTTGAAACATCCCTCTCCATGATTCTGAATGATCTATAATTTCCCATTACCCCTCTATATGCAACCGGTACACTAATCAAGGTACTTGGGGTTAAGAGCCTGTCTTCTCTTTGCTAGCCCTCAAGGGCATTTGACTTGAATCCTGAAGTTTGGTGTCACTTGAGAGTATATGGGAAAATATAATATTTTCATACATTTACCTCAGGTCTCTGTATGAGGTCTATAATTTTTGCTTTGCTCTTTGAGACCAAGTGGACCCTTAAGTCTCTTGACTGCCCCTTACCAAAAGAGTGGGCCAAGTCTAAGATAAAAGAGTGAGCACTTCCACTATTTGTGTGACTTTGAATTGGCCATGTATGTCTTGATTCAATCATGATCACCCTCTCTACCAATTTCCAAGGCATGGTTATACCTATAAGACCTTCAAAACTCATATTTCCTAAGACTAGTTGTAGCCTGACTGTGTGCAGGGTTTTGATACATACAATTATGTATCAGGTTTAGGAACCAATTTGGTTCATATTCTGTAGTCATTTGATTTGGTATCAACATGAACCTATGAACATTTTATATTGACTGATATAGACCTGAGTGTTTCTTCACCATGTTGGGTCTTACTCAATGTTTTAACACCAACCTGCCCTATGTAGCCTATATGTGTATTTGTGAGTCATGACTATGCTTAGGAGTTCCAAGATCTCTCCTATCTTACTGATCTTCCCAATGGACTCTAAGAATTTCTTGAAGCTCTGAATGGGTTTACATAAATTTCTAATACATGCCTGACTCTGTCTCTCCTCATGTGGCATGTATATGTCATTAGAGAGTCACTTGATTGTATACCTTAGTTTTAGGTCCAATAGGTCCATCATTCTCATTACTAACCTATTCAATAGGTCCTTAAACTTGGATAGATTCTCAATTGGTCACCTGGTTTTCTCAAATACCTTTGCCAACACTTCTAAGCCTAGAACCAGCTTGTATGTGTCTTAGAAGGAAGCCTGTAGATGCTTTTATAGGGTATTTTGATTGTGTTTTGCATTTGATCATCACCATTCTCATCATTTATCCCCTCATAAGGATTTAAACTTATATGGAGCCTCAGTTAGACTCAGAATTCTCTCAAACACCCATGTCTCTCCATTGCTTTAGGCATAGCACTAGCCTATTCTCACCTACACCCTGTAGGTGTTGTTTAGGGTGATTTGACTGGGTTCTTGGTTCATGAACTTTCATTCAATGGTCCAATGACTTCCTTTGGTCTTTGAATTGGTCTATATCCTCAATTTAAATTTCCAACTTCTCGTCAATATTGATCTACCTCTTTATTCTAAGCTTGATATTAGTCCATCTTTGTATAGTCTTGTAGATGCTCTTTTAGGTAATTCACTATCATGTTTGGGTTACACAAAACCATTATTTGAGTTCCTGAACCTTAAAACCTATCAAACCATTACACACTCCCATTGTCACTTCTCAATGGTCTTACAAGGTCTCTAACAAAGACCTATGTCACCTTCAACCTACCCTAGAGGTTTGTATGGACATAAAGTATCCCAATTAGGGTGATGACTATGTCAGGAGTTTGAGACTGAGTTCTCTCTTACCATAATGATTGAATGATCCAAACCTTTGGGAATGGTTGATTCCATTGTTCATAGGGTATGTTTATTCTTTTGTGACACTTTCCAATCACTTTTTCACTTTTCATCAAGTATACGGTATTGTAGGTGACTAGAGGAGAGAGCTCGAGGATGTTGACTTCATATTGAAAGTTTGGACCATTTGATTTTTGACAGTGAGTAGGATAGTGCTCCTTGATGAGTTGAATCATTTTATTTACTTTGTGTTATAGTCAAACCTTCCCTATCCTGGTTTCACTTTGTGTTGGAGAGTAATGACCATGCTCCAAAATGACAACCTACAGGGTTGAGGCTTGTAGGTCTCATTTGACTATATAGGATATGAAAGTTACCTTTCCTAAGTCTTTAGACTTGATAACATTATTCAAATCAATATCCCTCCTTATATCATTACTCAAAGGGTCACAAAACTCAAGACAAGCATCATAGTCACCCTCAACTTACCTTGTATGAACGACATACAATCATTCTAATGCATAAGCTTGTGAGTTGTGAATTAGAGCATTCTAGTTAGTTAGAAGAAACTTGGTGGTGGCAATGAGGTACATATAGACAATTGCATACATGAAAATATGTATTAGGCCTTTTCATGACTCCTGAACATCTTCCATTTTTTTTTATAGTTTGTACACCATGCATTTGAAGGAAACAATTGTGAACTCTCATTGGAATGTGTGTTTGGGCTCTTTATCATCATCTTTCTCATGATTCCCATGGTGTAGTAAGGTCTCATAGCTTACATCATGATGTATTAGTGGTATTTGAACCAAATTGGAACTTCAAACCTCCATTGGATTGTGTGATCATAGACCATGTTCCCAAAAGCAAGTACACTTGAAGATCATAGACAAAGAGACATCTAAGACAAAATAACAATGAATACATGAAATTAAGGGAGTTTCCATGAATTATGAAGCATTATAAACCTCTTAGAATCACTACCATGAAGATAAAATAAAGACTTGCAGTAGAACCCACAATTACAACCTATACACTAAGACGTTCTTCCTTCAAGTGAAAGAACCTCATGGAGATGAGTTGGCTAATGAAACTACCATGAAAGGGAGATCCAATAAATCTATAAACCACCCTCAAAATAATTCTTCTCTATCAATTTTTAAACTATATAAATTGGTGCAAGAATAGATCCCTCTCGGATGGATAAATCATAATGACCTGCCATCACTATCAGTGATAGTTCATAAATAAGAGGCCACAGTTCTATAAACCAATGATACTTATTTCAAGCTTGTTTGGACCTCTAAAAATGGCCAAAATTTTAGTGTCTAAATCTCTCTCTCCTAGTCGTACCATTCAATGCAAATTTGCCTTCATGAGCTTGTGAAGGCAACGGTGGAGGAGAAAAAGTGTTTGGAGTGTAATTTTGAATTAAAACTTGGTCCAAATCTATAAAATGATCTGAAAGATCTCAAGAGACACTTATAAACCATTTTCAATTGAAAATTGATCTTGGAAGGCCATGCAAGTGCTTGAAAAGTGTCCTTTTGCCAAGATTAAGAGTTGAACTACAAAATCTATCAGACTCTAACTATACCTAAACCTTATCTGACTTGATTCTGACACCAGGGGTATTTATAATCTTCCTATAATTTTATCTCCTTGAGGTGGCACGTCCAACTCTTCTTCATGGGCCAAAAGGTGGCCAAAAGGTGATTTTTTGCATATAGAAGCCAAATAAAGGTTAGATCATGATAATATGATATAAATGGCATCCAATTAAACTTTTGAAATGACTTTAGACCATAATAGACTTTTAGCCAAGTTTGACTATATAAGACCTTGTACTTGACATAGGACTAGACAAGTGAACCTAAGACCAAAACTTGGACAATGTTAGACATGGGTAAATATGACCACATAAGACTATTTAGGACCACTAAAGACCATGGCAAACATTAAACACCTCTATGAACTTTCAACCTGTATGGGTGACTAATTTTGACTTGGGGTCAAAATTTGATCAATATTTTTGATGATTCATAAGGGTAGCATGCCTGCAATGCTAATGGACCAGTAGTTTTCCCCTTCCATTGGGCCATGGAGTCACTCTGATGCTTAATCTAAAATTGATATGCCTTCAAAAGATTTCAAACTCACACCGAACATGCAAAAAGAAGAAAACACACATTATGCTTCAAAGCATTTAGGGAAAGCAGACACAAATCAACACACCCACCCTAATATATATAGGCCTTAAAACATGTTTGAGGTTATGGACCAATTTCTCTTTCTTCAACTAGAATCAAAAAGGATGTTCCTTGAGTCACAGTTTATCCATGAGAGTAAGTTACCATATGATGGATGCTTGTTAAAAAAAAATTGCATGTGAAGATGATCAAAAGACTTACCAACCATAGGACTTCTTCTAGCTGCAAGTTGACCACTTGAAACTTCTTTGAATGGTCCTCCTACTTCTCATTTAGGATGCTTGACAGTGCAGCCTTCTTGATCTCATCAATAATCATTTGGTGTTCTTCATTCTGCTCCTTGGGAACCATGAAATTTGTCTCAACTTCACATTCAGCTAGAACATAATGTGTTTTATGTCTAGGACCATCAAATCAGTCTTCTTGTTGGTCAATCATATATGCAAGTGGTTCAACATCAAATTGAGGTTTGGACTACTCTTCAACCACACAAACTTCTACCTTGGCTTCATTGAACTCCTTCATAACTATAGCTTGCTTAGCAGTGATTTGACACTTCTTTCCATACTCCTTAGGTCCACAAATTTCCTCACTCTCAAATGCATTCTTCTTTTGAGGAAGGGATGCCTTAATCACTTGCTCAAACTCCTGAACTATGGCATGAAACTGCTACCATAAGTCATCCTATTCTTCATGACTATCACATTCATGAATTCCTTCACCTTGAGTAGGCAGAAATGCATTATCTTTGACATCCTCATGCTCTACCACACTTTGAAAATCATCATTATCATCCATATGAATAAGATACTTACCTTATACAGCTTGTTGAAGAAGACCATCAAGGTTTACCTTAGAATGTTCATAACCTTCATCATGAATGATGTATGTGCCAAGACTTGTCTCTCCAATGAAAGTATATGGATCATATTCATAAGTGTTAGCACCATACTCATCTAGGAAGAGATTAGAAATACCTTCAAGTTTGGAAGATGCTCCATCATCAATGACATGTTCTTCTTCCTCATGGATTGTACAATTCAAATTAGAGCTAGCTTCCACATATAGCTCAATGTGAAACTTGGCCAATGGTCGTGTTCTAATTATCACCTTAGCTTCATACCTTCTTTTAAAGGCCAAGCACCAATCATTAGAAAGATATCCTCTTATCTTGGCGGTGAAGTCTCTTGATAGACAAATAGCAAAATATGCAGGTAGATCTACCACCACTGTGTCTTGAAGGATTGGGAAACTGGGGCAGTCATGCAAAAAAACTTTCAAACTTTTTATAAGCCCTATTGACTTGGTTGGTGTCCCATCAAGCTACAACACTCCTTTACTATATAGCTCATATTTCAAGCCCAACTTGTCTACAACTAGTTTGGGCATCACTAAAGTACTTACTCCACCATCCAAAGTGCATTTATGGACTAGTTTGTCTCCCACAATGAGGATAAAATAGAAATGTGGGGGATTTTCAGATTTGGTGGAGGGTTCAACAATATGGATAGGTGCATTAGTGAGGGCTACACCACCATGTCTTTATGGTTGAGAATTGATATGGATTTGGAACAGCTGCTATTGAAGTAGTTCCTTTTGATCGATCATGTCGAGTACTTCCCAAAGAGATATACTTGTCTTTGTACTCTTCAAAGAGTCAATGATATTAAAATAAAGAACACTCACCTTTTCTTGCATCCTTGAAGGCAAAGAAGTGCCTTGAGCTTGAGGCAATGAAGTACTTTGAGTCACCCTTCCCAAATTCTGATTTTGAAGAGGTACAAGACTTGTAGAGGTTGTCATATTTGCATTCACACCTTGTTGCCTTGGAGGAGGATTATTTGGACTTGTATCAACATCTTGAACATCTCCCAAAGGTCTTCTCTTTGACCTTGTGTTGTTTGCAACTGAGGTGATTTGGTTTAGGACAAGTGTATCTTCCACTTGAAAGTTCGCAAGGCTCACTCCCTCTGGCTATCATCTTTCATTTGTTTCTGCTTGCATGAAATTCTCATCTTCTATTGTCAATTGAGGAGTAGGCCCTCCTTGAGCTACCAAAGCTTGTCCTTCACCTTCATTGGCTTTCATCTATTGTCCTTGAGGCTGCCATTCTTCTCCTTGAACTAGATTACTATGGACTAGAACCATAGCTCTTGTGTTGGGAATAGAGTTTGGATTATAGGCATTGGGTGGTCTATTGAAGTTAGGTTGACCTTGTTGCCTCACTTAACCACTATACTGAGATGGAAATCTATCTGCTTGTGGAGGGTTGTAGTATGGGTTTTGTTGAACTCTCAATTGTTTATTTAGTTGCCTAACTTGAGTGTCAAAGACCTTAGATCTTGTTTCCCAATCAATGGTATATCTGATTTCTTTGGGGCAGCTCTAGACTTGTTGTTTCAACTTGGAATTGGAGCAAGACTTGGAGGAGCAGACATGTTAGACAGAATATCCATAAAGACTTTTGAAGGAAGCTTCCCAGCTTGGATCAAACCATTCTCAACTCTAATGGCTATGACATAGGCTTTAGGTAAAGTGTACCCACCCATAGATTGCAACATGATAGCTATATCAATCCCAATAGCTCTAAGGTATGTTGGGAAAACAAAACTTGCAAGGGGTCTCATGGGAAGTGGTAGCCTATTCCATGTTTTTTGAAACCTCTAATTAAAGTCATGCATAGTCTCCTTGGGCCCTCTTTGAATGACATTCAGCTAATGTATGATTGATGTATGATCACTTTTATCTTTAAACCTTTGAGTCAACAACTCTCCAAACTCATCTCAAGTGGTGATGCATCCTCCCGACAATGTTTTATACCAATCAAGGGCTTTTTCCCTAAGAGACATGGTAAGTAACTTGACTGCAATGTTAACTTCAGTGACATTATGGAAATTGCAGAAGTTGGATGTCCTTAATATGCTCACTTGAGGTGATAGGACCTTCCCCATTGAAGGTGGAAACACTCTTGGTAGCACTAAAAGGGATATCATCATAAGCATTGAGGTTTATAGGATTTTCAGTATTAAAGGCTGGGAAAGCATAGTGCCTAGCCATGCTGCCCTCAAATTCCTCTTCACTCTCTTACTCTTCTTGACTTTCAAAATCTTCTTGTTCTTCAAATGTCAAGATAGGTTCAGGATATGGAACTTCAAAAGAAAGTTCAGGTTGAAGGAATAGATTTATAGGATGGTTACTTCTAGTAGCTGAACTAGTAAGGACCATGACGCACAAACAAAAGGAATAAGGAAACTTGGTCTACCACTAGATATTACCTTCAGTGGATTCATTGAATGTTGAGTAGAACACACGTATGTAGTTGTGATGTTGTCAAGACCAGCATTCACCTTGACAAGATGTGCTTGAGACAATACTCCCACTGATTTTGCATCCTTGGAGAGGTGGTTCAGTTCTTCTCCAAATTGAGTGAAACAATGGATTACCTCTAGCCCTGTGGATTGCTTATAGCAGAGGTAAACCTCTAGATTGAAGGGCTAGCTCCCTATATTTGTTTTTGATAGTTTATCCCCTATACTACTTGCTTGATTGGATGAAAAGAGATATAAGGAACATGAAAATAACATATTCTAATGAGGTGATACCCCAAGTTGATCTCCACTAGACTACTATATACTTGCACTATGAAAGATGACTCATAAGACTAGCTTCAACATCTCAGATTGCTCTAACATAAGTGCTTCAAACATGAAGGTGATATGCATTGCACTTTACAAGGTGAATGAACAAGAGGTCTGATTGTAGACATTAATGTTATTTCTTACACTTAGAGACAGACAAAGACACTAACTACACTTCATGTAACCTATTAGAGATCAAACTACTTGCACAAAACATGAAAGAGTAGAGTGAACAGAAGGATAAACGATTATCACTTGTCATTCCACTATGCACTACTTCACACACTTAGACAAGAAGTTATGAAATCAAAACCAGATTGAAAATATTTATTCAAAGGCAAATATAGTATTCAAACCAACAGGGCTTCGCCATACCAAGTGTAGATCTTACAAACTTGGCCAAAAGTGGCTGCTCTTATAGAATGGTGAAGGGAGAGAGAGAGAGAGAGGTGGTAGAAGATGATTGACAAGTGTCTATGAGAGTTACAAGAAGAAGATGAGTTATGAGACAGTCTAGCAGACCTCCAATTCCATGTGTCTCACTCTTGAAGTAGCTTCAACCTTCCAAGTGGCGTAGGGATTACAAACTTGCTTGACACCTTGACTAACATCTTGGAAACTACCCTTCTTTGCATGAAAGGAGTGACAAATGGACCTTCCGACCATGAGTTCACATTGAATTGATCTGAAACAACTCATTGAAAATCTGACATGCCTTGGTAAACTCCTCTAACCTACTATTCTATCATTCATGTGCATAGGTATCTTGTAACTCTTCATTTCCCACACCTAGTTTGGTCCAAGTGGCTTAAAACTCAAGTGCATCTTCTTCAGCGCATCCACACTAGATAAATGGTCTTCAAATATGTTATCAATCTTGAAAAACACTATTTTGGTTCTTGGACTAACTCCCAAGAACTCATTTTGCTCCTTAAGCCTTCATTGGGTCTAATTTCCTTATAGCCCTTGTTGCCTATAAACCTCTTTGTGTAGGGAGTTGTACAGATGATATTGAAAAACTAAGGGCATATTATAGGACCCATTATGGACTTCTAGCTCTATGTCATATTTCATCTTCAAACTCTGAGCGAAAGTCCATCTTTTCTGCCTTTCTCTCTCTTGAATTAAGCCTCCTTGTTTGGGACCCTATTTTCTTGCTCTAGACCTCTGTCATATGTGTGAAATCACCCAAAAGCATGTGATTCACTTTCTCTAGGACATCACTAACCTCCATGTCAAATTTGGGGTCCTGAGACCCTGTGTAAGTATGCAAACCAAGAAATGGCCAAGTCACCTAGTCTCATTTTGACCCTATTTGAGACTGCTTTGGAAAATGGGCCTGGTTTGATCACCTCCATAATCTCCTATGAAAATTTTTAGACTTTAATAGCTAGGACAAGTCCCAAATGACCTCATCCCATGATTTGAAAGCTCTCCCCTTCTCAGAACACCTGCAAAACACTAAAAACATGCAAAAATAAGGTATGTGTACCAATCCGTACAAGTGATGTCAACATAAAATTACATACAAGTAACCTCTTGGAGTCTTCAACAACATCCAAGAGGTTTCAGGATCAAACTGTCATTAGATGTGCATTTGAGGCATTTTTCCATGACTGGTCACTATCAGGGTTTAAGAGAGGTTTAAGGCTTGTTTGGGGTCTTAACGATTGTTCATAAAGAATAAATAATTAAATGACCTCCTTCCACTTAGAAAACCTTCTTAGTAAACCCATTCAACTATTCCAAAAGGTTTAGACTCCCATACAAAGTGTGAGCAACGGTATGAGCATCTGAAGTTGCTCTTTGGATGGCTTGCTTAGCATTTCTCAAGCCCAAGAGAGGTCTACTTTGAGTTATGGGTCTCAAAACTCCTTCCCATTGTTGTGAGAGGCTCAAACATCTCTCTCCATGATTCCACATGCTCTAGAAGTGCCCATTACCCCTTTATATGCCACTGGTACACTGATCAGGGTACTTGGGGTTAAGAGCTTGTCTTCTCTTTGCTAGCCCTCAAGGGCATTTGACTTGAACCTAAGAGAGTATGGGAACCTCTGATTTGTCTATGCATTGCCCACAGGGCTCTGTATGAGGTCTGGAATGCTTGCTTTTCTCTTTGAGACCAAATGGACCCCTAAGTCTCTGACTGCCCCTTGCCAAAAGAGTGGGCCAAGTTTGAGACAAAATAGTGAGCACTTACACTATTTGTGTGACTTTGAATTGGCAATGGATGTCTTGGTTCAGTCATGACCACCCTCTCTACTAATTTCAAGGCATGGTTATACCTATAGGACCATCAAAACTCAGATTTCCCAAGTCTAGTTGTAGCCTAACTGTGACTGTGTGCAAGGTTTTGATACAATTGTGTATGAGGTTTAGGACCCAGTTTGGTTCATATTCTACAATCATTTTCTTTGGTATCAACATGACCCTATGAACATTTTATACTGATTGAGATAGACCTCAGTGTCTCTTCACCATGTTGGGTCTTACTCGATGCTTTAAGACCAGCCTTTCTTATGTAGCCTATAGGTGTATTTGTGAGTCATGACAATGCTTAGGAGTTCCAAGATCTCTCCTATCTTAATGACCTTCCCAATGGACTATGAGCATTGTTTGAAGTTTTGAATGGGTTTTCAAACATTTCTCATACATCCCTGACTTTGCCTCTCCTCATGTGGCATGTATATGTCATTAGAGAGTTACTTGACTGTATACCTTAGTTTTAGGTCCAATAAGTCCATCATTCTCATTACTAACCTCTTCAATAGGTCCTTGACCCTGGATAGAATATCAATTGGTCTCAAGGTTTTCTCAAATACCTCTGCCAACACTTCTAAGCCTAGAACCAACTTGTATGTGTCTTAGAAGGAAGCCTGTAGATGATTTTATAGGGTATTTTGACTGCGTTTTGCATTTGATTGTCACCATTCTCATCATTGATCCCCTTAGAAGGCTTGAAATTAGATGGAGTCTTAGTTAGACTCAGGGTTCTCTCAAACACCCCTGTGTCTTCATTGCTTTAGGCATAGCACTAGCCTATTCTCACCTACACCCTGTAGGTGTTGTTTAGGGTGATTTGACTGGGTTCTTGGTTCATGACCTTTCATTCAATGGTCCAATGACTTCCTTTGGTCTTTGAATTGGTTTGCAGCCTCAATTTGAGTATCCAACATCTCGTCAATACTACTTTGCCTCTTCATTCTAGGCTTGATATTAGTCCATCTCTGTATAGTCCTATAGATGCTCTTTTAGGGCATTGACTATCATGCTTGGGTTACACAAAACCATTCTTTGAGTTCCTGAACCTTCAAACCTATCAAACTATTACACACTCCCATTGTTACTTCTCAATGGTCTTACAAGGTCTAACAAAGACCTATGTCACCTTCGACCTACCCTAGAGGTTTGTACGGACCTGTAAGTATCCCTATTAGGGTGATGACTATGTCAGGGGTTTGAGAATGAGTTCTCTCTTACCATAATGCTTGAATGATCCAAACCTTTGGGAAGGGTTGCTTCTATTGTTCACAGGATATGTTTAATCTTTTGTGACACTTTCCAATCACTTTTTCACTTTTAATCAAGTATACAGTATTGTAGGTGACTATAGGAGAGAGCTAGAGGATGTTGACTGCTTATTGAATGTTTAGACCATTTGATTTTTGACAATGAGTAGCCTAGTGCTCCTTGATGAGTTGAATCATTGTCTTTACTTTGTGTTACAGTCAAACCTTCCCTATCTTGGTTTCACTTTGTGTTGGAAAATAATAACCATGCTCCAAAATGAGGACATATAGGCTTGAGGCTTGTAGGTCTCATTTGACTATATAGGATATAAAAGATATCTTTTCTAAGTCCTTAGACTTGACAACATTATTCAAATCAATATCCCTCCTTATATCATTACTCAAAGGGTCACAAAACTCAAGACAAGCATCATAGTCACCCTCAACTTACCTTATAGCCCTGTATGAACTACATACAATCATTCTAATGCATAACCCTATGAGTTGTGAATTAGAGCATTCTAGTTAGTTAGAAGTAACTTGGTGGTGGCAATGAGGTACATATAGACAATTGCATACATGAATATATGTATTAGGCCTTTTCATGATTCCTGAACATCTTCCATTTATTTTTACAGTCCGTACCACGTGCATTTGAAGGAAACAGTTGTGAACTCTCATTGGAATGTGTGTTTGGGCTCTTTATCATCATCTTTCTCATGCTTCCCATGGTGTAGTAAGGTCTCATAACTTACATCATGATGTATCAGTGGTCTTTGAACCAAATTGGAACTTCAAACCTCCAGTGGATTGTGCGATCATAGACCATGTTCCCAAAAGCAAGTACACTTGAAAATCAGAGAGAGAGACATCTGAGACAAAAGAACAATGAAGCCATGAAACTAAGGGAGTTTCCATGAACAATGAAGCATTATAAACCTCTAAGAATCACTACCATGAAGATAAAACAAAGACTTGTAGCAGAGCCCACTAAAACACCGTATACAGTAAGACGTTCTTCCTTCAAATGAAAGCACCTCATGGAGATGAGTTGGCTAATGGAACTACCATGAAAGGAAGCTCCAAGACCTCTAAAAACCACCCTCAAAATTATTCTTTTCTATCGATTTTTGAACTGGAGAAACGGGTGCAAGAACAAACTCCTCGAATGGATATGTCATAATGCCCTATCGTCATTGTCAATGATACTTCATAAATAAGAGGCCACCATTTTGCAAACCAATGCCACTGATTTCAAGCTTGCTTGGACCTCTAACAATGGCCAAAATTTCAGCGCCTAACTCTCTCTCTCTTCCTTGACCATACCATTCAATGCAAACTTGTCTTCATGAGCTTGTGAAGGCAGCGGTGGAAGAGAAAAGTGTTTGGAGTGTCAGTTCAAACTAAAACTTGGTCCAAAGCTGAAAAATACTCTAAAAGAGCCCAAGACACTTCTAAACCATTTGAAACTAAAAACTGATCTTGAAAGACCATACAAGTGTTTGAAAAATGTCATTTTGCCAATATTAAGAGTTGAACTGCAAGTTCAGTCAAACTCTAACTATCCCTGAACCTTCTCTGATTTATTTCTGACCCCAGGGGCATTTAGAATCTCCCTGAAACATTCTCTCCTTGAGGTGGCACATCTAACTCTTCTTCATGGGCCAAAAAGTGATTTTTTGCATATAGAAGCCAAATATAGGTTAGAGCATAATAATATAATATAAATGACGTCCAATTAACCTTTTGAAATGACTTTAAACCATAATAGACATTTGACCAAGTTTGACTATGCAAGAGCTTGTAGTTGACCATAAGACTAAACAAGTGAACCTAACACCAAAACTTGGACAATGCTAGAGACGGGCAAATATAACCACATGGAACTATTTAGGACCACTAGAGACCATGACAAGACCATGACAAATATTAGACACCTCTATGAAGTTTCAACCTATAAGAGATGACGAGTTTTGACTTGAGGTCAAAATTTGGTCAACAAGTAGCATTTAATTCCCCTTTGTTATGAATTATTTTTCCTAATAGTTTTGAGGCTTCACTGAAAGATAATCCTCAACATAGAAAAAATCATTAAATGTTATTTTATTTTAAACATTGATGATAGTACGTAAATATTATATTGCCAATTGGAGTATAATCACTTCCAAATAATATATATTAAATATAACAAGATAAAGATTCTTTATTAACTATGGCATAATTGTAATATTTATATTATGGAATTGAGTTGGTCCCTTTTTAAAGCAAGAATGTACCAAAATCCATTTCTTTCTCATTGATGCATTATCCATCTGTTGTTTGTAATGAGTATATTTGTAGGCCTTACCCCAGTGATACGGTATATTTGTTTATTCAAGCAAAATAATTGAACAGAACCAAAAGGCATTCATTTGTGTTTATTCATTTCATGTGCAATTATCGTTTTCTACTATTTAGAGATGAAAAATGTCTTTTCTAACCTCTTCAAAATATTCATGTTTTTTAGTAGGTCTGACAGTGAAGATCTTATGCTTGAATTGAGGCTAAAGTTCAAATCTGGAAGGGGTTTGGGGTATGTATGTATTCCCAACGAAGTCAGGTGTGTGGACTAGTCTCATATGCTGTAAGATACCCTATAGTCTAAGCACAGTTAAGCACATAGGGCACCGGCCATCATGGACCTTCCTTCACTTTCTATTAGCAGATGACCTCAGGTGCTACTGTACCGACACCAAGAGTGCTTTGATGAATAAACTGTAATAACCTTCAGCCAAAATCAAGCAACTTCTTTGGCATATACTTGACTACTAAACATTTGTAAACAAAATTTAATTTCTATGTTGTCAAACAATTGTATCAGTAGAACTGTAGATCAAATTGACTCGTGAAGTATTCTAGTTAAAATGCCATAACAAATTAGTTTAGTTTGTGTCCAGACCCAGTTATAGCTCGATTCTCTACGTATCCCAGAAATGCATTCTTCTGTAACCATGGCTGTATTAATCAACTTTTAAATTTATTTGAGAAATTGTGTCCTTGTCTATTGGTACCAAAATGTCCAGTCGCCTCTTTAAGGGCTAATAACTGTGTTTGAAAAAGTAATATTTTATGAGGCCCGATTACTTGCTGACAGACTCATGAAACATTTACAAAATTGTCTGCATACCATTTTAAAATCTAAAACACTTACAATTCCAGTGGAGAAAATGTTCGGGTGAATATTTCGTGTAACAGACTTTAACAACATTCATTAGACGAAGAAAGCTCCCCCAAATTCCATCTATGGATTTTATACTTTCTTGACAGATCATAAAATGTGTTAAAAGGGTCCAGGGCAGACCCCTTACTTCCTGAAAGACTTCTATGTGTACCAAAAGCCTATAAAAGTAACTGTAATTTCTTAGACTTCACTTAAAAGGGATCAAAAAAGAAACAGGAGGCATCTTTGATGTGCCTTTTTTATGTTACATTAAGACTGACAATAAAAAGTACTAAGTAATGCATAAATAAAAACGAGGTTAGTATACAATCCACCCTTGAGATTGGTATGCCAATTATGTGTACTTAAAAAATTGCCATGCTATGCCTATACCCTCGGTTTGATATCAATTCCAAGCATTATCCTGCAACACCAGAGTCCATATACCACCAGAGTCCACATACCAATACTCATTTAATTTATCAAAGCAGCCCAAAATCCAGATCTATTCAAGGTTCTATGTTCTAGTACATGCCTATCCCTACACAGGATTTTACTCTGGAGCCTGAACTCTTTCATTAATATCACAACTGCTTCCAAGAGCTACACTGAACACAATACCTTTGATTACTGCTTGGGGCGAGCCAACCACAGAGAGCTAAGTGCACGGAGACGAGAGAAATAATCACTTATAGCGAGCAAACCCCGAGCTGCTTGTCGGGTTGTCAAGATGCGATGCATTTGCTGGAGAGTCTGTTGCCTTAAGTTATCTGCCTGTGAATCAATACATCGAAAAATAAAGATGTCATTAAAGACTTCAAGATTCTGCAATCCATGACGTTAGGAGAAGAAACTCTGGATTAAATTGCGGATACAAATTTGAAAGATTGACATTTAGAACCACCCATGGTTCAAAACATCAATCTTTCAAATTTGTATACGCAATTTAATCCAGAGTTTCTTTTCCCAAGAGTATCATTTTCAGCTCTTTAAAAACTATGTAGAATCCTAACACTAGACTTAAGACAATTATGAAAAGTATCTTGTTACATATTAAAAAAATCTCTAGTATAATCTCTTTAAGCTCTATAAATTTGGAACCCCAAAATTTGTGTTGATTCTCTTCAAGCTTACCACCTGATCAGAAGAAAATACCTGATGGACAAAGTTTTCCAATGTCCCTAATTTTCCCATTGCCATTGCCATTTGGCCCATGTAATTAGCTACATTTGCAGACGGCCCAGGTGTACTAAGGGATCCAGATGCAAGGGTTTCTGCTAAGGACTGCTGAAGAGCTTCCATTCCCTGTGATAAGGCATCTTCTGCCTGTTGTGATGATTCTTGTAAATTGCATATACCCAGCAACTGTTGCTCTGTTAATGGTTCCAGATAAGGAATGAGTATCTGCCAATGAAGCAATCAAAAGATTATCATATCCATCTTTCCATGTGCTCAACAGAACATATACAACAGTAATTGTACAAAAAGATCAAGAGCCCAAGAAAAAACTCAATCACAAAACAGAGGAATGAATTCCCCTTTTTTCAGGTGGTCCCAATGCATCAAATATGATGTAATAAGTGTGACAGCAATTGTTGAAAGATAAATTTTGAGTATCTTCTACTCAGTTGGATCCTAGACTATCTCACTGAAGGAGACAAAAGAAAGTAGAATATTTTTTATTTAAACTACTGCTTCTTATCTCAAAAATCTTCAAGATGCCTTCCCTCACCTTGAGAAGTTCAGATGGGCGGAAACCTCCCATCCACATAAAGCATCTTTCAGCAGGAGTCTTCCACATGCCAGAGACCATATGGAAAACATCAGACTTTGCTGCTATGCTCTTAAGTCGAAAAATATCCTCATAATGTGCCATGACACCATCAACTAAAAGTCTGAGTTCGTTGTCCCCTGCATGTGAGTTTACTGCAGATCTCAGATCATTCGTCTGCCTATGATGTTCATCCAACCAACGAGCATACTCCATGTCAAAGGCTAAAGCTCCTGAAATGTTAGAAAGCAGAAATATTTTCCATTAAATTCTTGAATTCAACAGTAATTGGATTTTTCAAAGCCAAATTAAGGCATTTTAGCAGATGTGTGATAACAAAATATTAGAGCCTCAACCATTAAGCAAAGAATCTCTTTTAATGTAACCATTGTAACAGTATAATTTATTAATGGGAGTTTGCATTCAATATAAAGCAGCTCCAAATCTGAAGAAAGAGCTCAGAAATAAAGAGAGAGCCCACCCCCAATCGAGAAATAAAAGGAGCACTGAGCACAAAATAAGAAGCATTTGTTCAAGTAGGGGAATCCTACTTTTCTCTCCATAGCAATTTTTCCATCTTTACAACACTCTACTCTGGCACGGAGGCATTCTAAGGCATTCATAGGAGATTATCCTACCATGGATGGAGTGTGTCTCTGATTACTTGCACTTCTTCTGCATTTGACCTGAATTAATTCCCCAAAGTATTGAAGTTTCCAGCCAAGATCAAGTGAATAGATTTTCTTGTTTTGGGGACAGCAGCCTACTTATATTTTAAATTATGTTGTTTGCTTCACCATTTTGACCAGCTAAATATTTTATTTTTGTGTGAGTGCACCTGCATTAAATCAACTAAATAATTGTTGAATCAATCTTGCCTATGTCTATCTTTATTTGGGACCGAATAAATGGTTGATCCTGCCAATAAATTCGGACAATGCACGTGGGAAACACATGGATAATATCTCCACCTATTATGGGCTGGCACAGGCTTGATTTTTCCAGAAAGACCTCCCCTGCTTATCTCCTCCTCTGTTTTGGCCGTCTAAGGATGAGTTTCTAGCTGAATCCTGAATACCATATATGCTCGCTAAAAGTTTAAAGGTCGATTGTTTCGACAAAATTATGTCCTGTTTATGGTTGAAAGAAGACTGGCTTCTAGAAATAAAGTTTTCCTCTACATTAGTCATATTTTTTGACCATTGGGTTGGTAGTGGGCTGAAATTTAAATCGGCTGGTATATATGCAATCACAAGGTGCCCCAAGCCATTTGATGATTTAGGAAGGAATTCTAAGCCAAATACATAGCTGATTCATTTTCTTATAAGTAATTGCCCTGTATTTAGTGCCCCAACGGGCTGTTACAGACTACAGTTAAGGAACAGTCAGTAGTTGTCTGGGATTTGTAGTATCTTAACAGAAAGGTATGGATCAGCTGCCCCATCCTGAAGAAGGCAAAGCTGACTCGGGAATCAATTTCTTCCAAGCATATCCCCTTGGCATATTCCATGTCATTTTTTAATAATTGTATGACATTTCTGCTCTTTCACAATTTATAGTCATGATAACAAAGGCCAAATAGTTTCATCTATGAGGTTGAGTTCTGGCAAACTACCATGAAAAAGAAAGGAAGGAATTATATTTTAAATTGCTCCTGAATGCCTTCAATTAATTAACACAAATACTTGGTTGGGTTGTAATTTGGTTATCCCACATTGGTAAGAATTGGGAGACAAGGGTGACTTATTTATAAGGTATTATATACTCCAAAAGCTTTGCCAATGGGGAAGGGAAAGAAGCTAGAGGGAAAGAAGCCCAATGCGGTGGATTGAATTCATCGTTCCTCCCTCTTAATAACAAATGCTTACCGTGCTTGTGTGCTAAGTGGGTCCCACTACATTGTGATTATTACCTAAACCACAAGGAGAAATGTCCTTAGGGTAATGACTACCCATTGAGGTCCCCTTGAGATGATTTAAACACAGATTGAGTAAAATGCCACGAAAATTGATAATCTATATTAATGTCCAAAAATGACCAAAAGTAGGTCAATGGGGCTCAAGGAGTACATTCAGGTATAATAGAGAAGTAATAGGGTAAAGGTACCCTGGATCATGAAAAGTAACTGAGTACAAAGCACTAAGAAGCATAACAAAACAATGGGTAAACCTAAAACAGTTAAAATTTAAATCACGAAAGGTAAGTACAAATAATCATGTGAGGATCGGATCCCACAAGGAAGCATGTCACTGACAAAGACCAAATTCAGGAAATCGTGACACTCCTTGCAATAGTCCACATTACCCATCGGCATGGCTGAAATCCTAATTACCAGAAATATGACAGTGACAATCGGTCCCCTCGCAAAAAGAAAAAAAAACATGACCGTGATGGAAACAACCGTTTATTTCCATCCATCTGGGTTTTTGGGGCATGGAGACCGTTTCCTGAGAAACAATTACCATTTTTTGAGAAATGGTGAGGAACAAACTGTTTTTGGCTGTCATTTCTAAGATAGTTTCCAGCCCATGAAAAACAACCGGTCAATTTGTTCTAAAATACACAAACAATATATTAGAACTTTAAAAAAAGACAGCAAAGAAGGGAACCCACCTAAAAACATTACCCTATAACAAGGGAACCCACCTAAAACCATTACCCTATAACACCCCCCTAAAACTCATTTTTCACTTAAATTTTTTGTCATTGTTCTTTTGCTGCTGATATTGAAAGGGCACCTGATATTTGGATTTTGTTGCATATTCAGAGGGCCATTACTTACTGTGGGAAGCCTTCTACTTGTACAACAATTTTTTTAGATTTTCTCAATTCCTGCCTTCTTTTTTCACCATTTGTTCATTATCATGTAAAGATGTCCAACTCCAAGCCTGAAGTCATCTTCTCATGCTGCACATAAACCATGAGACCCTTGAACCCAAGAAAATCTGCTCAATTGATAGCCAAGGAAGCTTTTGCAGCTAGTTTTTGGTCTGTACATGCCACAAATTCATACAGTTAAGGAGATGGTGGGCCAACAGGAACAAGGACTTGGGTGTGCCCTTTCTGTGATCTTCCAAAACCGGTTCTATGGCATGAGTTAGGTGGCATTTGCTTGCTGTTAGGTAAAAGGAACAGCTCAAAACTTGTGACAAGGTTCCCAAATCAAAGGATGCCAGCTTGGGTAAGCATTATAATGAAGTTGAGAAACTAAAAATTGTCACTGAACCCAACTTCTGCTGCACGCCACTGTTCACAGGGGGTTCAATCTTTAATCTTGCAATTACACATCAAAATTCTGGATGGTAGAAGACATGAAAAAATATTGATAAATCTATTGGCCATTCTTTGATTGCCAATTGTATAGCATATCATATATGCAAGCCTCCTTTTTGGAAGGAAATGGTACATAATCTGGTGAACAATGCACTGACAGGCTATACACCTACAATTTACAACAAAAAGAGAACACCGGTTTTGATGCATAAGTATTGCATTGGATCAAAACTTCAAGATATTAGAGAAACTTGGAGGGATTCTAGGTTGTCTATTGTTTCAAAGCGTTAAATACATATTCAACCATTGACCTCTCAATAATATCTTTGGTTTTAGCAGACAGCGGGGTTTTTTTTTTTTTGAGATGTCATGACACAAGAAGGAGAACCAAGAATGGTGCCTATTTGATGGGGCCCTTCAAAGAGGCAATAGAAAAAGTTGGTTGGGATAATGTTGTTCAAATTGTGACAAGTAGTGCAGCCAACAAACTATTTGTAAAAGGTATAATTAAGGGTGGGTACCTAAATATATTTTGCATTCATTGAGCTAACCTCTTGTTTAAGGATAATAATAGCATTCAATGGGTTGGGCACACACTAAATGAAGGAAATTTGTTGTAGTTAATCATGCAATATCTCTGGCAACTAAGAGAAAACTGACCACTTTGCAACTTCTTCATTGTGCACAAATCATATTTAATTCCACTTTCACTATGTTGAAGTATCTCTTAAAGTGTGTGAATCATTTAGAGAGAGAGTTATTTTCGTGAGTGGCAAGGGTGGGAGGGGTTCCATTGTGATGTTTGTAAACTGGTTGAAATCCTTGTGATTGGCCTTTTGTTTGAGCATTTTTTGAGGCGGATGGAAGATGTAGTAGGTACCCATGATTGCTCCACATTTGAGGCCATGTGCATGTTTGATGGGGATAACCATTTCTAGGGGATGCATATGAGGGCCTTGATTAGATGAGGGAAAAGCATTATTAAATTGTGTTTTAAAAACATTCTAGAATTGACAATACAATAAGCACTATAGTGCAGGATAAGAACGCAAAAGGAGATGAAGAAGTGATAGGATTTTTTAAAAGCCTTGTTTAACAGTGTTATAATCATTAGGATTGTACACACATAATCATTAGGATTGTACACACATATAGATTGAGTTAAAAAAAAAAAAAAGAAATACGTTATATTAATGTCCCCAAATAACCAAAATAGGTCAATGAGACTCAAAAAGTACAATCATTTATGAAAGATAAGTACTAGGGCGAAAAGGACCCTACGTTATGAAAAGTAATTAAACACAAAGTACAAGAGAAAGATGAACTATTGAGATCAATAAGGGAACGAGACTTGATCCAATTGTGTTTCATCTCGACAGAAGAAATAACATTATATCGGATCCACTAGGATGTGAGATAATGGTGGAGATGCAGGCGACAATGAACTACTTTTGGAGATCGTGCAGGCAACTGCAGAAGACATATTAACATCACATACCAAAAGTTAATGAAGTATAACTGCACTACAAACTGATTCTATAACAGAATTCTTATCTTCTTGTATTTCACGCATGGGAAAGGAGGTATTATATAAAACAAAGGTAGATGATATCTTAAAGTTGTGGAAAGGTCTCAGATGTCAAAGTCAAAGCAGATATGTCAACTCCACTAAATACGATGAGAGAGGAGCCCTAAGTGACTGCTATGTTGCCAGCTGCTGTATTATAATATCCACTATTGTACTCTGATTGATTTTTGATGTGATAGAAGATGCATTTAAAAGTAAAAAGGATCACACCTAGTTACTGAAATTTAGAAAATAGAATCAAATATTGAATGGGCGACACTACACTGTTAACGATTTTTTACCAAAAAAGTAACTTACTCCACTGGCATTTTACATGTGGCCATTCATTAGATCTACCTAGTTCCAGAACATTTGATATGCATTCAAATTTGATAAATACAAAACAGCTTCTGTTACACTTATCATTCCTCCCTACTATGTTCATAAATTACCAGAAAACATGTACAAATCTACACATTATGCCAAATATGAAGCTATAGGATGTATACTCAAAATTTGGCTATCCTAAGCTCTGATGCAGAGGATACAACATGCAGGAATCTCAGTTTGATGAATCAACTATTTAAGCTACCCATAATACATTTTGAAAAAGCTACAAGGTACAGCTACATGAGTCCTCCATAATCAGATTGAGAAATCTAATCAGATAGTTGAGGCAGGAAAGAAATGATTTTGAATTGGTAAAACATGTGTGTCATCAATTCTTTGGATTCTTTCTGAAAGCTCATATGCAGTGAACAACCAGATGCAACTGTCACAGAAATGCCTTGGCTGCTCAAAAGGATAAAGAAAAAAAAGACAATGCCAAAAATTTCCCCTAGTGTTTACAAGTAAAATAGATACCATTTCCACTCATGGAATGACTTTGATCTCCAGAATAACCCCCTGCAATGAAGAAACCCTGAGCAATAAAAAGGAAAATAGTTACTGCCGTAGATTAGCCTCAGTTCCAGGATATCATATTCTAAACCTACAAGAATTTTCAAGACAAAACAATATTTTCATAAATTCAACATGGCTGACGGAAGTATATATTAAAAAGCTACTTTGCATATTTTTGATACATTTCACTAGAGGCTCTTTTTTCAACTGTTTTCAGTTAACAGACCAGTAAATTAATACCTCCTTTCAAGGTTATTAAACAGACTGATGAAAAATGAACTGAAACCAGAAAAAGAAATTACAGTGAGTAGCTTCATACCTGTTGTCGAGCACGCTGAAGCTCTTGTTCGAGTTGGGTCAGCTTTAGCCGACTACTCTCCAGTTGCTGCACATAAGCCTACACAAAAGTGGCTATCAATCAAACTCAACTATGCTACCTAAATACAATATTTATATGAAGAAATTGACTCTGGTTGAGGATAACATAGAAACTAGCTGTTATGTTAATTCATCTCAGTATGACCACGTTTAAGCAATTCTAGAATTGGTCCATCCGATTTTTTTATAAGCAAAAAATAAAAACTAATATCAAGTGATGAAATAATATTGCAGACTCATAGAGGTCTACTAGTGCAAATGGCAATAAGTTTGCACGGTATACAAGATCTGAGAACTAAATCTGACTCCGCTGTTGTCTAATTCTTTAAATATATTTTTCTAATTTTCAGTAAGAACTTCGTAAATAGCAAAGATACAAAAAAATCATATATAATCCCGATTTTCTATAAATCCACAAGTGAACAAAGCATGACCAAAAATTAGACTCGTGCTGTTAAAGGAGAGAGCTTCAAACTTATATGATAATAGGAGATCACTGAAGATTAGTGGTGGTGATGCGGCTCCCCTCAGTGAGATTTTGCAGGTCCATAATGGGGCTTCCATCAAAAGCATTGCTTCTGCTCATCACGCTGCTGAGTTTCAAGATGTTATTTGTGCCAAGGCAATCACAAGAGGGAGAAACACCAAATATCTGAATGGGCCTAAATCCTCTGGTCTGTATAAGCAGCTATTGAATAGACAAGTCCAGTTTTTAAGATAGTTACTTGTACGATAATCTGAGATCATTGCAAATTAGTGGTAATGACATGACTCCCCTAAATAAAACTTTGCTGGTAAGCACTAATTTGTGCTCATACTTGTGGATGCAATTCGGTCATTATCTCATTCCGAGATGGGACTGCTGCCAAAAAATAATGCTTCTGCTCCTGATGTTGCTGAGCGTTGAGCCATTATTTGTGCCAAGGCTCTTTTTGGTGGGTGAAATGCCAATGGGTTAATGGTGCAGAAATAAATCTTCTAGTTTCTGTGAGCTGCTGCTGGAAAGACATGTCTAGGTCTTTTAGGTCCTTTAGGAAGTAAGGGTTGGATGAAATCCCAGAAATTTGTTTTGATCCTTGATTTTCTTGTTTTTTTGCATTTTTGTTGATAACTCCTTTAGCATCTGCTACATCTGCTCCACATGAACCATAAGAGTTGCTGATAATTATCTTCAGAGGCTTTGAAAATATAGTGTCTACCACCTATAATTCTGGAATCTTGGGGGAAAGACGCCTCAATGAAGCAAATATATGATAAGTTGCAAGGTATATGGTCTGGAAAACAGTTAAGACAGGTTTATGTGCCCTTGAAAAATTCCTTGAACATAACCAGTCATTTCCAAATATTGTACTGTGAGGTAGGAGCACACTATGAACTAGACTCATTTCCCAACACATGCACATTAGGTTGGATACTTCCCACTCCTTCCATCAACTCTACATGGAATGATTTTAGATATGTTATAGTCTCTTCAATGGCATTTCCTATTCTTCTCATTCTCTCCAAAACTCTCCTGTGAGTGCATATAGACGAACCCATATGTGCACTATAGATGGCAGTTCTTCCATGGGATTAAAGACAAGGGCCTAGTATTTCATGAATAGGCCAGCTCTATCCATGCCCCATGGTCCTCTATAAAAATTAATCTTTATCAGCCTAAGGACAAGAGTATTGTTAAATACCCTCTTGGGATGAGCATAATTTTCACTAGCATTGATAGTTTCCAGTTGGTGGAGATCGAGTCTTTCAGTGTTTTGGGGATTGGATGAAGTCCCACAAATATGCTGCTCTATATCTTCCAGTGAAAACTGACTTTTGTTGGCTGCTTCAGATTGCTGATTCAATCCATTCGATAATTTGGCAAAAAATGAGGGCTGAATCAATCTTCATGGCATTCTTCCATGGCCTCCTTTATTGCTGAAATTCGATGTAGGTGGGGAAAACCACACATGGAAAAACTTCTATCTGTTGGAAAAACCGACGAGAAAAATCTATATTTGCATGTGTATCAGATCAGTCATTGGACCTACACCTCATCAATTGTGTTTCAAACTGAATGAGAGAGCGAAATTATATTCATACCCACAAATGACAAAAGTAGGTCAATGGCATCCAAAAGTACATTCAAATACAATAGAAAGCACTAGGGAAGAAAAAGAACCCTAGGTTCTAAAAAGTACTGTAAACATAACTAGAGTACACACCAAACCATATGGTCTAAGTACCAAGTACAAAATTTAATGTGGTGGAAAGACCTTTGATGAAACAAAGAGTTGATTAAGATAGCCAGAACCTAAGATGAAAACTAGCATTGGCACACGTCTGTAGCTAATTTTGGGCAAGAAGAACCAACAACATTATCATCGGTGACTAAACAGCCAATGCAGGATCTGCTAATGCCCATAGAGGAATGTCCAAGGATAAGGGGTCAAAGCTAGACAATCCTAGGAGGAGGCAGGATATTCCCCTTAGAATCTTTAACTAACACCCAAGGCCAATGAACCTCTAAGCGTAAGAGATAAAACTAGTAATGTGTGATTGTTTTTTTCAACCTCAGTTGTAGGCAAGTCGAATCAAAAGGCCCTCAAAGAAAATAAAAAGCATATCCACAATGGCTAGAATGAGAGAGAACGTTGGGTCACTCTAGTAACAGCCTAAAAGTGACAGCCTTTTTAAGAAAGTGGTTAAATAACCTATCAAGTCTCTATGCAGACAGTGATAACTCCCTTTGGTCTCATAGTAGATAGGACACCTAAAAATAAAGTAATCCTCATTCTCCCTTTCTAAGAGATAAAAGAAACGTTAAGTCCAATCATCACGTGGAATATGGTTTTGTCTCAGCTTGTAATTGGTGGGAGCACATCCTAAACTGGACAAGAGAAATCCTCGATCCTTGTGACCAATGATGTTGGAGATCACCACGTTGAATGATGGCAATATCTACAATTTGTAAGAAATACTCAGCATAGACAGCCAACTTGGGACTGAGAGACTGCTAGGAAGAGATCCAAGTGACATGAATGTGTTGTTAGTAAAATATCCTCTCTGACAACTTTATTGATCACCTCCTTTAGAAAAAAGAAGGCAAGGAGAAGCATTTAAAGAGTATTTGAATAGAGGAAGTCAACAAATAGAAATATTGGGGAGACTGGAGAAGCAAAAGGTCTCGAAATACCAACAACGACGATGCCTGGCGATACATAAACAAGCAGCCCTCACTGAAGAACAAAGTGTTCTGACATGAGGTTGAATGAACAAGGGATTTGAATCTGTGAATATAGAAAAAAACATGAAGATACTCTCGAGATAAAGGGGCGAACAACAAACTCAGCTTGCGCAATACACTTAGGAATGGTCCATTTGAAACAGATCATACACTGAAGTATGATAGTTTGAAGACCCTCAATACGGGCCCAATCAATAGACCCCAAAATAGGGCCCCAAACCTCTGACCCATAAATAATTGTTGATTTAATGACTCTGTCAAAGAGAAACATCTTTGAAGGGATATCATGGAACTCTTCTAAAAGCACTAGTGCACCAAGACAAAAAGTGAGGTATATCCCTTGCAAAGACAAGACAGAAAGGCAAACTTCAAACTAAAAGATGACTTGGTGAACTGAACTCTCAAGTATAATCGATTACAATCTCCACGGATTGTAGGAGAACTAAAACAAGGAAAGAGCATCCTTGGAGGAAGTGAAGACCATGACCTTAGTTTTACTAAGATTAACCACAAGCTGGAGAAGCTCTCAAAAACTAGCAAACACATCAACCTGTCTTTATAAGACATCACAAAAGTGAGAGGGGAGGGCTACAACATCAAACAAAAAATAGTATAGTGATCAACACAGCGATGTAATATACAACCATCATCAACAAAAATATGCCATCAAAGAAAGTTTTTAGGCTCATCTATATAAATACTAAACATACACAACAAGAGAGGGCACCCTTGTTTAACTCCAGTGGTACTCTTAACAAAGTCAGAGAGACCATGAGAAGTACCGAATTGGGCAACAACCATCTCATAGAGCCTCATAGTGGAACTGGAAGCAAATGAAAGAATCTGAAATACTTATACCTCACAACTTATAGAAAAGCAGTGTCTAAGAATAGAGTTAAAGGTCTTTCTAAAGTCTAAAAAACAACAAAAGACTTTAGAAAATCGCTAAGACCCAACATCATTATCATCCATTTATGATGCAATTAATGCCATCAGCATGATTGTATATGATAAAATCATTAAAAATTCAAAAGAATCTTGATTTTACTGATTTCATGCTGTTTAAGCAGACTTGTCAGCATGCTGATAGTCATAAATACAATTAAATATATATAGCTATTAGTTTGACCTCATTTGTTGTGAATTTGACTAGTATTCTCTCTACAAGGACCAGCAAAGTGCATCCATTGCAGAAGTGATGATCTGCCTAGAAATTTGTGTGACATCATGAGTTACCTGATAATGTCAGCAAGGTATACGTTCGAATATTTACTATTTATGACCCTGTTTTGACTGCTGACATCAGCAAGGGAAGTGTTCACTTTCGCAGGTATGTCTGCTAACTGAAAAACATCTGACTGTTATTTGACTAGTTTGACCATCATAAATGAATTAACCTGTCATAAATGTTGGATTTAGATGATGAGTGTTTTTTGATACATGACAATTGTGGGGTTGGCGGGCCCACACACGATGTGGAACACGAGTGGGGGTTCCAGTCCCCCTAACTCCATGCCAATCCGCCAATATATGTCCCCTGTTGTGGGTCACCTAATCACTGATTGAGATGAAGAGTTGATTCCTATACATGCTAATCTATTGGTTGATTACTGTTCAACCAATGGCATCAATAATTATAAAGATTTCTGGATAAAACTGTGTCAGATTTTTTAAATCAACGTTTTGGTTCACACTCCATGAACCATCATCAGGATGAGAGAATAAAATGATCAGATTGCAAACTTGGGTATCCCATTTAAAGATATGACAATAAAGTCCATAATGTCAGTGGTTAGGAGTAGTAAGTCAATGAAGGAGGACAATACAAATTAGTAGAACAACTCAGAAATAAAAAAAGAAAATTTTAATCATCAAAAATATTAAAAATTAAAAAAAACTATCAAAGAAAGGAGTAGGATGTGTAAAAACTACTTTAAATATTAAGGAAAGGGAGGGGATGTGTTTAATGATCGGTAAAGGATTGCTAAAAGTGGGAATAGAAAATAAAAAGAGTTAGATAGGTTGGAGGAAGGTAAAATAATAAAACAGGAAATACAAGAGGAGTGAAGTAAGGAAGCAAGATGGGAGGGGTGTGTGTGGATCATAGTTACTAGGGTCGGAAATCCGAATGCGTTCGGGAGGTGGAAAAAAAGCGGAATGCGAGATTTTTGAAAAAATCCGGAAAAAAATCCGGTTCAGAAAATAAAATTATATATATATATATATATATATGTATATGCAAAATATTTCAATCTACTAAGGAATGAACATTAATTTAACACTTGCAAAAATGAGAAATGCATAAAAATTTCAAACTTGAATTACATTAAAAGATAGCAAAATATTCATAGTTTAGAGCCTAAGCTCAAAATTGATATAGAACTTAAGTTTCAAACATTTGCAACATCAAACCCAACTTCAAAATCAAAACTAGCACTAGCACTAGCACCATCAGCAAATCCTCCATCCAACTCATCAACACTATCAATATTTTTCTCAAATCCTTCAAAGGATGGTTCTCCAAGTTGAAGATTGTCATCTTCTTTTGCAAGATTGTGCTCAAGCAATCTTAAATTGCTATGAACAAACACAAGATCTGACATCTTTTTGGCTCCTAGTCAGTTTCTCTTATTAGTATGGATCAAATCATGCGTGCTCCAATTTATTTCACATGTAGAAGCACTGGCACATTGACTGTGGACACGCACGCTAAGCTTTTGCAACTCTGGAGTAGAAGAACCATACGTTTGCCGCCATAAATGGGGATCCATGCTAACAATGTCTTCTTGTGCCGCTTTAAACCACTCGACTACTCTCCCCCATTGTTGAGACCACTCGCGGGCACAAACTCATTTACTAACACTTTCTCTCACAAGGGCTCATCGGTGCATTGAATCTCACAGAGTGCATGCCTTAAGGGGTGCATTGGGAATGGGGTGGGATCGGCTTGTGGCACTTTGCGAGAGATATTCTCATACTATTCTATCACGCATACATCCCTTCATGCAGCCTTCATACCTCCTATGATGTCTCCTTGAAATCTTGAAACCCTGAAATATGGCTAAGTTTGAAACCCTAAAATATGGCTAAGTTTGAAACCCTGAAACCCTGGAATCTGACTAACTCTGAAATATGATAGGATCCTCCAAAACCTAGAATTTGCATTATAGCTCCTAGCGGTCTGAAACCCCTCTCAAACACCCTGAAAGTATATAAATAAAATATAACTTAAAGTATAAGTTTGCATTTATATATACTTATACTTAAATGTTTATTTTATTTATATACTGTTGGGTTAGGACTAAATTTTCATTTTCTAAATTTTTTTGTTGACTTTCATTGTTTCTCCCAATCGGTACCTTTCCAGATGCCTCCGGGACGTACCGGTAACTACAACACAGTTTTAATGTTGAAAAATACGGCAAACCGAATTTATTAATCCGGAAGCCTGCAAAAATGCGGAACGTTCCGGATTTCGGCCAGATGCGGCCGAATCTGGTAACTATGGTGTGGATGAGGTGATCAATTCATAAAACAAAGACGACAATAAAACTTCTTCCTTTATGAGCAACTTTCCCTAAAGTCTACTGTCTTTTCTTTCTTAGGAATCATTTATGAGCAAACAGAAGGTGTTGCAATGGTGGAACTTTCCCTAAAGTCTAATTTCTTTTCTTTCTTAAGAGTCATTTATGAGCAAATAGAGGGTGTTGCAATGGGCTCCCCTCTCTCCCAAATTGTGGCAAATTTGTTTATGGAATATTTCGAAGACATAGCTCTTAACTCCTTTCCCTTGAAACCGATTTGGGGAAACATATTTGTAGATGACACCCATGTCAATAGGCCCCATGGTTTCGATAAATTAGAGGATTCCCATACCCACTTGAATAAGATTGTTAAGACCATCAAGTTTACAAAGGAATTGGAATCCGAAGGCAATCTTCCCTTCTTAGATGTCCTCCTCTCTAGAAATTCCGATGGTTCTTTCTCCCGCAAAGTTTTTGGAAAATCTACCCACACCAATCTTTACTTGCATGCAAACTCACACCATCACCCATCTCAAAAAGCAGGGGTAATCAAAACCTTAGCCACTAGAGCATTTAGAATTTGTGATGAAGAGCTCTTAGATGATGAGATCAAACACTTAACTGAAGTTTTTAAGTTAAATGGTTACAAAAGAAAATAGATTACTAGAGCCTTCAAATCTGCTAGGAATGCACATGTTAGACCAAGGATGTTGAATGACAACTTAAACACACCCACAACCTTCCTCCCATTTGTGGAAGGAATTTCTAATAAAATCGCAAAAAATTTAAAGAGCAAGAACATCCATACCACTTTCATTCCTCACAAAAAGCTTAGAAGTTTGGTCAAGTCATCTAAAGACAAACTAGAGCCAACTCTTAGGAGTGGAGTTTACAAAATTGATTGTTCTTGCGGAGTGTCTTAAATCGGGGAAAGAGGATGCTCCATCAACACTAGGGTCAATGAACATGTTGCAAATATAAACAAGGAAAGGGTGGTCAAGTCGGCCTTGGCAAAACATTCCTTCAAAACTTGACATCACATTTGCACAAAGGACGCCAAAGTTCTTGCCATAGAGACCCACTTCTTCAAACACCGACTTAGGGAAGCTACTGAAATATGCAAGTATGATCACACCCTTAACAAAAATGGTGGTCTTGAATTAAACCAATCCTGGAGACCTATCATCAACTTAATCAAAAAATGTTGACCCTTTTTTGTAAGCTTCTCTCTTGTTTGATCTCCTTTTCTTCTTTTCTAACCCTGGGTTGTCTTTGCTCTCCGACTAGTTCAACTCTTCCCCTTGCCCCTTCTTTCTTCCCTTCTTCAGTTTCTTGCCTTTCATCTTTCAATTCCCTTTATACCTTTCTCCCACCTCTCTTCATAATTGTAATTTCTTTCTATATTTTTACTATGGTTGAACATCTCTCTTCCTCCTTTCTCAATATTTTACAATATTGAACTCCATCATTTTAGTTTTCCTACCTTCCACACCTCTCCTAATTTTTTTTCTCTCGCTACAAATTCAAACATCTCTCTTATTTGTTTCCCCTCGTCTTCTCAACTTATTGTCATCTTTGTTCTATGAATCGTTCACCTCATCCACACACGCTCCTCCCATCTTGCTTCCTTACTTCATTGCTCGTCTTTCCTCTTTTATTATTTTACCTTCCTCTAACCTATCTAACTCTTTTTATCTTTTTATCTTCTATTCCCCCTTTTAGCAATCCTTTACCAATCATTAAACACATCCCCTCCCTTTCCTCAATATTTAAATTAATTTTTCACACCCTACTCCTTTCTTTGATAATTTTTTTTAATTTTTTTAATTTTTTGATGATTAAAATTTCCATTTTATATTTTTTAGTTGTTCTACTAATTTGTATTGTCCTCCTTCTTTGACTTATTATTCCTAACCACCAGCATTATGGACTTTATTGTCATATCTTTAAATGGGATACCCAAGTTCGCAATCTGATCAATATATTCTCTCATCCTGATGACAGTTCATGGAGTTTGAACCGAAATGTTGATTTAAAAAATCTGACACAGTTTTATCCAGAAATCTTTACAAATATCTCCTGGACTGTGGAAATACTATCTCTTTGATTGACATCAGTAAGTTCTGTTATAAATCAGCAAGGTACATTAGGTGGAGCTGCTTTTGAATGGATTGACAAAACTCTGAAAGTTATAAATGCTCTTTAACCAGCAATAAATGTTGTTGCTGAAATAAGGATAAGTTGACGGTGATAAATTATAATGTACTCATAAGTACTGTTTATTGTTGTACTTGCTGTTATTAAATACTGCTGTACTTTTCCTGCTGAGAAATTGCTAGTCCAGAGATAGGCGAGTACTGTTACTCCGTGCCCTAAGATAGGGCCCAGTATGGTATCAACACTCCTTGTCCGCAGATGGGGCCCAACTCTGGTATTAAGAATTCGTATCCAAGATAAACCTCTTTGTTCAAGGCAAACCAAGCTTTATACTGAGCCTTATTGATTTGATTTTTAAATTGTTTATCATTTGTTAATTGAGGCTAGTCAAGGAGATGAGTTGGGAAGTTTCTGGTGTGCTGTTCTCTAATATTTTAAAGGACCTTATTTTTATGATAATGTGGAATCTCCTAGGCTATGAAGTATTCCAAGATTTAATTGTATGGAAATGAACTATGCCACCTTAACTGTCTTGTGTTGTATAGTGAATTTTGTTGTGTTCAGTTAACAAATATGCAGTTTCCCAACAATAGAGCAAAAGGGATGAACAGAAACCATTGCAGCTTTGTTTAAACACCCAAAGGAAAACTGATTTATTCCATGCAATGCCGCAAATGTCTCCTAAACCAAAACTCCTTTAGCTACATCTTAAACTAAGTAGATCACTTCTCAGAAACACTAGTCAATTTCCCTTAATCATCCACTACTCAAATGTCATTATCATATTTCTCAGATATCCAATTATAAACACCTAAATTATTATTTGCGAGAGAAAAGTCTATAAATTATTTAAAGAGTTATACCATGTGTATGAGACTTACCTTCTTCCTCAAACGACTTTTTCGAGCAGCCTCGCGATTCTGAGCTAGCCTGCGAAGGGTCTGCATCCGGCATTCTTACTTTATGAGCTAATGCCTTCTATAAATTAAAAAATATATTTTGAATGCAATTGCAGATTGAAAACAGGCCAATTTAGACATCTACAATATTATGAAATGAAAGAGGTACCCTAAATCTAACCTTGTGATCTCCATTTCCATCCTTTGACTGCTTAGTCAAATACAATGCTTCCTGCAAGTACAATTTGTAACTGAATAACAAATTACAATTTATCGACAGTCATTGGGTTTCAAAAAGGAAAGCTCAAGTTAACTCATCACAGACTAGAACAGTTTAAAATTTGTAAAAATAAAATTCAACCTAAAAACCAATTGATATTTTTAGTGGCTTATGCATGTAAGGCAAGCAGTTCCCTTGGAAAATTCAGAGGCTCTGCCTTCTACATAACTAATGGTGTCTAATTAAGCAGAAAAACCAGGAGCTTCATTTTCCATTGCAAAGAAAAAAATTGGCAGATAAGCATCAAGCAAGCAGCTAAACTTTTCTAGGGAGATGCAAAGTTCTAAACAGATGACAAAATTGCTTGTTTTTGTGAAGACATAGATACTTTGACTCTCTGGGCAAAGGAAAAGGCACAAATGTCAGCTTTCTAAGCCTTTATACAGAGTGATATTCCATGTAACACAGTTGTTCAGCTAATGTATGTTTCTTGTTCTTCGTTAAAACATAAGGGTGCATTTCTTCCAGAACAAAACAACAAAAGAGTAAGAAACAAATGCTGAATGATAACAAAAATGCCTTTACATTTGGAGTGTCTTTTCCATCGGTATCAGCATCTGTAGAAGTATCAGTTTGAGGACTTCCCTTTGCCATAGCAAATAGAGCAGCTTCAACCCAAAACACTCTGCTGGATGGAGGAGCCAAGACAGAGTTGTAAAGAATTGAGCAATGTTGTCCTAACACTTAAAATATACCCCTAGCTTGTTCCTTTCTGCCCTCACTTAAAAATTCACCATTTTTGGACCCCACGCACAATTAGGAAAAATCTCTTGTCAAACATGCAGAGGTGAGATGGTTGGGGTAATTTCTCGTGCAATTACCTATAATACCGAGGTCATCACAATCCCCTGCCCCCGGTTACCCCACTGGAGAATTTCTCAGCAGCCAGACTTTAAAATCCAGCACCCGAGCTCAAAATCTAGAATCTGCAGCTGAACAAGGAACCTTGAACCTTCATCGCAATCACAAACTCAGTTTCTTACAACTCAACAGCTGAATAAAAGTTTTCGTTACCAATACCAGAACCATAAAAGGGGGTAAAAGGGGGCTTCGTTAAGAAGGCATCGTCACAAAAGCTCAACATTTAGTCATTTTCCCAAAACCTGAACAACAACTTTTGCTCGTTATAATTGAGCCATTATATGACGATTGCCGTTGATCTTAATTTCATAATTACACTGTATGCTGTAAATGCCACATGTGGAGTAATGAGATCAAAACTTGCGGGTACTATTTTTTTTAAGAAAATCCCTTTGTGGAAGGGGTCTCATACACGAAATTGCACTCTGGCTTGTCCAGCTACCTAGAAAACTACCTTTACCTTTACCTGCCAACTTCTTCCTTCACGGGCCGAATTGAAGCATAACATCACTCTGTCCAATCAGACAATAACTCAAAACATATTGAATTTCAAGCCCCGTCTGTAAAATGAATTGAAATGATTTCAAATTACGTCCACAAGCCCCCAACAGTTTGAAGTTCGAGCTCTTCCCTGTGAAATGGAATATAATTAATTTTGACTACTGCCACTTTTAATTACTGCTACACCCAAGCGCCAATGACACCACCAATGTTAAGTCTGCATCAATCATCATGGAATCAAATTTATTAACATCACAAAGCCATAGTTTTAAACTAATGCAAAGTGTACCAAGAGCCATTCAGAGGCAGTGAGATCATATTCACTGAGCTGTACTGAAGGGGCGCGAACCAAGTATAAAGCTGATTCAGAAAAGAGTCCACCAATGTTCAATTCCGAGGCCGGGTACTTGGGGCCAACAAATTTAGCAGAAAGAATAACCCTCACTCCTTGCCGCTAAGACGAAATGAATATCCCTCACTCCTTGACGCTATGACGGAGAAAGCCAATTATCCCTGCATCCCATACCAATGGATTGCTTGTTCTCCAATATAAAAAAATTGTTGGGTCTACCAAAACCCAAAACAAGGGCTGACAGATTACGACACAATTGTTTTCTACTAAACAGCCAAAGGCCGAATCTTCATCTACTAATTTTGATCAGAAATTCCCCTGCCTTTCTTTTCACCTATATCTAAAAAGGCATTAGCCTCCATTGCAGGCTGCAGCTGAAACACATTTTTCACTTTTTGCTTTTAATCAAAGGAAGGGAAAAGAAAAAAAAGGAAAAAAACCACCTTTCAACTCCAAACCCTAATTAAGTTACCTGGCGGCTCCTGAAAGCCGGGAGGAAAATAACGGGTCTTATTTGTTTTGCACGGTCAAATGTTCGATTCTTGCGGCGGGATTTCAGGCGACTGAAGGGGTGAATTTTTTTAACCCTTCCTCGACTTTGATTGAAGCGGACAAATATAATAATTATCAAACTTGAAGGTTGCTGCACGTGTAAAAAACAATATGTGAACTGAAATCCGTGATGGAGATTCTATTGCAGCTAAAGTGGCAGGTAGCAGATCTTCTTTGGGAAGCTAAAAATAGCAGGATATCTGCTCTGCTCTCTTTTGCGGTAAGTGGAAAAGTTGAGTTACGCGCGTATCGTGAACTGTAATTTGTAAATTTCGTATGAACTGTAATCTGTCACTTGGTGCTATTATTTTCCTAATTTTGTTGTCATTCAAGTTTGGGAGGATTTTATTTCTTGTATTTTTATTTTTTTTGGGGGGTGAAATTATATGTATGGTTTTTCTATTGATTCTAATCAAAATACATCGATCAAAAAATATGTACAGATTTTCACCCAAAAATTAATTATTCATTCTTATTACTATTTGTGATTCATCATTCGAGAAGAAACTATGTTAAATTATGGATGATGATTGGAAATACGTAGATCAATTATCCATGTAGTTTCACCTAAAAATCAATTACTCATTCTTATGATCTCTTAAAACATTGAAACTCTTAAATGTGATGTTTATCTGGAAGACATGTATGATATCATAAGTGTTTTAATTTAACCATTTAGTCCCTCTTTTTGTATTGAGAATTGTTTGTGTTTGAGTTTAAATATAATTTTGCAATATACGCTTGCATTAATAATTTGAAGTTAAAAATACAAATTTAATAGTGTGTTACTTGTTATTGCAATTTGAAACCGATTAACATTTTTGTTATGTCTGTTTGCTAGCAACAATAGCATATAGCTCTCTTTCAACATGCTTTCATAGATGATATGGTTAAGAATTATGAATGATCACCCATGTTGTATAAGCAAGAAGATTATCTATACCCTGAGTATTAATAATAATTATGGGTAAAGATTATCATGTACTAATTAAACACATGAGAGGTCGAAAAGCAAAAGCAAAAAATAATAAATTTAAATTAAAAAAAACTAATAACCAAATATTTTACAATTTATTAAAGTGAGTGATTAAGTTTATTGCAAAATATTTAATTTGCAATAAAAAGGCCAAAGCAGTGGAAGTGGAGAGCATCCCAGTTAGATTTTACAAGCGAAAGGTGAGGCCCTCGCTTCACAACTTTTATGAGCATAAATCATAATTATTGGTGCCTTCGATTAAGCCCACGTAATACAATAAAAAGCCTCTAACTTTGGCTATAATACCACAATTAAATATGATCTTCCACGAGACCCGTGTAATAAATTTTTCGCTTTCTTTGTGTCAAGGTTATGTCTCAAAATAGGCATTGTCCCCATAATAGATGAGCCAGGGGTTTTTTGTTCTTTGTCAAAGGACTTGGTTAAATCATCATCTAAGAGAAAGTGATCAAATTATTTGCACTATTACACAAAACCTATAAGAATACACTTGGCTTGACATTGGAAACAAGCGCAAAGGTGTAATGAGGGAATGAGGTGGAGGATACACGTTGAATTGAATTAAATGAAAGTAGCGAGCATGTTACTTGATAATCAAATTTACACCATCAATTTACAAAATTCGATAATCGTAAGGACTACAACAATTCGTCTACATACGATTACAAAATATGTTGTAAAAATCAACCAACTGAATGATGGTGAGAAGACAAAAACTTGTCTTCCAAATAGGCGCTAAGATTTAGGTGGATAATTTTTACTCTATTTTACAAGAAAAACATCATGAATATGTATAAACCACTGTCAAATAGGCGCTAAGATTTAGGTGGATAATTTTTACTCTATTTTACAAGAAAAAAATCATGAGTATGTATAAACCACTGTCAAATTTACTCCCAACAATAAAGTTTACTCTTGAAAGGGGTAAAAATGTAATTGGAACAATCCTTCGTTGTTGATGTGACTAAAGTTTACCCTATGTGTATTAAGTATATTGGACCATAGCCCATTCCCCACTCGAATAATGCCATTGTTGAAATCTAGGTAAACAACTTTGAATAAAAATGAGAAGTGTGTGGTCTCATTCATACAACAAATGTGGCACTGACACCTCACAAACACCATGAATCATAATGTAACCAACTTGCGTTGGAGGAACAACTAATGTCTGACCTTCTCCATGTGTTTCGATCTTGTCATTTGACATACGATGCAAATCAAACCAAATCAAAAGCATTCAATCTAGAACAATAAGACGAATTTAAAGGTGAATTATTTTAGGAGACACATGTTAATTTGCATTCAATCTAGAAGAATATGCCTAAATAATACCCAAGGAAAATTTTAAAATTAATATGTCAGATTTTAGGTAAAACTTTATAAATGTTAATGTAATATGTATTTCAAACTCTTTTATTGGTTGAACAAAATATAAGTAATTGAAAAGTGATTTCATTAGTCCTACCTTGGCAGGATCTAATAATAATCAGAATTTCTCTCAAGCCTAAAATATTGAACTAGACAATCAAACAAGCAAGAGCAATGGAAGGAAAGTAAATGATAGAATCTAAGACCCCTGATAATTGAAATGGATTTATGAGTCTAGAAGAGAGTTTTGGAAGCTATTGATATACTCCCATGTGAATTTCATCATCTTTTATCTTTAGGACATAATCGATGCTGGAAAGTAAATGATAAAATCTAACACACTTGATAACTAGAATGGATTTATGAGACTAAAATAGAGTTTTGGAAATGATTGATCTACTGCCATGTGAATACAACTATCTTTTATCTCTGGGACTGGATCGACATTGCATTGATTATGTCTTAGATAAAATTGGTATGTCATTGATTTTGTCCTTGTTATCATTTATTCAAATACTTGTAAGTATTTTTATTTGTAATCGTGTAATCGGATTTATAAGTTGATGATGAACTATTTTAGACCTGTGATGTGTTAATTTAGTGGTTGGAATGTCTAATTTGTCTTCTCTTTTGCTTCTTGACTTAATTTGCCATAAATGTATGTAAGAGGAATGGAAAAAGTGTAAGGTTATTTGGTTAGGGTAACCTCTCAAGGAATTGCAACTACATATCTTGCATGCATGGAATCATATGCAATGTAGTTCATGTTTATGCAAGTGTAATCCCAACCCAAATGAGATATAGGGCTTCACCTTCTCTCCTCGAAATCAAGTGCAACTATATGTATATCCATTTATCCTTTTTTTGGTTTGTTTTAACTAATTTTGGATTTAGTGATCTAAATAAGCCAAGACATTGAATCTAATTTAGATTTTATAATTTATGTTTAAATCAAGAAAATCTTAATGTAACAACAGATTATAATTGATTTATTGCAATTTACTATTAATGGAAATGACCAAGAGGATGTAGTAATTAGTTTGTTTAGGTTCGAAGCTAGTCTGTGATAGGGTGTAATCATTTGTGGAGGTCTTGATTGGGTCTCAAATATGGAAACAAAGTGTTTGTGTTTGTTAGGATGAGTTTGGTAATGTCTGGACACCTACGACGGTGAAATTCATCTAGGAGACCTACGCTAATATGTGATAGTTTGTATCATTGCCCTTGCATCTACATATAGATCTTATGTATACAGATGTCTTTGGCCTTGCATGAATAATTCAGTTTTCATTCCTTTTCACCTAAAAACCCTAACTTGCACTCTTGAGACCAATGTTGTCATGTCCCCCTTTTCCCATAAAGTGAAAAATAATAAAGTTAATATTTTAAGTTGTGTAAGTAACTTACTTTTTATTTTATTAAAAAGTGACAACTTAATATTACTTTATTATTATTAGAAATAAAAGAAAAGGAAAAATTAAAATGAAACTGTGCTTTATTAAAGTAAATTAAGAGGTCAACTTGGGAAAAAGGGACAAAAAGTTATAAAAGAGGGCCTTGGGGGTCATTTGGGATCATCTTGTTTATTACATCTATTTTGAGTTTGGGCATTTGCTTCCAACTTCTACATTTAAAGATGAAAACCCTATATTACATTCATATCTAGAGGACGAAAACCCTCTAGGTTTCTATTGGGGATTAGAGAACAAAAACGCTCTCATTCCATCATTGGTGATTTCATATAGAGATCACATTTGGGCAAACAATCAAGTTATTTATAGATCTCAGTTGGCTATAAGTTCTAGCAAAATTCAAAAAATTTGTGAAGGTCATTGGATCATTAAATTAGGGTTTCCTCTACCATTCAAGGGTTGTACCATTTGGGAACAATTTCACCCTAAATAACAATGTATAGGACTATTACATACTATTTGGGACTATTGTGATTACCTCGATGAGTGTTTTGTTGGCAGTTGAAGATAAATCACCATCCTAGGAAGGAGCACCACACTTTACTAGCCATCATCCTTCTTCCTCAGTTGTATGACTGCATTCCATGTCAGACCATCAATTAGCTATTGAAATTAGGATGTGAGGTTTTTATTATCACCAAAATGTATTATTCTAGCATATTAGGGTTTGGAGATGATACATCAATATTCTATGTGTAGTTTGGCATTTGCAATAAGAATTTCAATTTAAACAATATCATTGTGAGTATTATTGTTTTAATATTTACTTGATGCTTTGTATTTGGAAAAATAATTCAAAAAATCATAATTCAGAACATTCCCCAAAAGGGACATTTCAGTGATATTAGAGCATTGATCTTTCCAATCTATGGATCAAAGGAAAAATATATGGAACATATTTTGAAACTAATTCATAAGGATTATGAGATGCTCATAGGAAAGGATCTGGAGAAAAAACTTTACCAAGCAGGGAAAAGCCTCAAGCATCCACCTCAATCGAAGGGTACACTCCTCAACATTTTGGAGGAAGTGGAAAATTGCTTGTCTATAGTGGAACAATCACCATCTGGTATGGTGGATCTTGATATGAATCCATTAATTATTTATTTGGGAAATCTAGAACTTTTGAGGCATTAAGATATGGTTATCACTTGTATTAGTGACATTTCCTGAATAATAGCACCTGAAGTCCCATACTGTGATGACACAATGACAGAGATATTTCAGTTGATTGTGGAAAGTTTTTAAGGTATGGATGAAATCAAAAGTCCTTATTTTTCTACAAGGGTTAAGATTTTAGAAATGGTTGAAAAAGTCAGATCTTGTGTTTTGATGATAGATCTTGGTTGTGATGATCTTATTCTTAAAATGTTTCAACATTTATTTACTACTTTTAGTAAGAATCATATAGACAATATTATTACCTGAATGTAAACAATTATGTCTTTGATTTTGAATGAGAGTGAAAATATTTTTCAACCACTCATATCGGTTTTATTGGATAATATGATAAAGGATGTGTGGGAAGTCTCATCAATAACACATGCACTAGTTAAAAATGTGATTGATCTGTGTGAAGGAAAGTTGAGGCCATACATACCAATAGAAATGATAGTTAAATAGACAAGGGAAATTATTCAAAAGTAACCTCAGAAAACTTTATGGTAGAGATTAGAAAATTTACAGCAAAAATTGAGAAAGTCAACTATTCCCTCTAATTTTGCAACAAAAATTAAGTAAGTTAATAGGGTTCATTGGGCTATTACAAAGCTGATTATAACTAAATTGCATGTTGATTTGATCATAATCAACCAATGTCATGAGGCTAAAATAGCATGCATAGAGGTAATTGAATAAATAACCAAGACTTTAGAAGCATTAACTCTTAATGCAAACAATGATTTATATGAAGGTCAAATCAGAGTAGTGTAGTAGAAGTAGAATGGAGAGATCATCCATGAAGAAAAAAATTTGAGAAAGATAGAATTTGTAGATATAGATTTAGACACAATTGAGAAAGTTTACCAAGGAATCAAAGATCAATAAGCAAAGCAACTTTAGGTGCTCACATTTGGATGGGAACCAGAAAGAATGATTTGAGATCCAAGTATTTACAGGATGGTTCAGGCATTGTTTGAGGACAAGTAATCTTTGGGAAAGGTGGAATTACATATCTACCTTTTCCCATAAAGTGAAAAATAATAAAGTTAATATTTTAAGTTATCTAAGTGACTTGCTTTTTATTGTATTAAAAAGTGACAACTTAATATTACTTTCTTGTTATTGAAAATAAAAGAAAAGGGAAAAGTAAAAATAAAAGTGTACTTTATTAAAGTAAACTAATAAGTCAACTTGGAAAAAAAGGATAGAAAAAGTTATAAAAGAGAGCCTTGAGGGTCATCTGAGATCATCTTGTTTATTACAACTATTTTGAGTTTGGGTATTTGCTTCCAACTTTTGAATTTGAGGATGAAAGCCCTTCATTGCATTCAAATCTAGAGGATGAAAACCCTTTAGGTTTCTATTGGGGATTAAAGGATGGAAACCCTCCCATCCCATCATTGGTGATTTCATACAGAGATCACATTTGGGCAGACAATTAGGTTATTTCTAGATTTCAGTTGGTTGGAAGTTCTAACAAAATTCATAATTTTTGTGAAGGTAATTGGATCAACAAATTAGGGTTTCCTCTGTCATTCAAAGGTTGTACCATTTGAGAATAGTTGTGCCCCAAATAATAGCCTATGGGATTGTTACACAACCTTTAGGACTATTATAGTTGCCTTAGCGAGGTTTTTGTTGGTAGATTAAGATAAATCACTACCCTAAGAAGGAACATCACACTTTGTTAGATACCATCCTTCTTCCTTAGTTGCATAGTTGTATTCCATGATGTTGGACCATCATTCATCTATTAAAATTAGGCTATAAGGGTTTTCTTATCACCAAAATTAAGTATTTCATCATATTAGGGTTTGATTATGATACATTAGTATTATATGTGTATTTTGGTAATTGTAATAAGAATTTTAGTTTAATTAATATCATTGTGAGTATTGTTCTTTTTATGTTTTATTGATGCTCCGTATTCGGGAAAATAATCTAAAATTTTAGAATTCAAGACATTCCCCAAAGGGGCATTTTAAATGTGATCTAAGAAAAATGGGTTAGTCGATTGGATTGAATTGACCTCAACCACCACCTTTTGGGTGGCTAAGTGTTACCTAAGTCATACTCCAATGAGGGCTCAAAACACATGTAGTTATCCCACTTAGCTGAGTGTGTATAATCAGTGTAATACTAGCATGTTGTCAATCTTGTGTATGGATTTCAACACTTGACAGCCTATGATTTTAACCTTGTAATGGTATTCAAACTTGAATTAGGCCCTGTTTCTTTGAGGGGTTTTATATTTTGAAGTTTTAGGGCCATTTTTCTCAATGTGTATAATGTTTTTCATATATCTAGATATTTTACATCTATAAAAATATTGAGCAATGAGATTGATTGAATTGAGCATATCAATTGAAATGAGATCATCACAAATGGCCCAGTGTCTACTTTATTGATCAAGAAGTGGAGTTAAGTTGTTATAACCTACTTTGAAACTTATAGCACTTGATTGAGTGTTGGTAGAGTGTGAGAAGGTGTTAGTTTCAATTTACAATAGACTGGTTCACATACTACGAGGTGTATTTGCTCTTATGATCATATTTTTAATTTTTTTTTCAAATTATAATATTATATTGATTTGATACAACTTTAACTGATCTTTGGAAATTGGCCATTGCTTACAAGTATACTATAATTTTGTGAACAATCAAGGTGTGGGTGGATTTTTCCCCAAGCATTCAAATGTTTCATCATTCCTTCCATAGGTGAGTGTGGGTGTGTGTTTTAAATTATCATTTTTTATACTTTGATGCATGCATGCATTCACATCACATATGCACATCAAAATATGAGCATTATATAGACACCTACTTTTAGTACAAGGCTTATTATTGAGATGGTTTTAGTGTCATTTTATGCATATGGTCCATTGGATCTAAATAACTAATTATTTTAACTCTCTCTCTCTCTCTCTCTCTCTCTCTCTCTCTCTCTCTCTCTCTCTCTCTCTCTCTCTCTCTCTCTCTCTCTCTCTCTCTCTCTCTCTCTCTCTCTCTCTCTCTCTCTCCCCCCCTCTCCCCTCCATATGGCCCCATTATCTCTTCTCTCTTCTACTTAATCTCTTTGCCTCATGTTTTGGCCTTAGGGATCCCATCATCTTTCCTGCTTCGCCCATCTTATATTATTTTTCCACTTGGGATGCATTCAGTGGTTTGTTGAATAATTTATACACATTTGATGTTCTACCAAACATATCCTTTCTATTTTATGGGACATTTATCCCTTTCCTTTTCTTTCACTTATGTGGGTATATTTTTCAACTTCTTTCTCTCTCCTTATGTTGGCTTTCATTCCAATAGGTCCCCTAATTTGAATTTTAGAAGCCTATATATATATATATATGTATATATATATATATATGTATATATATATATATATATGTATATATATATATATATGTATATATATATATATATGTATATATATATATATATATATATATATATATGTATATATATATATATATATGTATATATATATATATATGTATATATATATATATATATATGTATATATATATATATATATATATATCCTCCTAGAGGCATTTTAATAAAAAGTATCAAGAGGAATCATAAACCATTCACATCTAGGCACACTCTATAAAGTATTATGTATGCTCTTAAATACTTGTATCAATGTTTGGTTGTATTATATACCGAAAGGAGGATACATGAATGTTCATGCAGTTACATTTCACTTATGGAGAGAAGGTGATGTTTTGACTCACATATTCCATTCACATTGCAATATAACTACTTTGGCTATGATCCTATCATGTGAGACATATAGCTACAACTCCTTGAAGATTTTTTGAGCCATATAACCCTTTCATTTTTCTTTAATTCCTCTTACAATAATTTATGGAAAATCATGTCAAGAAGGTAAAGTGAAGATAACTTAGACATTTATAATTTTCAATCCCATGAAGTAATCATGTTGTTTTGTTTGACATCAACCCACACACCTACGCATAAATTTGTAGAATTAGAAAAGGTGTGGAGGAAACATTTTGGGGCCAAGTACATATTTTCAAGTAGTAAAGGTATAGATTCAACAAATTTTTGAATCTGAATAATACACATTTAGTGCAATATCGAATCTAACCTAGTGAGATTTAACAGTCATATTTGTAGTACAACAGGGCAACGATCCTTAAAACTTTTTCTTCAATCTCATAAACTCAATCCAATAACAAGGTGTGTTAGATTCTATAACCATTGTGATCTTTACATTGTTGTTGCTTGCATAGTATCCTTGTTGAACCATTTGTCCCTATTTTAGCCATGAGATAGTTCTAAATTATGCTTTAGACTCTGATATATTAGATGTATCTCATGCCTCCATTTTTATTTTTTTACATATGATATTTAACCCTAAACCACAAATACTCAAAACACCGACCCTCAATTTGTGCTTTCCCCTTGTTTCAACTATCTCATCTCATCCCTAGGAAATTGAATACTTCAAGTAAACATGCAGTTTTACATGTGTACAAAATAACACCACAAAAAATGTAGACACCTAAATTCTACCACATTTAGTATCACAATTAACTTTGATTAATATCGAGACACTAACTCAACCACCGTCCTAAATTTAAATTTTATCTTAAGGTTCACTAACATCATTTCCCCCATTTTTTTGAATAATTAATTAATTAATTATTCATAAATAATTCCATAAAACTAATAAAATCTGGGATTTTTAAGTCACCAAACATCTTCAACATTTATCTCAACCAAGAATTGATTCATCTAACCATTTCCTTAACTTTTAAACCAATTGTTGAGACATCATTAAATCTTTCAACCAACATGGTGAGAAATCTAGCTACCTTGATTCATTCATAAGAAACTTTCAAATACCAACTAACTTCCCCCTAATCTCTCAAACACATGAGGAATTGGTCTCTTCCACATGGATGAGGACTCAAATTTGACTATCCAAAATTAATGTAATCCAATAAATCTGGATTTTTCTCAACCATCCATATTCTCATCTGAAATCCTATAAATTAAAGAGTCATAATCCAATGTCAACATTCATCATCGATTTACAAAAGTGTTATCAAATTTACCTTGTGCATCCATTTGAGAATCAACAAATCATATCCTTACATTGCTAAAATCTCCTTTGCATTTGGAGAATGATCAAGCATCCATATACACACTTGCAAGAGCAAATCAAATTCAATCAAATGAGAAGGCATTCACTTTTGTGGGTAAGATGGAAGGTAAATTGTTTATTTTTCTTGTTCTTTTATTGTAGCTCTATTTGAGGTTTTAGATTAGTCTTAGAATAGAAACTCAATTGTTTGTTTATTTTCTTAGTGTTACCTTATAATTTCTAGCTATTAAAAAGGATCTTCCTTCCATTTATCCTTTCCTTTTCTTATTCTCTCTCTCTCTTTCTCTCTCCATTTATTTCTTGGGTGATCATACATCCACCAAATATTCTTAGTTCATAGAGACCCTTAGGTTTAGTCATTATTTCCAACATGTATCAACTCTCTCTAAAATAGGAGTCTTGTTTTATCTCTCAAGATGAGGTCTATCATCAAACCAAAGGGAACATTATCCCTTATTTTATCATCCCCCACAAATGGGGCACTATCCTAGATTAAATTCATTCTTTGAAATATTTTGATCATACCCCGCATAACCAAATCGGCTCCAAGAACATGAATCTTATTGGTGGGGTATAGTATCATCAAATTATTTATAACCCTCACATTGAGCTTCAACATCTAGAGCATGAGGGTGAATCTAGACTTTATGACTATGATCAAAGGATCAAACAAATGGAAGATAAAATTTCTAATATGAAAATCATACAAATTATCATTCATGTTGTTGACAAATTCCACACCAAGCTTAATATTTATCAGCGTTATTTTTCTAGCTTAAATATTTCTCCAGGAATACTAAGTTTTTTTTTAATTTGATAAATATTAAATATTTATTTCATTATTAGGATTACCACTAATTTAAATAAAGCTCATATATTAAAATCTAGCTAAAGGAGGATTCTATGGGTAGCTTTTAATTAATTTACAAAAAAAATCTTTTGTTTAGTCAGTTAGCCCATGCCATAATAAAGCTTTTATAAAAGAGCCAAAGAATAATCTACAAGGAGTAAAATATACCACCAAAATCTATATTTGAATATTTAAAAGAACAAAGGGGAACCTAAAGTCAAACCTAACAACAAAGTGCAATCATGGCCATCATTGGCAAATTGCATATGTTTATTGAGCTACAAAATGAGAAAGAAGCTGCAACAAGAAAATATAGGTAGAGTTAGACACTGGGAAAAAAAAATTCATTCAATTCTCTTTTACTTATGGCAGATGTGGGAAGGTATATATTGATGGTTCTTCCCTCCCTCTTTTCCCCCCCTTCTCTTATATATATATATATATATATATATATATATATATATATATATATATATATATATATATAGTATGAGGTCATTTGAGCAAAGGGTTAATTTCATAAACTTTGTAAGTTCCCTAAATTACCAAAATTATGATCTAAGTCTATATCATTTTTCTATGTAAGATTATTTCTATCCCTCTTATTGAAATAAAATGCAACTATGCATACTTTCTACAACTAATAAAATTTAATGTAGCTATTGTTTGTCTTTCCCCCATCTCTTATTTTTTTGTTACAACTCCATGATCATACACTGGTTGTATCTTGCCCCTTACACTTCATTTATTTATATTGTGCTCAATTTATTTCTTGCATAATGATATATGTATGTTTGTTAAGATAGGGAATCAACCCAATTCCTTCTAATGCATCACCTTATTTACTTTCACGTATCTTTCTAACTCTTTTCCCCTACGAAATTTCCCTTCATGCACTTTGCTTAAGTAGAATGACACTATGTTAGGTAATAAAACCGATTGGATCTAGAGGTTTTCTACAAATAGCAGTCTCACACTAAGTATAGATCCCATTATTGTGTTTAAAATGTGGGTGAAATAATCAAACATTTCAATGCGTTAACACACATTAACACTATCTCTAGCATGTTGCTAGTTGAACCATTACAACAATAACAATTCATCTCATGGTATCATTATCAACCCCTACCTTCTTTAGAACCCTTGTTGCATCTTCTTTATCAGACCTAGGATGTGTTAAGTGAAATGAATCCCATGTTGTCTCGAGTGAATGTTATGGTCATTTCTCTAATTGGAACTTTAGTTGATTAAATTAGTGATGTTGAGGCTACTCATCCCTTTACCCATTACATTTTTAGCCTATGATGCTTTATATCATTTGACACATTACTCTAGCTTCCATACAGTCAAGGTAGGCTTGTATCTATCTCAATCAACACTATCCACTAAGATTTCTTCCAAATATTTCCAATACCAACTTTTAGCCCATTACATCAAAATCCAATCGCCAAGTTTTAAATTATTATCAAATGTATTATAATTTGGCTCTAAAAAATAATTACTTCCCTAGTTATACATCTCATCACCCCGCTTTAGGATATGAGCTTCTCTTTACAGCTAAATCATCTTATCCTCCATGTTTTCATAATTTTGCCTCTAACTAGTTATTTGGGTAACCCCTTATTAGGTGTCATCACTACCAATACCTATCTCAAGTACTCAAATAGCCTATTGGGATTCCTATTTGTGACTTCCCCTTACTATGTCCTTTACTAAGTATTCCCAAGTATGAGGTTGAATGTGATCCTAATTCTCATTTTAAAGATTATGACATGATTTTAAAAGATTTTCTCCCTTGGGATGTTATTGTCACAAATATTTTCCCAAAGACCATGGAAGATATTGCTATCTATTGATACTATGGTCTCCCTAAAGGAACCATTAACTCTTTCAAACAACTTATAACATAGTTTATTAAATACATTGATATGAAAAAAATGTTCTAAACCAACATTCATAAATTCTTACACATTAAATAAGAACCTAATGAGTATATGGCCTATTTTGTTATAACATGGCACTAGGTGCTCAATTCCTTTTCTAGTGCCCCACACATGGATCACCTTGAACTTTTTTTATCTTTTTTTTCACTCCTTAAATAAATAAACTATAAATGGTGTCCATAAGTTCCCTTACAATTCCTGTGAGGTTGATTTTAATAGTGCCCTTCACATTGACCAAATTGCCATAGATAATGGTAAAAAAACTTATGGATCACGTGGAAAGATTATTAATCCTATTAAAAATAATGGAAATTATCAAAATAAAAATTAAAGATGTGAAGTCCTCAATCGTAATTGTAATTTGACCATGAATGAGGTAATAAACAATAATCAGTTTAAACGAAATAATAACCAACCAAACAATAAAAATCATAGTAATGACAAATAAGGGTATAAAAACATGAATGACATTACTACTATCAATTTTGTGAACTTTCAATGACCGAATCATAAAAACTAGAATCAAAACCCAAATCATCAATATCAAAATCAAAATTAACATCACTATCAGGGTAATTTTTAAAAATTTGATCAACAAAAAAAAGACCTAGAGACCACAATCCTCACAAGTATTGTTGATTTCACAAATTTATTAGGCATGATAAATTTTTATGTAGAGATTATAAAAAATTCATCCAAATATTACCAAATAATCAAAGGTAATTTTTCATTGATATGTTCATATGACCTTTGCCTAAAAATCCTCTATACTACATGATGAGGTTTATTGCTCTATAAAATTCCAACTAGGGGATATATATAAATCCTTTACCTAATAACTAACAAATAGGAGGTATCCCTCTTGAAAATATTACACCTTGAAACCCTAATGCACCACTTCCATGACCCTTAACCTATCCTAAGGCATCATCCTTAAACAATCCCAATATGGATTATTTTCTTAGACAAAATCGGAAGACAAAGCTTATAGGGTCAGTGGAGATTCATATAGAGGAGGAAGTCAATGTTTCTACTCACGTTAGAGATTATCTAAATCTATTCCCTTTTTTTCCACTACAAATGCCAATAATCTCAGAGATCCTAGTCCTGTTGGAGCTTATGAGATTGTTAGGGACTTTATGAAAACATTTTCTCAGATATCATTCATGGATTTATTAAATAACATATAACACATCACTTAGCCTTATTAAAATCCTTAGTTATTGGGCACATTGTGAATGTGAGTCCCCCACATGGGGCACATATTAATCGTATTGACCTTGATTTATATCCTCTTGGGAAAGATTATAGGTATGTCAAAATTTTCTTTGATATGCGATTATTATGTTCAATTGTTGAGATGTTATAGAGGGGAGATATTGATCTTTACCTCAAAGTTTAGGTCTATAATAATTATGTTGAAAGAGTAGTGATTGATGACACGTAAATTGTCAATATTTTCCCCTTCTCATCTTTAATAGATGGTTTATGGTGAAACTAGCTATATTTATACTCGTAATACCCTCAATGGCTACAATAGTCTCCAGTCCACAAGTCCACTTCCATTGGGAAGATATTATTTCATGTCACCCTCGGAGTTAAGACTGTCCCTAATAAGTTATAAATCATTGATAAATACACTATTTATAACATGATGTTGGGTAGGCATTGGAATCATAGGATGAAGGCCATCCCTTCCATTTTTTTAAAAGAAAATAATTTTTTGTTTTTGGGCAGAGTTTATGTTCTCAAAAGAAACCATTGCCCATTTTAAGTCTATCATGTCAATGTTAGGAATAAATTTAAGGTGTATGTTGAATTACTAGTTCCTTTTGAATTAGTTATAAAAACATCCCTCTCCTCCTCCTCCTATGGATCATATTAAAGATTCTATCATTGTTTCCAAGTGGGTGGCTAAAACCAATGTCGAACCCAAGGCCTCACCTATTAAAAATACTAAAGAGTATTCTATAACATCAATTGTTGTCTCTACTAATACTACTATTGAAATTATTAAGATATTGGTGAATGAAAAAGCTCTTGTCTTTACATTTATCCCTCATGATCTTGGGACTTATACTCCCATGGGTCTTGCTTCTATCCCCATTGGTACCATCAGATAAAATTGTATGGTTATTTTTTTTTGAAATTGGGGTGGGGGATATTTCTCATATAGTGAGATTGTTTTTCTTGAGGACTTGTGGATACTCCACTATGATAGATCCAAGTGTTGCTTGGGTGTAGATGTAGGCATAAATCTAACCTCTTTAGAGGGAAAAAATAGGTCATTTTCTTTCAAGCTATACTTTTTTTTCACTATTAACATTGTTGAGTACAAAGCCTTTTTTTTGGGGCTTCTTGTTGCTAAAAGGATAAGGATAAAAAATATTAGAGCCTTTGGTGATTCACAGTTGCTAAAAGGATAAGGATACAAAATATTAGAGTCTTTGGTGATTCACAATTTTTTATCAATCAAGTATTTTAATTTTACCAAACAAAATCAAATTGCCTTCAACCTTTTAAAATTATAGTCCTCACTAGTTATAAGTACTTTGAGTTCTTTTCCATTAAATTTTACCTTACGAGAATAATAAATTAGTTGATTCCATGGCCTTCTTCTCATCCATGTTTTTCCCTCACACTTAGATCTAAGATTATGAGTTCATAGTTTTAGTGAGGATATAGCCACTAGTTAGGAATGTTGATGTTTTCATAGTTATTTCTTACATTGATAAAGAGAATGAGCCTATCACTTTATATCTTGATAAAAATTATGAAGCCATTCTCGGCTAGCTCCCTGCCTAAAATTATCTCCTCAAAAAACATCTTAAGAGGGGTTTCCATCTATTCCCTCATTATACAACCAATTATGGTGAATATTATGAAGTTTTGGAGGTGGACAATGATGCCTTAGATCACCATCTTGTCTCATTTGATTTTGAAGAGTGGCATGCTCCTCTCATAAAAGAGACTATAAATACCAATATTGACATTGAAGAGAAGCTTCATATCATGAATATTGTCAATAAATTTAGCTCATGAGAGGTTCAAACTTATACTAAGCTTCTCACCAAGTTCATTGATTATTTTTCCTATGAGTATTTGAAGATGCACGGTCTTGATCCATATACAGTTGTGCATAATCTAGATACTAAACTTGATGCAAAACCCATCAAACAAAAGTTGCATTGTATCAAACCCAAAATATACTTGATGGTTAAATAAGAAGGTTTTAAACCTATAAAAGTTAGATTTATAAAACACATGGATTATTCCATGACAATCTTATATATTATCCATGTTCTTAAGAAGAGATAAAAAATTAGTATTTGCATAGCCTTGAGGGATATTAATAAAGCTCATCCTAAGGAAGATTTCCCCCTTCCTTCTATAGACATAAATGTAAATTTTATAATGTGATTTGATATGTTATCATTGATGGATGAATTCTTAAGGTATAATCAAATCCACATCTTTGAGGAGTATCAAAGTAAAGTTACCTTTACCACCCCCTAGGGAACTTTATGTTACATTGTCATGCCCTTTAGCCTTAAAAATGTTGGTGCCACTTATCAAGGGGATATGACCCATATCTCTCATGATCATAATATCCACATAATTATGGATTATTACATGGATGATATCCTAGGAAAATCCAATAAATTAACTAACCATCCAAGGGATTTACATAATATCTTCACCGAACTCATAGAGTTATTGTAAAGTGTTTCAACTTTGTATGAATTTATACAATAGTAGTGTTACAGAAGTTTTTTTCACAAGTACTTGGTTGTTTAGGATGGTTGTGTAAGCTGAGATGGTTACACATTCTTGCATGGAGATTTCCATTGGCATTCTCATAAGGTCATCAACATGCAAAGAGGAGTAAAATAATTATATAGGGAACTTTGTATAGTTCTAATGTGTATACACTTGATCTTTTTCATCTTATCACTTTAATGATGATTTATCTTATAAGACTCAGTGGAGTGTCAATATCCCTGTGTGCACTCCCTAAAGAGTGTATTAGGAAATGGGTGGGGTTAGCTTGTGATACTTTAAAAGAGATGTTTGCATGCTATTATTTCATACCTTCACTACTATTAGTTTTACCTCCTTTAAGTCTCTTTTTATCTTCCTTATTTTTATCCTTATGTCTAGTTATGCTATCCACCCAATATTTATACTATGTTAACCTAGACAATACAGTAAATTTATTTCAAGTTTATCCCTTTATTATATCATCTTGATTAATATAGTTTTAATTCTATCCACATCTTTACAATTGTATTGGCCTGGCCATATAGTTTTGAGTTAGCTAACATCCCATTCGACTGTCTTGACTTGGTTGATACCATCAACTTAGAGTCCTAGGTGATGTATGGGTTTGAATTCATATATATAGGGGTCATAATTATCATTTATAAACACACATAACACTCATATGCTTAACTTACACTTGCATTTATGTCCTTAAGTAGTAAAGGGAGGAGTTAGAGGTTAAAGTCTTATTCTTGGAGGTCAATTCTTGCTCAAAGTATTTGAAGCTCAATATGAGGAATTGAAATAAGGATGTGACCCATAGTTATAGATTCTAAATCTATATTTTACATGATAAACTAGTCTTGTACACTTGAAAATATCAGTCATAGATCTATCCTTCAGTTCTTGACTTTCTCACTTTCAAAAGGCTCATAGTCTCCATCTCACTATGCCTAAATGGTTATCTTATGGTCCGACCCTAATATTATAATTACCTAGATCACTTGTATCTCACAATATGATTAAAACATGATATATATCCTTAATTATCAGTTATATAACTTCAACATTTATTTATTCTTCAAAACATTAATATCTTGACCAGGACACTAACATTGACACTAGTGTCCTAGATCTGACATTAGTGTTTGTACCTTACAAAGGCTCAAATTTAAAAATATTTCAATATATATGGGTTGATCTATTTGTCTTAATTAACCCTCTGAGATTATTTTCAAAAGGTGTGGTATAGATATAAAACAAATCCCACTCATTATTCATTTAGCAGTGACCAAGAAAAGACCTATTCAAGCTCACTAAATCATTCACACAATTGAGTTCTTCTATCCTATTCTTACCTATTTCAATATTAGTTATAGGATAAGTTTCTTACAAGTCCAAAGAATTCAAATTACATCCCATTCAAATTATAGGATAAGCATTTGTCAAGTTTCAATTTAGATTACTACATGCACTCACATATAACATATTACACCATTGTGTACACACAAACTCACACATAGGGGAGGGCTACATATGTATGAGGCCATCTTCAGAGTATTGGTGATGTAAGAAGCTCACTAACAAAGGAGTATTTGAGGTTAGCTCAATTTCACTAGAGCCCACTGACCCCTATTTTTTAAGGTGGCATGCCCTAATTGGAAGACCTAGGATTTTGAGGAAAATACTGATATCAAGAATCTATGGTGCACACAATCTAAATAGAGAATCTAAAAGGTGACAATGAACCCTAATAGGTGCAGTGGAATTTATTTAAAAGAGTAAATATATTTTTCTAGATAATAGCAACAAGATTAGGGCAAAAGTGTTGACACTAGTGTCAATAAGGTGATAGAAGTGTCCAGACTGGGAGAAAGCAAATATTCAGAATTTGATGATAGGATTTAGATATTCAGATAGTTCACTCCTACATGTGAACTAATATGACTTACATGTGCATCAATTATAAATTAAGTACACATTATTCATCATATTACTATTATGTAAACATTGGATATTGTACTTTCCATATTTAACATATTTTGAGATTCAATATATCTTCTTGGAATATCATTAGAATATAAATGAATTTAATTAGCTTGATTTTTAGAGTAGTTTACTCCTTACTTGATTAGAATACTCTCTATTTTAATCCTTAAAAATGGTTAAACATATGGTGAACCTAACTTTTGAGTCTTTCTCATGAAAATCCTAGCTTGCCCTAGTTTAACCTTATAGGGTTTCAAATCGATGTGGTTATTCATATCTTGATTTTATTAATATCTTTAAAGCCTAGGTGTAGTACCATAATAAGTGGTGCATCTATTGAACATGTTGAGCTTCCTCTTTTACCACCTAATATGTCTCAAACTACCATTTCAATTTTTTCCAATAATGGAAATGAGAAAATACTAAAAATATCCTCATTAAGGATGAATTTGATCATGAAAATATTGAAACACATGAGAATAATGAACATGATAAATTTAATCAAGAGAAAGTAAAAGATATTGCAATGTGTTGAGAGTGTATTCATGAAAATATTGAAGATCTTCAATAGATCCTCAATATTATATTGGAAACCAAAAAATATAAAAGCATCCCTCAATATTATATGAAAATGAACAACCATTGGTATCTATTTATCAAATTATTAGGACTACCAAATATACCTATTGATCATCCCTCCCCTCAAGCACACTATTGAATACTACATCTAGTGGGGGCATGATATATATTTTAAAACCATTGTTCCCTAAAGATAAAATGACTATTACTACCTCCTTGGGACTACCTGATATACCTATCAATCACCCCTCCCCTCGAGCACATCATTGATTACTACATCTAGTGGGGGCATGATTTATGGTTTCAAACCGTTATTACCTGAAGATCAAACAAGTATTGCTACCTCCTCCATGAGAAATATTATAGCCCAAGTTTTCACCATAGAGAATTCAAGTAAACCTTATCAAATTTTGGATAACATGGAATTATCTCTACCTATAGACAAGTTACTACAAGAGATAAATCTCTAGATTTGAAAGGGCTAGCTCCCTTGATCTATCTTTTAGGCTCACTCACTACAATAGAATAATTACTATTGGGGGTGAAAATGGAATAAAGAAACATAAATAAACCTAAAATAATGAAGGTAATACACCAAAAAAAAGTCCACAAAACACCCTTGCATCTGCATTAAGAAATAAGACTGCTAAAACTGACCTTAACGCAATGTTCTTCTAGCATAAGTGTTTCTACATATAAGCAGATTGCCATGCACATCTAGAGGTGGGTGAAAAGAAGGTCTGATATTAGACACTACTAGTCTCTCTCACACTTCAAAACACACTTAACAAACACATAAACTTCATGAGACCTGTTAGAAGATATGCTAATACTCACAAAATGCATACAAAAGCAAATTGGAAGCAAGGAGAAGACATTCATAACTTGTCATCCAAGTACACTACTTGAAATACTTAGGAAATAGTTATAGAGACAAAATCAACTTCAAAACTTTATTAAAACAAATCAAGATGTCAAACCAGTAGGGATTCAGCAAACCAATTATGGATCTCTTACAATGCCAAAATGGCCTACATATATAGAGCATATGAGAGGAGAAAGAAAAGATGAATTAGAATGGTCCCAAGGCTAAGTGTCAAGATTTGGAAAATAGTTATAATGAAATAAAATATAGTTAGGTAAAAATTCATGAGGTCCTCAATGACAAGTGTCTATCTGAAGAACATCATTCTCTTGAAGTTGGTGAAGGGACACTCCATGGTCTTCTTAAAACTACCTTTCTCAATGAGGAATTACTTGATAGTCCTTAACTACTTTTAGAAGTTGTTGACATATGTTTCCTAACTTGGGAAGTTGGAAACAAGATTGTTTTAGCCCTTATATACCCCTCAACTGATGAACTTCTTTGCATCACTTGTCATTCACTCCCTTGTAACTACTTATTAGCCTTCTAGACCTCAAAGCTTCCATTTGTCACTTAAATGACATGTATATGCTCATGTAAATTCATTTTAGGGGTGCTAGGAAACTCATTAAAACATTATTTATCCTTTGGTATATCATATATACCTCAATTAAACTCAAAACACACTTCTCACTATCAACTTTGATAGTCACATTGCCTTCTCACTGTCTTGTTCAAGATTGATTACAATGACCAAACTAACAGGGGAACTTTCAAGCATGACCAAGGTGATAATTGAGTTTGAGGAGTTAGAAAAAGTCTCCACACACCTTCCACAATGATATTCATTCACCTATTCCTTTATGCACCTATAATTCAACTCAATTCCTACAAAAAACATAGTATTAGGCCTATCTGTACAAGTGACAATACAAAACAACTAGATGGTGAGGAGCTTGGGAGAGTGCCAAAAAAGTTCAAATTAGTTTCAAAGATAATTGACCACTTTTGGAATCATCTCCCTTTATATATTCTTCATTAGGTTCTCATAAGGGTTTTAGGTTATGTGTCTTATTAACAATGATTCATAAAAGTTAGATGCTCAACCCTTGCATTAATTCCACTAAGACCAAGTTCAGGACCCACCTCAATTATCAGTAGCTTCTTGAGGCACCATGCACACCATGCTTATAGATATGAGACAAATAAATTGGCTCTTGAGTAGCTAGCTTGCATTTTGAATAGGCTAGGGAGGAGAATAGGTCAAAATGCCCAATTTTAGGTTGCCTTATGCAAACTAATGGTTCTTATCAGTCTCCCACTCTCCCTTAAATGCCTTAAGTTTCTTTGAGAGATCATATAGTCATATGAATGACTTTATGATGCAGAAGCATCAAGCATACAAACATAATTTTTGTGTTGTTAAAACTTATATGCTAGTTAGAGGTCAAAGGTGATACATTTTTTGGTATAGATAAGTGTGAAGGATCCTCTAGGGTCCATATGTTGTCTTAGAGTCATCAAGAGTCATAATAGTGAGTTTTATGTGTGCTTGGAGTTTTCGCTCCAAAAGTATAAATTTGAAAATTCAAATATTAAAACTAAGCCTAGAAATACTATAATCATGGTATGAAGTAATTAGGTGTGAAGATGTCTTTAAGAGGGTAATATGGGTCATAATAATCTAATAGGATGTCAAAGAGGTAGTTAAGATGTGAAATGGTCTTAACAATGTCTTATGTAGGTAACTAGATGAAAATGCAAGTAATGAGAAAAGGTGGCGAAGAGTCTTGTTTTGATAACCACCCAAACCAATGTAGAGGTTGGATGAGTAATAATTTGTAAGTTAGTTGTAGGATGAGAGGAAATTAGGAGAGAGAGAAATAAATCCAAGAAGGAGAGAGGAGAAACTAAAGAAAAGAAAGAATGTAACTCTCCAAAAAAGTTGACAGAGTCCATTCATGGACTACAAATGTAATAGATGATGATTCAAATGAATAAAGGAAATATTGGTGTGTGTGTCTAAGCTCCTTTTAAGGATAAATTTATTGTTATTATTTATATATTTTTACAAAAAATCCCTTGAGGCTATGAAATTGTCATTGTTGGCATTGTTACATGCCTGAGTACAAGAATGCAAGTTATAGTCAAAGAAAGAGAAGAGTTGATGGAGTTGGTGAATATTGTCAATATAAAGAATGTTGTATAATAATATATATGTAATACCAAAATCATATTAAGTTTTAATATTCAGTTGATGTATTCCCCAAAAGGAAAGAACCTTAAGAAAAACTTGTAGAGATGAGAAACCCTGTTGTGATTGTAACAATCAAGTAAGATATGAGTTAATGTTTCTTAAGTGTAGGTTATGGTATTGGCTAGAGATGATGCTATATAGATAAAAATATGATCGATGAGGTATCATATTATTTATATTGAATGCAGGGTTGGTATAAACTCAATACACAATACACAAGAATCAAGAAACCTTGTTTGTATAGTTATACCCTATTTTGCTCAATTAGTATGTAAGGAAAGAATGTGTGCCTTGAGAAGGTGAATAGTTATTGAGTTGGTGGAGTATTGATATAGGTGTATGTAAAATATGTTTTAAAAACATACCTTTTTGAATTTTAGGCTTTACTTGGATATACACACATGCTGGTAAAACACCTTACATAGTCATATAGTTGGACATATAATTCTGAGTTTCATTTGTTGTAAGCTTTGATAAGATTGATAAAGGATCCTAAGGTATTTAATAAGGTGTAAATTATCAATATATACCTTTGGAAGGTCTTAGAAGAGTTTGAAGTGATTTCAAAACCAAGGTATAGCAATTTGACCTTTCTCAACCCTATATAGTTTATTATGCAAGTTCAGAGTTTTATGTTTTTATTTATTGTGGTCAACTGAGGCAAAAGTTATCCATCCAATAAGGGGAAAAAATTATCCATAAGAAGCATGCCATGGGTAGATCCATGGTACCCATGTTTATTATTAGGCTAAAACTGTGATGGATAATCACATAATTCTTTGCTTTAATCGATTGTCCTTAAAGTAAGGAGATGAAGGTGATAAGTTTTCAAAATAAGAGACAAGCTTAAGTTAGACACAAGTTGATTTATAACTTGTTTCAAAAAAGGAATGGATGTAAATTAAAAGCATTAAGGGACTTAGGTTCCATCTTTCCTTCAAGGGATGATAACTGGTAAGTCCTAGACCTATAGTCATGCGTGATGATAAATGATCCAAGCTAATTAGGAGTAAACTTGCCTTGCTTGCTTCTTTCCATGTTAGTTATGTGTTGATTTTTATTTAAGATGAGGTCACAAATATAAAATTCTCATTTTCTTAGGTGTTTATTATAAGCACATTTGATTCGCTCTTGATAGACATGAAGATGGTTAAGAGAGTTCAAATGACGCTCATCAAGTATCTCAAGTTGGGATAGGCATTCTTGATGATAGTCCTCTTATGAAATGATATACTTTAGGGATATGTGAAAGGAGGTAATTTGTACTACTTTAAGAGGAAAGATAACCTATGTACCATAGACAAGTGAGAAAGGGGTGGAACTCATAGGGGTTTGAATGTTGGTTTGATATGCCCACATGTTAAAAGGAATGCGTAAGTGCCAATCCTTACTAGATTCATTTACCACTTTGGTGAGAATTTTTTTAATGGTCTTGTTAGAGGATTTGGCCTATCCATTAGCTTGTGGGTGGTATGGAGATGAGAAGCTTAAATTAATGTTGAAATTATTGTAAAACTTGTGTACTTTCTTATTTTTGAATGATTTGTCATTATCAGTGATGATTTTGTGAAGAATACTGAAATGACATATGATATGATGATTAATGAAGTTGATAATATTTTAATCTTTAGTTGACATGAAAGGAATATCCTCCACCCATTTGGTGAAATATTCCATCATGATGATGATATAATGATGTCTCTATGAAGAGTAAGGGTTGATCTCACCACTGAGATCCAATCCCCATTGAGAGAAGGGCCAAAAGTCCTTAGCAATTTGAAGGGCATGACTGGGAATGTGATGTAAGTTGGCATGTTATTGACACTTGACACACTTCTTGACATAATCAAAACATTCTTGGTTGAGGGTAGGCTAGTAGTAGCCAAGCTGAAGGATGTGCTTAGCTATAGATAAACCACTAAAGTTCCCTCCACAAATCCCATTGTGAGTTTCCTTGATTACGAAAAGGATTTCTTGGCTAAAAAGGCATCTAAAATGGAGACCATCAAAACCTCATTTTTAGATGATTCCCCCTAGTATGGTATAGTGAGTAATACTCTATATCAAATCTTATCTACCGTTCTTAGAGAGGTCAGAAGGGATGATGGCTAAGGTAAGGTAGTTGAAAAGTTGCTTATACCAAATATTCGATTAGATTTCATCCACATTTTTGTTGAAAGGGAGGTCCATTTTGGTATAAGAGGGTTTGTTAAGTATATAAATGTTGACAAATATTTTAGAGTCTGGAGGCATAGATGGGATTTTAGAGGTAAGAGAAGCCATGGTGTTGGTGAACTTGTTTGTCGAACACAGAGTGGCTTGTATAAGGTAGTGTTCAAATGATGTCAATAGTACATCTACCATTTTTTGTATTTATGGAGAACATCATTTTTACACTAGTAGGAACCATCGATCTAGTTGAATACCATGTTTAGAATTGCCAAAAATGTTGATCAATTTTACTCCCAAGGATAAAGTTGTTTGGATACCTAAAACTAGGGCTTTGTATTCAGCCACATTATTGGTACAATCAAAGTTAAGTTTGAAGGACAAGGGAAAAGGCTCACCTTCAAGGGGTATATGGATGATTATAGTACCCCCACTACATTGACATTTTGATCCATAAAAGAACATAGTCATTTGGTAAGAAATGTCTTCTTGGGAGAGAGTTTTGATGGACTCATCGGGAAAGTCAAGGTTAAAAGGTTGGTTGTCAGTTAAAGTGGCTTCATCCAATTGGTCAACGATGATTTACCCTTTGACTAATTTTTGTTGAAATAAATCAAGGTTGAACTCAACTTAAATCATGAGCCATCTAGCCATACATTGATTTTGATATGGCTTAAAATGCGTGTACTTGAGGGGCTTGGTGTTTGTGATGACAAAGGTTTTGTGATTGAGGAGGTAGTGATGAAGTTTGAAAGCCATGAAGACCAAGGTGAGGCATAAATTATTGGTATGGGTATAATGAGTTTCATACTCTAAAAGTGTTTGAATTATATAGTATACTTCCTATTCTTTATGTTGATCATCATGATGTGCGAGTATTGCACCTAAGGAATAGTTTGTGGTAGAGATGTAAAGGTAGAAGGGTTGGTCCTCTTTCATAAATACAAGGATAGGTGGAGAGATAAGGTATCTTTTGAGTGATTCAAAGGATTTTTGATAGTTTTTTCCACTTAAAGGAGATGTCCTTCTTAAGAATGTGGTGAAAGGGTTGACATCTATCAAATAATTGAGAGATAAATCAATGAATAGATTAAATCTTACCCTACAAACTATGGAGTTACTCAAGGTTATTTGTAGGAGGCATGTCTAGGATTGCTTTGAATTTGGCAAGATCAACTTTTATTCCATGAAGGGAAATGATAATCCAAGGAGTTTGCCTAATAGGACCCCAATGACACATTTATTTCGGTTGAGGTGAACATGAAATTGGATAAGGTGGTAGAAGATGACTGTAAGGATTGCCAAGTGATCTTGGTGACATTTGTACTTACCAAGGAGGTAATATACACAGTCTTCCACACTTTTTTGGATTAGGTCATGAAATATGTAGGTCATGGCACATTGATAAGTTGCACCAATGTTCTTCAAGCTGAAAGGCATGAACCTATAGCAAAAATATCCCAATGGGGTGATGAAGGTAGTTTTGTGTTGAGATTTTAGGGTGATTAAGATTTAGTTATAGCCTGAGAATTCATCCATATGAGATAACATCTCATGGTTGGTAGTTAGATCAATAAGTTGGTCAATGCTAGGTACAAGAAAGTCATCCTTTGGATATGCAAGGTTGAGGTCATGAAAATATATACAAACACAAAGTCCCCCTATTGCTTTAGTGATAGGAAGGACATTTGAGACCCATTGTGGATAGTCAATGGGTTGGATGAAGTTGATGGATAAGAGATGATGTAGCTCCCCTTTAACAAGAAGGGTAATGCAAGGGCATACTTCAAAGATTTTACCTAACAGGCTTGGCATCGAGGTTGGTGATGATGTTGTGGATGATAATGGAAGGGTTAATTCCAAGCATATCACTATAATACTAAGCATATTTTATGCTATGATCACATAGAAAAGAGGATAAATTTTTATATTTCAAGGAATCTAAAGATTGGCCAATTTTGATTATGCAAGGATTACCCTAAGTGCCCAAGTTAATATCAATGGTAGCTTCATTCAACATGGTCAATGTCTCAGGTGGAAGGGATTTTTGAAAGGAGGAGTCTTCAGCACCAAGGTAGGTGAGAAGGGAGTCATCATCCTAACATTAGAGGGTATCAATGGTGTGAGAATCATCTTCCACCATCTCAAGATGAGTCAGAGGAATGGTTTTGGTTTATCTATGAATTTGATAGGTCAGGGGTCCAAAACTAATAATGTTGATAAAAAAAAATAGGGGGGATGGAATTGGGGTCATCAAAATCTGAAGAAGAAGAGATAGGTGAGGATGGGTTTTTTTACTCAATGATTGAGATGGAAGGTGTGTCAATTGGTTCTTTTGGTTGGATAAATCCAAGGTTATGTCGCTCATGAGGCTTTTGAGTTTTACATGGGATAAAATCATTTGGTCCATGCTCGTAATAGCCTAAATTGAATCATTTTTAAGCACATTGATGAAGGTACATTTGAGCAAAATATGGTTTATCCAAGAAGGAAAAATTAGAGGTGAATGGTTTGACATAAGGTGAGGTGTTAAAAGCCAAAGGTGGTTGATCGAGTCCCCCATAGATAAAGTTGGTTTCATAGTTTAGAGGATTGAAAGGGATGATGATTCCAATGTTATAATCATAGTGAGGATGGTGATCAATATTTTCATATTTTTGAGGAGTAGGAAGGGTATCAAGAGTCAATAGGTGGTATTTTCCAAGTGAAAGATGTTGGAACATAGATTTCAAGGGGTCTTTTGTAAGGATTTAGGAAGAGGGTATCATTGAGCTTGTAGAAGCTTCATTGGTGAAAGCTAGAGGGGTTAAAGCTTTTAATGTAATGAGGACATCATTTTGGCAGTAAGTTATGTTGTATGACTTAAATGGACTAGGGTCGGTGGGAATGATGTGAACTTGATCCTCATATTCAAATTTTAAGCATATGTGCAAGGTTGAAGGTACACAACACATGGTTTAGATCCAAGGGCATCCAAGCAATATGTTATACTAAAATTCCCCTTAAATAGCATAGAAGAGCTCAAGGAGAGTTTGAGGGCCTAAAGATATGTGAAGGACAACTATTCCCAAGGTGGTTGCCATCATGTCATTAAAAGATCATAACATGATAGTGGTTTCAAACATGATGTTTTCAATAAGCTTGAGTTGATCATAGGCATGGGATGAGATGATATTGATATCAGATCCCCCATCAATCATGACCCTTTTGATTAAAGTTTGATTGATGTGGGTTGTGATGAAGAGGGGAGGATCCAGATCGTCTGGGTGGTTAGGAGGTATCTCAGAATCCTAGAATGTGACAAGGGATGCTAGAGGTCAAGGATATTTGGATTGGTCCTCAATTGATTGTAAAGCCTCTATCATGTCTTGATGATGTTAATGTGATGTTTGGATCAATTTATACAAGGTCATCTTAATTGAGGTTTGGTCAAGTTATTTGAGAATTGACCTATTTATCAGTCTCGATGGGTTTGATTGTGGTGTACCCAAGATATAAATCTTGGGTTTTGGAAAAGGTGATTTGGTTGTTTTTATAGAAGAAGGATATGCCTAAGGGATGGATACTTTATCTTTTCATTTATCTTTTTGACTTTTTTACTAAGTGACTACATGGATGGTGTCAATTTGGAATGTATGTAGGATGGTAGGTTGTTTTGGTTCATCATTATTCTTTGATGAGAGCTTGGAGGTAGGTTTATGTGAGGTGGAAGTTTTTATTTTTTAGTTCAAAGGTAATCTAAGAGGAGGTTCCTCTATAAAAATGTCATCTTCATCACATAACTTGTAGATTATGTCATTAAGATATTTACAATTCTCAGTGTCATGTTTATGTGTTCTATGGTATGTGCAGATTAAGTTATCATTAAACCAAGCTGGTTTTGGGTTGAGAGGGTTGAATGGTTTAATGGGAGTTAGGTTTATGTCAGAGGTTTGTAATAACCTTTGTAATATATTAGAATATGATTCTAGAAATGATGTTAAGAGGGTTGTCTTTATTTTGGTTATTGGGGTTGACACCTTTTTAGGGGTAGGTACTATAAGTGAAGTTTTAGTTGATGTGTGTGAAATGTTTTTGGTTGATGGTTTGGGGGTTTAAGGTTTGGTGTTGATAGGTGGAGGCATGGTAAGAAGAAGGTGTTGAGTTTTTGGTCTCTTTATTGGAGGGTTTGGCTTTTTCTACAAAGTAGAAGGGTGAGGTCCTAAAATAGATAATGGGTATGGCCCTAGGATGGAGGGTGAAGTTGAGATGGGAGGTGAAATGGTTTTAGTATTTTGAGTCCTAATTGGTTTTATCTTCCTCCTTGATTTGGGTTTTTGGTATTTAAGTTGGGTTTGTGGTGTTAACTCAAATTTTAAGGGTGGATGCGTTAGGTTTTGGGTTGGAAGAACACCCATGTTATTGATAAGTTTGAGTGGCATAATTGGGTTTGTTTTGTTTGTTTTTAAGGGATTTGGTTGGTTGATTTGGTTGAAAGTTGAGATGTGGATGAGTTTACTATTTTTGTTAAAGTGAGGGTGGTTAAGTTTGCTAAGGTTGAAGGTTGGGTGATTGATAGGTTTGTTGGATCCTTCCTTGTAGGGTAGGGAAGTCCAAAACTATGCCAAAATGTAGCTCGGTCAAGGTTTGGTTGTGATAGGAATTTAAGATTTTGAACCAATATTGAAAATGGTTTATATATGGACTTGGCCTCCTCAAGAAGGGTTTCTAAGGGGAGACTAAGTGGTTGAGGTAGTGGAATGGTTATGGTTTCCTCTTCTTTTGGTAAGAATTCTAAGGGAATGATGGGTGGTTCCACTATTAAGGGAAGTGGAATAGGTATTATGTCATCTTCCTTAATTTGATATTTGTAAAGGAAGGATGGGTGGTTTCACTATTAAGGGAAGTGGAGTAGGTATGATGTCATCTTCCTTGTGGCTGATTTCTAAAGGAAGGATGGGTGGTTCCACTATTGAGAGAAGTGGAGTAAGTATGATGTCATCTTCCTTATTTGAGATTTCTAAAGGAAGGATGGGTGGTTCCACTATTGAGGGAAGTGGATTAGGTATGATGCCATATTCCTTGTGGGTGATTTCCAAAGGAAGGATGGGTGGTTCCACTATTGAGGGAAGTAGAGTAGTTATGATGTCATCTTCCTTGTGGGTGATTTCCAAAGGAAGGATGGGTGGTTCTACTATGGAGGGAAGTGGAGCAAGTGAGGTCGTTTGGGTTGGTTCCACCAAATTAAGAAGTGGAATAAGCACAATTTGGGTCATGGGTTCTTTAATTATAGGTTTATTAAGGATAATGTTCATGATATGAACCTCATGGTTATGGGAAGTTTTTGCATTTATATGCTCATTATTTAAATAAGGTGGGTGGTTTGGAAAGGTTGATGGAAAATGTCAAGAATTTGATTTGGAGGTGCATTTGGATTATCCATTACAAGTTCTCCTTTATCATTCAAGTCTTGAACTATGTTCTTAAAGGTCTTGCATCTATCACCATTATGTCCAATGATGTGTTGGTAGTTACAAAACTCATTCTCCTTATACCAACTTGGTATATGATGAGATGAGTCAAATTTTTTAGGGGGTTTAATTGGTGGAAGTTGGATTATTTATGCTTTCAACAATTTCTCCAAAACCAAAGCATAAGACTCCCTTAACAGAGTGTATTGATTTTGCATGAAACATTTTTGGGTTTTTTTATTTATTTTGGTTTTGATTTGATGATGTGGTTGGGTTTGAATGGTTTACTATCAAAGGAGGAGTTATTTTAAGGACAACAACATTGATTGATCCTTTGGTATTAGGGTGGTTTAAAGATTTGGAGGAAGTTTCGATAGATTTTAAGCTGGTATTCTTATTTCTAAGATTTAGTTTGCCTTCATTAATCACTCGAATTTCCAATTTCCTTTCCATGGTAAATTCTTTGTGAAAGGTAAGGAATGTTTGAAGTTGTAAGGTAGATGAAATGTGTTTGGCACTTGCCCAAGATAAAAGTTCAATCAATTTCGGTTGAGGTAGGGAAAAGGAAAGTTGGTTGTTTAAACCCCTCCATTGAGTAACAAAATCTACAATGGATTCATCCTCAAATTGGAGAATAGAATTCAATTCAGTTATGGACACTCTATTGGAAATGTTTATGGAGAAATGATCCAAGAAAGTCTGCATGATTTGGGTGAAGGAAAAGAGGGAGTGCCTAGTGATGGCACTATATCAATCTAACATAGGTCCTGATAAATACATGGGAAAGGTTCAGAGTAAAAGAGCATCATCATAGGCAATGAGATAATACACATACCTAAATGCTCTTAAATGTTTATGGGGATCTTCCTTACTTGGAACTTTACAAATTTAGGAATTACTCATTGAGCAGGGTAAGGATGAATTGGTACAAAAGGGTGAATAGGTTGATTATAAATTTGGTCATAGGATAAAAGGTTGTGAGTTCCATAAATAGATGTCTCTAAAGTTATCATTTTATCCATTAACATCTTGATGAGGTTGGTTTGTGGTGTACCCACATAGTTTTAGGGTATGTTTTATTGTGATTATGATGATGTAATGTATTATATGTTTGAAGGTTCGGTAGATGCCACATATTGATAGTTGGTTATGAAAGGTTAGGATGATATATGAGGTATATATCCTTGTTGATTTAGAACATAACCTTGGTTAGGTGTAGTGGACACTTGTTGAGACATGGGCATGGTTGGGTTTCGTTGTTAAAGGTGTGTGGTTACCCTTGTACTTATAGGTGGAAGAGTGGATATTATATATCTACTAAGTTTTGAAATGGTGTAGATGATGTTTGGTTTTGGGTGCTAAGAGGTAAGGAAACCACACTAGTGGATGGAATCCTAATGCTAAGTGGTGTTTGATTTGTCATTGGTTAGGTTGACCTCATATTTTAAGGGTTGGTTATGGGGTTTGTGGAAGTTCAAGGTGATTGGGTATTTGTTGGTGGGGCAAGAGAAGCTTGGTTTTGGGCCATACTAGTAGATGGGTTACTTTTAGAAGATGAGGCTTGAGTTACCATGTATTGGGTAGTGAAAATGGTGGAAACCAAAATCTCACCCATAAGGTAAGTAGGCATGCCATAAGGGGGTTTAATATAAGGAACTGAAGTAGGGGCACGGTTGGCAATTATGGTAAGGTAATGTTGAAGCACAATTGGGTTGTTGTTAAGGAGGTTTGTTCAGTCCATGTCCCCTCAAACAAAAAATTGGGTAACATCAAAACTCCTAAAATGTTTAGGAGAGCTCTTCGCATATGGAGTGTGCTCTATAGATGAAGAAGAGGAATAAGGTTGGTGGTGAGGTTGGTTTTGGTTAGATTAGTCTCTGGCTTGTTGTCATGTCAAGACCATGCGATAAAGTGGTGGAAGTTTATAAGTTGATGGAAGCAAACTCACTAACTCAAAAAGAGAGCAAAGAATAAAAGTCAATAATATCACACACACTAAAAGTATGTTAGATCCTAAGATTTCTTTTTTATCTTATTTTGGGATTATGCCTTAAATTTAGAATTGTGAGACTCTACTTGGATTTTGAAATGGGTACTAGAAGAAGTAGTCTATGGATAGTTTTATGTTATTTAGGCTCAAAGATTATGTATTGGAATCAATACATAGCTTGGTATTGGGGCCTACCACCTCACTTCACACATCATAATGTAAGGGTGTCAGGTGCTTTGCCAATATATACCTGATATCTAGAGTTTATACTCAGCCAGTGTACTAAGTTGGTTCTCCCCTTGGTGGTGAAATCTAATTAGGATAGTTGGGATGAAGGTTATCACTAGGTGATGCAATCTCAGTTGGTTCCATTATTTGAATGTTTTGATGAGTTGATTGTGTAAGTGATTTGGTATGTGTGTGAAAAGAAGTGATTGTTACACAATTGATTGATCCATTTAATTAAGCTATGTGACTTAAGTAAACAAGCAGTCAATGTATGCAAGGTTGATTTTAATCCCAAAAGAAAGTTTTAACTTCTTTTAATGAATACAAAACCTATAAATGAATCCTAAGTGTAAGATGATAGTGCATGTCCTAATCCTAAGATGATTGCCTTTTATATTTTAAAAAGATAGAAAATAATAAAAATGCCTTTTTACTTTTAGAAATGGAGAAAGAACAAGAGATTTTGCCTTTTTAATTTAAAATTAAGGAAAACAAGTAAATTATTATTTTTACAAATGGAGAAATGCAATGAAAAGTATTTAACCTTTTGAAAGAAATTATTTGATTTCTTCACTAATGCAATTCTAAATGTCCTGAAACAACTATGAACCTAAGAGAAATTAGGGGTCCCACTAGACATGCCAAAATGTTTCACTATATTTTTAGATCATTTTCTTTTTATTTTTGAAAATAAGCAAAACTAAATAAAGGGGGAAGGTGTAGGTGAACCTATGTGTGGTTGTGCACTTTGTTGATTTAGATGTCGTGAGTACTCCTCTTTGGCTAGGGAGTAATGAACTGCAAATCAATAAGGCTTAAACAAAATTTGGATTAGTATGTTTGGCAAGTGGGTTGCCTAACAAATGCTAGCTCCTAGAAGTATGAAATTTCCTAGGATGGATGTTAACCCACTTGTTAAAAAAAGTTAAGTCTGAAATGATTAAGCAAAGAAATAAGAAAGTACTTTAATCAAATGATAAATACTTCAAGAATGCCTGATCTTTTTTGAAACAAACTAAGCTAATTTGCATAAAAGAAATATTAAGGTGATAATAGTCAGGTTTGGTTGCTATGATTTGGTACTGTGTTATGACATGGATTGGGAAAGAGAGGCTTTGATGGGTTAAAATGGTGATTTTTAGCCTACTTTTTTAAAAATAAAAGTTTACATAAAGACTAATGTTGATCTTCTATGGATTGACGTCGATCAGGCAGAACTGATGTCAATCACTATATGAAAATACAATTTTTAACTTTAGTAGAATGGTTAGATTTTGGGAGAGTTCTAAAGGTTTATTAGGTTGGTAAAAGGTTAGGATAGGCTCGTGAGAGTGGGAATGAATCTCAAGACTATCTAGACAGAGGTTTTGGGCTCAAAAGAGTGTGGAAGGTTGATGGGTGTTAGATGGAAAAGGGGTGTTGAAGTGCAAAACTTTAACATAATTAGTTGAGGCTATGGGGAAGGTATGAAGATACTAAAGCAACAAATACTAAGATAAGAAACCTTGAAATTAATTAAATAACAAAAAATTACTTATCTTGATGAAAAGTGTTGGCCTAGATGGTAGGTTAAGAGAACTTAGACAAAGACTTGGAAGAATATGAGCAGTGTAACGATGCTAAAACCTTCAATTTCTCAATGGTGTAGCTCCTTTATGCTTTTAGAAGATCTCTAGTTCTCTGGTTTAGCTCTCTGGTTCATGCACAAGTTCATAAGAAAATTATTACTCACACTCAGACTCAATTTGTTCAACCTCTTGAGTAAAGGTGGTCATAGACAGTCTTAAGTTAGCAATGCCGGTCCTGGTCAACTAACATTGGTTGAGGGATGACCAGTGTTGGTCATGGTAGAATAGGTCCAACTTGCTAAAAATATTGTTTTGCACTTACATTTGGTAGTTAAGCCCATTATAAATGGTTTGAGTTTGATTAAGAGAATATGGTCATGTGGGTAGAAATAGTCTAGGGAGGTTAGGGAGTAAATGTTAGGGCAAGAAATGGTCTTAGGAGGTTAGGACTTAAATGTTAGGGTAAGAAATGGTCTTAGGGCAAGGTGGTGGTAAGTTATCTATGGGCTTGGTTTCAGGGTGAGTTGTAAATCAAAGTTTATTAGGTTAATTAAATAAATAATTTAGCTAAATGTGGGTAGGGGTAAATGGGTCTTTAAAGGGGTTAAGAAATGTCCTAACCAAAAGGGGACCAAGTGGTCAAAAGGGTGTTGCAACATCTAGAACCGTTGGTGTGATTTTTTAATGTCTAAAAATGACACTACTACTTCTAATTTTTTACCTATTGATGATTCAACTCCACCGCCAAAGTCTAATCCTCATGCTCAAAATAATTTTACTACCTTAGCTCCTAAAGTCAATGTTCCAAACCCAACTAATTATAAGTATGGTTCTTACAACAAATCATCCCAACATAACTTTTTGGATAAGCTAAACTCCATGCCTTGTAATATTCCTTTAATGAAACTCATGAGAACATCACCATCATTGGAAATTTCTCATGAAACAATTACAAAACATAGAGGAATCACCATTTAGCAAACCTGATTCATTTTATTAAATTTATGAAGGTTCCACAACTATGGAAGTGCATACCATTGAAACCATATCTCACCCTCCTCTTGCGAAGAAACTCTCCATAAAACTTCCCAAAGATGAGGTGATCAATGATGAAGTTATTTTTTGAGCCGATGATCCACCTTTTTATTAGGATCATGATTAATGATGTCCAAATAAGGAAAGTATTGGTGGATGAAGGTTTGGGAATTAATGTCACATATTTTTTGTTAATCCAACAACTAAGATTTTATGAAGATAATCTTAAACAAACTATACCTACATGCCATGGATTTGACAAGACTTAAAAACTTCATCTTGGTTACATTTTTCTCCCTCTTACTATGGGACCAAAAATATTATGATCTTTCAATATCTTATAATCTCTTTTTAGACCATTCTTGGAATCACCGCATGAGAGTTATCACCTCTTCTAGTAGCCAATACATAAAGTTCAATTATGTTGGTAAGCATTATAAACATGAAGCTGATCCCAACCAATGGGATATAAAATTACTTAACCTTAAGTCTCAATATTGTATTGAGACTTCAATGCATTAATATTCCCCCTCTACTTGAGTTCATCAACGTGTATCCTATTATGCAAGTCACTCTTGTTGAATCTAAATATGATGAACATAATGAAATTCAAACCATTTGTAACACCACTATATTACCTCCTTACATAGTGGAATGGTCTCCTGCATATCTTGTGCCATGAGATAAGAACATTCCTTTAATTCAAGATGATAGTTAGATCCCACCTCCTTATAATGCTAACAAAGCTTCCTATACATAAGATGATTTTACATACATTGACCTTGGGGTGGCCAAGTTTTTCCAAGATCACTTATTGCTTTCTCTAAGAACCTTTAGCCAAATTATTTTTCTACTAAAGACACATATAATAATTACTCTCAACAACTTATGAACACATGAAATATTTCCCCATCTTATGATGTTGATTATATAGTTTCTCAAGCCCAATCATGAAACTTGGATGTACTACATTATCAAAAGTATCTTAATAGAACCCATTCTTTTAACTTGGAGGATGTTATTTAGTCCACCTTTCTCCTCATTTTGATTCAAGTGATGAAGATGATGAGGAATAAATTGAAGTTTGTGTACTTCATGTTAATCCACCTTTAGAAATCTCATGTTGGTTTCTTCAATAGTTTTTTACCTTTTACCAAAAATCTTAGCAATGAACTTTTTTGAAGATTATCTCTACACATGATAATCATTATGAATATATTGACCATGCCAATATAGTTCATAATTTTCCATTATTTTTTATTGAATTGGCCAAAAAATATAGTTTAGAGACATACAAATATTTTTTATTGTATCAACCAACCTTATATAGTTCAGTCACCCAAATTTTCTTGACTATATCAATAGTGATAATACAGTTTAATCGTAGCCACCTAATAGTATCAAAAATCACTTAGAAAGTGTCAATACAATATTAACATCAATTTGTATTTATAACTATATCAACCAACATTTAGACAATGTTGATACAATATTACTACTACTTCCTAACATTCCTACTGCATTGGCCATAACCTAGTAAGTGTCAATATAGTGTTAATTTATACTTCTTATGATCATAATTGTATCAATCAAACTATATTTGTTTTAACCAAATGTATCGGCTATGCCAATATATTTGAGATTAATATTATACAACAAAATTATTAAATACCTCCCAAAGGTCTATAAATTACCTTAGATGATAAATATACTAATATGAGATATATCCACTCAAAATTTGACATAAAATATAATAAGATAGTTGATCTTTAGGTATAAATTGACTATTATTTCCCACTACCAACTTTAACCAGTGCCAAAGCCATTTTAGAACTCCATGAAGGAGAGCCTTAAATTACACAAAACATCACAAGCTTGGTTGTTTTGAGAATACCTTTCCTTACTTCCATAAATTTATTTCTAGTGTTGATCTTAAGCTATATCCTCTTTCCAAGCTTTGTCTAACACCATATCATATCTAGGAGAAATATGCAATGCTCATTAAGGAAACTAGTGAAGTCAACTTCAGACACCTATTGATCCTAGAATCATCCTTATCTCTAAGGATATCTAACGAGATAGATAACTTTAGATTTATCCTTGATATATTTAAGGAATATTTTGTGTGGTCATATGAGGACATGATAAACATTTACCCTAGCATTATTGTCCATAACATCGTTACTTACCCTAATGTAAAATGCGTTTGCCAAAAACATTATAAATTCCACCATGAAGTTTTTAAGCTTTGACACAATAAAATAATTAGGCTTTTATTAAAGTTGATCAAACCTATAGGTTAATTCAAATGGATCTCCAACATATCACCCATTTGTAAGAAAATCACTATGATCATTCACATTTGTATCGACTTTTATAATCTTAACTTAACATGCCTTAAGGAAATTTTTACCCTACCTTCCTTATATTCCATTATTGATTCTATAAACATATATGAGATGATTTCCCTCATAAATTATTTTTTAGTATATAATGAGATTCACATAGCTCCCGTAGATCAACATAAAACTACCTTTACCACTGAGTGTGGCACATATTTCTATGCTAAGATGTTTTTTGGCTTAAACTTTTTTGGGGCAACTTACCAACATGCAATTAATCACTTTTGTCATGACCTTATCTATAAAATAGTCAAAACCTATGTGGATTAAAACATATCCAAATCTGAGTAGTGAAGATCATCCTCATGATTTCGCTATCATCCTTGACGTCTTATTAGATACAAAGTCAACCTCAAATATAAAATCAATGTGTTTGGTGTTACCTTCAACAAGATTTTATGATTCTTGGTACCACAAAAAGGGATTGACATGGATCCTTTTAAGATAAAACATATTATTGCCATGCCTTGACCTCAATCCATCCCTCATAATCACACCTAATTTGGGAAGCTTGGGGAAGTTTGGAGATTTGTTCTTGAGTTGGACTATTGTACTCATTCGGTAAAATCCATTCTCAAGAAAGGTGTTAATTCTGAGTGGAATGATGCTTTTCAAGATGCCTTTGACAACATGAGGAAATTCCTACTTTAACCTTCTAATTTATGCCAACCTTCTATTGATTACCCTCTCATCTTGTACACATCATCTACACTCATCTCAATTTGGGTAATGGTTTCACAACAAGATGATTTTGGTTAGAAGTATGTTATTTAATACATTAGTCATTCTTTGATTGACTATGAGACCCATTACACTAAGGTTGAACATGATTACCTTGCTATCTACTTTTTTATTGAAAAACTTTGGCACTGCATGATTCATCAGACTACTTATGTTATAGTCCATTCTTACCCTTTTCTCCTCTTTTTATACAAGGCTTTCTTACCTAGAGATCACAACAAGTTGATGAACCTATTGACAGAGTTTGACCTTATGATCAATAGCAAAAAATGTTAAAGGTGAAGTTGTTGGGCTCTTTTCCTTTAAATTGGCATGTATTTTCCCTAGTTATGCACCTAAGTAAATAAGAGTTCCAATGTGCTAGCTCGATCGTATTTCACATAAGAAAAAGTTCTCGTGCACTCACTTGAAGCACACAACTTAAAACTAGTTCTTTTTGTTTTTCTCATGCAAGGGTGTATTCATCTAATTTCTTGACTAGGGCAATTGAACAAGTACTTAGTCCTAAACTCATCCTTGGTCCTGTATCTAACTCAGCTTACTTGTTCATCACTTAACTATTAAAAGAAGAAGAAGTTGGCATAAAATGATAAAAAATAATATCAAATCCATTATAACCATAGACAAATGAACATAAGCATTACATAAACATATCATTATTTTCATATTATTCATAAGTCATATCAAACAATACAATGATTTTAGAATTATAATGATAACCAACTCATCAACAATAATACAAAGTAGATCAAGGGGGTATTTATACTTGGTTTACCCAAAATAATCAATTATAAAAGTAAATACAAATAATATGACTCTCTAATGATCATCAATATAATTGAGTTGTGGTAAGTTGTTTACAATAAATTCCTACAGACCTAGGTCCAACTACCCCTATATTCTCTCTCTATGCTGGATCCTCATTACTGAGCACCTATCTTCATACGGGCCAATGTTGGATTCATTATTGACTTATTGTTCTCCAACATTCTTGAAAACCATTCCATAAATATCTTTGATTTCTTCTCTTTCCCCTGAGTCTTTCATTAATATATAAGTCCTACGTTTTAAGGTTCTCTATGTATCATGCTTCTTTACTTTAGGGGACTTACTTCTTCTGCATCATGGACTCCCATTCCATGTTCTTATATGCCATGGTTTTATGCACCATGTCTCTCCATACCACTTATTACCAAAAAGTACTTAGCCAAAATAGTCTTCAAAATTGGGGGCCCAACATCACGCCACATCAATCCAATAGTCCAGCTCAAACTATGCATTTTTTTGTTCCCTCCAAAAATTTAGGTCATGACTATTCAATTTGATTATTCACACCCTATTAATGGTTTAAATCATTTTAGAGCTTGGAAGAGATTTATTCAACAACCTCCTTAAGCTTCTTTTTCTCCTCAGGCTACTTGAGACATTCACTTGATTGAATGACCAAATGCTCAAGGGATGTAGAATCATTCTTATGAGCATCTTTGAGTGAGGTGACCTATATTACAACCTGTCATCAAAGTTCCATGAAAATGGCATTGATCTCATGGAAATGAGAACTTTTTATAATCTCTAAAGCCTCCACATCTTCTAATGTGTTAGCATGTTTCATGAAATATTTTATTACTAAGGCATTGTTAGCTAACTATTGACACTAAAGTTCCTTTGTTTGAAGTATTACTTCCAAAATTTTTTTGGGTTGTGCTAGTTTAGCAAAAACCCCATACAATATGAGAATCATATCACTGACCCTATTAAAAAATCTCTAACAAACCTTGATGGCTTCAGTAAATTATTCTATTGCCCATGTTTAATTATGTTATGGCTAGTCTGGTTGTTGAATTTATTCAACAAAAGTGTTACTAGGGTTTCTAACTTATCAATCACCTCTCTGAAAAGTGGTACCCCATCTACAAAAATTGAACCATAGTCCAAAATTTAATTACAGAGGATCAGGGTCTTTACTTGAGCTATCATTGTTGTCTCTAGTTGGCACTTGAGCTTATCTAACTCCTCTACAAGTTTTATCCTGATGGTGTACTTATTATGATAGAGAGTAGCCATATCTTGATGCTTCTTTTAGAGTTTCCTTATATTGGAATCATCCAAGGCATTTTTCATAGTCACCTCACGAGAAAACTTCAAGAGTGTTGTGATTACCTATGATGAGATGCACATTTAGGGATCTACCCAAAGTGTGTTAAGAAGTTCTATCTCTCCCAGTGTCAAAATTAAACTTTTTGAAGGTAACTCAAAATAGTATTCTTCATTATAGATATCATTATAAAAAGACAAATCTCATCGAGTATGTTTGGTTGGGTCCTCATTTGAAAAATACTCCCATATAAATAAATGCTTGTCTGACACTCCTTATTGGTATTGAGTATGAAGGGTAATGGTTGTATCGATAATTATCGACCTTTGCTGGATAGATTCATCAACTGGATCCTTCCCCTTAGATGGATCTCGTTCAAGTATTTTGACATTGGGTCTTCATTATGGTGACTAGGAATGATATTAAAACCACTCATTCCCAAGGTTGTGTCTAAACCATCCCTCTCTTCACCAGTAGGACTTTCAATACCCATTTTTGCTTCCTCAAGGGTGGTTTATTTATGCCACATTGGTAAGGATGTCTTCTCCTATGCTAGGGTGACTTGTTCTTCCTCGTGTTCTTCTTGAAAGGTTTCTCTTTCTAGTGTTGATGTATTTTATTCTAGGTCACCATCCTTAGGCATTGAAGTTTTGTGTTTTAAAGGAATAAATTGTGTCATAAGATCAAGGCCTTCTAGTCAACCTACATGCATAATATATTTGGGTGGTGAAGGGGTAATCCTTTAATGCTTAGCTTGTTTAGGCTGAGTGTTAGTGTTGGAATCATTTCCTTGCCTCCTCTACTTCTTATGCCTCTTAATCTTTGGTGGGGGTGGAATAGTTTCCTTCTTATTATCCACACTCCTCGATGTCTTCATTTGTAACTATAAAATATAAAATAAAGAATTAATAGAATCACCAACTAAAATCTACTGACCCTTAATGTTGATATTACTCAACTCTAGATTTTCCCTATATGCCTTTTTCCCTAGGTAAACATACATTTGATGGGGAGTGCATGTCTTAACATAAATATTCTCTCACCAATTTGTATAAAACATGCACCATATATCTTATTGATGATGATCATGAAATATCTGGTAGTGAAGGCATATTGTAACTTAATCCATCTAGACAAGTCACTCGAGGTGATCATTTGGATGCACACTAGAGATAAGTGTTGTTTAACCAAAAATAGGGTTTGATCTCTGAGCTATGTAGGTAAGTCTTTGGTAATGCACCACTCATTTTCAAAGGCTTATTTTAGGCCATCATACCAACCCTTCATTCTAGCATTATGGGAAGGAATTATAATGCCTGAGCAAGTAAAAAATTTAAACCTTTATATAGTAGACTTATGCTTAGGGGTTAAGCCCATTTAAAATCACCAATTATGTACTCTAGTACACCAATTTCATAAAAAAATAACAACAAAAGAATATCAGCCCAAAAAAAAATTGGTTTGGTAGGTGGCGGGCCTTTTCTACATCTACAATAATTTTCTCAATAAAATACTTTGACCAGTTATACTTAACTCTAAGGGTAACCTGATGGGTAACATACAAATGTACCATGTCCACTTCCTTCCACTTGTCCATACCTCTAACCTTAGTCATTATCAAGCATGTGACTACTCTAAGGGTGGGATCCTAAAGACTTGTTATATGTATTGCATGGCATTACTTCTTATATTCAAATGCTATGATAGTATTCTCAAATTCCTCTGGGTACTCAAAGTCTCTAGCAAGATCAATGCATGAGCATTATAAACCTAGAACTTTACTCACCCTTTGGGACCTGATCCTCATCCTTCACCTAATGAAATTTAAATAATATTCATGACACGTGAAATAAGAAACTTGATGGCTTCCATAGGTTTCTCAAAATATGGTAGATTAAATAACTGAAAGAGTCCTACATCATTAAGTTTATTAAAAATACTTAGGTCATAAACAAGGTCATTTCAGGCATTCTGGTGCTCCTCCTAGTAGTTTTACTATAACTCCACCTTATTCCCCAGTTGGCAATGATCATAGTTAAAACTTTGTAGGTTGTCACATTTGACTCCCACTTCTTTGCATGCAACACTGATTTAGGATATTACATCTCCTCAATTAACACTAGGGGTGGAGGTGGTGATGTAGCTTTCTTCTTTTCCTTGCATGCCATAACAAATTTTTTCTAGTCCACTCCCTCAATCTACTATGGTAAAATTTCCTCATGCATACCGAACTCACCAGGTACCTCTTCCCTTATCAAAACTAGTTGTATTTTTGCACTCTCAAATTCCTCTTCCTCATGGATTACAAGTAAGGGATCATTGTATTGGGCCTTTTTATTTCACTGAATCACCCTCTGAGGAGCCCAAATTTTAAGGCATGATCATCTAACCATCTCAAATGAATACATGATTACTTCTCTAACTTTCTCAACTCTCCTACTTCAACATCTTCCAATGGTAGATGTAAACACCTACAACTTATAATTCCTTCAACCTACGCTTCCTCAATCATTATTTCAACACTTTTTATATTCACCACTACTACTTCACTCCATAATACCCAAATTAGTCACATATAATCGATATACACTCTTTTGGAAGCTTGAAGATGCTCTTCTATCTCTGTAAATTCATAAATTAACAATAGTAAATTGTAAAATGATGTGTTTAACCTTTATAGCCTTGAGGGGGTAATCCTCATTTACTTCCCCATTACCTCATCCATCACTTCACAAAATTAATGCCTCTAACAATATTGCCACAATTCATATTTGGCACACTTGCCATTATAATTCTTTTTTTCACATTTAACACATCTATCCCATGCCATGATTTTCTTGAAGTGCATGATAATTGTAATGAATTTTAAAAATTTCCATTTCCAAGGTGGGAACCTAAATTCTTTACCTTATCTCTTTTTAGCGGTTATGCATCACATCTTGCATACCTACTTATCCTCATACACTTCCACTTACGTCCTCCTTTTTCCCACATGCATTCCCATTCACCATTTCCTTTGAATTCTATAATTTTACTCCTTTCACCCTTCTTTCCCTACACTAAAAGTTGTCTGTGGTCATCCACAACATTACAAAGAAATAGAAAATCAAAGAACTAAGTATTGACATAAAACTAATCAAGGGTACATAATTAATTCCGCACCTTATATACAAAAAACTAAAATTTGAAACTAAACTAGTGGCATATGCCTTATTATAAAAGAGGGGAACACTACTTAAAATAGTAGGGGCAAAGCCAACTACCATTGAAATGGCCTGGAAAGAACTAGCCATCTAATTGATTCAATTTACATGCACAAGTGGGATGAATACTATGAACAATAAACAGAGCATCCAAATGGATGCAAGTTTCCCCAAATGGTGCACAAACTTAGAGTCATAAACAAAAACCTACATACCTAGAGAAAAAGTATTTTTATTAAGATGATGATCATGTTAGGCCTTATATTTTTGCTTCTCCTCTTGTTGACTCTAATGTGCTAGAAATCAGGTTTCATCCAACTAAATTAAAGCATCTAGGTGCACTTTCAATGATTCCTCATCATCCAACTGACCAACACGTGTAATACCTAGAGAGGGTATGAGTAACTCAATTGGAAGAAAAACTTTGGTACCAAACATAAGATTAAAGTGTATACTCTTATTCATTCATTTGTATGTGGTCTGATATACCCATAACACCATAGAAACATAATCATCCCCAGATAGTTCATCTAATATTAAAAATCTTATTCAATGAATTACCTAAGATATTAATGATTGCTTCAGTTGTACCATTGGCCTAAGGATGGTAAGTTATAGTATTATGGTGTGCAATCATGAACTCAACCAAAAGGATGTAGATGGTCTCGTTAAGTAAATAAGTTCCTTGATCACTAGTCAAACCTAATGAATATCCATACCTTGTAATAATAGTTTCTCAAAAAAACCTAGTAGTAGTGGTAGTGGTAAAATCTTGGGTTGGTGTTACTTCAACCCACTAGGTGAGGTAATCAGTTACAATAATGACATAGCATGTTCTAATACATCTCCCTACTAGATTAATGGGGCCAACAAAGTCAACAACCCACTTCTCAAAAGGTTCATGTGCTAGGATTGGATAAAGGGGCACAACATCCCTTATGTTCATCTTACCCACACTCTAACAAATATCACATTAACATGCATAAGATTTAACATCCTTAAATAGAGTAGGTCACCACAACCTAGCTAAAATAACCTTCCACACCATAACATCACTGACATAATGTCCTTTAGTGACACCTTTAAGAACCTCCCAAAGAACCATAATACACTCATGTTTCATGATGATCCAAAACTCAAAAGCATTGGTTGAAATATAATTCAAGAAATAAGAACAACACAATAAAAATAATGCTATCTCTGAGAAGAGATGTTTTATTCATTAAATTTGCAGACCCAACCATATGCCTATCTCTAAGAAGAGATGTATGATTTCCATTTTGGGTTAAATATTCATTTATAAATTTTTTTAAGGTAGGAGGAAGATTTGAAAGTTCACCAATCTCAAGGGAGATTAAGTGGTTTGACTTCCACGATTTACAACAATACAGAATTTAAGGAATTACTATTTTTAGAAACTTACTATTTTTAGATTGCACTACTAAAATTAAAATTTGGGGCACTTCTATTGGGTTTTTAGGGGTCAAAATCCATTTATCAAAACTCCATGACATCTCACCATGTTTTCCTCATTCTTAGCTTTCCAACAGTTCAAACGGTGAGTCAATTGGAGCTACGGTGCAAAAGTTATGGCTCCCAGAAGTTCCGTCATCAATTGGGGTTGAACCGTCACCCGAATTGTCACTTGAATTTTTGCCTAGATCATATGATGTAGTGGTGAAAAAGTTAATCCTTCCCAAGATTATAAAGGTCACCCCCTATAATCTATAAGGGAGTATCACAAACAACCAATTACTTCTTTTGAGAGCTGAGGTGAACTGGTGCTAAACTTGTATTCATTTTTTTTTAATATCATCCAACTCTTAGGGCACACACATTACTTGAAAAAGCTACATGTTGGGTAAGTAATCCTCAATGGTTCATGTTGGTTCATTATATTCAATGCATGATAAAATATTAGGGCCATAATTAGCTTTACTGGGTTTCACCATCATTAAGAACTAGAAATCCTATAAAAGCACATTGCACTGATAAATACATCCATGTAATACTGGCTTATTCAATATGTATTTTAAATATTCATGGTCCATAAATAAAATGAATAGGTGGCCAAAAAGTACTAATGAAACTTTTGAAATGTGTAAACCATGGACAAGGCTTCATATTTTATATTCAAATAATTTTATTTAACTGGAATGAGCTTCCAACTAGAAAAATAGATAGTATGATCAAGGTTGCCTTCACCAGGTTGAGCAAGGATATTGCCTACTACTATGCCTAAAGCATTGACATGCACATGAAATGGATTTGTTCAATCTAAAAATTAGATAATGGGGGCAATAATGAGCTTGTGCTTGAGTGTGATGAATGCATGTTGGTGAGCATCAGTCCAGACAAATTAACCATTATATATTAGTAATTCTTCCAATGGCACAATGATCTTATTATAACCTCGAATGAACTTACTATAGTATACCATGTGTCCTAGGAAGTTATGAATCTCTCATTGGGTGGTCGATGCTGGAAGGTGAAGAATAACTACAATCTTGGTTAGATCCACTAAGAGTCCATCTCAATAAATAACATGACCTAGTAAAATATCAAACAGGGTAGGAAAAACACATTTCTTCAAATTCAAGGAAATTTTAAGGTTCAATAATGCTCAAGGATAATCTGAAGATCAATATAATGGTCGCACACTAAACTATAGATGGTCCAATCATCTAGGTTGACTTGAAGAAATTTATGAATAAAATCTTTAAAATCCTTGATCACAATCCATGAAAACACAACAAGAGCATTATTTAAGCTAAAAGGCATCATATTGTAATTTAATGAAACCCATTTAGTTATAAAGGTTGTCTTTGATTTATCTTCTTCCATGATATAGACTTGATGATATATAGGTAAGTCATCAGTGAAAGTATAAATCTTGCACCTAGTAACTCATTCTAAGATCTCCTTAGTGAATGAAATCAAAAAGGGTTTAGTTACACAAGCAACATTGAGTCCCTAATAGTCCACACAAATATGAATGTGACCATAATTATTGATACTAATGACCATGGGGAGCACTCATTCAAACTTGTCTATAGGAGTGATAACTCCAGTGTGAAACATGCTATCAATCTCTTCCTTGAACTGAACATGCAAGTTGAGATTCATAGAATAAGGCCTCTTTTTAATAGGTCAAGAACCCTCTACCAAATTGATGTGCATCTTGCCTAATGAAGAGTGCACTCCTTTCATCTTAATGTAATTCCATGGAAAAATGTCTTGATACTCCTTTAATAGTTTAAAAACCTTAGAGATTGTAGTATCAGACTAATAGTTCACCATAATGGCCATCTTAAACACATCCTCTATGACAAGATTATGCTGGATCATTTGAAGTGGCTTTAAATATGGATGTTGGTCATATTAGATGGTGTATTGGACATTGCACATGCCATACTTAGTATGCAAAGCCAAATGATCAATGGACATATTAGGTAGATCAAAACTTACACCTTCATCAACCTAGTACATGACCTTTTATTTTCCTTTATAGATCTATTCTCTAAATGGATGGACTAGTTTAGGTTTAAGTGGTGGAGATGATTTTGTATTAGGATCTTGGAAATTGTTCAAGATCTTCTCTCACACATCATACATATGTCTAATCTAGTCTTTAATCGATGTTGGATCACTTATAATAGTTTGATACATGGCTTGTAAGGTGAGGTGTAATTCCATCCAAGGAGATGAGTAAGATAACACTAAAATCATATTAATTTTAAGGAAATGCCAATAATTTATCTCCATGTGTCATTCTTCATATACATACCATGCTCTAGTTGATGTGCGTAGAGTATTATAGAATGCAATAACCCATAGATACTTAGGCAAAAATGTCTCATCCACCTTTCAAATGTTTTTTCAAGATTCAAAATGAGCTTCTAGAGCACTAATGCCATCATAACTTAAGGTTCCATGAACATGGTTATCATGATGAAAATGATGGTATAAAGTAGAATAAACTTGGTCCCAAGTAAGCAAGTTATGATGGTGAGTTCTCCACCACCGAAAAGATGTTCCATCAAATATATGGATAATCAAGTGTATCCATTCATTTTCAAATACATAGAAAGCCTCCAACCATTGCACATACTCTTGGACTTCTATCTAACCATGAAATCTAAGATCTTCATCTAACCACATGGGTGGTGCATCCATTATACATCCATGAAGAAGGTGAACAAACTTATGACATTTATGGTGCTTCCAAAGAACATCCTTTTGACTACCTATAGTTCCAAAAATATTTCCAATAATATCATACTCACCATGAGCCCAATACTCACAAGCGTTAATGGTAGTATCAAAGATAGACTATGCATCTACTCAATGTAATATGCCATCTAGACCAGGATCAAGGCGTTCAATACCCTGAGTTGTGACATTTTAGATATGATTAATGTACTCATCAACATTAATTGGCTCAACATAAAGAAGTCCTTGATCATTAACTAAGGGGATTATGATGTGCTGATCATCATTCTCAAATATGATGTAGCACTTTTTAAAGATTAAGTCAACATTGTTTGGATAACACCAAGGGCAACCTAAGAGAGATGGAAAGTCATCAAATTTGGCCAACTCAATCACTTAAAAGTCAATTTTGAAAGTGACACCTAAAATATCCATGGTGGAATCTTAACTCCAACACGTAGGGCACAATTCTTATTGGCCATAAATAGTAGATGAGGAGAAGGCTACAAAGTAGGGTTTACCATCTTCCTCTAAGCATCCTTAGTGAGTACATTTACTTTGGCACCAGTATCAACTAAGAGACCTTGAATAACCCATCCATCAATAACAACATTACCAAGATTTCTTTATTCCCCTCTATAATAAGTTGGATATGAGTCTCTTATCATCATGCATGATTTAACCAACAATCCTCTATAGGCCTAGGTGTATGATGACTTAGCCAATTTCATAAAAGGGGCACAATGTATTTGTCAAGGAGTATCTTACATAACTCATATAACTCATCATGCATCGAGTCATGAAGATATGTAGCTTTTTGTATTTTAATGCATGTAGCAACATCTCTATTCTTGAGGAATTGGATCTCTCCTTATAGCTCCCTCACAAAAGTCATTGTGTTGTGTAACACTTCCTTCTACTTCTAATAATTTGGATAATGAGTCGCATGAGGCTCCTCCAATTAAACCTTATCAGTGGGTTAGTTTGGCATAGACTGGGACTAAGCACCACTTCATGTAGTAATGTTGACCTTGAGACTAGTCAAAATTAGGGCACAGTCTCCATTGAGTCTTTTCAATTCATATCATTCCAAAAAACTTTTCATTTCACTCCTTCATGATGGTAGTATACAGGTCTAGACACTCCTCTAGATGATGTTAATTTTTACAAAAAACACACATGGGATACACTAAGAAATTATGCTAGTAGTTCTATGGAGATTTGCATTTGTAATATGTTCTAGGTGGAAAATGACCACCTCCACATCCACAACCATGACCTATGTAAGATTGGCCTAATCCTCATGGTCATTATCTCTTAAACCTCTATCACCCATCATTTAACCTTCTTATGCCATGGTTTTGACTTCATAAAGGAAAACCTTAGGCTTATATAACTAATTCCATGTCTAAAACAAAAACAAATATACTATGGGTCATATCTAAACTTGTAGACTACTCCCTTAAAAGATAGTTGCCAAAACAATTCAGAATTGCTCAAAAAGATGGATTACTCCCTTGAAGGATAGTTATCAAAATCAAACAAATCCAAAACCTAGACCACTCCCTTGAAGGATGGCTAAGTCAAAAATTTGTCAAAAAGAAATCACATGGAAGCTTCTTGTATTAATCATCTTCCCCAACCTATCAACCAAAAAAGCATAAAAAAACCCCAAGTCAAAATTAAAAATTATATATATATATATCCCAAAGAAAGATTTAATCAAATTTCACAAGGCATTAGTAGACTTCCCGCATTGATCAGTCTACACCATAATAAGACATGGATTTGTTTATTATGGTTCTTAGGTCACCTACATAAGGGACATGTCATCCCCATAATAAGGTTACACTACCCTCCATTCACGTATCTGCATCATGTCACCCTTTTTCACCCTTTCAATCAAGGTATTTTGAGCTTACTTGACATAACGTGATGAAGTCACTTATTTTAATACATGAACTAAAACTAATGACAAAAAATCAAGGGGATTATGTACATAAGCCTACCTATTATGGTTATGGTGTTTTCTAATGAGGGAGTTTAACCTCCTACCTCCTTCTACTTTCATGACTACTTGTTGAAACAATCATTAAAGCGTATGTCTTATATTCTTGGGTCATCATATCCTCTTTCACCTTCACCCTTGACATATAGCATTTCGACAAAAGAAATCTATATGTCAAGGTTGCATCTCTCAAAATCATCTAAGTCATTACAAATAGAAAATCACATAATAAAGCATTTAATTGTTTTGTTATGTACATTCTATTTTTAAATACACTTCAATCATTACTTAGGTGTTTTTATTATGAGAACATTCTATTTAACCATTTAACCACATGCTTTATTGTAATTCACTTAGGTGTTTTATAATCTCTTGTCTCAAATCATCAAATCACATCATAATCATTATATCACCATCAATATACATCAATCATCTAATCAACAACCATAAAATCAAAAAATATCATCACATAATAATTGTAACAAAATTTTATTGTGTATGAACCAAACTACAATCTCATTTAGTTTCTAATCAATCTATACATGAGATAATAGTCAACCATTTATTTATCATGATCAAAAGCACATCAAACCATACTTAGTCATTTTTCTAAACAATTAGATAATGGTTTTCATTAAACCATTCATGTCATCCAAATCACATATACATCTAAATATGAAGACACATAGATACATTCAACTATATCATAGACATAAAAATATGATATCCCACATCATGCATACACCTCTATAAGGAAGAATGCAAAAACATGTCATCATGTCATCATATAAAAGCATATCAACATCACACAAAAAGAACCACAATCATGTCATAAGTAGTAAACTACCATAAGCCATCATCATCAATAATCATCATAAATAAACCATGTGTTGAATGTATCTATACATATAAGTATCCATGTCAATATCTCAAAATGATATATACATCATGATATAATGACTCACAGGCCAGAATTAAAATCATAATACAACATAATAACTAGTAATCTATGGTATGAGGCCACTACTATCCCCCAAACCCTCTCCATATTTGTGACCTATATGTGTACCTATGGATGCTATGTGGCCTCTACCACCACTGAGTGATGTATTGCCTAGGCTCTTCAATGTAACCTGCTCTGTCAGGTACTTTTTATATTGAGGCACATTCAAAAGCCTCCTAATAACATGCCCCTCATAGTACCTTAGCTCCTTCATTGTAGAGGTGTACCTAGTCAATGAAATAGTCTATGGTGGTCCCATGATAACTCCACTCTTGCTCAGAGATGGCCCACTATGTGATGGTCCCCCTCATACCTACCTTAGGGCATCTCTCTTGGATATAACATAGGTTAATTTCACCTATAGGATATCTCTCTCTTGTATAATAGTGGTCAATTTCCCCTACATAGTATATATTTGCTGTTGGAAATATTGTCATTGATGTCAAAGGTCTAGCATTATTGGTGATAAAGGCCCCATTACATTTAATGTTTGTAATAAATATATCTTTTCTAATATGAGTTAATATTTATTTAATATTAATGAATATATTTTTGGTTGCATATGAGACAAAAGAAGGGCCCATGGAGAAGTCAAAGAGCCATGGGATAAAGACAAAAGAAGGATGGGACAAATTTTCCCATGAAGAGTCATCTTGGGGAATTCTAAGAGTCACCAAGTGAAGACAAAAGAGTAAGGGCACAATTTCTCATGAAGGGACACTTTAAGGAATAAGAAAAGTCACCAAGATGAGGACAAAAGATGGAAGGACGTTTTTGGTCATGAAGGGTCACCACATGACTTTTATAAGGCAAGAATATGAAGAGTCATACAAGTTTGGCACCATTTTCCATGAGGATTGAAGGGTCACAAAGGGGGAAGGCCAAAGGTCATTTGGAAAGCTATAAATAAAGGGTTGAGAAGCCATTTGTAATATGAGAGATAGAGGTTGATTTGATAGTGTAATATCTAGCTTAGAAGAGCAAAGGTGAGAGAGAGGAAAGAGATGTTCTATTGAACTATCATTTGTTGAGATAGCAACATTGAGAGATAGGTGTGTGGTGTACACAAAGGGGTTGGTGCTCATAAATAGTAGCTGGGTTGGTGCTCGACAAAGGGGTTTGGTGCTCTTGTGGGTTGGGGCTCATGAATAGTAGCTGGGTTGGTGCTCGGCAAAGGGGTATGGTGCTCCTACAAGTTTGTGCTTGTGAATATTGTTTGAGTTGGTGCTCATTCATATACTTGAGATTGTTCTTTGTGGTTTTTCCCACATTGGGTTTCCACATTATATCTGGTGTCTCTCTCTATCTTGTGTGGTATTTATTGTTTGAGTTTTATTGCATACCTTGAATGTTTGATTAAGTGGAATTTAGTTAAAAGAAAGTTTTATAAGATATATGATATACTGATTCACCCCCCCTCTCAGTATATCCTGTGCTTAACAATTGGTATCAGAGCAGGTTCTTTTTTGAAAAGTTTTACAGCTTGAAGGTAGATCGGGAAAGCACGATGGCTGGGTCACAGGAAGGATTTTCTACAAAAAAGGCACCTTTGTTTGATGGGATGAATTATGCTTTTTGGATCATGATAATGAAGGTTTATTTGATGGCCCTTGGATTCGACATATGGAAAGCAGTGGTGGAGGAATATTAAGAGCCACATACATTTGCAATTACTCCAGCAGAAAAGAAGGCAAGTAAATGTAATGCTAAAGCTTTAAATGCTATTTTATGTGAATCTAAATTTGTTAAAGTTATGCAATGTAAATCTACTCATGAAACTTGGGTAAAACTTGAGAATATTTACAAAGGTGATGGAAAGGTTTAGCAAGCTAAGCTGCAGACTTTTAGAAGGCAGTTTGAAAGTTTGAAGATGGAAGAAGATATAGCAAGTTATATTTTGCGAGTTGATCAAATCATAAATCAGATTCAAGGTCTTGGAAAAACATTAGATGAGTCAACGGTGGTGCAAAAGGTTTTGAGATCTCCACCAATGAGATATGATGCAAAGGTTTCGGTAATCGAGGAGATGAAGAATTTAGCTAAGCTATAGATGGATAAGCTTCATGGTATTCTCATGGTATATGAGATGCAGACAAAACAAGATAAACCCTCAAAGAGAGAAGCGGCTTTCAAGACATCAAAGAAGGAGAAAGCTAAGATTCAAGAATCAAGTGATAGTTCCAGTGATGATGAAGATGACAATGGAGCACTTTTCATTCATAAGTTGAAAAGAGGAACAGGTAAATATCAAGGAAAATTACCTCTTAAATGTTTTAATTGTGGAAAGATTAGACATTTTTCAGCTAGATGCCTAGATAAGGTTAATGATGATGAAGAAGAAAATCCTACATACAAGAAGAATTTCAAAGGCAAATCTAAGAAGGGATTCGAGAAGAAGAGCTTGTATTATAAGGATCCTAGCTCAGGCGAAGATAGTGGAGTCAGTGATTCAGAAGAAGAAGCGATTTTATTCATGGCCATACATGAAGATGATTAAGAAGAAGAAGAGGAGGAAGTTGAAGTGAATATGGAAGGAGAGCTCATTTGTGCCTTAGAAGAGTTAGAAGCTATTCAGAAGAAGAATTGAAGATTAAAGCGCCAGATCAAGAAAAATGAACAAGAGTCAAAGGAAATGATTGAAGATCTACAAGCACACTGTGAAGAAGCCAAGAAGAATGAAGAAGACCTCACAACACAGTTGGAAATAGCAAGAAAAGAATGTCAAAGGTATGTTATTTAAATTGCCTCTTTAAAAGAAGATATTAAGAAAGCAATCAGTGATAAAGTAGTCAGTGATTCAAAATTTGAAGATAGCACTAACACGCTGAATAAGTTATTGGAAAGTCAAAAAGCAAATTCAGATAAGACTGGGATTGGATTTGAAAAGAAAAAGAGCTATGCTGAAGCTCTTACAAAAGAGGAAACAAAAAGGGGAGAAGTGAAAAATATAGAGGACATTTTAAACAAAGAAGGCTAGAGAGAACAAAGCTACAAAAGACAATCAGGTCAGAGATATACAGATAGGTCTTATTTTTATGGCTATTGTTTTTATTGTAGTGGATATGGTAACAAGAAATTAGAATGTAGAAAAAGAGCTAACAATTTTAGAAATAAGGAGAAGGAAAGTTAAGGAGAGTCAAGCAGAAGCCACAACTCTTTTGCTCCTCTATCAAGCTTTGATGAAGAGACCATAGTATGCTACAAGTGTAACAACTTCAGACACATAGCTCAGTATTGTAGAAGTGTGTTTGATTCAGTCAAGAAGGATCAGAGTATTAAAGCTCCATTCATCAAGAAGAAGGCTTAGACATGTTCATGGCAGAAGAAACAACCTGAAGATTCTATGATGGTTCAGATAGCTCTACATGTAAGAGGTAAAGATTATCCATGGTTAATTGATAGTGGATGTTCGAGGCATATGATAGGTGATAAAAGTAAGTTTAAAACTCTAAAGAAGATCAATGGTGGTATAGTGAGATTTGGAGATAAAACCACTGCCAGGATAGCCAAAAAAGGTACTTTAAATTTGGATTATGGTAGAACTAAGACTAAGAATGTTTTATATGTAAAAGGTCTTAAGCATAATCTGTTGAGTGTTAGTCGAATATGTGATCAAGGATACACATTAAAGTTTCATAAATAAGGTTGTGAGATTAGAAGAAAAAATTTAAATGAGTTGATTGTAGATGCTCAAAGGACAGGGAACAATGTATATGTTTTTTCAGATATCTTCTCAAAGGCACGATCAAAGGATACATTCAAAGATCGACGAGAGGAGTTGGGAGTAATTTCTATTACTTCCTACCATTGATGTTCAACATCATGTGAGGGGGAGCTAAGTGCTAGCTCTAGGTAGGCCCTTTGCCATTGATGTCAAAGGGGGAGAATAATAGGTATAGGTACAGGTGCAAAAAATAGGTACAGGGAATAGGTACAGGTTGCTATAGTAAGGGGGAGTTACTATATGTTTTTAGATGACAGTATGTGCAGGTGACAGGATGTGGCAGTTTCAAGATTGAGGTTGCCATCAATGACAAAGGGGGAGATTGTTGGAAATATTGTCATTGATGTCAAAGGTCTAGAATTATTGGTGATAAAGGCCCCATTGCATTTAATGTTGTTTGTAATATATATATCTTGGCTAATATGAGTTAATATTTATTTAATATTAACGAATATATTTTTGGTTGCATATGAGACAAAAGAAGGGCCCATGGAGAAGTCAAAGAGGCATGGGATAAAGACAAAAGAAGGATGGGATACATTTTCCCATGAAGAGTCATCTTGGGGAATTCCAAGAGTCACCAAGTGAAGACAAAAGAGTAAGGGCACAATTTCTCATGAAGGGACACTTTAAGGAATACGAAAAGTCACCAAGATGAGGACAAAAGATGGAAGGATGTTTTTGGTCATGAAGGGTCACCACATGACTTTTCAAAGGCAAGAATATGAAGGGTCATACAAGTTTGGCACCATTTTCCATGAGGATTGAAGGGTCACAAAGGGGGAAGGCCAAAGGTCATTTGGAAATATATAAATAAAGGCTTGAGAAGCCATTTTTAATATGAGAGGTAGAGGTTGATTTGATATTGTAATATCTAGCTTAGAAGAGCAATTATGAGAGATGAATATGATTTATATTTGTTATATCTAGCTTAGAAGAGCAAAGGTGAGAGAGAGGAAAGAGATGTTGTATTGAACTATCATTTGTTGAGATAGCAACATGGAGAGATAGGTGTGTGGTATACACAAAGGGGTTGGTGCTCATGTGGGTTGGTGCTCACGAATAGTAGCTGGGTTGGTGCTCGACAAAGGGGTTTGGTGCTCCTGTGGGTTAGTGCTCACGAATAGTAACTGGGTTGGTGCTCGACAAAGGGGTATGGTGCTCCTATAAGTTTGTGCTTGCAAATATTGTTTGGGTTGGTGATCATTCATATACTTGAGATTGTTCTCTGTGGTTTTTCCCACATTGGGTTTCCATGTTATATCTGGTGTCTCTCTCTATCTTGTGTGATATTTATTGTTTGAGTTTTATTGCATATCTTGAATGTTTGATTAAGTGAAATTTTGTTAAAGGAAAGTTTTATAAGATATATGATATACTGATTTACCCCCCCTCTCAGTATATCCTGTGCTTAACATTTGCTATATCATGGTGGTCAGCTGAACCTATAGTTTATCTCTCTCTTATGTCCTCATCTCTAGTTGAACTTGAGCACTATTTCACTATTATATAATATTAGTCAGCTGCCCCTATGTAGTATCTCTTTATTGTGTCATAATGTCCAACTCTACCTATAAAGTATCTTATGCTACTCTCATAGCATCCCTCTTTACAATAATCATATATAGATAAGGGGTTATCTCCTCCATCTGCACATCACCCTACTCATCACCTTGTCCATCATCTCCTTCAACAATAATATCCTCTCCTCCATCTCCACCTACAACTATAGGGTGTCTTCTATGCCACCAAACAATGTACTTTAGAGTCACCCTGGAATCATCAACTACTATAAGAGACAGTATCTCCTTAAAAAGTGGATCCTCCTCTGAAGGCTATGGTAAGGGAAGTGGTGCCTTTGCATCCTTCAGTCTATATCTCGAGAACACTCCTGGATCACCCTGGACAAAACTAAACTATCAACACATATTATCAAAGTGTATCAACTCTACCTCATGATGCCTCCTCCCATGTATCCACCTGAACATCTGAAGGGAAAAGGTATATATATGTAGCCCCATCCATGATGGAAAACCCACATATGGTCTCCAAATGACCTCTCCATCCACCAAAATATCTAGCCACTGTCTATACCATGCTACATCTCGTACAACACCATCTACCCATGGTAGCTCTATATCTAACCTCCATCACATAAAAGCAAATTTCAAATGTGCTTGGTGCCATGTAGCCCAAGGAAATCCAACTGATCATAAAATAGTGATGTGCTCATATGCCCAACAATGAAGCAAGAAACACACACTCATCCTGTATCTCCTATGAAACTAATAGCCTTAAATCTCTTGATACGCCTATGTCAAAAATATTGGTGCCCATATATATACCATCATCTCCTCATACATCTTGACTAATAAACTAGACATAACCTAGGGATACCTCTACCACTTGATTCTAGTAAAGCATAGTATGTGATCGCTATCATCAACATTGTCATAAATCTCCTACCTTTGTATCTAATAAATATAGGTCCTCAAAGTAGAATCACCCATAGTGGCATCAAGCCTCTACCACATCTTCACCATATAAGATATTTATTTGTGCATCTATCTCATCACTGTTGATTAGCTCAATCACTCATCCTTGTATTGGTAGTCTCAAGATCTTGTGTACATCCTCTAAGGTAATCATTATCTCTCTTGTAGGTAACCAGAAAGTGTTGGTATTTAGATCCCATCTCTTGATGAGGGCCACCAACATACTTGCATTTTGGGGTATGCGATGATAATATCACATAACCCCTAAACCCATAGTCATCATGTGGGCCTAATCCTTACTAGTCATGTCTCTCTGTAACTCCTTGAGTAGTGGTAGAACTCGATCTAACATAGTCAATAACATCCTTGCCTAAAAAGTTATATCCTAGACTTAGTTCACCATAAACCATCAACAAACAACATCAAATATTAAATTACTTGCCTAATCACTCTATACCTAAAACCAACCAAACTTTTATTTACCCTTAATTTAGCCCAACCATACAAACACCACATTTCAATTAGACTCAATTCTAACCTACACTTAGGCTCATTTGGCTTACACAAAATTTTGCTATTCTACACCCACCATAGGCTCCTTTGGCTTACCAACACCTTTTAAAACACCTAACCCTAACTTTATTGACCTTAAACTTAACACTTCAAACTTACCCCTTACACCTTCTAAACACCTAATCACTATCCAAAATAACACATACACCTTTATCAAACTTTATCAAATCACAAAACTCCCCCTTTCAGCCTCTATAGACTTAAAAAATGGATTGATGGTGGTCCCTAGTTGACTAACATCAACTTGTTATCGATTGGCATCAGTCGACCATGATCAATGTCAATCATTATTAAAATTAGGGTCGAGATCGAAATCTTAAATCTTTACTAAAAGCTACTCACAAAACCTAAATTTCTTACCCTGTGCCCATACCCTACCCTTTTTAGACTTCTTATCCCAACCCTACCCTATCTTTTAATCTAAAAATAAACAAAATTGACAAATTAAGCAAAATTAACATAAAAATAAAAAACACATAACCCTACCTCATCTTGACTCTGCCTCCTCTATGGCACTCCACCTCCACCCAGTGCTTGTTCTCCTACACCTTGTATTATTACTTCCTCTATATGGCACTCACCCAAACTCACCCCACATAATCACCTAGCTCACTCTATCCTATCCTCATGCTCAAATAATCATGCCCCTCCATGCACTTGCCTCATCACTCAACTCACCTGATAAATCCTCTCAGTCACTTTCACACACACATACCTCAAACAAGTTCGTAAAATAAAATAAATAAATAACTTGACCATTTCAATTAGTGATGCCCTTTTATCAAGTTTGGTAACCAATTGATACTTGTCATACCTACATTAGGCTGACCAATGTTGGTCACAAAAATTATGGATTTTTAATCCCCTTAACCCCCATCCATACAATTTTTTAACCATACAAACAATCATACACAAATTGGAGATCAACTTATTCTCCACCATCCCCCAACCAGATCACCTTAAAATTAGTTAGTTAATCCTATAATTTATCCTTTTTTGTGATAAAACCTTTCCTTGGTCATTTTTGATCACATAATTACCTTGTCATACTTGAAAAATGTGTGTTACTTTTATGCACAATCCTTTGGGTGAATCAAAGCATGACCCCTTGAAGTCCTGATACCTATGACCATTTTGTCTTCTCAGGACACATCCTACTTTTAGATCCCTAAGAATGCATACATCTCCACTAAGAGACTTGTGTTTATAGGTGTACCCCATATCAACTAAGACTAATGTTGTGGCCTAGTTACCCTATTACTTGTCCTTCTAAGTAAAACCATTTTTATGGACTACTTTAACTATGGCAACCTAGTTTATGCACAATCTCTTATATCATCATTAGTCGCATTCTTTGTGTCATTTACACTTAAATACCTAACCAACCAATCAACCAAACTTGTCACCAACTTATCCACTTGTCAAACCCAAACCCGACTTCATTTCACCTCATCAATTCTTGATTTGAGGGGGAATACCTCCTTCCATACTTAGGGTATCCAACCTTCCACAAATCATTAGTTTTTATTTTGTAGATTATTGATACACTACATAATAAAAAGGGGCAAAATGTAAACATTATAAAATTGCACCAATGGTTTTATATGTCGCAACATACACCTTTTGACCTTTTGGCCACCCTTTGGTTAGAACATTTCTTAACCCCCTTAAAAACCCATTTACCCCTACCCACATTTAGCTAAATTATTTATTTAATTAAGCCAATAAACTTCTATTTACACCTCACCTTGAGACCAAGCCCATGGTTAACTTATCGCCACCTTTCCCTAAGACCATTTCTTACCCTAACATTTAAGTGGTAACCTCTTAAGACCATTTCTTGCCCTAACATTTACTCCTTAATCTCCCTAGACTATTGCTAGCTACGTGACCATATTCTCTTAAACTAACTCAGACCATTTCTAATGGTATTAATTTCCAAAAGTAAGTGTAAAACACTATTTTTAACAAGTTGGACCTATTCTACCATGACCATTGCCGATCATCACTTAACTGACATTGGTTGACCAAGACTGACATCAATTACTTAAGATTGCCCATGACCTTTGTTCAGGAGGTTGAACAAGTTGAGTTTGAGTGTGAGTAATAATTTTCTTGTGAACTTGTGCATGAACTAGAGAGCTGAACCAAAGAACCAAAGACTTTCCAAGAGCATAAAGGAGCTACACCATTAATAAATCAAAGGTTTTAACACTGTTACATTACCCAGATTCTTCTAGGTCTTCATCCAAGTTATCTTTACCTACCATCTAGAACAACATTATTACATCAAGATATGTACTTTTTTGTTATTTAATCAATGTCAAGGTTTTTTTATCTTAGTATTTATTGATTTAATATCTCCATCCCTTCCCCATAGCCTCAACTAACTATGTTGAAGTTCTGTACTTTAACACCCCTTTACCATCCAACACTCATTAACCTTCAACACTCTTTTGAGCCCAACACCTCTGTCTGGACATTCCTGAGCTTCATTCCCACCCTCATGAGTCTATCCCAACCTTTTACTAGCCTAATAATTCTGCATAACTCTCCCAAAATCATTTGCATTCTTGAATAATTATACCATTTGCTTAAATTACTTTCTTATTTATTTACTTAATCATTTATTATCAACATTATTTAACTTAATTTTTTTAACAAGTGGGTTGATAACCATCCTAGGAAATTTCATACTTTTAGGAGCTAGCATTTTCTAGGCAACCCACTTACCAACCATACTAATCCAAATTTTGTTTAAGCCTTATTGATTTGTAGGTCATCCCTTCCTAGCCAAAGAGGACTACTCATGACATTTGGATCAACAGAGCATATAACCACGTTTAGGCTCACCTACACCTTCCCCCTTTATTTAGTTTTACTTGTTTTCAAAAATAAAAATAAAATGATCTAAACTTCTAGTAAAACATAATTAAGAAGTGATTCAATGAGAGAAGGCTCCTTAGGCATAGTAATATCAAAGTGTAATATGCAATCATGTAACTACATGATCACTCATGAATATCATTACCATTGTTCTCAATTAGATAAACATTACACACACATAACAATATGCAGAATAAAGTCTCTCAAAATTTATTCACATCATCTGTGTGTGTCTCCAAAACCAACCAATCCAAAATACAAGGGAGTGCCTATTAAATAGGTGTAATAGGTTATTTTGTGTAAAAAAATATTGTTTCATGAGTAACTTATAAAATAGGAGGATTTATTATTAATGTGCACTTAAACAAATTATGTGCACAAAATAGTTTATCCTTACAAATATACGTGGATATACTAAATAGTTTCACAACCAAATATAGTTTATGCACACAAGGTAAATAATCCAAAAACTACAACAAAGTTCCAATTTAGCTTACCTATATAAGTGAGTATAAACATACTTAATCCAACACCCTCCCTTAAGCGTAGAATAGGGAGTGAAAAAAGATGAAGCATAGAGATTGAATGGGTTGTGGTAACAAGGCCTGATTAGGTACCCATGTATAAAGATATAGTGAAATACTAAGTGTCTTATTGTAACCAATCCATATTACCATATACATATATGTTGAGTCATTATAACCACCAAGTCAAATAGGAATTTATACTTTATATGTAGTTCATTCAATTAAAAACATTACTCATAAAAAAATGGGGAAAAAGAGTCACCATAAATGAAATGTGTCACTATAAGGTACCCAAAAACTAGTAGAACCATAGTGAAATTAGAAAATAGAACTACCGTTATAAGGCATCGCAAGCAACATGACTAAAAAAACTCAACACAATGTTGTAGTAGGTGCACTTAATGTAATGAATCCCATCAAATAAAAGTGCACTCAATCAACTGCCTAAAAAATAAGATGTGGTGTACCAAGATCTAGCAAAGTAAATGACACTTGAAGTAATGTGTGTACCCCATAATGTTGAAATTGGTGTAGTGACTTAAAAAATATGTATGAGTGGGACAATCCCACTACTCAAACACTAAAAATTTGACACTGGGCTTCACTAGAATAACAACTCTTCATAAGGAGAACAAAATCTAATAAAAATTTGAAGGAAACTGTTAACTTCAAAAATATAGATAAAAAATCTCACAAGAAGATGTCCTTGAAGGGGATGGGATAGTCATATAACTGAAGAATACATTGCTCAATATGAAGCACACACACATGAAGGAAAAAAAACTCCATGAATCTCAGTGTGACTACAAATATGGTTCCATCTAATAAATAATATCACCAAGTGGCACAAGAAACTATAGATGCTATTGAATATGCCATTTGTGAAATGAGAGATGCATGTTATAAAAAAAACTTTTTAAAATAGCTCTTACAACTAAGAATCATCAAAATATAAGAGGAGAATATATGGTTGACAAAGTTGAGTGGTGGAGGAACATCTCCTAGAAAGTACTCTCAAATAATGTTGTCGATGGTGATAGAAATGATCAGAAATCCACCCTAGATGAATATGAATGGTGGATGAACATGCCTGCATATGAGTGGGTGCAAATTTTATAAGATAAGAATGCAAGGTAACATCTAATAAAGTGTTAGGTGGATCATATTTGACCACTATAATCTCATGTTTCTCAAACCTGAGTGAAGTGCATCAAATCTCATATATAGCTCAATATCTTCATGAAGAGTTGAGGAAATAAAGGATGGAACTCTACCATCAGATGATCCCATCAAATATGAAACCCCTATTAAATAACCAATGCCATACCAATAAATCCAATTAATAGGTTGAATGAGGGTAACAATGCCCTATAGACACTTACTAATCCCAACAAGTCTAGTTGTGTGACCTATAGAATGAAGCATGCTAGATCCAAAGGTTATGGTATGCTTCTTAAAATAAGTGGGCATATATGCAAGTAGAACTGGAGTGAGATATATAGAGTGTGTAATAATAGTAGGCCCAAAAACATCAACTATAGAAATAAGAGTAACATGTACAATGGGTGGCTCAAGATCTAATAGGTCATATTGTAAAAGTGCATCAAGTAGATGAGTGTTAGATTCAAGATTATATGATGGACTAGAAATAAGGGCATTAAAATACAACATATCAGTACGATGTTGTATGATACCAATTTTTTTAGTATAGAGTGAATGAGGGAACACTATTTTTGATTGAAGGAGTGGAGAAAAAAATTATACTTCACTAATTTCTTGTTCACTTCTTTTAGTGCTAAAAAAGATGCCTTTTCAGAAGGCATAGTAGGAGTAATAATAATAATATCAGAATGTACATCAATATGAGAAACATAAAGAGATGCATGCTCCTCTTTTGTGCCAACAACAAAATATGGTGTAAGTGCAACATCTTGAAGAGATAAGTACTCTCTAACAAATGAAGGAGGAGGACATGTCAAAGGTTCCTTATAAATATAACCTTAAAAAATCACATTCTCACAAATAGGAGAAGATAGTGGAGGAACATAAGCAATGTCACCATCAAAAAAATACTCACTATGAGAGGGAGGAGAATGAAGATGAATAGTTGGAGGTGAAGTGACCTCTCCAAATAATGTTGCAATAACATCCCAAGCTTCTTTAAGTGACTTGGCATCTACAATGTGAGATTGTAAATTATCTAAAACATTGAGACAAATGAAATAAAGTCCCTCATCTTGTAATGATGCAATCCACATAATATCTTCCTCATTTGTAAAGTTTATAAAATCACCAAGCATAACTCTCCTTAAGCCTTTCATTTATAAATATATCATCATCTTCATCTTCCATATGTCATAGTTTGATGTGTTTAGGGGTTCAATGAATTAGGATTCCATTGTTGAATGAGGAATAAGATAAAGAGAAGTAAAAAATTAATGACCTCCCAACTACTTATAATGATGTAGTTTTATACAATGTGTTGATTTTGACAATGAACAAGGTACCCCCAAAAAATAAAATCACACACCAAGTATGCAAAAAATGATCCCCTAACATAAACAATGTAGAACTTTATACGTAGTGTATTTACAGGAAATTTTACAATCTTAAATGGACAAAAATTACATACAAGCACAAATTTAAGATAATTTCAAAGAATACCATTTACAAGAAATTTTACAATCTTAAATGGACAAAAATTACATACAAGCACAAATTTAAGATAATTTCAAAGAATACAAAAAATAATGCACTTTAAAAAAGAATGATACCTCAATCTGAGCTACCCATCAAAAGATATGGTCATCTAAAGATCCAAAAATATATGGCGGATAATTTTTTTTTGAAAGATTCTACAATTTAAGGATATTGGGTTACTATAATGAATGTTTCGATTAAATTGATGTGGATAACACAAAAAAAATAGCCACCATGAATTTTTTTCTAACCTCTATAACCTTTTGGATGAGTGAAAATGAGCCTCACAAAGTTTTTTGCTCAAACTCAAACTTCAAATGGTACAAGCATAAAGTTTCACTTTGGAAAATGCCCTCAAAAGAGCTTGAACTCATGACCTCCTTGATATAAGTTTTTAACAAAACCCAATTGTCAAAGATTTGATGCTTTGATAGTCTATATGATCAGTTGAATCTTTTCTAAAAAAACCATGTATTAATTTTGATGCTCAATGTTTCAGATCATATTCTATGATCATCAGGAGAAATAATGTGATGAGTGAAACAACAGTTCCCAAGATTTTAAATAATAAACAAAATGATCACTACAAAGGGTTTCTAAAAACAAAAAATAGCTATTATCAAAAGTTCCTAAAAATAAATAAAGAAATTGTAATCAAAACAGGAAATACAAATTTTAAAATAGAAAATAGAGTAAAAACCAAAATAATAAAATAAATTAGAAATAATCTAATATTAAAACATGTAATAAATGATTAAATACTGTACAATATTATTATTATTATCAATAAAATATCTCACAAAATATATACTATTATTATAATAAAATAATAAATAGATAAAGTAAAATAGTGTAAACAATCTACTTAGATGAGCAAAGCACAGAACAACCACAACAATGAGTGATAAAGAAGAAACCTTAAATTATGTAAACTAAAGTCTTCCAAGCATGACTAATCCCTAGTCCCTCATCACTATTTAGATTGTTAAGATGTTTCAAGATTTCAATCGCCTCCCTAATTTTATGTTTATGAAAATGATATTATGTAACAATGACTCTAGCTTGCTCTATGTTAATAACATGCTTTATTTTGGAAGAGTATTCAATGAGAGATGATTTATCTTTCCTTTCAAGTCAAATATCTATCGAATGTTCTTTAATTATAGTTTAAATATATCTTCCTATTTATCCTATGTAAGGAATACCAATGAACAGTCGATGATGTAGATACCACTACAAAGTTTTGGATCCATATGATCTTTTATTGACCTTAAAGTTTTATGCAATTTATTAACATGAAGGAAAGTGGAGTTAATGTTTTTGCAGTTGATAATTACGTAAAACTTTAACTCCACTTTCCTTCCCGTTAATAAATTACATAAAACCTTAGGGTTAGTAAAAATATCATATGGGTCCAAACATTCATAGTGGTGTCTACATCATCGATTGTTCGTGTGGTATTACTTATATAGGAGAAGATTAAGATCTATTCAAACTAGAATTAAAGAACATTTGATAGATATTCAACTTGAAAGGCAAGGTAAATTAGCTCTCGCTGAACACTCTTCCAAAATAAAGCATCCTATTAACATAGAGTAAGCGAGAGTCATTGTTACAAAAGATCATTTTCATAAGCGTAAAATTAGGGAGGTGATTGAAATATTGAAACATCTTAAAAATATACATAGGGATGAGGGACTAGGGATTAGTCATGCTTAGAAGCCTTTAGTTTACATAATTTAAGGTTTCTTCTTTAGCACTCATTGTTGTGGTTGATCCGTGCTTTGCTCATCTAAGTAGATTATTTACACTATTTTACTTTATTTATTATTTTATTATAATAATATTATATATTTCATGAGATATTTTAATAATAATAATAATATTATACACTATTTAATCATTTATTACTTGTTTTAACCTTAGATTCTGATAAATCCTTGAACCAAATAGGTTGAACCTTGTCCTCGCTTAGTGCGAGTGCACAAGTATTTTATTAAATTCAAAAAATCAAGTACATAAGGGTGCATTTACTCCGTTAACCCTTTTACGATGAAAACATGGATTTATATAGTTTTTACCAATGACCGATAAAAATAACTAATCCTATAACCAACTAAATATGTGAAAACAACCCGTAAGGCAGTTCTAATTAATAAATATAAAAATATGAAAACTACCTAAAATTAAACTAAGTTTATTTTATGGGGGTGTCTTTACTAAAAGATGCATGCCCCATTTACAATAATTATTTATTACCTACCAAAAATCTAACCTAATGTTAAGACTTTGGAACAAGTCCTAACAAACCCCCCTATGATCCAAAGTTAGGTCTTTGTACACATACCAAGCATTTTTTTGAATTTTTCAAATTTGATTCTATCAAGGGGTTTTGTGAAGATATCAACTGTCTGATCGACAGTTGGACAATATATTGGATCAAGAGTTTTCTTTGCCACCAACATTCATAGATAATGGTATTTGACATCCATATGTTTTGTTTTGGCATGAAACACTGGATTCTTGGACATCTTGATTGCACTCTAATTATCAATTTATAACTGTATAGGAGCAAACTGAGAAACATGAAGATCTTCAAGAATAAGATGAAGGTAAACAATTTCTCTAGAAGCATCCCATGCTACAATATACTCTGATTCTGTTGATGAATTTTCCACTATATCCTGCTTCTTACAACACCAAGCAATGGCAGCTAAACCTATATGCATAGTGTATCCTGTGGTTGACACTCTGTCATCCACACATCCGCTAAAATTTGCATCACAATAGCCAACAAGTTTGAAGTTCTTGTTGTGGTAGTATTCAAGGCCATATGTTTTTGTTCCCTGAAGGTAATGAAGTACTCATTTTGCTGCATGCTAATGGATTTCTCTAGGCTCATGCATAAACCTAGATAAAATTCCAACTAAAAATGAAATATCAGGCCTGGTAGTCATCAAGTATATCAAACCTCCTACCAATTGTCTATATGTGGTGTCATCAAAAAAGGCACTGCTATCATCCTTAGACAATTTCAAGTTACTTTCCATGGGAGTGAGGGCAGGTTTAGAATCACTCATGCCAAACCTCTCTAATAACTCAGAAATATACTTAGTTTGTGAAAAAAAAATACTATGCTCTTTCTGAGTTACCTATATGCCTAGATAGTAGTGAAGAAGTCCAAGATCTGTCATCTCAAACCCATCTTTTAATTCCTTCTTCACAGACTTGTTATGGTTTTCATCATTTCCTGTAATAAACAAGTCATCAACATAGAGAACAAGTATCACCATTTTCTTACCCTGCACTCAAAAATAGTGAGTATCATCAGATTCACTATGATGAAAACCAATGGATTTCAAGTATGAATCCATTTTCTCATACCAAGCCTTGGGTGCCTATTTGAGCCCATACAAAGCTTCTGTCAATTTACATACTTTGCATTCAGCACCCACCTATTCAAAACCCTGAGGTTGTTTCATATAGAATTCTTCCTATAAATCACCATTTAAAAAGGCACTTTTAACATCCAATTGATGTACTTTCCAACTATTTTGTGCTACTAAGGCAAGTACCATATGAATAGTGTGCCATTTGGCAGTTGGTGCAAATGTTTCCTCATAGTCAATACCTTCTTGTTGTACATATCCTTTTGCAACAAGTCGAGCCTTATGTTTATCAATGGAGCCATCTGATTTATACTTAGTCCTATAAACCCATTTACATCCGATGGGTTTAATATGTGGAGGATCAACTAACACCCATGTATTATTGCTAAGTATGGAATCATACTCACATTTCATTTCCTATTGCCAAACATGTTTAGTAGATGCCTCCTCAAAAGTGGATGGCTCAGTGGAAGAAGTAGTAACAACCATAGCATAGTTTACCTATTTTCGAGAATTCCTGGGCCCTGTTAAACTAACTTCATTTGCTTTCAAGTCAGAAAAAGTACTTTGAGCCCATTTTGGATACTTAGATAAATTATTCAAATCAGGGACTCCAGAATTCTCATCATGTGAATCATTCGAAGGGGGACTTAGAGAATTTTCAACAATTTCTAAGTCATCAACTTGTGAACTTGTAAATGAAGGAGAGGAAAGTGAAGGAATTTGAGTTTCATACCATAAATGGAAGAGTTATCCCCATTATTCAAACCCTTATCTCTTTTTGTGTTTTTCGTCTCTAATCTATCAAGTTGAGAATCAATCTTTGCAGTGTTCATAGTCCCAAACTCATCAAATATTACATCTCGACTCACTATGAATTTGCCTAAATCTTGTGCAAGAAAACAAAACCCCTTTTTATCTTCAGAATAACCAAGAAAGATGCATTTTTGACTTCATGGTTCCAACTTAGTTTTGTGTTTAATAGGACCAAAGCAAAACAAAGACATCCAAACACTTTCAAGTGTTTAACTTTTGGTTTAAATCCATACCATGCCTCATAGGGAGTTTGTCCCAAAAGTGCTACTGTGGGGGACCTATTTCTCAAATACACTGCAGTACCAATGGCTTCGGCCCAAAACTTATCATCAAGCTGTTTATAGTGCAACATGGCACGTGCTGTACCCTCTAAAGTTCTATTCATTCATTCAGATACTACATTTTGCTGTGGAGTATAAGCATTACTATATTGTTGATGAATACCATGTTCTCGAAAATAATCTAAAAATTCATTTGAGGTATACTCACCTCCATTATCTGAATGAAGAGTGGCCAAATGTGAACCTATTTCTTTTTCGACTAAGTGTAACCAATCAACAAACTTATCGAAACTTCAGATTTGTTTTTCATAAAGAATACCCAAGTCATCCTATAAAAGTCATCAATAAACAAGACAAAGTATCTACACCCACCAATGGATGACTTTTTCATGTCACATACATCGCTATGAACTAACTATAAACATCTGTTAGCTCTCTAAGATGATTGTTTAGGAAAAATTTCCCAATTTTGTTTGCCCAAAACACATGACTCACAAAGAATACTATCTTTGCAAAAAGTGGGCAACCCATTCACCATACCATATCTCTACAAATCCACTAAAGAGTGGATATTCAAATGTCCATAGCAGAGATGCCATAACCACTGTGTAGACATAGTACCTGAACCTGTGTCAACAACTGCTGCAAGTTCTATATTGGGAAGAAGCACCTTATAATGCAATCTAACCAAGTTTCCATCTTCATATCCTATATACATTGTTTTATAATCATCCTTCACTGAATTGATGTAAATGAGCCCATTTTCAAGCACAATTTGATAACCTTTCTTTCAAATAGTTACCAAAGAAAGTAACTGTTTCTTCAATGTGGGAACATACCAAACATCCTCCAAGTATTTTATAGACCCATTAGGAAGAAGAATCCAAATAGATCCAAGTCCTAGTGGTGTATGCATAGACTTATCTCCTAAGGAAACTGGAGAGAGAGAAGCTTCCTTATAAGACCAAAAGAAATCTCTCCTAAATGTCATATGTTTGGTTGCTCCTATGTCTAAAACCCATACATCTATGAGCTCATCTCTAGCCTCATACTCAATATAATCAATGTGCCCCAAAGTAGTGAATGCAGATTCATGTGCAACATTAATAGATTCATCATAGTCATGATCAACATACTGAGCTGAGTTAGACTTAGTCCCTTTTTTTGGCCTCTGAATTTTATCAAAAGGAATCCTACATTGTGAGGCAATGTGACCAAATTTTCCACATCTATGACACTGAATGTTTGATCTACCTCGACCTCTACCCCTATATGAGTTGTGACCATGTCCTCGATCACTTGTTTCATGTGAATGTGATTGATTAGATTGTTGATTATTTGAATGACCCCTACCTCTATTTTGATATCTGCCTCCTCTGTAACCTCAACCCCCTCTATAACTATTTCCTCTATTGTTTTGATGCCTAGATGAAGATGAACTAGGCTTTGACTCTAAAACATGGGCTTCTTCAATTTTCTTGGATTTATTAGGTAGAGAGTGGTCATGTTGGATGAGCAACTCAGCCAACTTATCAAAGGTGATGCCTATGATCTTGTCAGAGACATGCAACATTTCAACAAAATTCTTATAGGACCCTGGTAGTCCTTTCAAAGCAACAGTGACTATGAGGTCATCATCTAGTTTTCCAAAACCAGCCTTAGTGTACTCAGTAGTGATATTTTTCAACTTAGACATATATTCTCCCATATCCTCATCTTCATCTAATGACAAAGTAAACAACTGCATAAGAATATCTATCTTCTTATGCTTAGGTTTCTTATCATACAAATCCGACAATGTTTTCCATGTAGTGTAACTATGAGGAGAATTTTCAATATGAACATAAGTATCATGAGTACAATAGCATTTAATGAGAGCTAAGGCCTTAGAATCACATAAATTGAATATATCTAATTTAGCCTGCTCTGTTAGCAATGTGGGATTTTCATTCTTAACAATATCCCATAACTCATTAAAAACTAGTGAAGCCTCCATCAATCGTTTCCAATCTGAATAATTAGAAATTGTTAATCTATCACCATCTGAAAGCAAAATATATTTTTTTGGTATCTTGAAATGAAAGCAAGTGCAGTAGAGAAAAGTGTGACAAAATGCAAAAGAAATGAAACAAATATCACACTCACTGCACAAGACATTGCTTCTACAGGGTTTTTCACTTAACCTCTGCATAGAGCGCAAAAGAAAAAACAAGTATTTTTGATGGGTTTTGCACTTAACCTCACCAAAAATCAATGATTACACCCTTATTTCACTAAATTACAACCTTATTCCACCAATTACACCCTTATATCAGCACAACAATGTAAAAGAAATATGATTAAATTCCCCCTTTTTGATTTTTTAAAATAACACAATACAATAAGTATGTGTTTTACAATATTCAGATTTAAAAAGGAATATTCATTTTACAATAAAAGTATATTCCAAAGCAAAAAGAACTTTCTCCAAAAAAAGAGGGATTTGAACCCTTGACCTCCTCCTTTGCAAACTTCTTACAAAATAAGCTTAACCAATTGTTCTAAGAGCATTTTCAAAACATTACACTCAAAAATTTCTATTTATACCAGATTATATGTATGAGGAAAAAAAAAAATTACATGTGAGTAAATAAATTCATTTTTTTTTTCTTTTTATAGCCTTCTCTTCCAAGCTATCTCCCGTGGGACCCACTAAGGCAAATATTTGATATCAAAAAACTTTAGAAACAAAAAAAATAAATTTCTTGAGTATTATACTATGCCATTCTTCCCTGGGATGCCATGGCTACTCCTGGATGTTTTTTTGCACCTGTTCTCTCTCTCACAGGCTGTACAAATCTGTACAGGCATGATAAAATAGATTTTAATTGAGTTTTGGCAAATTTTTTGAGGTATATTTGCAGGGAATGAGTTTAAAATGAAGCTAGGGCATTGGAAGGCCATACAATAGACCGTACAACTCCAAAAAATTCCCATATTTTCAATTTGAATGCAAAAAATAGGGGTTTAATAATATTTGCAGGTGTTTTAGATTTTAAGAGGCCTGAGAATGAATGGAAATAACAAAGGCAGCCATGAATGGAATTTTTCAGAGGTTTTCAACAGAAAATAGGCCATACAAATCTGATTTTTGCAAAAAAATAATGAATTTAATAACATTTAAATGCTAAAAAATTCATTTTTATGCCAGATGAGGAGGTTTGAACACAATTTTAGTGGAGTATGAATGATCAAAAAGACCAGACTGTGGTATATGGCAAATATAGGTTTAAATGTAAATAATATTTGAAAAATTAAAATAATTTAATAATTTTTCAAACATTTAAACCAATAAATTTTTTCATTTTATATGGCATACCTTATTTCATGCCAAAATGATATCACATGAATTTGATTTTTCACCTTTCTCCTTCGAATTCACCAAGCTCCCAAAATTACCATGCTCTGATACCACTGATAACTCTTTGAACCAAATAGGTTGAACCTTGTCTCCGCTTAGTGTGAGTGCACAAGTATTTTATTAATTTCAAAAAATCAAGTACATAAGGGTGCCTTTACTCCGTTAACCCTTCTACAATGCAAACATGGATTTATATAGTTTTTACCAATGACCGGTAAAAACAACTAATCTTATGACCAACTAAATACGGGAAAACAACCCCTAAGGCAGTTCTATTAATAAATATAAAAATATGAAAACTACCTAAAATTAAACTAAGTTTATTTTATGGGGGTGTCTTTACTAAAAGATGCATGCCCCATTTACAATAATTATTTATTACCTACCAAAAATTTAACCTAATGTTAAGACTTTGGAACAAGTCCTAACAGATTCTTTCTAATTTATTTTATTATTTTGTTTTTTATTCTATTTTAAAATTTTATTTCCTATTTTGATTATAGTTTCTTTGTTTGTTTTTAGGAACTTTTGATAATGGTTATTTTTTGTTTTTAGAAATCCTTTGCAATGGTCTTTTTATTTCTTCTTTAAAATGCTTGGTCCTGTTGTTCCACTCATCACATTTTTTCTCCTAATGAAGGATCATGAAATATGATCTAAAATGTTGAGCATCAAAACTAATACATAGTTTTTCCAGAAAATATTCAACTGAAAATCCAATTGTCCATTTTGTCATGATAAATGCTTGTGTATGTAAATGCAAAAGTTGATATTTAAATTTTCAAAATTTATTTAAATTAAAAAAAAAAAGGAAAAGAAAAGTAAACCTTCGAATAAAATAACACCTTATAATGGAGAGGTGAGAGTTTTTGGGGTCTATTTATGGCATGCATCATGATACAATCCTTGTATCAAATGGATTCAAGGTTTAAACTTTCCTTTTGAACTCACTCTCTCTTAACTCTCTTTTAGGCTTCCAACTATAAACTTGTCTTGATGACTGATGAGGCCATTAAATTGAACATGAAAATACTTCAAAAATATCAACACACTATCATATACCTTCTATAAAAAATAGGGAAACCAAATTATGTATTGTTTTGTTTTATATTTCTCAAACAGGGTTTGTCTCCCTATAGGCCTAAAGGCCTATTTTGGGCCCTAATAGGTCAAAATCAAATCTAGGACTTATTTTAAAAAACTAATACCTATAAGAGGTTTTTAGGGTCTATTAAAATAAAAATAAACCTTTACTTTATCCCATAAGACTCTTTTTTACAAAAGTTAGCCCAAATTCCTTTCTCGTTAGGTCTTATTCTAAAGAAAATAGGGGTTGTAGTCAATTGGCCTTCCCAGTACTTATACAGTTCCATATAGGCTAAAACCAGATTTATTTGTTGCATAATAATATATCCTAGTTTCCTATGTATTTTGGTATACTTTTTAAATTTTAAATTCAATTTATAGGCCCTTTAGTGAGGAAACCCTAGGTTTAGCAGTCTATAGTTCTAAAAATGACATGAGAGCTTTATATGGATGGTTCACACAATTAAATTAATTAAATTTGAAAAACAAAGTGTATGACCTTAACTAACCGATCTAGCTTCTTGTATGCTCAAATTAGCCCCATACATAGTATTCCACATCCAAACAATGGATTGTTATAGGCATAACATAGAAATTTATAGATAGGGTATGAGAATTGGACTTATAGATCATCAAAATATATTGTTTTCTTATTGAAACTATTGATGCTTAAAATTGCGCTTGATTCTAATCAACAACAATGGGAAGTTTCAAGCTGTGGGATATTGTGACTTGAAACAATCTCCAGATTTTAGAGAAGTTGGTCTCTTCTTTTGTATCAAGTGTGGGGGGAAAAAGGATAAGAAATTAAATAGAAACACAAATGCAGGAATTGAAACCTAACTATGGTGATGTGCCTGAGTGTAATTTTATCCTAATCTTGAGCACAGTGAGACTATATGTAGGATTCATTCACATTTAAGAGCAAACAAGTGCATGATCAATGTAAAAGATTGAAACAATAGAAACAGAGGCTCATAATAGAGGCTTCTTTTGCTGAGATACAAAAAATGTCAACAAAGGCATAGGGTTCAATCTTCTTGTAAGAATATTCCAATCACATAAGAGGTGCAGAAACACGTACAATTATGTAGAAATTTTGATTCAAGAAAATGAGACAAAAGCAAATGACATCCCTAATCACAACTCTAGAAAATCTACACTATAGACTACTTTTGCAAATGACACAGATAATATCAACAAAGGCATAGAGCTCAATCTTCTTAATTCTTTTAGCCACATAAAAGGCACAGAAACATGCACAGTTACATCAACTTTATAACTCAAGAAAATGAGACAAAAGCAAATGATATTACTTAGTCAAAAAACTCTAGAAAGTCTAAACTATAGAATCCTCCTCCTTTTACAATCCATCCTCCCTTTCTTATAGCCTCGGATTTTACCAATAAAATAGTGTGGCATTCAGCACATTCAATTATTTGGATGTATCCTAGTCTTATCAGGAATGGCCATGCTGGGGCAGGGCGGCTGCCCTTACTGTGGTGTGTCAATTCATGTCTAATACCTCCTCCCACGCCTAAATTTCCTCATACTATCACCTGCTTAGTTGTACAACTGTCCATTCTACCTCCACTTATAGGGGACAAACAGACGACCCTTTTAATGTTTGCAGGCTCCAAAAATCTACCCGGTGAACTGTTCCATCTACCAAAAATAACTCCCACTGAGTTTCCCTCCATCTTGCTTTGCTGTAATAGATACACGAAACACTCTACTCTATTGAAATGAGAGAGGACACTTAGTCGATTTCCTAAAATTCTCCTTATTGCTTATAAAGCACTGGAGAATGACACTTGGCACTTTTTACCTGATTTATTGAAGACACGTGGCATTTTACACTTTCTCTATATCTTACTTAGGAACACACCACCTTCGATACCTGTCACAATCTGCTTCTTTGATACTTAGCAATTTTAACAAAATAAAACTCACTGCTTTCCTTGCCCGAGCGACTTTTTAAAAAAGGGGATGGATGTACGTGGCAGTCTCCGCATGTTGTCACTTGGCGCTTCCACAGACCTTTTAAATAACACCCAAGACCCACCACAATTTTTATTCGACAATGAAGCTTGAAGATGATCTCTTAGAAGTTGACACGTGGCCGCCTCCGCTGTTCTTGGGAAGATACGTGGCATCTTTTGCTTCTCTTACTAGGGGTATGTGGCATCTTCTGCTTCTTTTAGGAATGGTTCAATGATTCAACATTGCACGCTATTTACATGTTAACCGAGGTATTGAACCAAAACATTAAACTAAGGCATTGAACTGACTGTCTCTCAGATGTCGACACGTGGTGACTTCCACTTTCCTCTGAAAAAGTAGTCTAGAGCCTTCCATGACTGCCACCTAGTGCTTTTCGCCTGATCCTACTGCTTAGCTTATTGAAACCCTTTTGCCAAAAAAAGATGAAATGTGGGTGTTGATATGAGACGTGGATGCTGACACATGGTGCGTTCTGCTCAGCTACTATCAAATACGTGGCACATTCTGTGGTCCTCCTTAAAGTTATGAAAAGTGTCTCAGATGATGCCAGTTGGTCAGCTCCGTATTTTAGAAAGTGACACTTGGTGGCTTTCGCTTGAATCCAATCACTTAGGCCAAAATTAAATGAAGGAAACAAAAAGGGGGAAATAGAACCCATGCTCGAACTATGCCACTTGGCAGCTTCTGCTGCACTTTGATACTTAGATGGAAAAGAAACCCGCGCTCTGCTCCAAAACTCTGCTGCCACGACCAAGGTATGCGGGAACCAAAACTGCAGTGCACCACTGAAAATTTGAATAAAACGTAGAGTAAAAATTTACTCCATAGAAACTCCTTATTAATACTTGAAAGGTATCAAAGACATTAAATACAATACAAAATACACTCAATATATCCTTCTTTCAATCAAATAAGCTAACTTACAATCATACAGTCATGGCAAACTATCTTTCTTGTACATTAGTCTCTTGAAGCAACCTTTAAACTGTTAAAAATGGATTTATTTATGATTCATTTCACTTATATATTGCCTAGGATGAAGGCCTTCTACTTATCCATCGTTAATTGATGCTCCTTTATTAGCAATTCAATAAATATCTCCTTGATTTGTTCTAAGATGCTTGGTTTTTACCAGGAAAAGCATAACAAAATAGACTAATTCTAAAGCTTATCATTACATATGTTAACTTAAGACTCCCCTAGACCTATTATGACTCCCCCTACATAGTATAGACTTATAAAATCATATTACATTTATCAATACCAAGTAAAATTCTTGAATTTACAATAAAATATTGAAATTTTCAAATACATGTGTTTTGGAGGGAAACACTAAATAAATTCTAAAGGACTATAAGTGACCTAAAATGATTATAAGCAACCTTTAAAGGACTAATATGACTTAAATCACTCTATGATACTTACCTATCACCTAAACTTGTTCATCTAGATGATGCTCCTGCATCAATCCACTAAGGTAAAAAAAATCCATGACACTTACCTATCACCTAAACTTTTTCATTTAGATGATTCTCTTGCATCAATTCACCAAGGTAAAAAAAACCAAACCATGCTTGTGTTTCTGAGCTGATCCACTATGAAACCATATTTTTTGACTTGTGCAATAGACATCCAAGTTGAATCTTCAATTGGATGGTCTTTACATTTGACAAGATACTGAAAATAGTCTTTGCCTCTTGTCCTTTTAACCACTTTTTGATCCATAATACATTCTAGTTGTTTTGGTGATTTCCTTGGGAGTTATTGCTTCCAACGAATGGGTTGATCAGTCACATTAGTAGATGTATCATCTTCATTTTCCCCTTCCCTATGTAGATGAATATCAAAAACATTAAATATAGGGGAAATACCAATATCTTCAAGAAGTTCTATTTCATATGCATTTGAAGAAAACTTCCTAAGGACCCTACAAGGCCCTATCTTCTTTAATTTCAACTTTTTATACTCCCCTCTTAGAAATCTTTCTTTTCTCAAGGAGCTAAGGCAAGATATCCAACTTCAAATTGAGCTTCTTTCTTTTTCAGATCTGCCCTTTGTTTATACTTACCTATATTTAACTCAATTCTCTTTTTCACCTATTCGTGTAGCTCTTGCATAGCTACTAAAAATTCTTCCCCTTCTACACTCCTTTCTTGTTGGATTAAATTTTTGAGTTCATAAATGCCTCTAGGATGCATACCATTAATAATTTGTAAAGGACTCTTACCTGTGCTTCTATTAAGCAAATCATTATAAGCAAATTCATCTTGTGTAAGTACCTGATCCCATTGCTTGGGGTGTTCACTTACCAAACTCCTATAGATATTTCCAAGGCTTCTGTTCACCACTTCAGTCTATCCATTTGTTTGAGGATGATAGGCAAAACTGAAAGTCAATTTTGTTCCAAGCTTTCTCCAAATATTCCTCCAAAAATGTCGCACAAACTTTGTGTCCCTATCTGAAATAATGCTGTTAGGCAATCCATGTAATCTTACTATTTATTTGAAGAACAAATCAGCTATGTGGGTTACATCACTCACCATATGACAAGGTATTAAAATAGCCATTTTGGAGAATCTATATACTACCACAAAATAGAATCATTACCTTTCTGTGTTCTAGGTAAACCAAGAACAAAATCCATGCTTATTGAGTCCCATGGTCTATCAAAAATAGGTAGAGGTTGATATAATCCTGTGTTTTGGCTTCTCCCTTTGGAATATTGATAAATGCTAAAAATTTAAACATATATTTTCACATCATTTGTTATGCTAGGAAAATAATAGAATGTACTTACTTGGGATAGTGTCTTATCTTGTCCAAAATGACCTACAAGACTTCCACTATGCTTCTCTTTGATGAGGTTCTCTCTCATGGATCCCTTTGGAATACATAACTACTTAACTTTGAATAAAATACCTTATTGAATCATATAATCCATCCAATTACTTCTATTCTAACTAGTAGGATCCTTACATACCTCATAATCTTATTTAAAGTCTGAATCTTCTTTGTATAGATCCTTGAGATCCTCAAAACTCACAACATTCACTTCCATTTCCTATAAAATTAGACTTGTACTCAAAGAATCATCAAACTTATTTTTTTTCCACTCTTATGTTTGATCACAAAATAAAAACTTTGTAAAAATTCTACCCACTTGGCATGCCTTTGGTTTAGCTTGTGTTAACTAGTGATAAACTACAAAGCATGGTTGTCAGTGAATATAAAAAACTCCTTAGGCATCAAGTAATGCCTCCACTTCTTCAATGCTTAGATAATTACATAAAATTCTTGATCATAAGTTTAATATTTCCTTTTGGAATCATTTAGTTTTTCACTGAAACAAGAAATTGGCTTACCTTTTTTGCTTAAGACTACCCTAATTTGTTCCACTTACATCACACTCAACTTGAAACTATTTGCTCAAGTTAGGTAAGGCCAATATGGGTTGTTCTATAACCTTTTTTATTCAAAATATAAAAACTTTTATTAGCTTCTTCATTCCACTTAAATGGTTGCTTACTACCCTTAATAGTTTCTACCATAGATGCACAAATAGAACTAATTTTTTTGATAAATTTCTTTTAGAACAAAACATGGTTGTCAGTGAATAGAACAAACTCCTTAGGCATCAAGTAACACCTCCACTTATTCAATGCTTAGATAATTACATAAAATTCTTGATCATAAGTTGAATATTTCCTTTTGGAATCATTTAGTTTTTCATTGGAATAAGCAATTGGCTTACCTTTTTTGCTTAAGACTACCCTAGTAGTTGTTCCACTTGCATCTCACTCAAATTGAAACTATTTGCTGAAGTTAGGTAAGGTGAATATGGGTTATTCTATAAAAATTTTCTTCAAAATCTAAAACCATTTATTATCTTCTTCATTCCACTTAAATGGTTGCTTACTACCCTTAATAGTTTCTACCATAGATGCACAAATAGAACTAAAATTTCTGATAAATTTCTTTTAGAAACTAGCAAGTCCATGAAAAATTATTACCTCAAATGAACTCATGGGTGTAAAGAATTATTCTATTGATTTTACTTTATCCTTGGCCATCTTTAATCCTTCTTGAGAGATCAGAAAACCCAAATAGATTAGTTCAATTTTTAAAAAAGGTAAATTTCTTGAGGTTGATCAACAACTTTTCTTCTTGTAACCTCTGTAGAACCATCCTTAAATGTTCAATATGCTCCCCTTTAGATCTTCTAAAAACTATAATATAATCAAGATATACTATGACAAACTTACCAGTAAAAGGCTTAAGCACCTCATTCATCAACCTCATGAAGTACTGGGGGCATTGGTTAAGCCAAATGGCATCATCAACCACTCATACAAACCATCATTAGTTTTAAAATTTGTCTTCCATTCATCCCCATCTCTAATTCTTATTTGATGATATCCAATTTTAATATCTATATTGGAAAAATATCTGGCACCATTAAGACAATCCAATAAATCATCAATCCTGGGTAAAGGGAATCTATACCTTATAGTGATCTTGTTGATGGATTTTGAATCTGTACACATCCTCCAACAACCATCCTTCTTTAGATCTAGCATTATAGGGACTATACATGGGCTTAGACTTTCTCTCACCAATCCTTTATCCAACAACTCTTGCACTTATTTCTCGATTTCTTCATTTTATTTAGGAGTCATTTATATGTAGCTTTATTAGGAAGATTAACACTAGGAATCCGATCTATATTTTGACTTATGCCTCTTTTAGGAGGTAACTCATTTGATAAATCATCTACTACAATATCCATGAAACCATTTAACAAGTCTTGAATCTCTAAAGGAAAACCATCAAGCTTTATAGAAGTAAAAACTATTTTTGGCTTACCAATGAGAGCATAATTTACCTCCTCCTTCATTTGATGTAAAAATTCCTTATCACTAACTAAAAATACCTTCCCACTAACTAAAAATAACTTTATATCTTCTTTTGTAGATGCATCATTCTCTTTGATAGGTGTAAGAACATGATTTTTATCATCCTTAACAAATGTATAAGTATTAAGCTTACCATCATGCATAGCTTGCCTATCATATTACCATGGTCTTCCTAAGAGGATATGGAAAACATCCTTAGGTATTATATCACATGCAATAGTGTCTTTATAACTCCCAATCTGAAATTCTACATTGCATTGTTCATTGACCAAAATTTTATGACCTTTCTAAAGCCAATAAACTTTATAAGGTGGGATGGCTTACCTTGTTTAATTTTAGCTTACTTACCATCTCTGTAGACACAAATTTATTAGTGCTACTATTGTCAATGATCACTTGACAACATTTACCTTTAGCTTTGCATGTGGTCCTAAAGAGTGTTTTCCTTTGAAGTGGTTCTTTGACTTCTTTAGATGGCTTAATCAAAATTATCTTCATTAAAAGTGTCTCACCTTCTTCTTGGGAATATTCTTGAATAGGAGCATTCACACTCTCTTCTTCCTCCTTTTCTTGAGTGATATGATCACTCCCTTGACTGGGAGATGGGTGTTCTGGATATTTATATGACCTATGTCCGTATTTGCCACATTTGGAGCATGTTCCACTGAATTCTCCACTTATTCCTCTATATAAAGGCCTTATTCCTTGAAAAGGTGATCTTGATATTGAAGGTTATGGTGCTGTCTAATAATTACTTGATTCTCCTTTATGGAATTGGGACTGATGTCTTCCTCCTTGCTGAAGTATTCTTCTATAAGATCTGCCCCTTCCTCTAACATGTAGAGGTTGTCCTCTTGTGAGATTTTCTTCAGCTTTCAAGTCATAATAGTATGCCTCCTCAACTAATTTATGCATACGTAGGTTTATATCATCTTGTATGGCAAACTTGAGACCATTTAAATACCTTACCACTTTCTCCAAATCTTCCTCTGTATGTCCTGCTCTAATGGTCAATTTGTAAATTTACTTTGTGTACTCTTTTACTATATATATTTCTATCATATATTCTATAGCTACTTAAAAATGTTAGTTTGGTAATATTTAGGCATAAATTTACCCTTTAACTTAGATACCATTCTATCCCAACTGGTTATCTTACCTTTTCCTTTCCTTCTCCTCTCTGCTTACACACCATCCCACCATAGGGAGGCATGTCATTTTAGTTTTGTGACTATAAATTTCACCCTATTTTATTATTAAACATTTTCATATTTAAAATATTTATCTAAATCACTAATCTAATCATTAAAATCTTCAACCTTTAGATTACCATCATATGTAGGAATATCTATGTTTGGTTTTGATATTACTCCCACAATTGCCTTTACAAACCTATCTTTAGATACTTCAAATTCCACTATCAATGGTTCATCCTAATATCCTTCATCTTCCCTATTACTAACATCTCCAAGTTATATCCCTCTTATCTAGGTTTTTTCCATTGCCTCCATTCTTGTATTCAAATTCCTGATCTCTTCAAGCAAGGCTACATTAGTCACTTGTCTTCTTACTCCTCTTTTGGCTCTAGCTCTAGCTACCATTATATTTGCTTATTCAATCCCTAGACCTTGAGATTGTGTAAAATCTTGTGCTCTGATACCATAGTTGATATAGTCCTTGAGCCAAATAGACTCAAGGTTCAAACTTTCCTTTTGAACTCACTCTCTCTTAACTCTTTTTTAAACTTCCAACTATAGACTTGTCTTCCTTGATGACTTAAGAGTCCATTAAATTGACCATGAATAGACTTAAATAGTCTCAAAACACTATAATATACCTTCTATAAACAATAGGGAAGCCAAATTATGTATTGGTTTGTTTCAGATTTATGAAATAGGGTTTGTCTCCTTGTAGGCCTAGAGGCCGATTTTGGGTCCTAGTACATCAAAATCAAATCTAGGCCTTATTTTCAAAAAATAAGACCTCTAATAGGTATTTAGGGTTTATTAAAATAATAATAAACCTTTACTTTGTCCAAAAAAATTCTTTTTTACAAAAGTTGGTCCAAATTCCTTTCTTACTAGGTCTTATTCTAAAGAAAATAGGGGTTGCAAACCTTTAATTGGCCTTTCCAGTATTTATATGGTTCATTAGAGGATAAAACCATATTTATTTATTGTTTAACAACATATCCTAGTTTCTTATGTAGTTTGGTACAATTTGTAGGGTTGGAATTCAAGTTATAGGCCCTTTAGTGAGGAAACCCTAGGTTTAGCAGTCTACAATTTTGCAAATGACCCAAGAGCTTTATATGCATGGTTCATATAGTTAAATTAATGAAATTTGAAAAAAACAAGTTTATGAGGACCTTAAATAACCCCTCTATCTTTATATATTCTCTATTCAGCCCCATACTGTTAGGGTGTGTGGAGCTAAAAGCTTCACCAAGGAGCAGACTTTAAACAGGTTCGGGTCTACACAGACACCGGCGTCGGTTAGGAGCGACCGACGTCGGTCAGTTGCAGTTGCAGAGGCGCCGACGTCGGCAGTGAGTCGGCTGGCGACGGTCATAGGTGAACAGGCAGGAACCGACGTCGGTTACCTGTGTGTCCAAAAAGCAATTTCTGAGGATAGAAGCGAGTGTTTGCATGATGAGTTTGAGTTGTAGTCTCAAGCTCGCGTCTCTATTATTAGAAATATTATTTTTAGAGCCCTTGTTCAAGTGGCTTAACTGTTTGTTGTAAGAGCATGCTCAAGTTTCCTAATTCTATATGTAGGAAAGATCTTCTTAGCTTAGTGTGTGAGTATGAGTAGAACATTGTGAATGTTTGAAGGACAGTACTGAGTTGCATCAATCCAGGTTGTTGGAATTGATTGTACTTGAGAGAGAGAGCTCTTGAGGAATAGAGATCTAGTGAGAGATCTTGTGTGCATCTGAGAGAGGTGTGGAAGAAAGAAGTTTCTTCATTGTATTCCGTTTGTAAAGAGTTTTAATACAATTTTTCAGGGTGTTTTCTTGTATCTCTTGTTCTGTGCTATTTATCATTCTAGTTGCTTATCTATCTAATTTATTTCCATGTTTATTGCTTTCACAAGTGTAATCCATGTTGGTTGATCCCCAACAAGTGGTATCAAAGCTCAGGTTCACTAACAGGTGGTTCAGATCTGTGTAGTGTGTTTGGATTACAGGTTGCTCACAGGGGTTTCTGCAGGGATTTCTGTTTGAGTGGGAGAAGCAATGGCAGAAGAAAGTAAATTGAGAATGGAAAAGTTTAATGGCAAGAACTATCAACATTGGAGAATGCAGATAGAGGACTATCTGTATCAGAAAGATCTTTACTTACCGTTAGGTGGGATTGAAAAGAAGCCCAAGGACATGGAGGATGAAGAATGGGAATTTCTTGACAGAAAGGCTTTGGGGCCTATAAGACTGAGTCTTGCATCCACTATGATATCTAATTTATCATAGGCAGAAACAACGGTAGAGTTAATGACTACGTTAGCAAATTTGTATGAAAAACCCTCCGCTTCTAATAAGGTATATCTTATGAAGCAGTTATTTAATTTGCATATGCAAGAAGGTGGATCTGTATCTAATCACCTGAATGATTTCCATGGTATTGTTAACCAATTAAGTTCAATCAATATTGTATTTGAAGATGAAATAAAAGCTCTTTTAATATTATGTTATTTGCCTGAAAGCTGGCATGGCTTGGTAATGGCAGTTTCTAATACTGCATCTGCTTCGAATATTTTGAAAGTAGAGGATGTTGTTAGTGTTATTTCGAATGAGGAAATTCATAGGAAAAGCACAGAAGAGACATCTGGGAACGCTTTAAATCTCGAGAGCAGGGGAAGGCAAAAAGAAAGGAGCAAGAGGAGATCAAGATCTAAGTCTAAGGGAAGAGGCAGATCCAAATCCAGAATTGGCAGAAGGCCACAATGCTAGAACTGTGGAAAGTTGTGGCACATAAGCAGAGATTGCTGGTCAAAGCCTAAGGAGGAGAATCATCACGAAGGAAAGGAAGAGGCAAAGGTTACAGGTATTGCACAGGATGCTCTTATTTTCTCTTTGTATAATAATATAGAATCTTGGGTATTAGATTTTGGTGCATCTTTCCATGCTACCCCTAACAGAGAATATTTCAGTGACTATATCCATGGAGATTTTGGAATAGTGTACTTAGGGGATGATGAGCCTTGTAAAATTATTGGCAAAGGTAAAGTGCAGCTGAAGATGCATAATGGCAACACATGGGTGTTGAGAGATGTGATGCATGTTCCTAGTTTGAAGAGAAATTTGATTTCTGCAGGTAAGCTAGGTGATGAGGGTTGTACAGTAACTCTCACAGCAGATTCTTGGAAAGTGACCAAGGGTGCACTTGTTATGGCCAGAGGTAAGAGAGAAGGTACTCTCTATTTGTGTAATTGTGTTACTAACAAATCTCCTTCCGTTTTATCTACTTCAGATGTGGATGCTAAATTGTGGCACTCAAGGCTTGGCCACATGAGTGAGAAGGGGATGTCAATTCTTAAGTCTAAAGGTATGCTTTCAGATTTGAAAAGTATGGATCTAGAATTTTGTGAGCATTGTGTATTTGGAAAATAGAAAAGGGCTAGTTTTCTCAAGACTGGGTCTACTAAGAAAAGGCAGAAGTTGCAGCTTGTTCACACAGACGTGTGGGGACCGGCTCAGGTAGCCTCTATTGGAGGATCACGGTACTATGTTACATTCATAGATGATGCTACAAGGAAGGTATAGATCTACTGTATTAAAAAGAAATCTGATGTTTTTGAGACTTTTAAGATTTGGAAAGCTATGGTTGAGAATGAAACAGGCAGAAGATTAAAGTTCTTGAGATCTGATAATGGCGGTGAGTTCTGCAGTCGTAAGTTTAACTGGTATTGTTACATACACAAAATTTGAAGGCAAAGGACGGTTCCAAGGACACCTCAGCAGAATGGTATTGCTGAAAGGATGAATAGAACTATCATGGAGCGTGCAAGATGTATGAGATTGCATGTTGGGTTGCCCTTAGAGTTTTGGGTAGAAGCAGCTGACACCGTAGTGTACCTGATTAACAGAGGACCCTCTACAGCTCTGGATGGTGGAATTCCAGAAGAGGCATGGACAGGTAAAAAGGTAGATCTCTCATATCTCAAAGTTTTTGGTTGTGAAGCCTTTGTGCACGTAGATAAGGAAAATAGAAAGAAGCTTGATGCTAAGTCTATGAGGTGCACGTTTATTGGCTATGGCTCAGATGATTTTGGTTTCAGATTTTGAAATCTAGGAACAAAAAAGGTAATTAGGAGCCGTGATGTTGTTTTCAATGAAAGAGTGATGTACAGTGATCAGATAAGGAAGCTAGATCAATCTGGGCAGAGTAATGGAGAATTGGATGAAGTTATGGTCCAAAATGAGCTCGCGGGAAAAAGAAATAATCACTTACAGGAAAACACAGAGACCGGCATCGGCAGTACAGAAACCGATGTCGGTCATACAGAGACCGATGTCGGCAGAATAGGAACCGACGTCAGCCAAGAAGAACCGGCGTCGGCCAGTAACAGGTCTACAGGTGGCCGAGGTCGGTCACTGTCAGAAAATTTGGGTGGACAGCGTGTTGAGAACGAGTCCAAGACACCCATCAGGAGGTCTGAAAGGGTAAGTAAGCCTCCAATTAGATATTCTCCTTCCTTATATTATTTATTGCTAACTGATGGTGGAGAACTAGAGAGTTTTGAAGAAGCATTACAGGTGGAGTCCAGGAGTAAGTGGGAGCGTGGCATGGTTGAGGAGATGGAGTCCTTGAGAGAGAACCAAACATGGGATTTGGTTGAATTGCCAGCTGGTAAGAGAACACTGAAGAACAGATGGACCTACAGGTTGAAGGAAGGTGAGGATGTACAGATGAGATATAAGGCCAGATTGGTTGTAAAAGGATTTGCACAAAAGCCAGGTATTGACTTTGGTGAGATTTTTTCTCCTGTTGTTAAGATGACTTCTATAAGGGTTGTATTGTCTTTGGTTGCTTTTGAGGATTTGCATCTTGAGCAGCTAGATGTTAAGACAACGTTTCTTCATGGAGATTTGGATGAGGAAATATACATGGAACAGCCAGAAGGATTTGAGGTCAAGGGTAAGGAGAAGTTAGTGTGCAGGTTGAAGAAAAGCTTGTATGGCCTCAAGCAAGCTCCTAGACAGTGGTATTTGAAATTTGACAGGTTTATGACTAAGCATGGCTATAGTAGGTGTCAATCTGACCATTGTGTATATTTTAAGAGATTTGATAACGGTAGATATATTATTCTATTGTTGTATGTAGATGATATGCTGGTTGCAGGATCACACATGCAGAATATCTCTGAGCTTAAGGTGAAATTAGCTCAAACATTTGCTACGAAGGATTTGGGAGCAGCAAAGAAAATCCTTGGCATGAGCATTAAGAGAGACAGGAAAAATCACAGGTTGATATTGTCTCAAGAGGATTATGTGGACAAGGTGTTGAAACGGTTCAATATGCAGGATGCTAAACCGGTAAGCACACCTTTGGCTGGACATTTTAAGTTGAGTAAAGAACAATGTCCTAATTCACATGATGAGGTAGAGTACATGAGTAAGGTTTCATATTCTTCCGCGGTAGGAAGTTTGATGTATGCAATGGTGTGTACTAGACCGGATATTGCCCAAGCAGTGGGAGTAGTAAGTATGTATATGGCCAATCCAGGAAAGGAACATTGGAAAGCAGTTCAGTGGATCCTTAGATATTTGAGAGGAACCAACAGTAGACACTTGTGCTATGGAGGTTCAGATACTTCTCTACATGGTTATGTAGATTCAGATATGGCAGGTGATTTGGATGGCAGGAGGAGCACTACAGGTTATGTTTTTACTGTAGGTGGAACGGCGGTTAGCTGGATATCTAAGTTGCAGAAGGTTGTTGCCTTGTCAACTACAGAAGCAGAGTATATTACAGCCACAGAAGCTAGCAAGGAGATGATATGGATGACACGGTTCATGGAAGAGCTTGGAAGGGAGCATGGGAGTTGCAGATTGTATAGTGACAGTCAGAGTGCAATCCATTTGGCTAAGAACTCAGCCTTTCATTCAAGAACCAAGCACATACAGCTAAGGTACCACTTCATACGGCAGGTATTGGAAGATGGTGAGTTGAAGCTGGAGAAAATTCATACAGATAGGAATCCAGCTGATATGTTAACAAAGCCAGTTACAAAGGAGAAGTTGAATCTTCATTCAACTTCCATTGGTCTTCATGATTGAGTTGAAGATGGAGGAGCTAGAAGATGTTGCTGTACAGGTATTGGTGCAGTTGTTTATCTCCAAGTGGGAGATTGTTAGGGTGTGTGGAGCTAAAAGCTTCACCAAGGAGCAGACTTTAAATAGGTTCGGGTCTACACAGACACCAGCATCGGTCAGGAGCGACCGACGTCGGTCAGTTGCAGTTGCAGAGGCACCGATGTCGGCAGTGAGTCAGCCGGCGACGGTCACAGGCAAACAGGTAGGAACCAACGTCGGTTACCTGTGTGTCCAGAAAGCGATTTCCGAGGACAGAAGCGAGTGTTTGCATGATGAGTTTGAGTTGTAGTCTCAATCTCACGTCTCTATTATTAGCAATATTATTTTTAGAGCCCTTGTTCAAGTGGCTTAACTGTTTGTTGTAAGAACATGCTCAAGTTTCCTAATTCTATATGTAGGAAATATCTTCTTAGCTTAGTGTGTGAGTATGAGTAGAACATTGTGAATGTTTGAAGGACAGTACTGAGTTGCATCAATCCAAGTTGTTGGAATTGATTGTACTTGAGAGAGAGAGCTCTTGAGGAATAGAGATCTAGTGAGAGATCTTGTGTGCATCTGAGAGAGGTGTGGAAGAAAGAAGTTTCTTCATTGTATTCTGTTTGTAAAGAGTTTTAATACAAGTTTTCAGGGTGTTTTCTTGTATCTCTTGTTCTGTGCTATTTATCATTCTAGTTGCTTATCTATCTGATTTATTTCCGCGTTTATTGCTTTCACAAGTGTAATCCATTGTTGGTTGATCCCCAACACATACATAGTATTCCCCATCCAAACAATGGATTGTTATAGGCATAACATAGAAATTTGTAGACAAGGTATGAGAATTGGACTTATAGATCATCAAAATATATTGATTTCTTATTAAAAACCCTTAATAAAAAATTGAAATATCTCAAATACATTCAATAAAATACAAAACACATTCAATATCTCCTTATTTCAATCAAATAAGCTAACTTACAGTGATACAATCATGATAAACTATCTTTCTTGTACATTAGTCTCTTGAAGCAACCTTCAAACTATTAAAAATGGATTTATTTATGCTTTCACCTGTAGATTGCCTAAGATGAAGGCATCGAGTTGAGACATCCTTAGTTGATGCTCCTTTATTATCAATTCAATAAAGACATCCTTACTTTATTATAAGATGCTTGGTTTTTGCTAGGAAAAACATAACAAAATAGACTCACTTTGAAGCTTATCATTATATATGCTAACTTAAGACTCCCATAAAACTATTATGAATCCCCTTACATATTATATACTTCTAGAATCATATTAAATTTATCAAGACCATGTAAAATTCTTGAATTTATAGTAAAATATTCAAATTTTCAAATACATGTGTTTTGGAGGGAAAAACCAAATAAACTCTAAAGGACTATAAGTGACCTAAAATGATTATAAGTAGCCTTTAAAGCACTTATATGACTCAAATCAATCCATTACACTTACATAACACTTACATATCACCTACACTTGTTCATCTAGATGATGCTCCTGCATCACATCACATGGAAAAGAGATCAACCAAATCATATTTTCACAACCTTGAACATCCAATGCAAAAACAATGCCCTAAAAATGATGTTTGGTGGTGAAATGTGGTTGGGTATTGGTCAGGTGGCCAATAATAGAGTCATCAGTGGATGCCAATACAAATCCCAACTAAATAAACATGTCATGTAAATAGAAATGGAGGCTAATACAAATAATATGTATGTTTTAGCCAATGTAATCACCAAATATACAAACATAGACTTCATTGCTAACATAAACGGTGTTTTGATATTAATGCTTAACTAGGTATGTAATGTGTAGTACTACATAAAATTGTGTATATGATAGCTTATTGTATAGATAGAGATATGTTGAGCATAATAAAAATATATTCAGATGTTTTTAAAAAAAAATCATCATACTCCACATTGACCCCACAAATATTTTTAATTTTTTAAAAATTGTATACTATTTGACAATTCACAATTTTGTCAACCTGTCCAAATTTAACAAATTGACAGTGCATTTAGGGATTTTTTGGCATTCTAGAATAGATAACACTATCTATTTGGATCCAAAATACTTCTATGACTACATGTCCCAAAATAATTTGAAAAAACATCATTCTAAAAACTGTGAAAAATGGTAGAAAGAATAAAAACATACTAAACAATGGTTGCAAGATCTTGCTCTGATGGCATATTGAAGTGAAATATGCACTCATAAAACCATAGGATCACTCCTACATACCATTGCCATAATTATCAATGACACTAACATTGGACACACATAAAAATATGCACAATAAAGTCTCTAAAAGTATTCACATCATCTATGTGTGTCTTCATAATCGACCAAGACAAAATACAAGGGAGATCCTATTAAATAGGCATAATATATTATTTCATGCAATAACTTCTTATTGTATGGATAACCTATAAAATAAGAGGATCTATTATTAATGTGCACTCAAATAAATTACGTGTACATAATAGTTTGTCCTTACAAATATAGATGGATGTACTAAATTTGTGCATAATAAAATATTGTTCATACACACAAGGTAAATAATCCAACTATAACAAACTCTAAATTTATCTTACCTCTATATGTGAGTGTGAACACACTTACTCCAACAAGTAACGTGATTTTTGTGAGTGAGCTTATTATAATAGTTAACCTTGGTCACATTCATATATTGATAAATACTATAGTAATGATAATGGTTGACATCAATAACACATGCAAATTTATTATAATTATGTGTATTAGGATTAAATATTTGAGGGGGTTTTTGATATATTTGGTATTGAGGTCATGATTGCTTACCTTGATGAGATTTGCTAGAGTGGCTGGTTTGATTTTTAGAGGCTTTTTTAATATTATTTGTAGCATTCTTTGGAGATAGGATTGTGGTTAAAATTTTCCCCTCATAAAATGTCAACAACAAGTTTCTTGATTCGATGACATGTTCTATGAGAATGAATAATGTCAGCATGGAACCAACACAACTTATCAGGATTATACCATGATGATGGTGAAGAAGCATGGATGAATAACTTCCTAAGTTCTTACAAATTCAAGGTAGGGCGAGAAGGGTTTTGATTATTTTAAATGGAAGTTCCCACTTTATATTTTCTAGGAAGATTATTTTTAAGTATTTTTATTACATTAGTTGAGATTTTAAAAGATTAAATCTTAGAGCTTTGAGATGGTTTAAATTATCTCATGAACAAGTCTTGTATTTTTGCTTGATTGAAGCCCTTTTTAAAAGTCTTTAGGGAAAATATCTTAACTTTTTAGTAAAGAGGGGCCTTTAGAGTGGTAACAAAGAGTTTGAAGATATTTTCATCACTTATGTTATGGTTTGCTTTATGCACTAAGGATTTGCATCACTTGATGAAAACATGGGCATATTACTTGGGATATTGCTTATCATTAATGAAGTTTTAAAGGCTATTCTTTGGAATTTTATTATGTTGGAATTCCTTAACTAAGGCATTGACTAAGTCTTCTAGTTATATAATTAAGTGAGGTGGAAGTGGACTATACCATTCTAGAGCATCTTTAACTAAATTTTTGGCTAGAATCTTGGTAGTTACATAGGTGTTAGTTTGAATTTATTCTTTATATAAGTTACCAAAATATTTAAGATGTAAGGTAATATTAGTGGTCCCATCATATGTGATGGTTGTATAAATGATTCCAATAACCATGTACATAATAAATGGAGCTAGGGTTCATTTTGAAGATTTTGGAGCATATTAATTTGATTTGGAGATTAGGCGATAATATTTCCATTATCATATCTAAGGGGAGGAAGAATTTAATTTGGACTTGTTTAATGTACAACTTGAGGAGATTTATTTTCCATGTAAAAATGTGGTTTTTCATTTGGAGTATGTGATTATTATTAGAATCCTCAGGGCCATTAATTTAACCACTTGTGCAAGGACTTGGGGGATACCAATAGGAGTATTTTTATTGGAATTACTAGGATTTTTCATAGGAGGAATACTAGGGAAGGATTCCCAACATTAGTGTTAAGAGAAGGAACATTGTTGGTTTCCCCTAGCCACTATCATTGAGGGATTGACAACACTAAAAATCTTGATCTTATTTTGGGTTTACATTTTATTAGTATCAAAATTTTTGATAAATTGATTAGGATATACTAGATCTATAACTAGGTTGATCTAAACCATGTTACACTCTGTGGACCTAAATTGAGATTGATAAAAATTGCACCATGAGGAGTTTCCATCAATAGTAAGAATAAAAGGAATAAGAGAGAAACCCATATAAAATTTGAATGGGTTGAGACTAGCTAGAAAAATCTTGAGAGGAGACATTATGATGAAAACCTTTTACAAGAGATCCTCATCAAATTGAAAGCTATAAGAATCAAGATATAGAAACATGAAGACAATCTAACTAATGGTGAGATAGGATTCACATTGGGTTCATAAATATGTATGATACATACTAGTATGACCAATGCCACAATCCTTTTTCTTTATGTATACTAGGATACAAACAAGAGATCATAACATAGTTCCTGAGTATACCTGCATGGTATAACAATAATACTCAGGGTGGTCATATATTTAGTAGAGTGTAATCCAAATTTACTATCAAGGGTTTCCTATTCCTAAGAATGGACTAAGGGTCTAACTATATCCCAAGTTAAATCAATGATATATAAATGGTAATAAAGAGGTATCAAGGATATAGTAAAGAAACCACATGTAAGGAATTGACAAACAAGAGTAACTTATATCTAAGATAAAAAATAATAGTAAACTAAACAATAGATAAATAACATAATGGTAGACCATAAGTGTAGTCTATATAGCCTACAATGGTAATGGAAAACCCAAACACCCTATACTATTCTAGATTATTAGGTATAAGGACAACTTAAGTAAGGACAACAACATGCATGCTACTATAATAATAAACAAAACAAATCTATCTACCAAGTAAATAAAGGAAAAATAATAGGGATATATATACTTACCTTTTCATTGACTTGTCAGTGCATCAATCTTCCCCTTGGATCTAATGACACCTTACAAGAGACATTATAGGATGAAATTGTTAGAGGTATAAACCACTACAAGGTGGGGGTGAATCAGTGGTGGCAAACATTCTAATTCAATTTCCAAACCCTTCAAACATGTAAGCATTCGATACAACCATTCATGAAGCATTCAAGATGTTTATAACAATGAAAAAATAGATAATGCAAGACTACACACACAACACAAGATCTATGTGGGAAACCCTCTTGGGGTATAAAACCCACTCTTAAGCCAAAAAACACATGAATTACTTGTTCTATAATAAGTATACAAACATGAGACTTTAGTGAAACAACTATTCCACAAAGAGCACCTGCGCTTAGTATGGTCAACTCCTTCTGACCAAACTTTAGTGAAACACCCATTCCAAAAGGAGCACTTGCCCTTAGGATGGTCAAGTCATTTTGACCAAACTTTAGTAAAACACTTATTCCATAAGGAGCACCTACCCCTAGGATGGTCAAGTCCTTCTAACCTAGATGTTGAGCACCCTCCTAACACCTATGATATGATCATCTTCTTATTTGAATTGATGTCTTCAACACATGATGATGGACCTCTAATTTTATAATCCCTAAAAAATTCCCTATCTATATCATACAATCCTCTCATGTAGGAATGCCACAATCTCTCTTTCTCTTCACTCAAACTGCCCTAATATACACACTCAGACCTATAAATCCTTCTTTTATTTGATTCTCTCCCCAATATTCAAACCTACAAGAGCACTATATTTGACATCAAAAGTATAACATATAGGTCATACACACAATAATAAACTTGATATTATCTACAACCCATCCATTGGGCACACACTCTTTCTTCTTTCCTTCACTCTTCAACTCTTACACACCTCTTCTTGCAAGTCTAGAAACCATCACCTTTGATTTCACCTTCTATAGAGACTTCATAATTATTATCTTCTAGGTCAGCCATAATACATATCTTATCCCTTAATACATCTAACATATCTCAATACCATCCACACAGATTGGCCATAACATCAATGGGTAACACTTAAGTAGCTACACCTTTCAATTAGGGCTTAGTAGCCCTTATAGGTCTCATGGAGACTTATTTACCCCTTTAGTACTTTAACGAGTAAATTAGAAACATAGGACCACTTTAATATGTATAGGTACACTCCAAATTACCCCTTAAACATCTTCAAATGATCATAGTCATCATTACACACCTATGTGTATGCTCAATCTACTCAAACATTAGCCTTGTACACAAGAACACCATGAATGAACAAATAATCACTTTATAAGAATTTGTTCATATTGAATATGGATTGGTAAAACATATAAAATATATAAAAATGATCCTCATGGATTATAAAACACTCTTCAATAGCTCATTCCCCTTGAAACATCCAAATACCATCAGAACAGTTCAAATATCCTTCTCGGGTCACTTACATAACATGGTCAAACACATAGTCAGCTTTAGAGCTTAATAAATTTTACTGTAATAAAATTAAAACCTTATAAATAGATTAAATATATGCTCCTTGAAGTCCTATAAAACTTTTCCTTTTTACTACATCAATAAATTTGTCTTAGATCAAAAGTTATAGCTCAAAAACTAAGCACTAGTTTTCCTTCATTAATTTGAATATTCAAATTCCAACACTCACTGTTAAACATCAAACACTTTGTCAACATCTCATACCCTATCATAAATTGAAAAAATATGCATAATATATTTCCATTGAAAGTATTCTGATCTTTAAATATGCTAATCATCTATCATTTTGACCTCATCTCATGTTCCTTGGTAATTATGACCAAATACACACCATCGATCTCCTCAGAAGTAGCTCAATCTTTACCTTTGCTTATTGTTAAACATCAAGCATTTGTCATCATATTTTTGCTTCCTAAAAATTTGGAAAAAAATGCTTTATTGATCTCTTTGAGAGTATCCTGGACTTTAACTAGCTTAAACATCAGATACTTTGACCTCTTTGACTTAATATGTATCATAGATTTGCATCTGTATGAATACCCGCTCATCGTTAGATCCTTATCTAGTCTTGATCTTTACCTTTTAAAAATTTAGCTAAGTATGAGAACCTATGAAATCTACCTATAAGGATAAATTTTAACCTTAATAAATTTTGTTGTGCTCAATCACATGTCCTAAAATTTAAACCATATGATCTTCTTTCATAAGAGAATCCATCCATATATTAAGCTACTTCTGGAACCTTCATGCATGTGAAATATAATTCCATTAAACTAATTACTCAGATCTACTTGAACTTAGATATTAATCTCAACTTAATTTTGTTTCATAGATCTATGATGAGATTAAACATGCACCATTAGATCTCCTTTACAAATTTGGCTAAGTATGGGAAAACATTGTAAACTACCCGGGAAGCCAACTTTACATAGTTATATCTTTTGATCCACTCAATTGCATGACTCAAAACTTGGATCATATAAAATTTGGTATAATTTTATTTCATCCATATAACCAACTCCCCTGAACTCATCCATATGTGGTAATGATGACATCCATAAATTGCCTAATTAGATTTTTCTGTCAGAGAACCAACTATACCAAGATGAACATAATAAAGAACCTAATGAATACCATGCACTTCCAAAAGCTCTCCAATCATCCTTGACATATGATATGACCCATCACACATGATCAATAATTAATACCCATCCCTAATCATTCCAAAAGTGAATATCAACGAAGCCTACTTCAAGCATACTTAGACAAGCACACTGCACACTTTATCATTGACACTTAGACTATCAAGACACTTCATCCACTCACCTAGACACCTCCATGACATCACTAACAAATCTCCAAAAAATACATCAAATTTCAAGGATTAATACTTATATTTCCTTAGTTTGTATCTCTAAATACTAATATTTAATCATTTTTGGAAATAAGGATTAAAAGAGAGAATGGCCTAATCAAGTAAGGAGTAAGTTACTATAAAAAATAGGCCAATTAATGAATTTATATTTTAATAGTATTATGATAAGATATATTGAATATAATAATATGATAATATGGAAAGTACAACATTAAATTTTTTGATAATAGAAATATGAAGGAGAAATTGTACTTAACTTATACACTAATATGTATGCAGGTCTGAGTAGTGTATGTGCAAGAGTGGACTATCTAAAGATTTGGATCTCATAATCAAATTTTGAATATATTTTTTTTCTAGTCTAAACACTTTCATTGCCTATAGACACTAATGTTGACAGATTTATCTTGATTTTTCCACTAGTGTCTAGTAGGTAATATTGACTCTTTTATGTAAATTTCACTTATGCCTGTTAGGGTTCACTGTCACCTTTTGGATTCTCTAGTTAGATAGTGTTAACCAAATTTGACCCTATAGCTCAAATTGGGACCACTATAGGTAAACATTTGATTTTAGGTGTTTTAGGGGTCATAGGGTATATTATAATCTATTTGATCTACTTTAATGTCATATTAGCCTTGGTCATTAGTCATTTTAGTCCTTATGTCATTTTGAGTCATTTTGAGGGACAAAATAAGCATTAAATGAGTTTTATAGCCTCCTTGGGAAGTGTGAAGGTGTAAACATGATTGTCATGCCCCATGTGTCTTCATATGTCTTAATCAACTATTTTTAACTGAAAAGTGGTAGGTTCTTCAGAAGAAAGAGCAATTTTCTTGAAAAAAGGGAAGAGTTTGGCACTTGTACGACCCATAGGGGAAGGTGACACAGGGGATAAGGTCATGGAATGTCCATTTAAATTCATCAATCTAAATTACACATTTTAAATGCTTTAGAAGTGCCATTTTTGAGCTAAAACCATTATGCTCCTTCTTCATCCTTATAGACACTCAAAACCAATCACAGGTTTGTACTTGGTATAACCATCAAGGGACATTTTAGGAAAATGATCGTAGGGGTGTCTTATAAACTCAGTAAGATTCCATTTTATTTTTGGTTTTAGAGTACTGGTGGCTTGTACTTTATGAACCATTCCTAAGAAGTTGACCTATCCAATTTGCTTGTTAATCTATACACCTTATAGGTTTTGCCTTGGTTTGGAGAAATCAATACAATCTAGATATTGAGATTTGTTATAGATGATGTTTAATCCCTAATCTCATTATTTACATTCTTATTTTCATGTTTGGAAAAGATCTCATGGGTTTTTTAGTTTAGTTTGCAAGTTGATGTCCTAGGTGGAATGACAATCATTTTCACTACTTGTAAAAGGTTGTATTCTCTGAAAAAATTTCATGTGAAGTAAATATGATGTTTTACATGTTTAAAAATCATAAAGACCACCTAACTTCCATATTTGGTTGTATAACACCATACCTTGATTAAATATTCAGTTTTGACATACGCACAATCAACTCTATCTACTTTTCACTTGTATCCACGTGTATGGAACCTGTATCACATGCTCAAAGAGGTGTGATGAATGTTTCAAGGCTTGGTGTATATTTTATAATCATTATATATTAATTTATACCTTTTAAATAATGTAAACATGGGACTTTTGTAGTCATATACAACACCTTCATGCAGTCTACCATTAGAATGTGCATCTCCAAGTGCTTGGAAGGTTTCAAACTTTGAAGTGAGGTGTGGAATATTAAAACAAGCTCTTTGGTATCATAAAATACCATTTGGGGTTTTTTAATACCTATATTTTATCATCATTATGCATGTATTCCTCACTTTCTACCTAAACTCATTGTTTGCCTACATACAACTCAGAATTTGCACCTACATGTGCCCTCTTGGAAACTAAGCATGATGAAAATGATCATTTGAGATGAGCAGGGTTTTTATTGTGAGAAGAGTATTTTTGGATCTATTGAAAATGTCCAAAATATATTGGAAACCATAGACCATGCACTTTTCTCCCATTCCATATACTCCCTGCATAGTGGAATATCCACCTACAAGTGGTCCTAGTAGAAAATTGAGGTGTCTTATGAAGTGTTTAAGCATATGATGAAATCATAAATGAAGTAATATTATGGTAAATTTTATGATATAAATTTTTAAATTATGTATTAAAAAATGAAATTGGGAAACCATACTAAAGGATTCAACGATTGTATTTAGAGACATTTTCCCCAAAAGTGCAAAATAGAGCGCCTAGTAGTTTTGTGAAAGATTTATAACAAGGTTGCCAATTGTTTTGATGAATCCTAATGTGTTTGTATTGAATTTACCATATAGGATAAGACATATACAAAGTTTTATGGGAATATGATCAATGGATATTAGTTTTTTGGAAGCCCAAAGTTGTGCTTTTATGCACTGAATCTAAGCAGTAGTATCTATAGGTTTGAAGGTACAAAGTGATCTTAACACTTCAAAGTGATATTAAGACATATTATCATGATTTTAATGTACTTATGGAGTTAAATACATAATATGAACATAAATATAATTAGGACAACATTGATATGTAGGGTTTTGTCCTCAAAATACACCTATAGGTGTCCCTTCACAAGAAAGTGCTCACCTACAACCAACCTACGGTGCAAGCTTGAGAAAGTGTTTCCTTCTTATGGTAATAAAGAATAATCACCTATAGCATGAAATGAACTTTTTGGGAATAAATAATATCAGGAAATGTTGATATTTTGAGGTTTTAAAGATAAAAGGCAACCTACAAGACCCCACACAATCAACTGTAGTTGACTGTGAGGGGCAGTGAGCAAGAAGTTAAGATTATTGACATAGACTTAACCCAAGTATGAAATAAATGAGTTTAATAACATAGATAAAATTAGAATATTCAAGAAGGTTTATGCCTTGTTTCCAAATTACAACCCATGCAATGCACCTACAAGTGTCTTATCTGAACAGGAAATACAGTCAAATACATTGACTAGTCCAATAAGGTGCATGATGGAGGGGTTTTAACAAGGGTTGCAATGATAAAGTGATTGGAATGGGATTTAAAGTGAAATTGACACCTCATGAGACATTTTTATACCAATTAGGAATAACATAGTACCTTTTCAAATGCCATACATTGCCTATACTCCAAATGCTACACACAATCTGCCTTCAAAAAGTCTATCTTAGGTATTTGAGAAATTAAAAGGTCAAATGATGTTAAAAGAAGCTCAAATATTGTGTAGATCATTTTCACAACTTGGATAATCCTTTTCAACAATCATAATTGTCTAAGGAAATAGGGGAGTTCCCTCTATTTTATCTTAGATAGAGGGTACTCCCTTTGTGCATGAAACTTGTAGTTTTGGGAAATGAGGAGGAAAGAGTGAACCAAAGGTTGGTTGAACATGGAAATGAGGTGTATGGAGTTGAAAAACACATAATAAAACACAAAAAATACCTCATAAAAGGAGATAACCCAACAAGATGGTTTAGGTGGCTATGTTTTCAAATAGGTCTATTAGCATGGTTAGGCCTAGTGCCCAAATGAGAAGCCATCTTCAATTATAACATGAGGTAAGAATCCCAATGGATTGTGGCATGATTATAGGGTCATTTCAGATGTCTTAAATCTTTAAATTTGTAGAGGACATGTTTTCACTTTGATTTTCTACCTTTGAGGAGATGTCTGAGTTCTCCTCATCCACGTGGGATAATTAAAACACATCTAGGCTTGTGGGTAGCTTAAGGATGAGGTGAATCTCTAGATAGGGATAGCTCCATTTATGTACCACTTTGGATAAAAAATACTCCTAAAATTTTGGGGGAAAAGGGAGAGAGATAAATGGAATAAAACTATCCCGAGGGAGGTGATACACTAAATAGATTGATGATTTCCAAATAGCTGTATGTTACACATGAAATCAAGAGACTAACCAAACATACACTTCTCCAATCTGCATCTTCTCATATCAATGTTACATTAGGAGGTTATGGATGAATGTTTAGGCTAGGAGGACTAGACAAGAAGCCTTGAATTTCACTAGTGAATATATTAACTCACTCAACCTTGACACTTCCTAGAATACTTCACATGCCCTACAAGAAAAAGCTTTCCAATCACAAATAGGATGAAAGAATAAGACAACATGCTATAGAATCCATAGTATTCACTAATAAAGATACAACATTCAAGTAGAAAAAATTATGAGAAGTCATGAAGAGGTAAAAATCAGTAATCTTATTAAACAAATGGTATGTAAGTGAGCAAGGCTTTGCCATACTCAGGTGGAGCATATGTTATAATGGCCAAAATGGCTAGTTCTTATAGAACTTAAGAGAGAGAGAGGAGAATAGAGAAGTAAAAGGGTCATAAGGACAATTTTAAAGCTGATAAAATTAGTTAATTATGCATGAGAAGAGGATTTGGTATGAACCATGCAAGGTTAGGATGCACAAGTGTCCATCTAAGTCATCAAACTCTTGCAAAGTGGCATGAAATTCCCTTAACTGGCTTAGAAAAATTGGCTTCATGATTATCCCTATTTTAACATCCCAAAAATGATTAGGTATAGGTCTGATGATTTTAATTATGGGTAAGGGTTACAAAAATTCCTCTCCATGCATTGGTTGTAGGCCTAGTCATTTGAAATCATCTAAAAAGGAGCTATCATCATCTGTAGTCCAAAAAACTCCTCCTTCATGCACCCTGTAAACTTAGCCTCAAATTTGGCTTCAATTTTCCATGTAAATCCATATGAGGGAGTGGATGACATGTGTCAAGACCCTCCATTCCCCTAGAAGCATCAAAGACACCTAAAAATAAACTCATTTGAAGTTTTCCACCCTTCTCACTAGTTTGTCCACTAAGTCAATTTTGATTGGATGAGATGAGATATCTTGTTTGCATAATTATAAGTTTATTAAATTAATTAAATTACTATATTTAGTTATTAAAAATCCTAATACTCCTACCAAAATTGATTGCATCTCTTGAAACTTCTTGTAGCCTGAAAAACACACAAAATAGTCAAAAAAGCCTATTTTGCACTCCATCGGTACAGTTTCATACAAATCAAAAGTATTGAGAGTATATTAAGGGAGTAATTTTCAATTTATAATCATAATCTTGGTCAAAATAGTCCATTATAGTATCTTTATAACTCCATTTATCCAAATTGGTCTTGATTGAGGTTTTCAAGGGTTTTAGGCCTATTTGACCTCTTAAGCTTTGTTCATGCAGGTTTCACGTTGAAATATAAAAAAAATTCCATAAAATGATTATTCAAGACATATTATAACTCCTATAAAACTCTTTTTCCCCCATGAAAATCATCAAGAGAGTTATGATTATTCAAACTTGTCCTATCGAGACCTTTCCTCCTTTTCCTACAGGTCTAGTATTGTTTCTAAGCCAAAATGGCTTCCTCAGGGGTTTATTTACCTTAAAAAAGATTTAAAAAATATCATTTACCCACATATTAATTATAAAATATGTTTTAGTGATCATATAAATCCAAATATGAAGTTGACCCCCTTTTTGGATGTCAAGCCTAGTCATGCTTAGTAGGCTTGTTTACACCTTAAAGCCCAACATGAGTTTTTGATGGTTCCTTTGCATAAAAATTTATAAAAAATTCTATCATGATACCATAATAATAATAAAATATAATATAAATCATATATATAACTAGAAGTGAAAATGACCTCCTCATTTGGCACTAGGCCTAAACTTTACCTTTAGGCTTGACTGCAATACTAAGAGTGTATGGTACCCTATTGAGTTCCATCCTAATTTTCGTGTTATACCATATTTATCTTGATTTTTTATAACTCTAAAAATATTATGTAAGTTTTTACTCAATTCCTGGTCTTGCCTTTTATCATTGCCTCTCAAACTTGCTAGTTTGTGCTCATAAGGGAGTGCCCTCTGTCTGAGACAAAACAAAGGGCACTCCCCTATTTCCCCCAAAAAATATGACTATTATAAGAGATTATATATGTAATAAGTGTTTTATAATTTTTTTTTAAAACTCTCTAATAATTCATTTTACCCTCAAATTCCTCAATTTCTAAGATAAACTTCCTTTTATGACAGACTATGTAGGATTTTTCAAGAGTGGATTGTGCCTTGCTTAGAAGTGTCTTTATTTTGATTTTTTATCCATTATGAGAGTGTAATAAGGTTATTTAAACCATAATAATGATTTATAAAATCATATTAAACCATCATAATATTTTATTTCACCTTAAAACCCTTCCTTACTCAGTCAAGCCTAACTGGTAAGTTAAACCTGCCTATAGGTGTCTCCCTGCCTGTAGGTGTCTCTTGCCTAATTAGACTCTAATAACAATGTGAACAAACTATATTTTAATATATTTATGGTTATATATAAATTTTTTGATTCATTTTTTACCTTAGTTCAATTCAAACAAATCCTAGATGCCAAGTTTTATCTCACTGCCTGTCTCAGCCAAACCCAACTGACTGTATGGGGTTTCAAGACCTGTAGGTGTAAATGAGCTTGGAAGATCATCATTAGTTACTTGAAACCTTTGAGGAATATTAAAACAAAATTTTAAAACCATTAACATACCTTAATATTCATGTATTTAATAAGATAGAACCCTTCTCAAATTTGAAACTCCATGTTGGCTGTAGGTGCTTGTTTTCATGCCCTGTGTATGGACTAAAGGTGTGTAGGAAGCAAAACACAATGCATTATCCTTATTAAGATGGTAATTTATATCTTGATTACTAATTTAAACCATTGGAAACATTAAAACATGGTTCATAGACTATTTTTAAACTTTGGATGACAAAAGGTTCCTTTAAACTCAGACCTATAGATGATAATACCTGAGTTCAGTGTTTTTATAAGCAAATTTAGGCCTCAAAATTACCATCCTCCACTGCTCATCTTCTCCTAAAAAAATTTAAGGTAATTATAATATATTTAGGCTAAAATATAAGTACATTATGATGTATAAAATTCATTTACAACATTATAACAAGATATCAACAAAACCTTGAAGAACTCTATTTTGCAAATTTAGGGACAAAAGGCCTAAAACTCAGTCATCATCCTTTTGAAGTCATTCTCAACCTTGTCTATCAACCTATAAATTAAAAAACATTTGTCATGATGTTTTCATCCTATCATGACCTCAATAAGGGTTTAAACACTTATTTCAACACTTTAAAATGGCCTTTTCACCCTCTGTATTACCACTTGTAGGTGGTTATTCTATAGTGTAGGTAATAAATGGTCTTGTGAGTAATGTGTATGATTTGTATGTTTTAATGTAGTTTATGCCTTATAAAAAGTTTAAAAATTAATTTATTCACTCTCAAAACCCTTATTAGATTAACCACCTCCTTTCAATATGTTGGTCTCAATGAGGACCCTTGTAAGTGATGATGGAGTTGTGTGCAGGCAGACATTAAGATTGGTGTGATGGGTAGTGATATCATGAATTTGACCCTATAACCTTCTCCATGATATTTAAAATACATAAAAAAAAAATATAATTATCTAATAATATTTAAGGGAACATATATACCATGTTTTAACATTTAAAACCTCTTGTTGGAACCTGTAGGTAAACATATTCATGGCTGCCTAACTATGTTTTCTTGCATATGACTATGATTCCATGAAGAGTTACTTTTTGAAATGAGATTTAGAGGTGAAAATTACCAAGATAAGATGGAATCATGTAAAAAAAAAAACATATTCACCTTCCAAGACCACCATCAAAACAAGAAAATCCTTCAAATGGTGAAAACACTACCTGTTGCATATAAAAGTGTTCCCTCCTGCAACCTAAGTTAATTGACTCATCCAAACACATTGAAACATGAACTAAATAATGGATATAATTATATAATGAAGGAAAAATAATCTATAATCAACCTCAGTAATTGGTTCATACGAACTTGCCAAAATTAGAGCAAAACCTATAGGGTGCATGAAACAAGCAAGAAAGCATAGTCAACTTCATGAGGATGGTTCATAAAGTACAAGACACCATTATTAAAAATATTTTAATTTAAATGAAGGTATATGAGTTTAATTTCACCTCCTCAAGGTGTTTGATTTGAAACTTCCTCTACTGGCCATACCAAGTATAAACCTAAAGATTGCTTTTACTTGCCAAGAAGGATGAAAAAGGAGTAGAATAATTTTGGGCCAAAAATGGCAATTCCAAAGCATGTAAAGAATTGATATGGATATAATAAATCTGAAGAGTCATTCCATGATAGTTTACCATGTGACACACTTCTCCATGGGCGGTACAAGTGCAAACTCACCTTTTTCCCCAAGAGAATTTCTCTTTCTTCTGAAGCACCTGCCACTTTCAGTTAATAATTGTTGATTAAGACCTCTTAGGACACATTTCATGTGACATCACATTTTTTAACCTTCAAAATTCCTAAGAAATCTATAAAAATCATTAAATTCCCCTTTTTTGACCTTAAAATGACTCAAAATGACTAAAAGGACTAAAATGACTAAGGACCAAGGCTAGTATAACATCAAATGACATTAATTAACCTATAAAACACCTTTTGACATATGTATTAGACCCCTAAAACACCTAAAAATCAATTTTTTACCTATAAGGGTCCCAATTTGACCTAAAAGTCAAATTTGGTCAACAGAAAACATGAGGAATTCATTTTGAGCTCAAAGACAACACTAGGATTAAACGAAAAGGAGGAAGGAGCTAGATAGGACAACTTTAAGTGTTTGTATCTCCATTGGTAATTTTCATGGATATCCAAGGAGATAGGATGAGTTAGACAGGGTCCTAAATAATCATTTTGTGGCATCGAGTTGAGAGTTGAACTTCAAATTTTTATGAACAAAGCCTAAAAGGGTAAAATATGCCAATACCCTTGCTAAACCCTTGGAAGGACCTGATTAATAAAATAAGGTTTTAGATGAATTAAAATAGATTATAATGGCTTGGGAAATGTTTTTATCCTATATAAGACTCCCTAGAGACCATTTCCATCTACTTGAGGTGTTTCATACCTATACGGATAGGGTACAAAATGGGTTCTTTCAATTGTTTTGTGCACTGCACAAGTTTTAAGAGCTTAAAAGAGATGAAAAAAACTTTAGGATAAGTATTAGGACTTGTGATAACCCCTCATGTCCATTTAATTCCTTAGATACATTGCTAAGTATGCCTACCAAAGCTCTCATCTCAGCCAATCAAAACTAGCATAGTGAACATGATGGTGAGAAGTGTGAGAACTTCAAGTGGATGGAATTTTAAGGTTTAAATGAGTATTATAAGGCCATAGAGGGTCTTGATAAGTTTCATCCACTCTTTTTCATGAATTTTCATGAGAAATTTAAGCCAAATTTGAGGCCAAGTGTGAATGGTGCTTGAAAAAAGAGTTTTTTAGACTGGGAGCAGTGATGGCTCACTTCTAAGAGATTCCAAATGAGTAGGAATACAACCAATTAATGTGGAGACATGTATGAAATAATTTCATCTAATTCCAATAATTATACCTGTCCCTAATTAGTTTTTGGATTTTCAAATAGGTGTGAATGATGAAAGCAATTGTTTGAGCCAACACAAGGAATTTCATGCCACTTTCCAAGAGTTTCATGTCTTGTATGGAAACTTGTACTTATTTAACTTGCATGGTCTATTTCACACCATATTATAATGCATAAGTAACTCATTTTATAATATTTACAAGTGTCTTTGTGACCTTTAGACTTCTCTTTTCTCTTCTCTCTCTCAAGCTCTATAAGAACTAGCCATTTTGGCCTTTGTAAACTATTCTCCACCTAAGTATGGTGAATCCATACTCATTTACATACCATGGATCAATAAATAATACTAATTTTTACCTCTTTAATGACTATTCATAGTGTGTTTTACTTGGATGTTTGATCTTTCTTAGTGATGACTCTTGTTTCCTTAGCATGTTGTCTCATTTTCTCACCTATTTGTAGTTGGAAAGCTTCTTCTTGTAGGTCATGTGAAGTGTTATAGGAAGTGTCAAGGTTGAGTGAGTTATCCTATTTAATAGTGTCATTATAGACCTCTTATATAGTCTTCCTAACCTAAGCAGTCATCCATAACCTCATAATGAAATATTGATGTGAGAAGATACAGATTGAAGAAGTGTATGTTTGGTTAGTCCCTTGTTCTCATGTGTAACATGTAGTTAGTTGGTAGTCATCAATAAATTTGGTGTATCACATCATTTAGGATAGTTTTCTTTCAGTTTTATCTCTCCTTTTTCCCTCACAAGTTTAGGTGTATTAGTGTTCTACAAGTGGTACTTTAAGGAAACTAGCCCTATCTAGAGATTCACCTCATTCTCAGGCTACCCACAAGCCTAGAGGTGTTTCAACTGTGCCACTTGGATGAGGAGAGATGATACATCTTCAAAGGTTTCAAATCTAAGTGATAATAGATAATAGACATAAGTTCTTGATATCAGTCTTTTCTTCAAAACCCTAGGTCCTTCAATTAGGAATACCACCTTATAAAATGGAGGTTAGTGGGCTTAAGTGAATTTGAGATAAACTGAAATACCCCTCTATTAGTGAGAATTGCTTACATATCCAATAATTTTAAGAGAGTCTCATATATATGTATTTCTTGCCTATGTGTGGGCTTGTGTGTGCACAATGGTGTAATATGATATATGTGAGTGCATGTAGTGATTTAACTTGAAACTTGAAAAATAATACTCATGGGTTATTCTTTGAATGCTTTAGACTTGTAATAAGATTAATTTTATGTTAAATATTTAAATAACAATGAGGAAGGTAGTAGAATTAAGTTGGGTAAATGATTTAATGAGTTTGAATAGGTGTTTGTTTGGTTACTTCTAGATGAATAATGAGTGGTCTTTATTTTGTATTTATACTACACATTTTTAAATTAATCTCATGGAGGATTAATTAAGACAAATAGGTTGACCCATACACATCAAAATATTTGAAAATTTGAGCCTTTATAGTGTACTAACACTAGCATCAGATTTGGGATACTAGCATTGATGCCAATGTCTTGGTTTGGATGTTAGTGTCCTAGATAATAAATAAATTTTGATTTTTTATAACTGACATTGAAGGATATAAATTAGGTTTTAAGCATATTACAAGCTACAGGTGATATGGGTAATAATAATATCAGGGTCATACCATAAGATAAGATTTTAGGGATAATGAGATGGATAACACAAGACTTTTGACAATAAGAAAGTCAATAACTAAAGGGTAGATCCTTAAGTGTATTTCTCAAGTGTGAAAGACTAGTTTATCATCTAAAATCTAAATTTAGAATCTATATTTTCCACCCTTTAATTTAGTATACATAAAGATGAAATTTCTAGGTTTAAATGAAATAAATGTGTATTATGGTGTGTATAACACACCTAGATTTGACTTGAGACCTATTTGAATTTGTTATATGTGTATGACCTAAAAAAAAGTACATGTTACAAGTGTAATTAGTATATATAATCTAAAAATGAATAATTTAATTACTTAAAATAAAATAAATAATGGAAAGAGTACACATGCATGTTGATGCAATCATGTTTCCCCATGGTATTTTACTTTGGTAATGATGCTTCCTATATGATGAGAGAGGTTCACAAATAAACCTTGGATATGTGAAGATGGTAATTGGAAGATGATCATGCCCCTGATCTAGTGTAAGGGTGAGTTGTGCCAAGTCCATCAAGATCATTGAATCTCAATTGCACACCCCAAATGTAAAAATAATCTATCTTATCTCGCATGAGTCAAATGGTTTAAGCATATCAACCCATAAAATAGAAGTAGTGCCAAAGTCATTGAGGGTGCATAATCCTTATTTTACTACTCAAGGGATCCATTTTTTTCAATAGATAAAATCTCAATTAGTGCTTCTTGGTAAGGTTGGTGCATGGATATTGGTATGATTTGAATAATGTATCTATAATTTGGTACATTTGCATGGCATGTGCACTTCTAATGTGTCTCAAGTTGAAGTATCTATCAAAATTTACCCTTTGATCTATAAATTATGTTTGATATGCATAATAAATATGAAATACTCAATCTCAAATCTATGAAAATTAGTGCCAAATGTATAAGATTATGTCACAAGTTTATATCTTAACCATGTAAACTATATCAAATTTTGCCAATTCTTCAAACTATATATATGTGGACTCATGTCGCTATGACTTGACCCCAATGATATGGCCCCCTTTGAATTGAGTGGAATAAAACATGATAGTCACCTTATCTCAAAAGGATATGCTAACCATGTTATATTTGTATCAATCATATAGTAAAAAATCATAAAAATCATGTCTAAGTATATGTATCAGTGAAGTTCATAGTATAAAATTAGAACAAGCCTTAAGAAATGTGATATGGATCATGGTAGCATCTAGAATTAACAAGCTCTATAAATAATCAAGAACACACACAAGATCACTCAATGTCAGAAAAAGAAGGGTCTAAGGAGACCACAAACAAGGGGCATGTTCAAATGCCACACACTCAAGGGGAGGATATGTTCAAATGCCCACACACCAAAGTAACAATAGACACTTAGGGATCTAGGGATAATAACCAAGGAACATGTTTAAATGTTCCATAGTCAACATAAATAAGCAAACAAGAAGTACACTCAAGTAAGCCACGCGATAAGATTAACTAAGTGAAATATAATAAATTAGTGTAAGCTTGTCATACTAGTCCCTGCATACATGTGTTAGAAAAATGTATTGTAAAATAACATATCAATTACATTGTATAAAATAATATAAAGAGTATATGCATGTTTAAGAATTAGTATATAAGCTCAACATGATAATGTAAAATCATCATAAAATAATATAACCTATATCAATCATGATCAATAGAAGCAAGATGCCCCTAATGTAGTGTGTCATGCGGGAAGAGGAAAGGTCCAACATTTGAATGCTCATGTATCATGGATATAGTGTATACCTATATCACACTCAAGTACCCATGAAACATATGTGTGTAAATAAATGATATACTATCTACTAACATAAAGTGAACAACATATGCAAAAGCTAGTAAACATGTGAAATGTTAACTATTTTTGTATTTTTGATTTATTTGAATGGTTTTGTATTTTATTGATTATTTGATTTATTTATTTAAATTTTTGAAGAAATAAAGGGCCAATTGATGATCCCATATAATGGATGCTCATAGGGTGATCTAGATTGAGAATATGGTACTAAAAATTGGTCATGCTACCAAGGATCATATATACGTGTCAAATTTAAAGGAAGAGAATTTGTAATACTATATGTGTGCCTCATAAGACTCAATGGTCATGAAGTAACAATGGAAGTTGTAATGGTTTATGGAACCCATTGTTTATTTCTCTATGACTTCTGTGGTGTCTTTTTACCTCCTTTGAAATATGTTGATATGCTCTTAAGAACTAGTTGGGCCATTGAGGTATAAATGAGGACTTTGTGAAGTCCATTGTATATCTCTGATGCAATGGAATTTCAAGTATCAGTCACCTAGGAAATTGGATTACCTTTTTCTTAGAGGGTTTTATGATTAGTTGTCTTAGAACACACTTCTCTTGTTTTAGTGGATGTTCATATTGAATCCCTAAAACTATAATTAACTTTTTGGAATGAATATACTTGAGACATCCTTGCACTATGAAAGGTAATATACAAAGATTATGAATCCAAGGTCATCCCAATAACATATCAAAGACTCTCATATATGATATAACTAAAAATGTTATGGTCACATGTGTTGGACTAACTTATAAAGGTAAATAAATCTCACTGAAAACTTCTTATGTTTTCCATACAATATCTCGACCATCTTGGTTGAAGGGTATTAATCATCATGTGTATATCCAAAATGTGTGAGTAATGTCATTGTACATACATTCTCACTAGAACCATTATCAACCATATGTAGAGGTTGATGATCAATATGTGCTCTAATAAATAGTGAATGAATATTTAAGTTATCATCCACAAACTCATTGTCATCAAATGAAATATAAGGCCTATGAACCATATGAGATATCCTGTGTAAGTGTGATAATAATCCCATATAATGGGTGCCCATAATATCGTGGAGGGGGATGTAAATTATATGCCATTTTCACTTCTGTTGCTTCCTTAGAATGATTTTGTAATGGATTTTTGAATATCTTTTGATTTTGATGATCATTAGGTTGTGACCTTGAATATTTTGGAGGATCATCAAAGTTAATATGTTTGATATTGATAAGATATTATATCTTATGTTTCAACTTGTAACATATATTTTTATAATGCCTAACACATTGGTGGTAGTCAAAATAAGCGTTTGCATCATATACTTTTAGTAGAGGTCAACCCATATCAACCACCATAAAAGGAGGGAGAGATATGCAATGACACTCCACTAACTTCAAAAGGAGTGAAGTTGGAGACTCAAGTAATCATGTAAATTATCTCTTAGGTGCATTGAATAAGATGAGTTGATTAAGTTGTGGTACTATATCAACCATTGTTGATTTAATTTTAGCATCAATAGGTTTAACCTTATAGCTTGGTTTGATATGAAACTTGGTAATGAATGTAGTATGTGTGTTTTCTACATAGTTAAGCTTGTTAAATGTAGTAAATTTTATTTCTCCATCTCGAACAATATGGCATAATTCATTAAAATATTTGAACTTATTGAAGATTATAGACTCATGTAATGGGGAAAATAGACTTTATTTAAAAAATGTCTTAAAACTCTTTATCTACCATTGGATTTTTCATTTTGGGCAACATTGTCTTATACCTCAAAACATATTCATTGATAGGCTCCTTGGTTCTTTGATTTATCTTTATAATTTGTGCATATGACATATTTTTAGTAATGTTGATTGAAAAAATGTGTTAAAAATTGATCTACTAGAGGCTTGAATGCTCTTACTAATTATATTGGTAAATCATAAAACCATCTCAAAGAATAGTCCTTTAGACTTCTTGGGAATTATTTGGTCAAAATTTTATCATTGGAAGCATGGTCAACATATTTTGCATAAAAATATCGGAGATGATACGCAAGATCAACCTTGCCATCATAAAGTGTGAACTTGGGTGCTACAAAATTGATTGACAAGGGTGTAATGATATCTCAAGTGCAAGATGATTATGTAATGCATCTTATGAATCAATAGAATGGTTTGATTTCAAAGCATTTTTATCAATGTTGGTAAATTTAATTGATAAATATTGAATTACTTGGAGAAGAGTTTGCACAATATATCCATTGAGTTTGATATTTGATATTTGGGAAGTCACCAAAGGGGATGCAAACACTTGCATTGATATAGGAATTTAAACTGGTAATTGAGTTGAATTATTAATTGTTATTGTTGACTAAATTTGACTTTAGGTCAAATTAGGTCAAACCACTTTGCATATTCAAACTTGTCATAAGGTATCCTACATTTGAATTAGTCACTTGGTCATTAGTGAGGTCATACAACATGTTATAATGTGGTCATCTTTGTCATCTTGTCTTAATATCCCTTTTTCCACCTTTTAGTTATGTTAGAGTGAAATGTATAGCTTTCCACTAAGGAAAAATGTGTCAAGAGGATATCTAATGAACCACATGTTAGAAAGATGTCAGAGGATAATTTGAAACTGAAAAGGATGTAGGTTCAAAATGGAAAGAAGGAGATCATCTATAAAATTTAGTTTAAGATTCTTGTATGGACTGATGTGACACATATAACATGTGTGGAGGATTTAAGGAAGTGTCTTCAAATTACCATAAGTCAATTTCAGGTGCAAGAAGCTTCAATAGGTTCAAAAATGCCTAAAATTGGTCCCTCTCTCTCATCACTCTCTTGGATAAGTCAAAATAGGTTAATGATTTTATGTAAGTATAAATAGTAGAAGAAGAGTTGGTCTAAGTGTACTTGGGGGATGTTAGTAGTCCTCATGGTTCCCATTTCATGGTCATAATTTATAGAATGGTGGTCTATATTTTATGAATAATCACTAAGATTGTTAGTTCCTTCAAACTGCCTATACATCCCTAACACCTCAATTTCCTCATTTGTTTGCATTGGTATAATATTTTCAGGTGATGTAAGTGGACTTGAAGAGTATTTTCATCCTTTTCATGTTGATTTCAATAGGTTTGGCATGTGTGGTCATAAAAGGTAAGATGGAGCATCTAACTTTTTTAGAAGTGAACACTATCATGGTCTACAAGGTAATGTTTGGCAATTTTAGAGTTTCATCCTCTTGTGAATGGATTTAAGTCAAGGATAATATGTTGTTTTCAATTCCTTATACCATGGTGATCAGTTTCTCCTTTGAATGTTTAGTCTTAAGAGGGTCATTGATAGAGTGCAAGGTCAAAGACATAAGCATAATCAAGTAACCCTAAAACAATCATCTACATGACTGTGTAAAAATGCTTAGATAGTGGTTGATGAGAGATTTGGTTTTCATGAAAGAGCTTTAATAATTTTGAGATAACCTTGATGGTCTAAAAGCCTTAACATAGTCAAAATTACACTTAGTCCTTTCATTGATACTTACATAGGTGAAAAGATAGAAAAGTTACAAAGTGGGATGATTTACCTTAATCTCTCTGAAAGAGGATTCTACATTACACAATAGCATCTTGTGGTGAATGTTTAGGAGGTTTGTTTAAGTATAATGGCTTCACTCTTGTTGCCTAAACCTAGATGTCAAATATTGACATAAGAAGGAGTTTTTTAAGTCAAGAGAAGTTGATGATGGAGGAAGGTTTCAATTCAGTCAAGTCTTAATGGAAACATTTAGTAAATACATTGCCTTTAGGCCCAAATGAACCTAAAACTTATAATACAACAGTGACACCTAGTGAGTTGATGATAGATGAATGACAACATGATGCCAAGGTAGAAATGATACATTCAAGTGTGAAATGTCCTAATGACTTTAGAGGAAACCAAAAGTGGAAAAATATTATTCAAACATATTTCACCACCTATAAAAACTTTTTGTTTTCACTAATGAGTACCTACAGTCCGACTGAGGAAAAGAGACTAGTCTAAACTAAGTGAAAGGTGAAACCTTGGCTAGTAGACATATATGTAAAATGGAATATGTATAAATAAATTCCATAATTATTATCTCAAACTTTCATATGATTCTAAAATAAAGGAAATAGAGAATATTGGGCAAATTAGGCATGACCTCAAACTCAGTCAATCAACCCTGCACACAGTCATAGGTCTTCAAGCCAGTTTTGAGAATTTTGATATTTGAGACCTCTAGAAGCATGGACAAGCCTTGATATTTAGAAAAAGAGGTCATATTGAGTTTTAATAGACCTCCATGGTCTCAATTGGGATGAAATAATTAGGTAAGTGTCCTTTATTCTATCTCAAACTAGAGGCACTCTACAAGCAAACAACTTATAGGCATAGTACATAAATGGTGAATAGATTGATTAAGAGCCTTGAATTCATTGTGAGATGATGTATACACTTGAATTAGATTTAAAAAAATGCTGTAAAGGTCCTACAATCATTAGAACCACAAAAAAGGAGCCATACACATAGATACACAATTTAGGCCTATTAGGCCTAAAACTAAACATAAACCCTCATGATGTCTAATGTGATTTATATGACTATATGATCTATAAAATCAACTTGAATGCATTTATGAGAAATTGGGAGACTGATAATAACCATAAATTTTTAGAAGACAACCTAAGATTGGGCATTTTGGCCTATTTCCCCCTCAGTCCTATTCAAAATGCAAGCTAGATACTCAAGAGCCAATTTATTTTACTCATATTTGTAAGGATGTCATTCATGGTACCTCAAGAAATTAAGTATAGTTGAAGAGGGTCCAAAAATTGGTCTCATTGGAATTATTTCAAGGTTTGTGCATCTAACTTTTATGAATCATTGTTAATAAGCCCAATGACCTAAAACCCTCCTAAAACACTTATGAGAACCTGATGAAGAATATATGAAGGGAGATGCATATAAAATTAGTCAATTGGATTTGAAAATTATTTGAACTTGTTTGTCACTCTCCTAGGTTCTTCACCATCTAGTTGTTCTATACTCTTACTTGTATGAACATGCCTAATACTATGTTTTTTGTAGGAATTGAGTTGAATTGTAGGTGCAAAAAGGAATAGGTGAATGAAGATAATTATGTAAGGTGTGTGGAGACTTGTCCTAACTCCTCATACTCAATTATCACCTTGGTCATGCTTGAAATTTCCCTTGCTAGGTTTGTCATTAGAGGTAGTCTTGAACAAGATAGTGAGAAGGCAATGTGACTGTCAAAGTTGATAGTAAGAAGTGTGTTTTGAGTTTCATTAAAGTCTACATGATAGACCAAATGAAAAATAAGGTCTGAATGAGTTTCCTAATACCCCTAAAATGAATTTCCATGAGCAACTTTAGGTCACTTAAATGACAAATGTAAACTTTGAGGTCTAGAAGGCTAATGAGTAGTTACAAGGGAGTGAATGATAAGTGGTGCAGAGAAGTTCATCAATTAAGGGGGATATAAGGGCTACCACAATCTTGTTTCCAACTTCCCAAGTTAGGGAACATGTGTCAACAACTTCCAAAAGTAGTTGTAGACTGTCGAGTGACTCATCATTAAGAAAGATAGTTGTAAGAAGACCATGGAGTGTCTCATTAGCCAAATTTGGCCCACATACAAAGCCTCTACTTGGATAGATCAGCTAAGTAGAGTTATTGATTTACCAAATGATCAATTACTTGAGTAAGTGAAGAAGATGGACGAGTCCATCATCAAATGTCATATAAAAATGGATAGATAGGTCAGTTAGGTTGCTAACTTCACAAGTTCACTTAAGAAGCCCCTCATAGACAAAGGATTACATGAACATGAGGTTATTCATACCTTAAACATTCTTTAAAATTTTTGTGACTTGATGAGTCATCTATCTCAAGTTAAAAGTGTTCAAAGTTAAACAAGTAAAATGAGATGTACGCCGGGGTATCAAATAAAAGTCATGGTGAATATCCATTTGAATTTAAATTTTATTGAGGATGAATGCATGGCTAAAAAGTGTCAAAATATCACTTGATCGAATCATATATCAATGGTACATGAGAGATTAACAAAGTTAGTGGGTCCAGATAGATCAATGAAATGCATTAAATTGTATAATCAAAGATCAACGGTGAGCACAAGGTTAAAATTTTAGTGTATCCTAGGATTGAACACATGGATAAAAAGTGGTAAGATATTAGGTACTTATATGAATATATAATAGTGCATGGTGATTGATGAAGATAATGGGTCCAAGTTGATTGATGGTGCACAATTTATCATACCAAAGTGGATCAATGGTGAGTGAAAGGTCAATAAGTTAGTTGATCCCAAAAGTAAATGGGAAGATGTCAAGTGTCATGATCATGATAACTGCTAGGTAAATCAATGATACATATTCAATCCTTGCAAAAGATGATCAACGGTGCATGTAAGGTCAAAAGGTTAATTGAGCTCAGGATGAATGCAAGGCTGCCACATGGCACAAGTGTAGGAATATGATAGAACTAGCTGTAGGCCCCATGAAACAAATGTGGAGATAATAATTGACATAATATGAGAAGCCCAGGTTAATATCAATGGTTGATATTTTAGGTCAAAGCTAGGAGACTTCAAATAGAGATTGAGTGAAACTCAAGTCAAACTAGGGCAAGTATTTCAAAGGGCATATGCCACCATTAGAGTTTAGTCAAGCACCATTAAAGAAGGTAGCCGTATAGTCAAGATTTTTAATAATAAATCTATATCACCATTAAGCTCATATAGGACCTTTGGTCGATAACTTAGAACCTATCAACCTCATTCTCTAAAATTTGAAGGATTATTCCATTGGTGGGTTTATTTCTCTTTTTAGAAGGAAGATCCTCATGTGTAGTGGATTCTTGGACCCCATAGGGTTCAGAGGTAGAATAGGTTTATTTAAACCTAATTTAGTTTATAATGAAGCTATGTAGCCTATAGGATTCTCATCGATATTATAACTATATGAAAAGCAATAAATGGATTAGTTTTTAATCTATAGTAAACCTATGTTTAGGTTTGGATTAAGAGTAGATATAAACAATATATGGAAGAGTGTCTTATCTTCCAAAATATTCATATCATCCACAATTCAACAAGAACATTAGCCACCTAAAGTAGACATAGTCATGGTTTAGTCAAGTTGATGGACATAAAGATTTTTTCCTTATAAGCAAGTCAAGTAGAACATGGTGTAGAGTCTTGAAATGGAGATATGGTGGTTAGAGAAAGTAGTTGGAACATTTAATATATTTTTAGGTTCTCAAAGATTTTTTCTCATCCAATGAGAAGATTCAAAGGCTATTAGGACAAATAAAAAGTTAACTTGTCAATAGAGAACTGGTGTTGATTTGATTAAAAGGTGGTGAGGCATTCATCAAAAGGTGGTAGCTTATTTAATGATCTTAGATGGTGTGCTCCCTCTCTCTTTGCCATTTCTCTTTATCTTCCATCTTCTTCCACATTATAATATCACTCTCTCTTATATTTTAGATTCTCATAAAGACTCTTTGATATTGAAGAGCAGGGGACTCTGAGATATTGAAAAATATGCTCATCTTCATTAGGCCAAACCTTATCAAGAATTTGTAAGAACTACCTCTTGAAGCAATAAAAGACTTTATTTACCTATCTCTTACCTTGGATCAGTGTTTAGTGAGTTGTGCATGATGGCCTTGTGAAGGAGATTCTTCCATAACCATTGTCCTCCCTTTTGACCTCTTTTAGGGTGTTTTCAAGCTATTACAGTCAGAATTAGTGTTCTACCTAAACCTAATCCATGAAATACTTATGAAATTAGTTGGTTTGTGAGGTTGTGTGAGCTAGCATTGTCTTGTATTGATCTAATTTGGGTTTAATATTATGGGAGTTTTTCATTTTTATTTGGTACATCACCTTGTTATCTTTCTTAGGATCCATTTCCCCCCTTTCTAACCCTTTTCCCTGTAGTAGCATTAGTTTAGGTGATCCATCAAAAAGAAGTTGGCCTTCTATAGAGGTTCAACCCTATTATAGCATACCCATAGGTTAGGGTTGTTCCCATATTATGACTAGGAGTGGGGGAGTCTAAATAACTCCTCTACAAGGGTGAAATCTCATACCATAATAGTTTTTGGCACACCTAGTGGGACTTACTACATTTTTCACTGGTGAAGAGTTTTGGTGTTCTCTTCAACCAATAAGCCTTTGGAGGCATGTGTGCAAACATAATTGGTAACTTCAAGTATTCATCAGATGGTTTAAGTAGCCTAAGTTCCTAATCATCCTAATCTACTATGTATCATCAACCATCTTTTGATCAGTTGCTTATTCTCTACTTCAACATCACACTTATCAATCAAATAATGCTTATGTGTTCCCCCTAAGTGGCCCTCAAACAAACTATCAAACATATCATGGCCTTTGCCTCCTCCAACCCTTGCACATGACCAAGGTTAGCCTCCTTTGCATTCAAATCAATCCTCTATTTCCCCTTGTCAAGACTAGGATTACCCTATTACATCCTTTTTTAGAGTTAATCAAGCATTATTGGTTTATCTTGAGTTGATAAGGGAGATTGGTAGGGGTTTGGAATTTTCTCTTGTCATCCCTATCCATATTATATAAGAGGTAAGGAGTGTTCTTTAGTTGGTCAATAATAGATGGTTAGTTTATGAGGGTGAATAATGGTCATCTTATAAGAATGAGGACATAGTAAGGATGCGAAACATGATCCAGAATGTAGACAGTGTGTTTATATCTTATGAAGAACAACAAGTTCATTTGGATTAGTCTTATGTGTCCTCTCCCCTTCAAGAGCCTCAAGATCAACCTTAAAGAGTTCCATCCTTTACAAACCTTAGAGAGGCAATACTAGACCAAGGTAGAACAATCATGAAAATTAATAAGGGGATTAATATTGGATAATAATTCACCATTCATTCCATGGAGGGGACATGAATCTTCTTACAAGAGTTTTGGAATGTGTGGACACTAATTGAGGAAGCTGACTATCCACATGTTGAGAAGCAAGAATTGAAAGGTTGGGTATTATCCATTGAAAAAGTGTTTGAGCAGTGGGAGAAAGAATATGCCAAACATAATACAATCAGTTTTCCCTCTCCTACCCCTATGCCCATTCCCACTCAAGAGCATGAAGCCATTCCATCATGGATCTTCTCCAACACATTCAACCCTAGTTATGTCATGCTGTCACTTATGAGGCCACACTCTCCTATAAACATTCCAATGGAATAAAAAGTGTCTATTCCATACTCATTTCCATTATGGAAATTATTTCAGAAGGGCATAAAGAAGGAGGGGGTGTTGGTTGTGAAGGTCTAAGAACCAGTTCAGGATCTACCAAAGAAGCCATTCAATGTCCCTATCTAGAAGGACACTCTCCTAAGCTACAAACAAGGTGAACATCTTAACCCTCCCACCATATCCCTCTTGGATAAAGAGAATGTTTTATAAAGGATAAAAGATGATATTGTAGACATAAGTGAGCTTGAAGAGTAAAATTCAAGTGTCTATGATGAGGAGATCATAATAGGTATCCCACTTCATTTAGAAGGGGAAGAATCAGGTTTGAACCAATCTTCTTGGTATGGATTTGACACTAATAAACTAGATCCTTATGAGGATAATCCTCAAGTTGAAAATAGAGTAGACTTTGAATAGACTATTGAAGCTCCATTATACATATATCAAGAAGAGGATTAGAACTAGGTGCTTGAATATGGTCCAATTCAAGATGAGGTGTCAGTTGAGGATAGCCCTAATATGTTAGAGCAAGAGGAAAGCAGATCAGAGCTTGAGCAAGATAGGTGTGATATTTCAAACCTTGGATGGTTAATTCAACACTCATTTTTAATTGAATATAAATATGAAATATTGAGTGAGGCTGAAGAAAGAGACATCTGAAATGCTCAAGAGATGTAGTTTGATGAACATACCAGTGAAAAATATGAAGGGTTGTCACAGTGGTTCAATACCATAACCAAAGAGTTTGAGGAGGCTAATAAACATGTCTATCTTAAAAAAAACTATGAGAATGTTTTTATAAGTATGACCAGTCCTAATTTGCATAAGGACAAGGTGGAAGAACATGGTCTTTTTGAACCACCAAGTGAACCAAGTGCAGCTATTGTCAAGAGCCTAAACGAAGTCTTCATGCAATGCGTTCTCAAGAGTGATGAGCAACGTCAACCAAGTGATCCTAAAGTCCAATATGAACCAATATTGGAATACTTGGACTAGTATGTCTACATTGGAGGCATGTTTTTTCCTTTTCATCCATTGGAGAGCACATCAAAAGGATTGGCCATCAATCTGCTTGGTTCACCATTTCTGGTACCTCTAAAGTAGGGTATTTTTTTATCTTGGTTTGTTACAAGTGAATGATACTCAAAGTTTTCCATTTGACCCAAGAGGGAGGTCCCTGTAAATTATTTTATAATATTATATACATTGGAGTAGATTTCATGTTTTTTTCTAAGTGCATGTATGCACATTTGTTTAGTAAGTTAGTCACCCTTGCTTTATTTAGGTTAGTTTCCTTTCCTTTTCCAAAGTGCCTTGGGCACTTTTTTTTGTTTTATTTTTTTGGTCCTTTTTATTTAAAGAGAGGGTTTTTAAGAAAGGGATAGCCTTACTCAATTTAGATCAGCTTGTGACTCGATGCCTAATGGATCAGACAAGGCAACTAATTTGGGTTCTCAAGCATAGTAGGCATGATTCCCTATGAGTCACCAAATATGTTAAACAAATTTGGCCCACATAAAAAGATTCTACCTAGATAGATAAGTTGATTAGAGTTCTTGATTGATCAAATGATCAATGACTTGAGAAAGTCAAGAAGATAGACCAGACCGTCATCAAACATCATGAAAAAATGGATAGGTCAATCTAGTTGGACACTTCATAAGTTCACTTAGGAGGCCCCTTAGAGCCAAAGGATTGAATATACATGAGGTTTTTCATGCCTTGAACATTATCTAAAAATTTTGTGACTTGATGAGTTGTCTATCTCAAGTTAAATAAGTAGAATGAGACATCCATGGGGGCATCAAATAAAAGTTATAGAAAATAGTTGTTTGAATTTATATATTCTTAAGGATGAATGTGAGATTGAAAAATGTCAAAATATCAATTAATTGAATCATAGATCAATGGAATGTGGGTGATTAATAAAGTTAGTGGGTCTAAATACATCAAAAAAACATATTAAATCTTACAATCAAAGATGAATGATGTTCACAAAGTTAGAAGGTCAAAGTATCTTATGATTGAATGTATGGATGATAAGTGGTAAGATCTTGAGTGCCAATATAAATATCTAATGATGTACGGTGTTTGATAAAGATAGTGAGTCCAAGTTGATTAATGGTACATGATCTATTGTACCAAATCATATCAATAATGAGTGAAAGGTTAACAAGTTAGTAGATCCCAAAAGAAAATGAAAAGCTACCAAGTGTCATAATTGTGGTAAATATTAGGTAATTCAATGATACACATTCAATCCATGTAAAAGAAGATTGATGGTGCACGTAAGGTCAAAGGGTTAACTGAGCTTAGGATGAATGTGAGGCCACCATGTGGTGTAAGTATAAGAACAAGATGAAACTAGCTATAGGGCCCATGGAATAAATGGGGAGCTAACAATTGACATAATATGAGAAGCCTAGATTGAGATCAATGATTGATACTAAAGGTAAAATCTAGGAGACTTCAAGTGGAGATCGAGTGTGACTCAAGTCAAACTAGGGCAAGTATTTCAAAGGGCATATGACACCATTAATGTTTAGTTAAGCACCATTAAAGTAGGAAACCATACAATTAGGATTGTTAATAATAAAACCTTGTCATATTAAGCTCAAACAAGACCTATAGTCAATAATTTAGAACCTATAAACCCCATTCTCTAAAAATTTTAGGATCATTTCATTGGTGGGTTTATTGCTCTTTTTAGAAGGAAAATCCTCATGTGTAGTGGATTCTTATCCCCCATAGGGTTCAGAGGTAGAATAGGTTTATTTAAACCCAATTTAGTTTAAAATGAGGCTATGCATCCTGTAGGCTTCTCATTGATATTATAGCTATATGAAAACCAATAAATGGATTGGTTTTCAATCTATAGTAAACCTATGTTTAGGTTTAGAGTAGGGGTAGATATAAAAATATATATGGAAGAGTGTCTTATCTTCCAAAATATTCATATCATCCATAATTTAGTAGGAATATTCTGTCACCTAAAGCAGATAGTCATGGTTCAATCAAGTTGAGGGACATAAATATTTTGTCCTTATAAATAGGTTAAGTGGAAGATGGCGTAGATTCTTGAGATGGAGATTTGGTGGTTAGAGAAATTAAATGGATCATTTAATATATTTTTAGGTTCTCAAAGAGTTTTCTCCATAGTAGGATCATGACTCATCATCTTTGGCAAACTATTATCTTCTAGTATATTTTTCTCAGCCAATGAGAATATTTGGGGGCTATTAGGATAAATAAAAAGTTAACTTGTCAATATAAAACTAGTGCTAATTTGATTAAAAAGTGGTGGAGTATTCATCAAAAGGTGGTAGCTCATTTAATGATCTCAGATGTCATGCTCCCTCTTTCTTCACCCTTTATCTTTATCTTCCATCTTCTTCCACATTGTAAGCTCACTCTCTTTTGAATGCTATATTTTCATAAAGACTCTTTGATCTTGAAGAGCAGGGGACTCTCTAAGATATTGTAAAATATGCTCATCTTAATTAGGCCAAACCCTATCAAGAATTTGTAAGAACTACCTCTTGATGTAATAAAATACTTTCTTTACCTATCTCTTGCCTTAGATTAGTGTTTATTGAGTTGTGTATTATGTATTTGTGAAGGAGATTATTCCATTTCCATTATCCTCCTTTTTGACCTCCTTTAGGAAGTTTTCAAGCTATTATAGGTTTGGATTAGTGTTATGCTCAAACCTAGTCTATGAAACACTTATGCAATTAGTTGGTCTATGAGGTTGTGTGAGCTAGCATTATCTTGTGCTAATCTAGTGTGGATTCAAACTTATTGGAGTCTTCCATTTTTATTTGGTGCATCACCTTCTTAGCTTTCTTAGGAGCCCTTTCCCCCCTTTATAACCCTTTTCCCTATAGTAGCATTAGTTTAGGTGATCCATAAAAATGAAGTCAACCTTCTCCAAAGGTTCAACCCTATTATAGGATACCCACAGCCTAAGGTTTTTCTTATATTGTGACTAGGAGTGGGGGAGCCTAAATAACTCCTCCACAAGGGTACAATATCATGTCACATGTCCCTTCACCAAATTTAGGAGAATGATGTTATTTATATAGATACTTGTGATTGAGGACTTCATGAATTATTCCTTAACTATCTTTTATTGCATTATAATTGGTTTCCAAGTCTTGACACTTGGCCTTGTGACCCTTGAAATTCACTTCTTCTCTCTCCTCTCATATGCTTTATATATTCAAGCCATTTTGGCATTAAAAGAGATCCATAATTGGTAAGGCAAATCCCTACTAGTTTAACATCTTGATTTGTATTTGAATAAATTTTTGAAGTTGATTTTGTCTTTTTAACTCTTGCCTAAGTATGTCAAGTAGTGTACTTGGATGACAAGTTATGAATGTCTTTTCCTTGATTTCATTCTACTCTTGTATGCATAGTGTGAGTAGGAACATCTCTTCTAACAGGTCGCATGAAGTGTATGTGCTTGTTAAGTGTGATTTAAAGTGTGAGAGAGACTAGCAGTGTCTAATATCAGACCTCCTTTTCACCCACCTTTGGATATGCATGGAAATCTACCTCCATGTCGAAACACTTATTGCATAAGAACATTGAGTTAAATTCAGTTTAGCAGTCTTATTTCTGAGTGCAAATGCAAGTGTGTTTTGTGGACTTATCTTTGGTGTATCACCTTCATTAGTTTATGTTGTTTTATTTTTCCTTCTTCCCTTTTCACCCCCAATAGTGATTAGTATAGTGTAGTGTGTGAGCTTAAAAGATAGATCAAGGGAGATAGCCCTTTCAAATCTAGAGATCTATCTCTTGTAGTATATTATCTATAGGAAGATATAGTTCCATGTTATCCCAAATTTGAGAAGGTCTACTTGAAATCTCTAGGGTGAAAATTTAGGCTATAATAATTTTGGCATGCTTGGTGGGACATGAATTCCAACAAGGTTGTTCAAAGTGGATGTTAGATTTGACAATAAGGAGGATGTAACAGTCCACTTCCTATAGTATCCAGAGACTATAAAATTTCAATCTTGGTTATATACTAGTTCACTCTTTCATGCCTAAGGTAAACACAAGGTCTCTTACCAAAGGTATTCCTTTTGAATTCCAAGAGCTTCCTCATTATTCATACAAAGCAAATAGATTTACTAACACACATCTTTACCTAAGGAAGTCATACCTTGCTCAAAAACCTATAAGATTTTTAATGTTATCATTAATGTCAGGTTTAATATCAATGATATCAAGAAGGATCAATAAGGTGATAGTTGCATAGTGCCTAGTAGGTCTGCTTCATGGACTAGTACTTAAGCATGAGATGTTGCCTTGTAGAGAAATGAAAATGATGAGATGGAGGAACATAGGTATAATAAGATATATGTAATTACTTGAGCATGAATATGAGATGTTTATGCACTTATTAAAGTGACAAAGTGAGCCTAAGAGGGAAAGTCTTTATTAAAGGTCTGCATCTAGACCTTGCTCTAATCTCTATCTAACCCAATGAAGTGCTATGAGATGTTTCCAAGGTTTATGAAGGATTTTAAGTAGTGTCTAAGCACATGATAGTTTGTATAATAGTGTATATGAGGTGTTGAGAGAATCTAAAGTGGTGAGAGGGTCATACTCCAAACCTAAAGTGACTTACAACTAAAGGCCTAGTGTGCTAAGACACTTAGTGAGGCCAAATGGAGGATGAGGATCAGATTCTAAGGTAAGAGTGATAATATAAGCATGGTTTGAGGTATGGTACATTTTTTCATGCATTTTTACCTATCCTAAGGTCTTGAGTTGAAAAAAAATCAAGAAATGACGTTTAAAGGTCCCTTGTGCATGCATAATGAAGAGATGAGAGCATGAGAAGGAAGTTTAGATGTTCATTGGCACATGTGATAATTGAATGGGAAGATATTAATTTTTTTAAATATTTAAAAGGGTTATAATAAGGATTTACAAGATTTTTTTTTGCATTTGAGGGGCAATACTATATGAACAAACATTAAGAAGGTTAACTGGGCTAAAACCCTCTCAAAACCCTCTTAATGACATAATTAGATAAAACTTGTTGGAAAGTACTAAAATGGATTTTTATGTCTTTTTTTATGATTGGATGTTGAAGATAACTCCTTCAGGCATCTCCAAGTGGTAGTAGTATGTCATGCCAGTGAGCAAAACCTATAGAAAATCCCTCATTTCTCAAGAATTTGATGCTACAAGTAGGGTTGACTAGGTCAATGCATGAAATTTTATGGGGGTTGAAGTAAAAGACTAATTATTGATGTTCATAGTGTTTTTTGGATAATATAGATCCTATATTTCAGCCATTTTTATCACCCAAGTTGACCTATCACTAAAATTGACTAAGTGTGAAAACTAGGTAGAGTGAGAAAGCGTTTAGGGATTGGTTGAAGGTGAATAGGGATGAATCCAATTGTTTGGGGTATTTTTAAAATAAATATACCTATTTTTACCTTGATTTATAAGTGTTTAATATGTTCACATATGAGTAAGAAGGTACTCTCAAAGTGACTTGTTTGTGTGAGTCAAGATAGTGAAAGAGCGTGTTTCATATATTGGTATATATATCTCATGTTTACCATTGGATATGTGTGTTTTAATATTATATTATTATTATTAAGGTTAATTTAAATGATTAATATTTTCAAGGAATGGATTATACATGTGTTGGAAGTCATGTTCACCATGACTAGTTCTTAAGATAGAATTAATTGTTCCAGGTCTGCTAAGTGAAGTGAAGGGTTTGAGACTACTAAAAAATTAATTTTAGATAATGAACATATATTTTTTTTTGAGACATAATTTAAATACTAAATCTTTATTTAATGTGGAGAGACATGTTAAATTGTTGAGATATGAAAGCTAAAATTGTGTATGTGGTTGTGTTAAGATAGTGAGAGAGAGACTTGACAACTTGGTCTATAAGACCAATGGTTGTCAAAGTTTGATATATATCCATTTTTAAATTATATATAAGAATTATATAATATATCAATGTAAATTATAAGTCATGGAAGTTTCATTTAAAGTACTAAAGATAATGATCTTCAAGACTATGATTTTTGGGTGTCTGACAGTTTTCTGTATGTTCATAAGAAAGATGTTTTTGAGGTGTTTTTGACTGAGATGGAGAATTAAAATATTATAAATATTTTTAGGATATCCATAATTCTCATTTTAATTCAATGAGATCCATTTAAAGTGCTCAATATGGTGTGGAGAGTCAAATTTTTTTGACTATGTGTTGGTAGTGTTTGGTAGCTCTGAGTGAGTTTTTTACAGAGAAGGTTTAGAGTATACAGAGGTTGATTCAAATATTATATTATTTATAATAATTTTCATGAGGTAATTAGGTGTCCATACATGTGAATTTTTTACTTTTTTATTTTTAAAAAGTGTGCTTTTGGCCTAAATGTTCATGACTAAGTTTCAGTGTACACTAGCAATTCTAAGTGAGCCTATAACAAGAGAGTTATTAAGGAGTATTGGCCTATGTGGAAATGTATAATAGACATGGAGATATTTTTGAATTCATGAATATTATATTCATGTGTTTTTATGACATATTTTTTTCAGATATTCAACTATATGATTTAGATACTCAAGATGGACTTTTACTGTGTATGAAGGCCTAATGATGAACAATGCAAATGAAGGGGTTCAAGGGGTGAGTGGAACCTCCAAGAGATATGAGGATTATATGAGATTATAATAGACCTATTGGCATGTTTTTTTAGGTGTCCCATTTATTTTATAATCCCTAAGTTTTTTTAAGAGGTCCAAGTGGTAATGTGTGCATGGGTAGGCCTAATTATTTTAGGTCTCATTAAGGCCTAATTGAAGTTTTGGTCTAATGAGGTGATGGAAAACCAAAGGAGTGGTTATTTAATTATGGTAATGTATTATAAATTACATTCTAAGAGTGATTCATATTATTAAAATGATTTTGGCCAACCAAGATAGAGATATAGCATATGTGCAAATGAGATAGGTGCTTGGAAACTAGGTAAAGGTGTTGAATATCATTAGAGAGGTATTTTTAATATGTCATGAATATTTAATTATGATTTTATAGGTGTTGAATAAGGTTATTTGACCTAATACTACCAATGAAAAGGCTAGTTGCGTGAGAAGGCCTAAGAGGCTATTTGAGTGAGATTGAAGGGTAAAGAGTGAAAAAGAATCTAGTAATCTATAGTTGAGTTAGAAAAAAGTGTTTTAAGCTAATAACATATCATAGGTGAATTATTTGGTTCTAATTTATGTATGGGTTTGGATCTTCCTTGAAAGATAGAGCTTACAGAAGACTAGTTGAGTGGGTGCTTAATTAGGTAGGGGTTGGAACTCCTTGTGAAGTTGGTGCTTCACTAAAATTTGGATATTGAAATTATATGACTATGTTTCATGTGCATGGTTTAGTGGTTTTTATCCCCCAATAAGGTTTTCCACATATATCTTGTGTTCTCTTGTGATATACTTGTGTAGTTATTTGTTTATGCATTAATCTTTATATAAATGAATTCTTCATGAAATGATGAATGGAATTGAATAGTTATTGTTAAGAAAATGATTAAACCCCTCTCTCAATCGCTACTTCCAATAATTTGTATCATATTAGGTCCTTTAGAGGAGGCTTGATAGCCTTCAAGTGATCCTAAGTAGCATAAAGTATGATCAGGACAATGCTCATCCTGTTTGCAATGATGGTCTATCAAAGAATGATTGTAATTACGGAGTTGTCTAAAGATAAGAAGAATGTCAAGATGAGGCTTGATAAACACTTAAACCAAGGTGAGTTATGTGTTTCTATAGGACATCAATCAAAGTTCAAAGAATGTCAAAGGTACCATTTGGTAGCTTAGGAATAAATAGAAGCTAAGTCAAAGATCAAACCCAAGATTGACAATCTATAAGGACTTTGAAGATATGTTGAAAGAAAGGTACAATTAAAGGCATCAAGGTGTCTTTAGAATATTTCTCTAGGCCTTAAAAATAAGGCATGTTTAACCTTGTGTTTCCATGAAGATGCTATGAGTTTATCATCAAGCTAGAGGAGCTGAGTTGAGTCCATGAAGTTGTCATAGATGAGTAGTGGTTTGATTAGAAGCTTGAGTATGTTCTTGAGACCTCTTTGAGGTCTATTTGAGAATTCATGAGGTATAAATTTATGAGCATATATGCATTAATATATTCAAAATTATCTGTAAGTCAGTAAGGACAAAGAGACTACAAGGTCCAATCAGTACTAGTTGGTTTATGTGAATTCTATATTTATCATGTTTTTGAAGGAATAAAATACTTGTATAAGCATAAGAATGGGTTTATAAGTTCAAGTTAAAATAGGAATAACATAAGAGTAGGAGAATTGGTATATAATACCAATATGGTCACGAAGAATATATGATAGAGTTATCTAAATAAACATGATATTGATGTGTTGGTGACCTCATAAGGTCATAGAGGAAGCAGTATGACATGTTTCAAGTATCATAATAGTGTGATAAAGATGATCATTTCTGTATCATGACATGAAGATGTTCTTGGCCTAAGAAGAGAAGGTGGTTGATTGTGCTTTGATTGTGAAATTTCTTGTTTACATAATGCATATAAGTATGTAATGATATAAGAAGGTGACTAAATAATTTGAGCATAATAAATGAGACAATAGGAAGATAGCTTGAAGGTATTCTTGAGACCACAAAGGTTTGAGCTTGAGAAATTCAATGAAAAAGGATTGTGCTTAAGGTTTGTGTCTTTGGAAAACATAGAATGACTTATTGAATGGATTGGAATTGTTAGTCACTTTGTATGGAACATAAAAGTGATTTAACATATTCTTAAAAGTCTTTAATCTCTTGATAATGCTTGTAAAATATCAAATTAATCATATTTGTGAAGGACTAGTTCAAAGACATATTGAATAAAGGTATGAGGGTTTCAAGACTTTTTATTTTCATTAAACCTAATGTGAATGTTCATGATACAAATATCTCTTATTTTTTACTTATATGAGATCAATATAGTGTTAGGTATAATTTTTGAAATGGTTCCTATCACAGATATCATGCTTATAATGCATGAGTGAGATCATAATATAAATGGCTTCTTTGACAATAAACCCTAGAAAGATGTCCATGAATAGATAGAATTATAATGAGCTATGGATCTCAAAGGAGATCATTGAAAATGTTTGCACAATATTATGAATTTATCATGATAGGGTAAAGTGATGAAGCAACTCAAATAGACAAACTTGTTCTGAGGACAGACCTAATACTATGAGATATACATGAGACCATATAGGATAGTGAGTTGTATGATGGATAAGTCCATAAGACCAATATAAGTCATTGAGTCATATAGTTTATATGATTATTAAAGATATAAATACCACTAGATGAATGCATGAAGTAACATGAAAAGAACATATGTAGAGGTCTGATATGCATAATACCATGAATGCATAGTAAGCTATATGGATTCAAGAGTATGCAAAATTGCTTATTATTTAAGTAAATTAAAGAATGAAGGGTATTAAAGGTTGATTCTACCTGTTTAGTGTGCCTTGAAAAGATCTCTCATAGATCTAAGGAAGACATATAAGCCTGAGTTTATAGACCATAAGAAACTAGTAATCATGAAAAAAGAGAAAGTTTGATCTATGTAGCCAAATGAGAGGTAAGAAAAAGATTATTTTGTGTCTATAATAGTTGTTAGTTAAGCTTGAAAATTGGTATAAATATTAAGTTATTTGAAGGAATTATATATGGAGTGAGGGTGATCATGAGCCTATAATGCCTCATATTCTATGTGTTGAACAAGATAGTAAGCATAAGACTCAAACTAGAGACCTCTTTATATGATGTTGGATTAGTAAGATCAGATGATAACTCAAGATCTCATATCCATCAGATGAAATTAAAGAAGATGTAAATTTATTTAAGAGTGCATATGTTATGAAGATCAAGCAAGATCTTGCTAGTTTTGTAAATGGTCAAGTTATAGGATCAGAGGATTGTGTGTGGATGACCCTATGAGAATGTGTATGACCCTTTATCATTAATGTCAAAGGGGGAGACAATCCTAATTGGGAGAGATCCTTGGTTAGAAGAGAGTTATGTGTTTTGCCATCAATCAAGTTAGAGGTGTCAAGAGGATTGTTTACCATTAATGATAAAGGGGGAGATTGTTGAATGTTATCACTGATGTTAGGTTCAATATCATTGATGTCAAGAAGGATCAATAAGGTGAGAGTTGCATGGTGCATAGTAGGTTTTCTTGATGGACTAGTTCTTAAGCATGAGATGTTACCTTGTAGAGGCATGAAAATGATGAGATGGAGGCACATAGTTATAATAAGATATATGAAATTACTTGAGTATGCATATGAGGTGTTGATGCACACAGGAGAGTGCCAAAGTGAGCCTAAGAGGGAAAGTCTTTATTGAAGGTTTACAACTAGATTTGCTCTAGACTTTGCCTAACCCAATGAAGTGTTGTGAGATGTTACCAAGGATTATGAAGGATGTCAAGTAGTGTGTGAGTATATGAGAGGTTTTTTAAGAGTGTATATGAGGTGAACATCTTCAATGGTGAGAGGGTCATACTCTAGACCTAAAGTGACTTGTAGTTGAAGGCCTAGTGTGCCAAGACACCTAGCGAGGCCAAATGGAGGTTGAGGTTTAGATTCTAAGGTAAGAGTGATCATATGAGCATGGTTTTAGGTATGGTACATTGTTTCAAGAAGTTTTACCAATCTTGAGGTCTTGAGTTATAAAATAAAGAAATAAATCATTAATGAAGGTCTCTTGTACATGCAAAATGAAGAGATGAGAGATTGCAAAGGAAGTTTATATGCTTATTAGCATGTCTTACAATTAAATGAGAATATAATCCTTTTTTTAAAGATGGAAAAGGGTTATAAATGTATTTAAAATCATTTATTTGTCATTTGAGGGGAAATACTATATGAAAAAATGTTAAAACGGTTAACTGGTCTAAAATCCTCTCAAACCCTCTTAATGACCTCATTAGAGAAAACTTGTTGAAAAGTGTCTAGAATGGATTGGTAAGTCATGTTTTATTATTTTATGTTTTAGAGGACTCCTTAAAACATCTTTAGGTTGTAGTGGTGTGTCAGGGAAATGAGTAGAACATATATATAAACCATTGTTTCTAAATAATTTGATGTTATAGGTAGGGTTGACTAGGTCAATGCATGCAATTTGATGGAGGTTGAATGTTAATATTCATTATTTATTTCCATGGTGTTTTTTGGATAAGATATGGCCTCTGTTTCAGCCATTTTGGTCACCTAAGTTGACCTTTCATTAAAAATGACTAAGAGTAGAAACTAGTGAAGAAAACCAAATAGAGTGAGAAAGTGTTTAAGGATTGGTTACAAGTGATTAGGGATGAATCCAATTGTCTGGAGTATTTTTTTAAAGGCTTATGATTCTTATTACATTGATTGATAAGTGTTGAAGATGTTCACATATGAGCAAGAAGGTACTCTCAAAGTGACTTGTCTATGTGAGTCAACACAGAGAAAGAGTGTGTTTCGTATATTGGTATATATATCTCATGTTTACTATTATAACTCTCTATATATATATTTTAAGATGATATTATTATGTTTAAGTTTAACCTAAATGCATCAAATTTTCAAGGAAGTGACTATACATGTGTTGGTAGTCATGTTCACCATGACTAGTTCTTAAGACAAAATTAATTGTTTTAGGTTTGTTAAGTGAAGTGAAGTGTTTGAGACTTTATGAAAATATTAATTTAATATAATGAACATATTTATGTTTTTTGAGACCTAATTGACATATTAATTCTTTTTTGAAGGTGGAGAGATAGGTTAATTGGTTGAGATATGAAACTCAAAATGGCTTGTATGGCTATGTCAACATAGTGAGAGAGAGACTTGACAAAGTGGTCTATAAGACCAATGGTTGTTGTAAGCAATTATAAATGCATCATGTATATAAATAAATCCTATATTAGAGAAGATAGATCATACCAACACTCCTGATTGAGAATACATTTGTTAAGCAGGAGCATGACCAATATGGGGATCTGCTAGACCCGATTAGGGGACCACTTATCACAATATACCATGTGAGGTAGGGTTACAAAGCCTACAGTCTAACAAAATCACATAAAAACCTTAAAAGAGTCCTAGGTTTAACATTCACTCTATTCTAATAAACAAGAAATTAAATCTAATCTAGTGCACACCAAATCTTGTGGCACAAAGTGGGGGTTAGAAACAAAATAAACAACTAAACTAAACATGTATAGAAGACATATACTCATGTCAATTTATATGAAATATTAATGCATAGGAAGAGAAGCACAACTAAATTATCCATCTACTCTTACAAAGGAGAAATAAATTTAGGAATACTTACCTTGAAGATGAACCCACCCAGCCTCAATCTCTCCCTTGGACAAGGTGCTTCATAAAATATTATTGTGGTATGTAAGGATAACAAAGATAAATCAAATATAGGCTACATAGCCTATCTATGCATCCAAAATACTTATCCACAAGATAAGATTTGTATCTCCAAAAAAAGTATGGAACCCTAAGCTTTATTCCTCAAGTAGAATGGTTAATAAGTAGATGTTCATTCGCACTTATTCTTCTTTGCTTCTCTTCTTATAAATGGTTGGAAATGAACTTGTATATATAGGTGGATATTTCCCTAAATCCTCCAATAAATTTCAGCTATATAGGGTCAACCCTATATGTTTTCAAGGACAATTCACTAGGTTTGAGCTAGGTCAACCAAAAGGCTAACAAACCCAAAAAGTGAAAAATACCTCTAAACTGTATAGGGTCGACCTTGGTTGACCTAGTATAACTGACAGTCCAAAAGGGAATTAAGGCAAGAAAAGGAAGATGGAAAGAGGAAAATGACTGGAATGGGTAAGGCTGAGAAGAATAAGCTTAAGGTTAATATTTTTAGGAGATGAGTGTGTAAATGGTAAGTGGAAAAAGGGACAACAATATTACAAAGCACTAATGGTCTACCCACCCCTTTCCCAATGCACCCCTTAAGGCATGTACTAAGAGAGAGATTGAGACTTGTGTGAGAAAGTAGGTAGCACAAAAAGATTTTTCTTATTCTCCTCTTCTAATCTACTAGCTTACCATACCCTAAAGCATCTCAACTCTATCGTGAGGCCAACTGTGGAGTTTGAGCTTTGACTAGAAGAAGGAGATGTGTTTTGAATCATGTCTTTTAGTGTGATTAGAATTTTATAAATAGTTTTTCCTTCGATTTCAAATGATTTGGATTTTAACTTTCTTGATGGATTTTTCTATTCCTCTTCTATATGGATTTGGAAAACCAAACATGGGTGCTAAAGATGAATTTCATTTGAATACTTAGGACAAGGTTGCTAAAAGAAATAATCTTTAGGGAGCATGGGGTTTAAGAGTTTCACATGAAATAAAAATGTTATATTGACTTTGACCTTTTTTTATCCAATGTGGAGTGAAAGGAAGGGGAAATCAATAGGAATGACACATGGAACAATGTCTTCAAATTGTGAAAAAAATGTGACAAAGGGTGAAAAAGGGATGCAATGATAGTAAAGTGTGATTTCTCATCATAATAATGAGGGAAATGGATTAAAACATGTTAACATAGATTTTTGTGCAAATTTCATCTAACAAAAGAAGTAAAATCTAAAGTTGAGAACAATGATCAATAATATTTTCTTATAAAAGGAATGACAAAATGGTAATTTTATGAGGAGGGTTGGGTCCCATCTATGGTATTATATTGCAACTCATAAAATATAAACCCACAAGGGTTCCAAAAGAAAAATGTGAAACAATAAAATGGGAAAAGAAGCAAAGGTGGTATTTTGTGAGGAGGGCCATGTCCCATCCATGGTCTTCTAATACAAACTCACAAAAGAGAAACCGATGAGGGTAAATGTTATATAAGGGAAAAAATAATCATAAATCTACTAAGGCAATGAATAACATAAAAATATAAAATAAATATATGAGGACAAAAATGAAATAAAATTCTAAATGTAATGTGTAAGAAAACCAAAGAACATAAATCAATATAATGATGCTTATAAAGTGAAAGTAAAATAAAGAAGGTGTACAAAAATAAATAAACATGAGACAAATAGAACAAGTAAGATCTATTCTAACATCTATATCAAATATGAGCATGTGAAAATACAAGTTTACAAGTCTTAGAAGGTTTCTTGAAACTAGATGTGTTTGTTATTATTCATTGTAGAATAAGAGTGGGCATCACAAGATGCCCCAATGGGTAAGTGGATGTAGGGATGGGCATCTCAAGATGACCCAAAGTCTTAAGGGATATGTGCATGGGAATCTCAAGATGCCCCAACATGTGATTTGGAGTGGGGTAACTTTGAATCATTAAAATGATTTGCATTGGGTTAGTAGGTACATTTGGAGATAGATAAATGTGTTGGTTTGGTAAATTTTAACAAGGTTGAATGTGACATAGGATGTGTAGGAGAGGTATGAAGAGGTAAAAGAGGCAAAAGAGGATCATGTATGATATGTTTTGGAATAGGAATTTTAGATAAGTACTCTTTTAGTTCATGTGGCCTAAGAGGTTGAGGTTTAATGGATGCCACAAAATGTTTAAAGTTGTTCATATTAGCTATTATTTCCTTATTGGTGTAGGAAGAAGGATCAACTGTGGTTTGAAAAAAATTAGTAGATGAAGTGTGGGTATGGGAGAGTTATTTTTTATCATTAGGTAATTGATTTTTATGTGATTATGGTTCTTGAGATTGAAGTGGAGAAGCTTGAAGATAGTCTTGACAATGTTGTTTTTTGAGAATATCAAGATTGAAATGTGGACCAAGCAAGGAAGAAAGAAGAAAATGGTGAAAATAATGATAAGACTCATGAGAATGACCTATAGTATCATGACACCAACTAAATTTATCAAGATTTTACCATTTTGGAGGATTTTTGAAAGGATTAAAGCTCATAAGTTTAGAGGGTGGCATTTTCTTCTTAAGTTGTTCTAGATTCAAGGGAGGGTGGGTTGGGTTTAAATTGGTTGATATGGATGCTACATTTTGAGGTTCGGGAGGATTTGATGAATCAATATTATGAGAAAATGATTTAAAATATTGTTTAGTAGTTGTTTTCAAATTGAGTCATAATAAAGTCTTGCATTTTTTCTTGGTCTAAGGCTTCTTCTAAAGTTTTAGGTGAAAAATTCAAACTTTGTATTGAAGTGGAGCCTTAAGAGTTGTGACAAATAGTTTTAAAAGAGTATAATAATTCATGTTATGGTCTAATTTATGAGAAAGAGACTTCCATAATTTAATTAAAGTATGAGCATATTCATTAATAATTTGTTTGGCATTGATGAAATGGTTAAGGTAATTTCTAGGAAGGTCATCATGTTAGAATTCCTTCACTAGAACATTAACTAAATCTTCTAGTTGTGAGATGGAATGCCTAGGAAGTTGGTTGTACCATTGAAGTGCATCACCAATAAAGGTTTTATCTAAGATCTTAGTGGTATCAAAGGTGTTAGTTTGGGCCCATTCCTTATAGAGATTACCAAAAGATTTAAGAAAGATAGTAAGGTCCTTAGTCTCATTATATGTGATAGTTGGAATAATATTTCCAAAATCTATGGATGAAATTCATGGGGCTAAATGTTCATTTTTAAGATGTTGAAGCATTTTTTTATTCATTGGAGGTTGAGGGATGATATTATCATTGGCATCTCTAAGAGGAGGAGGGACAAAAATTTGATTTGGTTGAGACATGATGACTTGAGGTGGTTGACTAATCATGTTGCATAAATATTGTTGCATGTTCATCACTTGAGAGGTGTTAGTTATTTTCATGATGTTAATTTATTGTATGACTTGTGAAATAAGTTGAGTTGTATCAATAGGTGGGTTTGAAGGTGGGGTATTAGTGTTGATAGTAGGGGGATTGGTAGTGTTGGTGGGAGGAGGATTCTTTGTAGGTAGAGGATTCCCAACATGAGCGTTAGTTGCCTTAAGTGTGATATAAGAATAAGGAAGATTTATAAAGCCACCATTATTGTGAGGAGTGTAAATAATATCATCATCAAGGTTTTTAAATAACTGGGAACCATCTATATTATCAATTTGAGTGGTTTCAACCATGTTACTTTGGGAAGTGATAATGCTAGGTGCTCTTGTTATGGGTGTAACAAGAAGATTATGAACATTGGTTGTAAGGGTATGAGTGCTGATAAGAGAGGGATTAATTGGAGGAAGATTCTTAAAATTTGTATTTGGAAGAGGATTATGATGAATGACCTCAACTACATTACATTATGTAGCAATTGGTTTTGGTTTAGGAGAAGAGGAAGGAAGAAAGTGGATAGTTTCATCTGAAGTAATGAAATAAGTGAGATTATTATCCAAATCCTTGATTATGAAATGTTATAGAATAAGAAAAGGCTAAAAATATGTCATCATGATGAAAAAAGACTAGATAACCACACAAGAAGAATAAAAAGTGATAGAAAATAGTACAGGGTTGATTGAGTCGATCCTATACAACAAACAAGGGATAAAAAGGGTCTACAAATAGTATAGGGTCAAATGGGTCGATCTTGTATAGTTAACAAAGGCTATAAAAGGTATAAGTTTGACTAGGTCAGCTTATTATAGTAGACATGGAAGATGAGAAAGTTTATAACAAATTGTGAACTAAAATAAGGCAATTTTTGCAGCTAATCTAGAAAAGTAAGAACTGAAAAGAAACAAATAGTCAATTAGATCAATGTTGGCCAATCCAATTGAGGCACATAATATAAAACATTACAATAATGATAGTTAATTCAAGTTTTTGCATATATAATTGATCAAAGAGAAAGTAATCAACTTGAAAATTAAAGAGCTAACTAATTGGTCAACCTGAATGTTAATTAGATTATTAAGATATTATTTTAAATGTGATGGGAAGTTGGTTATAAGCAAGGAAATAGATAAAAATATAAGGATGGCTTAAGGTAGTTTGGGATAAAAGGGATTATAGTGGAAATGATATATGCTTGTTATTGGGGCTTACCCCCTCACTTCACACATTACAATGATAAGAGTGTTGGGTGCTTAGCTAGAATATACCATTAGCCATGATATATACTTGACCAGAGTATCAAGTCGGATTCCCCCTTGGTGATGAAATTGAAGTCGGTTGGACTTGGGTATATAAATGTTAAAATTCTCATTTATTTTTTGTGATTTGGCCATGTGTGCATAAAATAGAAATATTAAAACTAAACGGTTCATTAAAAACTCCCTAATTAGACTATGTGAACTATTCTAAGCATGCAATCAATAAGAAAATAAAGGTGTGAACTAATTACTAGCATATAGAGATTAATTCTAACTTAAAACAAGGTATAGTGTTGACACTATATGCATAAAATACAAAACAAGGTTGACAGGGTTGAACCTATACTATGAAAATAAGGTCTGAAAATGAACAGGGTCGGTCAAGGTTGACATAGTTATTCAGACAACACATAAAACACATAATTGGGTTGATAGGGTCGATCCATATGATTGTGAAAGGGAAGTTTTGAAGACTACAAAATATGAAATGAAAGACAAAAAATAAAGAGACAAAGAGATAAAAAGGAACCTTGGTGGATCAGAGATGCTGATAATGAAGATTATTAGTCAAGAACCTTGGAATATACTTGAAAAATCTTCTAACTAGGTCAACTGAGTCAATCAAGATTTGCAAAATCCTATTATTGAGTGCTTGAAATGTACAGGGTCGACTAGGTTGACCTAATATGTTGAACATGATGCTTGAAAATATACAAGGTTGACTGGGTTGACCTAGTAGTCTAAATCAGAAGTTTGAAAGTCTAGAAACCTATACTAGGTTATCTAAGTCAATATAGTTGTGTGTTCTTGAAAACTTGCACATAGGATTAGAACCAGGTCAACAAAGTTGATCCAATATGATAAAAAGAATGAAAGAAAGTGAAATAAATCCTATAAGGGTTAGTTTCACGTCAAGTTCACCATAATGTATGCAATTAGAAATGCATGATATTTATAAATCAATCCTGGCTCAGAGAAGATAAATCATACCTACACTTATGATTGGGAATAGATTTGTTAAGTGGGATCATGACCAATATAAGCATCTACTAGACTTGATTAGGGGATCACTTTTCACAATACACCATGTGAAGTAGGGTTCCAAAGCCTACAGTCTAACACAATCATGCAATAACCTTAAAAGATTCATAGGTTTAATATTCACTCTATTCTAATAAACAAAAAAGTAAATCTAATCTAGTGCACACCAAAGCTTATGGCACAAAGTAGGGGTTAGAAACAAAACAAACAACTAAACCAAACATGCATAGAAGACATATACTCACGTCAATGTATATGGAATCCTAATGCATGAGAAGAGAAACACAACTACATTATCTATATAATCTTACAAAGGATAAATAAATTTAGGAATACTTACTTTGAAGATGAACCCATCGAGCCTCAATCTCTCCCTTGGCCAAGGTGCTTTGTAAAATATTATTATGGTATGTAAGGATAACAAAGATAAATCAACTCTAGGATACACAACCTATCTATGTATCAAAAAGACTTATCCACAAGACAATATCCATATCTCCAAATAAAGTATGGAACCCTAAGCTTTTTTTCTCAAGTATAATGGTCAATAAATAGATGTTCATTTGCACTTATTCTTCTTCACTTCTCTTCTTACAAATGGTTGGAAATTAACTTGTATATATAGGCAAATCTTGCCCTAATACTCCCAAAAATATTGGTTGTATAAGGTCGACCCTAGTCAACCATGTATATTTTTGGGGAAAAGTGAAAAATACCCCTAAACTGTATAGGGTTGACCTTGGTTGACCTAGTACAGATGATAGTCTAAAAGGGAATTAAGGCAAGAAAAGGAGGATAGAAAGAAGAAAATGACTGGAATGGATAAGGCTAAAAAGAATAAGCTTAGGGTTAATGTGTTGATGATTTAAAATTGCACTTGTTATAAACACAAACAATGGGAAGTTTCAAGATGTGGGACTTGCGACTTGAAACAACCTCCAAATTTTAGAGAAGCTAGTTCTTATTTAAATCAAGTGTATACTGGGAAAAGGGACAAGAATTTTAATAGAAACACAAATGCAAGAAAGAAAATTTAACTATGGTGATGCGCCTAAATGTAATTCGACCTTAATCCTGAGCACAGTGAAACTATATGTAGGATTCATTTACATTTAAGAGCAAACAAGTGCATGATCAATGTAAAAGATAGAAACAATAGAAATAGAGGCTCACAGCATAGACTACTTTTGCAGTGATACAAAAAATGTCAACAAAGGCATAGGGTTCAATCTTCTTATTTGAATTTTTTAGTCACATAAGAGGCATAGAAACACGCACAATTATATAAAATTTTCAAATCAAGAAAATGAGACAAAAATAAATGACATTCCTAATCACAACTCTAGAAAGTCTAAACTCTTGATAACACATCCTAGACTACTTTTGCAATAACACAGAAAATAGCAACAAACACATAGGATTCAATCTTCTCATTAATCTTCCAGTCACATAAGAGGCACAGAAACACGCATAGTTACATAAACCTTCAAACTTAAGAAGATAAAACAAAAGCATATGATATTCCTAGTCACAACTACAGAAAGTCTAAACTCTTAACAATAATTCTCTAAGAAAATTCTCTCTAATATCTCCTGATTATGCTTTTTGGTGATCTCTGCACCCTTATTTATAGCCTTGGATTCACTTCAGATTGTTTGCTTGTTCCCAATCTAACAACCCAATCGAAATCTAACAAAACAGGAAGTGTCTAACAGAAGATATTTTATAGATTCTAAAACGCTTTATCTTCTGGGAGTTCATTGGCAAAAATAGATTGCAAGACGTTCCCTTCTTTTAAATGCTAAGTAACACTTGGATAATTTCTTGAAATCCTTCTTATTACTTTAGGAGACACTAGAGGATGACACTTGTCAGGTTCCGCAGCACCTATCGAAGACACACAACACTTTCTGTATAACTTATACTCTTTTGTGTCTTTGCTCAGGAGTGTTCTGCCTCTGACACTTGTCATAATCCGCTTCCTCAAAAATTAAATAATTTAAAATAAAATAAGACTCACAACATTTCTTACTTGAGTAACTTTTAAAAGGAGCACAGGGATAGGTGGCAAACTCCACTGCTTCATCAAAAGACACGTGGAAATCTCTATTTTACTCATTTGGGGTTACGTGGTGGTCTCTACTTCTTTTAGCTACCTTTTAGAAGCTTGTAGAAGATAACACATGGCAGTCTCCACTTTCTCTATTTATACCATAGAACAAATGGGTCTCATTTCACATTTACATAGACAGCGACACCTGGCGGCTTCCGCTTGCTTCAGAAACAACACTTAAGACCCACAACGGTCTTTGCTATATCAGTGAAGCAAAAATGAAGATAATTAGGATTGTGACACATGGTGGTTTCCACTCTCTTCTACTGGGATACATTGCATCTTCCATTGCTTTTAGAAAAGCAAAATTGAGACCTTCCATGATTGCCACTTGGCACTTTCCACCTGATCCTAATACTTGACTTGTTAAAACCTTTCATTGAAAAAAGATGAAACACGGGTGCCGATATGAAAATGTGGATGCTGACACTTGACAAATTCTGCTAAGTCATTATGAGATATGTGGCAAATTTTGACCAGCTCATAGAAAATATGAAAGGTGCCTCGAATGATGACACTTGTTAGATTTCGCTTGATTTTGACAAATGAATCAAAAGGAAAATGGAGCCCACACTCTATTTTAAAACTTCACTGTCTCAAACCAAATTATGCAGGGATAGTGATTTGGATCATGCACTGTTGAAAATTAGAATAAAATGTAGAGTATTTTTTACTCTATCGTTATTGGCAACCCTAAGGACTTTTGAGCCTGCTCAAAAAGAATCTACAACTCCCATGTGATCTGAAATCACTAAAAAACACAATTTTAACTAAAATGTTTCAAATATATTCCATTTACAGGAATCTCTTTAGGTTCACCTTCCATCGTTTCTAGATCAAATGAATTTTTCTGTTTACATGCCCGAATTTTATAAGGGCCAGTCCATAATGCTTCAAACTTAGTGTGTTGACCTAGTTTGGTAGCTCTTGCATCCCATTTCAAAATAATTGAGCTTGTTTCGAAATGGGGATTTGAAGTCCGTTTATCAAAATAGTCTTTAATTATTTTTTGATGCTTTATCAATGAATCATGTGCTGCATCCCTCTTTTCTTAAACTTCTAGAATTTCTGCTAATCTGACCTGCATGGGGCCATTTTCTTCAATTTCAATCTGTTTGATCAGTTGGAGAGTAGGAATCTCCAAGCTTAGGGGAATTACAACAGGTTTCCCATATACCAATTCATATGGGGATATTTTGATCACCTATTTAGGCATAATTCTATCAGCCCACAGTGCTAAATTAAGCACTTTATGCCATTCCTTGTGATGATCAACCCCTATTCTTTTGATGAGTCTAATCAGGTTTTTATTAGTTGGTTTTGCCAAACCATTACCCTGAGGGTAATAATTTGAAGAAGTTTTTAGATATATTCCATGCTTTAATGCAAAGTCAGATACTTTAGACCTTAAAAATGCTTTAGCATTATTTGAAATTATGGTGCGAGGAGCCCCAAAATGAGTAGTGATACTCCCTAGAAAATCTAGGATCACATTTTTTGTTGCTTCCTTGAGTGGCACTGCCTTGGTCCATTTGGTGAAATAATCTGTGGCTGTTAAGATCCATTTATGACCCATTCTAGATACTAGATTTATCATTCTAATGAAGTCAAGACTCCATTGAGAAAAAGGTTCATCCACAATTATAGGGCTAAGAGGCATTTCTGCATTTCTTCTCATCCCCACATAATATTGACAAGATTTACATTTTTTAACCAGCTGATAACAATTTGTAAATAAAGTAGGCCAAAAATAACCTACTTCAATTATCTTTATAGCTATGGTCTTTGCAGAAAAATGTCCACCAAATACTCCATGATGCATTTCATGTAGTATTTTCTTAGCCTCATCTTTTTCTACACATCTTAACAATTTTCCATCAGAATTTCTTTTGAAAAGAACCTGTTCAATTAAAACAAAATGAAATCCTTGCATCCTATAGTATCTTTTCTTATTTTGAGGGAGTTCTCTTGGGTAAATCCCATTTTTCATAAAATGAATCCTGCTTGTGACCCAAGATTCTTGATCAACTTCTTGTATTCTCAATACAATTTCTTCTTTTGTTCTTGAATTTATCTCTTTAGGTGTCATCTTTTCAAGCTCTTGAGTCATATATTGACACAAACCCCCACCTCTAACTAATTTAGTGGGTTTGACTTCTACATCATATTCAAGGATCTTAGTATCCAGTTTGCTCTTTTTTCAATAATTTCACCCTCCATGATGTATTCTCTGACACTTGGATGTGCTACAAGTATCAGAATTTTACTTCCTGATACTATATGCCTGAACTTTTTAAGAGCTTTTATCATAGCATATGCTTGTTTTCCACAAAGTTATATCTGGTTTCATATTCTCTAAGAGTCCTTGAGAAAAATGCTATTAGATGCTCTCCCTCCTGTTTATCATCCTTTTGTGTTAGAACAGTAGCAATACTGAGCTCTCCTCCATATACATACATTACAAAAGGCTTAAAAAAATCTAGGTTTCTAAGTACTGGAGCTGTTGAGATAGCTTTCTTGACCTCTTCAAAGGCTTGCCTTCCTTCCGTAGTCCACTTGAAAATTAGGTCTTTTTTTAGCAAAAGTGTCACTGGTCTTACTAAGCCTGCAAAGTCAGATATGAATTGACTAACAAAATTAATCTTTCCCAAGAAAGATTGAATTACTTTCTTATTGACTAGAAGAGGTAAGTTCATTATAGCTGCTACTCTTTCTGGGTCTATGGAAACTCCTTCTTTAGATACTATATGTCCCAATAATTTGCCTTGAGGGACAACAAAGATACAGTTCTTAGGATTCAAGGATATTCCAAATTCTTGACATTTTTTAAACACAGCTTCTAAATGATCAAAATGATCAGCAACATTCTTTGAAAAAATAGTAAGATCATCAAGATAAATCAAGATGATTTTATTTATCAGTTCCCCAAATGCAACATCCATAGCTCTCTGAAAAGTGGCTCCAGCATTTGATAGGCCAAATGGCATCTTAGCATATGCAAATGTTCCCCACTTGGTAGTAAAATTAGTCTTGTATTGGTCTTCTTTAGCCAACCAAATCTGATTGTATCTAGAGAAACCATCTAACAAATAAAATCTCTCTGATCCAACCACAGTTTGTAGAATTTGTTCCATGGAGGGCAAGGGATAGTGATCCTTCAAAGATGCTTTGTTTAGATCTCTGAAATCTACACAAAGTCTTATATCACCATTCTTTTTTCTAACTGGTACCAGATTTGATACCCAGGTTGAGTGTTTGATTGGAAAAATTATTTTAGAATCTAAAAGTTTCTACAACTCATCTACCATTAGAGGCTCAATTCTTGGATTCACTGGCCTCTATTTTTGTCTAACAGGCTTAGATCCTTTAGTCAGTTCTATTGTGTGATGAATGATGTCTCTATTATATCCATGAATGTCTTCATAGCTCCAGGCTATGACTCTATCATACTTTTTTCATAATTCAATTAGCCTTTCCTTTTCTCCTTGAGTTGTAGAATTTCCAACCTTTAATTTTTTTCCTTCACTCACTTCTATTTCAGAATAATCTACTTTGTTTGCTTGGAACCTTTTCTTCTCTAGACTTACATGTTCTGGATCAAAAAGGCTCTCTAAAGTGATTGAACTTTTGGGAAGTTTATTATTCTTTAATTGTATAATTTGATCCTCATATGCCTCTTCAATTTTTGGTTGCAATTGATCAACGAATTCCCTTGATTGTAGCAAAAATGAGAGTACTTGAGAATCATTCTCAAATACTTGCTAATTCTCATCATTATCAAGAATAGCTGGTCTTACTATAACCTTTACTGACTCATTGTTAACTAATAGGCTAGTTGCTGGATCAAACTGCGAACCAATCTGTGCCATTCTATCAGCTTCAGAATTTTGAATCTTGGGAACTACTTCAATATTAAAAGCTTCAAAATCTTCTATTAAGTCCCAAATTCTATGCTTATAGGATTTCATTTTGACATTCTTTGTTATTTCCTTTTCTCTAATTTGCTTTACTACTAATTCTGAATCTCCTTTTACTATTAGATTCTTTATTCCATTTTTTTTGGCTAATAGGAGCCCATGTACTAAAGATTCATACTCAACATCATTATTAGTACAAGCAAATTGAAAATGGATAGCCCTTAATTTTTTTTCACCATTTGGAGCAGTAAGACAAATTCCTGCTCCAGCACCATTTTTACTTCTAGCCCCATCAAAATTTAAAGTCCAGATTTCAGAATCTTTTTCGGATCCTTGAGTAGTTGGTGTCTCTTCCCTTAAAACATTTGGGATTTCATGGTCCTCATCAAAAATAATGTAAGTGCCCAAACTAGTAGAGTTATAATTTTCATATGGGTCACTATGCATCATAGCTAACAACTATTTATTTTCTTTTTCTTGATTATGCTTAGTCCAGTCACCTATCTGAGTAAAATGGAAGGAATCCAGTTTGGATTTGCTTACCTATGATGCATTGTTCACTAAGGCTATTGTCTACAGATGAACTGTGTCTTTGAGCTTTCTTTTATCAGCAGGTCCTTCAGTATATTTGGGCATTGCTTGATTTTGAAGAGCTTCTTGTAATAGTGTCCTTTATTCAGGAATAGCTAACATGTCCAAAATTGATACTTGTGCTGGGGTCATCTTTAGCTGATCCACCACATTCATTGGTCCAAAAGTTTGAATTCTTGGAAGATTAGGATATCTTGTCTTTCTTTGAACTTGTTCGGGAACTTCTTGATTCTGCACTGGCTGAAGCATTTCTTATCTAACAGATACGTGTTGATTACATTGAAATGAAGGATTCTCCATAACTTCATTGTTTACAACTTCAGGCTGTTCTAACATTCTTCTCTTTGATCTAGTACAGTAGTTTGATTGCACCACTGGTTTCTTGGAAATAGAAGCTTCATTTAAAAATACCGATTCTTCATCTTTAACCCATGAGAACAAAGCATATTCTGGGGCTATTTCTTCCTCTTGTTGCAATGACATCCCTTGCATCTGAGACACTAGGACTAAATTCTACACACCAGAAGACTGGTAGGCTTGGTTGTCACTAGAACTTGTAAACTGACCATCAATTCTTCTTTGCTCTACCACCTTTTGTTGTAGATTACCCATAGGACAATCTCTGGGTGTATGAGCATTATTGCAAGGGAAACACCAGGAATTAGTGTTATCCACATAGTTATTTTGCCCTGGAACAATCTCCCTATTTGAATTGGGAGGAATAGTCTGTGAGGGTGTGGGGACTACAACCAATTGGTTTGATGGCTGATGGTTAGTTTGTCTTGGAGGACCCTGATATTGGTTTGGCTGAGATGAAAATTTATTTCTTTGATAGCCTTGATATGGAGGCTTAGGGAAAGTATTCTGCTATCTTTTTATATTGATCAACTCATTAGAAAATGTCCTTAGGATATTCTTGATATCATCTAGCTTAGATGATTGAGTGGGGACAATTTCTTTAGCAGATGGTTGAGGATAGGAGTACAAAGACATAGGTGGGGCTATAGATTTAAGGACTTCTTGAGGTAATGGCAAGGAAATTTTTGGGAACATGGGCATGGGAGGCCTTGAGGGTAACTTTCCAGCATCTATCAAATTATTCTCAGCTCTGACCGCATAGTCATAAGCCTTAGGCAAAGTGTGTCCTCCAAGTGACTGAATCATAACAGATATATCTGAATTCAAAGCCTTAAGATAAAATACTATAGCCATACCTGGTAATGGTCTAGCTATAGCAAGGATTCTTTCCCAAGTCTTTTGAAATCTGGAATTGAAGTCAGTCATGGCTTCTTGTGGTGCCCTTTGAATGGTAATTAATTGCTGTAACAAAGAAGATTTATCACCTTTCTCTTCAAATCTTTAAAAAAAAAGATCTCCACGCTGATCCCATGTAGATATGGTATTTGGGGTCAAAGATCAATACCATTCTAGAGCCTTCCCTTTAAAAGAAGCTGCTAATAATCTTATGGCCACATTTTGCTGTGTGACAACATGTATAACACAGACATTTGATACATCTTGAAGATGTTCCTCAAGTGTTTTAAAGTCTTTCCCACTAAATTTGGGAAGAGATTTTAGGGCATTCATTGGGATAGGGTCCCAAGTGGCTGGTGGTATTGGGAAAATCAAGGGACCACCAGTGTTCCAGCTTGCATAATTTCTTGGGGGTATAGGGGCTCCCATATTTGCTCTTGGTACTAGTACAAACTAGTTAACTCTTCTTCTTGGACTAGTTACCAAAGGTGGCAAAAGAATACCTAGATTTGTAGCAGATTGTGATCTGGTTACTGGTCCACAACTATGACTCCTCATATCTCTCTAGTTCATACGATCTTGAAAGAAAATTCAAGATTGGTCCCACCGAGCGTGCCAAAAATTATTGATGATTTAAAATTGTGCTTGTTCTAAACACCAATAATGGGAAGTTTCAAGATGTGGGACTTGCAACTTGAAACAACCTCCAGATTTTAGAGAAGTTGGTTCTTTAAATCAAGTCTATACTGGGAAAAGGGACAGGAATTTTAACAGAAACACAAATGCAAGAAAGAAAATCTAACTATGGAAATGCGCCTGAATGTTATTCGACCTTAATCCTAAGAATAGTGAAACTATATGTAGGATTCATTTACATTTAAGAGAAAACAAGTCATTGATCAATGTAAAAGATAGAAATAATAGAAGTAGAGGCTCACAACATAGACTACTTTTGCAGTGATACAAAAAATGTCAACAAAGGCATAGGGTTCAATCTTCTTATTTGAATTTTACAGTCACATAAGAGGCACAGAAACACACACAATTATATAAACTTTTCAACTCAAGAAAATGAGACAAAAGCAAATGACATTCCTAACCACAGCTCTATAAAGTCTAAACTCTTGACAACACAGCCTAGACTACTTTTGAAATAACACAAAAAATATCAACAAAGGCATAGGATTCAATCTTCTCATTAATCTTCCAGTCACATAAGAGGCACAAAAACATGCACAGTTACATAAACCTTCCAAATTAAGAAGATAAAACAAAAGCATATGATATTCCTAGTCATAGCTATAGAAAGTCTAAACTCTTAACAATAATTCTCTCAAAAAATTCTCTCTGATATCTACTGATTATGCTTTTTGGTGATTTTTGCACCCTTATTTATAGCCTTGGATTCACTCTGGATTGTCTGCTTGTTCCCAATCTAATAGTCCAACTGAAATCTAACAGAACTGGAAGTGTCTAATAGAAGATATTTTATAGATTCTAAAATACTTTGTCTTTTGGCAGTTCATTGGTGGAAACAGATTGCAGGATGCTCCCTTCTTTTAAATGCTAAGTAACACTTAGCTGATTCTTGAAAGCCTTCTTATTACTTTAGGAGACACCAGAGGATGACACTTGTCGAGTTCTATAGCACCTATCAAAGACACACGACACTTTCCACATAAATTATACTCTTTTGTGTCTTTGCTTAGGAGTGTTCTGCCTCTGACACTTGTCACAATCCGCTTCCTCAGAACTTCAACAATTTAAAAGAAAATAAGACTCACAACATTTGTTACCCAAGTAACTTGTAAAAGGAGCATAGGGATAGGTGGAAAACTCTGCTACTTCATCAAAAGACATGTGGCAATCTCCACTTTACTCATCTAGGGTTACATGGTGGTCTCCACTTCTTTTAGCTACCTTTTAGAAGCTTGCAGAAGATAACACATGGTGGCTTCTGCTTTCTCTGTTTATACCATAGACCAAATAGGTCTCATTTCATATTTACACAGACAGTGACACCTGGTGGCTTCCACTTGCTTCAGAAACAACACTTAAGACCCACCACGATCTTTGCTATATCAGTGAATAAAAAATGAAGATAATTTGGATCGCGACACGTGGTGGTTTCTGCTCTCTTCTACTGGGATACGTGGCATCTTCTGTCACTTTTAGAAAAGCAAAATTGAGACCTTCCATGATTTCCACTTGGCACTTTCCACCTAATCCTAATACTTGACTTGTTAAAACCTTTTTCTGAAAAGAGATGAAACGTGAGTGCCGATATGAAAATGTGGATGCTAACACTTGGCGCGTTCTACTAAGTCATTATGAGATACGAGGCACATTCTGACCAGCTCATAAAAAATATGAAAGGTGCCTCAAAAAATGACACTTGTCAGCTTCTACTTGATTTTAACACCTAGACAAAAAATGAATCAAAAGGAAAATGGAGCCCACACTCAATTTTAAAACTTCACTGTCTCAAACCAAATTATGCGGGGACAACGATCTAGATCATCACTGCTGAAAATCAGAATAAAATGTAGAGTATTTTTTACTCTACATAATGTTTTTAGGAGATGAATGTGTATATGGAAAGTGGAAAAAGGGAAAACAATTTTATGAAGAACCAATGGTCTGCCCACCCCTCTCTTGGTGTACCCCTTAAGGTTTGCACTCAGAGAGATTGAGATTCGATAGGTTCCTGCAAGATACAAAGTGTTAGTAATCAATAAAAGTTTGAAAATATTATGTGTCTATAATTGTCACTATATTTTGATATCTATCCATTTAGGAATTATATAGAATACTAAGATAAAATATTCATGTAAATTAGAAGTCATGGAGTGACATTGCAAGTACTAAAGATAACAATCTTTAAGACTGTGTTTTCAAGGTGTCTAGTAATTTTATGTGTGTTGATAAGAAATATGTTTTTGAGGTGTTTTAGAATAATATGGAGAATAAAAATCATTTGAATATGTTTAGGATATACCTAAGGCTTATTTGAAAGAAATTAGAGTAATTGAAAGTGCTCAAGATGGTGTGGAGAGTCAAAGTTTGTTGATTGTGTGTTGGCAGTGGTTGGTAACTCTAAGTGAGTTTCTTATAGATAAGGTTTAGAGTCTATAAATGTTGAGTCAAAGATTATATTATTTCTCATAATGACCTTGAGGTCATGAGGTTTCCATACATATGAATTTTTTCCATGGTTGTTTTTGTAAAAGTGTGTGTTTGGCCTAAATGTTCATGCTTGAGTTTCAGTGTGCATTGGCAATTCTAAGTGAGCCTACAGAAAGAGAGTTCTTGAGGCCTACTATCCTATGTGGTGATGTCTAATGGACACGAGGAGATTTTTTAATTCACTAAGATTATATTCATGTGTTTTGAGGACATATTTGTGTGATATATTTATTTGTATGCTTCAGATACTCAAGATAGACTTTTACTATGTGTGAAGGCCTAATGATGAATAGTGAAAATGAAGGGGTTTAAGGGGTGAGTAGACCCTATAAGAGTTATAAGGCTTAGGTGATCTTAGTATATACCTATTGGAATATTTTTTTAAGTGTCTCATCTATTAGTTTATCCCCAAATTATTTAAATAGGTCTAAGTGGTAACGTGTGCATGGGTAGGCCTAATTATTTTAGGTCTCATTAAGGCCTAATTGAAGTTTTGGGATAATAAGGTAATGGCTGACCAAATGAGTGGTTTTTTAATGTTAGTAACATGTTATAAAGTCCATTCTAAGAGTGATCTATGTATGAAAAGGACTGTGGCTAACCAAAATGGGTAAAAACAAGGGTCAAGTATTTAAGAAGGCTTAATAGGCCTAAATTGACTAGTTGAGAGATAGAGCATATGTGCGAATGAGATAGGTGCTTGGGAACTAGGTGAAGGTGTTGAATACCATCAGATATGTCTTGTGAATATGTAATGAATATTTAATTATGATTTTATAGGCATTGAACAAGGTCATTTAACCTAATACTGCTAAGGAAAGGGTTAGTTGAGTGAGAAGGCCTAAGAGGCTATTTGAGTGAGATTGAAGGGTAAAGAGTGAAAAATAAGGTGGTAATATATATTTGAGTTAGAAATATATTTTATAATGTGATCATAGATTATAGGTGACTTAGTTGGTGCTAATTTACCTAGGTGGTTGGAGCCTCCTTACAAGATAGAGCTTACAGAAGACTAGTTGAGTGGGTGCTTAACTAGGTAGGGGTTAGAGCTCCATGTGAATGGTTCAGTGGGTTTTATCTCCCAAGAGGGTTTCCCACATATCTCTTGTGTTTTATTGTGATATATTGTATATATATTTTTTATGCATTGATCTTTATATGAATGAAAGCTTTATGAATTGATGAATGGAATTGAATAGCTATTGCTAAGAAACTAATTCACCCCCCCTCTTATTAGCTACTTACAACTTAAGAATTTTTTTTATTGGCCCATTCTTTCAAATTCCTAAAGCTACCATGAAAATGAACCTACATTTTTTTCCCTTCAATGGCTATAGTCCTCCAAGACTTGCCTATTATGATGATATTCCCATATTGATCTAGAGGTCAATTCAAAAAAGGTCCCAGATTATACTGAATCCTACACCATTATGAAGGTCCTATCAAGAGATTTTTGATGGTATGTGGAACTTCAAAAATAGAACTCATATACTCCTTATGTAATTGGTCAAAGTTTTAGTCAAAGAAAGTCAATAGGTCATCAAATATGGTCAAAATACAAAAATTGAATATCATGAAATGTTTTAAAATTATTTCCATGGTGTAGAGCTTATTAAGAGATTTCTCACACATTTTATGGTTTGAAAAATGGAGTCTGTATGTACAAGTTATGACCAATCAAAGTTATGGTCAAACCTGATGATGTGGCAATAAAGTGACATGACAATATGATTCAACCCAAGTCTTTAATATTTGGGGATAAACACATTATATCATATATTGGGGAATAATAATCACCCCATAATTTTAATTATAATGGGATAATATAAATCCCATAAAAAAAGGGTGGAGATAATTATTATTAAAAAAGGGGATAATGTTAAATCCCACAAATAATGGTCTTGGGATAATTATGAATATTATTTAAAATTGGAAAGGATAATCATCCAAGCCCACCTTTTTTGGACCCATGAACCTATATAAAGGGTTTGGAGGGATCATTTGAAATCATAATCAAAGTGTCAAAAACAACACACAAGACTTGAGAATAATCAAGTAGAGATGAAGAGCCAGAGTTGAGAGCTGAGAATCAAGAGCTAAGAGATGAAGAGCCAGAGATGAGAGTTTAGAGCTAAGAGCCAAAGAGTTGAGAACTGAGAGCCAGAGCCAAATGTCATCAAGAATATTCATTTTCAGATCAAGATCCTTTGCTGGGGATATATGATGTACAAAGTGATTTTTTCATCAATAATCAATCAGTTCCACCTTTGAGCAGGACCCAAAGAAGTAGCCTGAGCAGTGGGTAAACTTTGTTATCAACCTAGTTGTCATGAGTTGACTTTTATGCTTTCTTTTCTGCATTTAATTAATTAATTAATCATTTTGAATGTAAAAGTTAATCACAATGGCAATTAATGAATATTTTTAAATACTTCAGGTGTTGAGATAAACACATTTTTAAAGGTAAAATTTTGATTCATTTCCTTTGAGTATTCTTGAGAAATTCAATATTTAACAAAAAAGATCCAAAGTAAACTTTTTGCATACAAATAAGTGCCAATTTATGGATCATATATCTACCCTCAAAAGTCTTCTATCATACACTGGTGAGACTACCATTACCCCTATTAAGCATATTAGAAACATTGCTAACTTCTATAACATACACCGCATCATTGAATAGAACATACCAATCAGATTTTTGGTTGTCTCTTTCAAGGGTAAAGCTCTTGATTGGTATGGGTACACTAGCTCCTAAATCAATCACCATATGGGATGAGTTGGGAGATGTATTGAGGAGAAGATTTAAAGATAAGAGTGACAACTTATCATTTATTGAGAAGCTGACCAACATAAGGAGAGCACCTCAAGAATTCATTCAAGACTTCAACACAAGATTTTTGAAAACATGGGATAGGATCCCAATCTTGGTAAGACCCATAACTCACCATGTTTTCCTTTACTATCTTAAATATTTTGATAGTGATATTGCTATGATGATGCAATCTATGGGAGGGATGACATTTATTAATGCCTACAAAGTGGCCATAAGGGTAGAGAATTGTTTGATTTAGGCTAGGAAGATTGCCCGAAGACCCCCATGCCTTTATTCCCTAATTTTCAGACCTTTAACCTATTATTACTCCCATTCATACACCTAAACATAAGCCCAATGCCCCTAGTCACCCAAGTAAGTATAATGAGGCAAAAAAAATGAGAGCTATAGAAAAAGAGATGTTAGGTCTCAAAAATGTCATACAACAAGTAAGGCCTTTCCAAAGCCACTATCAACCTAATTAGTTCTAACCTAACTATCAAAGTAATATACCACCTTTCCAAGGTCATTCTAAAGGTCATTCTCAAGGTCAAGGACAACTTGTTCAATCAAAGTCATATAATGGATACAACCCCAATGCTCCTTCCACCTCAAGGGAATTAGTGCCTACTAAAAATAACCTTGACAAGCATGAGAATCAACCTTCATGGGATCAACCTCATGATCCATCTACCTATGTCAATGAGTCCTTCAATCAAGCCTCCATGGTAAGTTTGGAAACTATGCCAGCCATGACTCAAGATGAGGTACCAAATGGAGGAGAGAACAATGGGAAGAGTGTCCAAGTGGGGTCTATATTGGTCAATTGGCATCAAGATGACTCATGTGTTGTGAATTATCAAGGGTATCCAAGCAAGGATTTAATTCCTATAGACACAAACACAAGTATAAAGAGGAAGTAAATTAAATAGGTTCAAGGGTATGCTAATGGTTAATCATTGAATGTTCAAACATCCCAAAGGGAAAGTGTGTCTAATATAGTTCCAAATACACAAGTAACTCAAAGAGATCATAATGCTAGGAATGCTTTCATACCTCAAAATTCTCAAAGTGTAGGCAGTACTATTCTTAGACATGGACAAGCTAAGGTTAGTGGTTCTTTCACTAATATTGTAGTGAAATTGAAGAGGTCTCATGTGAATGTGTAAATGTGGGATACATTAGCAATACCTAGATAAACAAACCTAATTCAAGAAGAGTTGTCCAAACTCAGATTGGAAACCAAATAGCCTAGTGGGAAAGAGGCAGCCTTGACAAACACTTTGAACCCTAGTGAAGGACATTCAAACAAAGTTAAAAAGGTAGACAAACCTCCTCCATTATATCTATCCATCATCATTTGAGATGCTTTAGTACACAATTGTCTTATTTATAGTGAAACTAGTACTTGTGTCACTCCCAAGTAAGTAGTTGATAAGTTGAACCTAAATTATGAACCTTATTCCAAAGGAGTGTTATAATTAGATGGGTCAACTTCTAAGACCATTGACATAATTAAAGGTTTGAAATTTTTTCTCCATGCTTATCCTACATTCACATTTCTCAAGATGTTGTAGTTGGGGTTGTGCCACCTCATTTTACACTTTGTCAAGAGAGTTTACTGGTAAGATTGGAGGTTATTTGACTTCAGACTAGTCCTATATGGCCTTTAGGACTAGATATGGTACAAAAGTGACAATCAAATCAAAACCTCTCTCTAGTCTTCATGTAGAGCCATATGTGACTTATACTTCTAACATGAATTACAATGTCATTGAGTAAGATGATCACCCTAGTGATCAAGAACCTCTAAATATTCTTGATGGCATATCCAAGCTATATCTTAATGAGTGGGGAGCTAAGCAATATGGACTTGAATAAATAGTACTTGGTACTTATATACTTCATGAGAAATGTGATGGATCTCTTGAAGAAAATTCTAGTGATACTCTAGATTAGGTTACATGGGGTAACTACCTTGTACACATGGATGATGATATGCATATCCTAGTTGTAGTAAAGTATGACATTCATAGTGAGCACTCAATTTTTCCTACCAAAGAAGATAATGCTCATGAGCATGAACCTCAAGAGGAAGTGGATGGTATGTGGTAATAATTCAATGCCATTGTGGAAGAATTTGAAGAAATGAACAAGTCTGTAGCTTTTTAAAATAAGTATAAACCTGATGATGAGGTCAACCTTACACCTAATGAACACAAGGAATAACTTGAGGTCTCTACCCAACAAAAAACAACCTTAGAAAACCAAAAAGTGTTTGATGAGCATAAAGAAGACAACCTTGAAGACTCTCAATAATAGATATATCCTATTTCAAACACATTTTAGGTTGAAAAGGCTTTGATGACTCCAAATGATCAATTTTAAGGGTGTCAATTGAACATGATAGAGTTTAAACAAGCTACAAGCTCAAATAATCCTGTTAAAGAGATGTATGTAGTGTTTATGAGACCTCTAAGTGACACACTTGCAGTCAACAAAAGATCCAACCATGGTAAATCATTTGACTATCTCCATAATCAAGTGTTCATTAACAAGTATGCATCATATGAGAGTTTATTTCCCTAGAGCAGTATTGATGCTAGAAGCATTGTCTTTGACCCTAGTTAAAGTGATGAAGAATATGTCTTTCACCTCAAGTTTTTGAGGTCTTGTACATATTAGGATAGGTGTGTATTTTCCTTTGAATTGTGTGTTTTCCCTATGTGCTTAAAGAGCATAAGTGTGTGTTTTGTGTTTTGTGTCTTGATTTTTGTGTTGGTGTTATTTTTCTATCCTTTTAGAGGTATTTTAGTGTTAATTATAGTGTATGGGAGACTCTATTACCCAAAGATAGGAGAAGGAAATTGGTACTTAGTATAGCAAGGATGTTACCCCTAGGAAATCACCAAAATGCTGACTAAATTTGAACCTAGGTCAAATTTGGTCAAATTGCCTTGCATATTCAAACCTATCATAAGGTCTCATACATTTGAATTAGTCACAAGGTTATTAATGAGGTCATAAAAAATGTTCTAATGTTTTCATATTTGTCATCTTGTCTTAATATCCCTTTTGTCACCTTTTAGTCATGTTAGAGTGAAATATATGGTTTTACACTAAAGACAAATGTTTCAAGAGGATATCTAATATACCACATGTTAGAAAGGTGTTAGAGGATAGTTTGAAACTAAAAAGGATGTAGATTCAATGTGAAAAGAAGTTCATCTACAAAATTTAGTTTAAGATTCTTGTATAGACTAATGTGACACATTTGGAGGCTTTAGGGAAGTGTCTTCAGATTCCCACAAGTTAGTTTTAGGTGCAATAAGATTCAACAAGTTCAAAACTACCAAAAACTAGTCCCTCTCTCTCATCACTCTCTTGGTTAAGTCAAAATAGGTCAATAATTTTATGTTAGTATGAATAGGAAAAGAAGATTTGGTCTGAGTGCACTTGGGGGATGTTAGTAGTCCTCATGGGATCCCATTTCTTGGTCATAGTTTATGAAATGGTGGTTTGTACTATATGAACAATCGCTAAGATTGCTAGTGCCTTTATATGGCTTACACATCCCCAACACCTTGGTTTCCTCATCTATTTGCATTGGTTTGATGTTTCTAGGTGATGTATATGGACTTGTAGAGTATTTTCATCCTTATTATGTTGATTTCAATAGTTTGACATGTGTGGTCATGGAAGGCAAGCTATAAAATATCACTTTGTTATAAGTGAACACTATCATAGTCTTTAGACTAATGTTTGGCAATTGAATAGTTTCATTCTCATGTGAATGGATATAAGTCAAGTATGATATGTTATTTTCAATCCCTTAGAGCATGGTGATCAATTTATCCTTTGAATTTTTAGTCTCAAGATGGTCATTGATAGAGTGAAAGGTCTAAGACACAAGCATAGTTAAGTAACCCTAAAATAGTCATCTACATGATTATGTAGAAGTACTTAGATAGTGGTTGATGAGAGATTTGGTTTTCTTAATAGAGCTCTGACAAGTTAGAGATTGCCTTGAATGTCTAAAAGCCTTAACATATTCAAAACTATACTCAGTCCTTTTATTGACACTTACAAAGATGTAGAGCTATAAAATTTGTAAAGTGGGATGATTTACCTTAATATCTCTGAAAGAGGATTCTGACTTACATAGTAGCATCTTGTGGTGAATGTTTAGGAGGTCTGTTCAAGTATAATGGCTTCACTCTTGTTGCCTAGACCTAGATGTCACATCTTGACATAAGAAGGAAGTTGTTAAGTCAAGAGAACTTGATTTTAGAGGAAGGTTTCAAGTCAATCTAATCCTAATGGAAATATTTAGTAAATACAGTGCCTTTAGGCCCAAATGAACTTGGAACTTGTAATGCAATAGTGACACCTAGTGAGTTGATGATAGAGGAATGACTCCATGATGCCAAGGTAGAAATGATACATTTAGGTTTAAATGGCCTAATGACTTCAGATTAAAAAAAAATTGGAAAAATAGTATTCAAACATATTTCATCACCTACAAGAGCCTATTATTTTCATTAATGAGTACCTGCAGTCTTATTAAGGAAAAGAGACTAGTCTAAACTAAGTGAAAGGTGTAAGTTTGGCTAATAGAAAGAGATGTAAGATGAAATGAATATGTATAATTAACTTACATAGTGATGATATCAAACTTTCATATGATTCTTAGACAAAGAAAATAGAGAAGATTGAGAAAATTAAGCACAAACCTCAAACTCAGTTACTCAACCCTGCACATAGTCATAGGTCTTGAAGCCAGTTTTGAGAATTTTGATGTTTGAAACCTCTATAATCATGGCCAAGCCTTGATATTTATCACATAACATCCTAATCAATTTTAATAGACTTCCATGGTCTTATTTAGGCCAAAATAATGGGTAAGTGTCCTCTATTCTATCTCAGACTAGAGGCACTCTACAATCAACACAACCTACATGCATAGTACATAGATGGTGAATAAATGAATGAAAAAAAATAATAAGTTTTTACCGTTAACCTTTAATTCAAGAAAAATAAAATGCTACCTCATCAATCATATTATTATCTAAAGAGCATGATCTCTAGCCAATACCATACCTACACTCAATAAATATTAACTCACCATCTTACTTGATTGTTACAGTCACGACATGGTTTCTCCTATCCACAAGCTTTTCTTAAGGTTCTATCTTTTTACGGAATACATCAACTAAATCTTAAAACTTGATATTATTTTGGTATAACTTGTAGATAATTAGATAACATTATTTATATTATCAATCTTCACCAACTTCATCAACTCTTCTCTTTCTTTGATTGTAGCTTACATTCTTGTAGTCAGGTTTATAATAACACAAACAATGACAGTTTCATAGGCTCAAGGGATTTCCTATAATAATACATAAACAAGAAAAATAAATTTATCCCTAAAAGGAGCTTATACACACACAACTATCTTTCATTTATTCATTTGAATTATTACATTTTCAGTCCATGAATGGACTCTGTCAACTTTTTTGGAGAGTTACATTCTTTATTTTCTCTAGTTTATCCTCTCTCCTTCTTAGATCTCTCTCTCTCTCTCCCCTCCTACTCTCCTCTCATCCTAAAACTAACTTACAATTTCCTACTCATCCAACCTCTACGCTGGTTTGGGTGGTTATCAAAACAAGACTCTTCACCACCTTTTCTCATGACTTGCATTTACACTTAGTTACCTACATAAGACATTGTTAAGACCATTTCACATCTTAAGTACTTATTTGACATCCTATTATATTTTTATGACCCCTAGGACCCTTTTATAAAACTATTCACACCTAGTCACTTCATACCATATTTATGGTCCTTTTAGGCTTAGTTTTAATATTTAAATTTTCAAATTTATACTTTTGGAGGGAAAAACCCAAGCACACATAAAACTCACTCTTATGACTCTTGATGACTCTAAGATAACATATGGAACCTAGAGGATCCTTAACACTCATCTACACCTCAAAATAGATCACCTTTGACCTCTAACTAGCATATAAGTTTCAACAACACAAAAATGATGTTTGAATGTTTGATGCTCCCACATCTTACTCCCCAAGAGGGAGAAAATTAAATGCTAATAAATTCTATCTTGCCTAAAAATTCATTCTTTGGGGATATTCCATGCTAACCTTACTACTTCTCCTCCTTTCTTTCTCCTTTATCCTCATGAGACTTGTATTTCTACTTCTTTGCATTGTCTATCTACCTTGACAACTCATCCTCCGCCTTTATGAAATGTATCAACTACTATAACTATTTGTTCTCTGCATGTTCTATATTCTCCAACTCAGTTTGTCCTTCATAATATTTTTCTACTGACAAATGATTCTCTCTTTTAGTTATTACTCTTGCTATATGGTTGCGTTCTTCATTGATCTCACTTGGTTCTTGCTTTTTCAGGTTTCTTTGATCCTTGAAAATGTTGGTTCCTTCTTCTAATGGCCTCATAGACATATCAAACTTTGTCACTTGTTCAAGAAGACTACCTTTTGTTGATTCTTTATTACACTCCTTAACCTCTTGATGTGTTTCCACATGACTTCTATCACCTTACAAGAACAATCTCTCAACTAGTTCATATTCATCATGGTATAATATGATTTGATACCTTCTTGACTTGTAATCTTCATTAATATCAATAAGTAACTCAAATATCACTTCATCCATGGAATAGATTACCTTTTTGACTTACTCATGCTCCCATTGCTTGCTTGCTTGTATATTTTCTTGCATAACTCTTTGTGCTTCCCTATGCTACTCCATACCTACACTTTCCATATCATTTATGCTTATCATTCCTTGATCAAAAATTATTTTAGTACCTTCATGGCTATGTGAACTTATTATTGGCCATATTTGGCCCACATAGAGATCTTGCCTATAAATGGTTTGAGTAGGTGGACCAAATTTTGGATGGATAGGTCTATAGGGAAAAGAAATAGTTTGGAAGTAGGTATTCATGGTGTTATAGTAGTTATAAGTCATCGAACAAGTTTGCATAAGCCTCAAGTCTTCATAGATTATTCGAGTCTTCAAGGATATAACATCAAGACAAATTGCACAAGTCTAAAAAAGCCTACAAATTAAAAGGTTAAGTGTTAATTTTTTCAAGATTTTATTTTGGCTAAGTTCAATTCTTTTAGACTTTGTGTTTTGGGCTTAGTGTATTATTTATTTCAAAGAAAATGTTTTGGGTTTTTTACTAAGTGTTGGGAATTATTTCAGATATTTTGTTTGAAATAAATTCCACAAGGACCTAATTTCCTTCACATAATTTATCTAAGGTAAAAGCTAAGAGTTAGAAGTCTTTTAGATAAATTGGCCAAACATTTTTCTTGAAGACTAAGGATCCTTGTCATTTCTCTTGGACTTTTTGTTCATAGTCTAAGTCATTCCCTTCAAAAAATTTGTCCAAGATGGAGATTTAGAAGACATGAATTCCTATGGACATTTTGTACAAATAAAAAGGTCTGTAGAAAAGCTAAGAACATAATTCTCTCAAGAATTTTATCCACAACATAAGTCAATTCTTTCAGACATTTTGTCTAAGATAAAAGCTTGTAGACCAATTCTTTTGGAGGAAATATCTTGGCATAAATCCAAAAACAAATGTTCCAAATGAAATCCCAAAGAAAATGGTCCACAGTAAAAGGGAAAAATAAAAGTCTCAAAAACAAAAACAAAATTATTTTGCAATAATTTCCCTCAAAGACATATTTCTTTCAGATAAAATATCCACAACGATGGTTCTGACAAAGACAAAGGGCCAATGTAAAATCTCTAGTAGAATATTTTGTCTTAAAGAAGTTGATTCAACAAGTATGCCATTTACACAAGTGTCAAAATCAAACTCAGTAGTTAGTCATTTGAGTTTAAAGTGTGATGAGATCATAGAAGTTAGTGATGGTTGCATGAACACCATTTGATGGTCACACAAACATCAAATTCAAGACATGGAAAATAACCATTGAGATTCAAATATCTCAGTGATGGTTGCATGAATGTCAAATACATTTACACAAAATTCAAAGATAGGTACCCAAATGTAAAATCTAAGTCTTAGGGAATAAATATTAGAATTCAAAAGGGAAGATCAATGATTGGTGTTTAATCATATAGGAGATCCAATGGTGAGTGATGACTGATGGTCAGTGGGTCCAATCAGATCTAATAAAGCACATTTAAGCGTATGAAGGAAAATCTATGGTGTGAGAGGGAGTCAATAAGTCAATAGGTTAACTTAGATAATTAGTGGCTAATGAGTAGAAGGTAAACCCAATATTTTTGATGGAAGTTGACAAAGCCATTTTTGACCTAGGCAAGGTAAATATGAATGGAACTAAGCTTCAACATGATTTAGGTTGGACCAAGAGTAGATATTTTAGGATCAAATGGTGCCATTAAGACTCTATAGAGATAAAATAGGTCCTTTTTTGATCTGATATAGATCACGTGGGTTACTATCTAATCATACAATATAGATATGTTCAAGTGGATGTATCAACTATAGGAAAACCAATATTTTACATTGGTTTTCAATTTATAGTAAGCCTAGGTACAAATTTCAAAGTTGAGGTAGATAGATGTAATTAATGGAGTGTCCCAATCCATACAGACAACTGCTAAAATTAGACACAAGCATGGCCCTAAATATGAAGACCTCACCCTACAAGGAAGGACAATGATATAGAGGAAATCGAAAAGGTTCACATAGTAGCAAGAATGTACCCCTATAATTTGTCTTGATTTCATATCCTCCATCACACCAAAAAAGGATAAAGTGATATTAATATAGGAGTAGGTTTGAGGAGGATTGGGGGATGGTTGTTCTAAATGGGATTGGGCTCATTAATGATCCATTCAACACCATATTTTATCTCTCCCCCTTTTTCTTTCTATAAATACTAGTTTTGAGCTCTTATTTTGGATACGTTGGTTGGAGATAATGAATCTCTATCAAAATCATTTTGTAACACTCTCTTGAAGCAATATAAGATAGTTTTAAAATTCTAATTGAATGATAAGTGTTCTTTTGAAGTCTGATTTATAGAGTGTTTGTGTCTTATTCATCATATGTATGTCTTTCATGCACCTCACTTCAATTTTATGGGTTCCTTGTAGGTTATGTGAAGTGTTAGATAGTGATGTTCTTCTTGAAGTGTTATGATTCCATAGTGTCATATATAGACTTATCTCTTTCTATCCTTTGAGTTTTAGATCTCATTTTTTAACCTTCATAAAAAATACTCATGCTTGCAACCTTATCATAGAATATGATCAATCCTTGTCTTGATTAAATTCATTACTAGTCATAGGAGTGTCCAAGCTGAAAGTGGATCTTTGAATATTTATTGCATCACCACATTTTTTATAGATTTTCATTCATGTATTTCTCTCCCTTTTCATCCCAATAGCATAGGTTAGTAAAAAGGACTGTATTGTTACATCTGAGGAGCTACTCATAAAAAACCCTAGAGGTTTGTTTCAAATTTAGGTAACCCACACCTAGGGCCATTCCCGTGTTAGACCAGATTTAAGAGTGAGACTTGAACACTTCTACTTTCAACTAGAGTAAAATTTGAATCCATAACACTTATGCCATTAAAATTTTATTCATTTGACTCTTATTTGAGCTCATTCATGAGATTTTATTTTTGATATTCACTTACTTATATCCCTTTAAATGGACTAAAAATCTTCTCTAGCATTTTCATTTCTTCTTTCAATGTGAGAGCATCTCTCTCTCCATCAGCTTCATCAAAATTTTGGACCATGTTGTTTTTTCATCTTATTCAAAATTATGTCTTGATCTAACTTTTGAAATCATTATATCTTCATGGTTCATTAATGCTTCACCTCTATTTAATTTGAAACTCTCACCTTGCTGCCCACTTGTGCTCATTGACATTCTTTATCATGCTTTGCATTCTTTTTCCATAATCACACTTATTGACTCAAGGAATTAATCATCATACCTATCATAGATGACATGATTACCTTTCCACAATCTTGGGATCTCTTCACATTCTTTGCCTTGTTTCCTCATTGAGTTACTCAACTGCATCTTCTTCCCTTTATCTTGGTTAGCATACATCATGTCTTCTATTTACTTCTTAAACTTACAATCTTATCCTATCTTTATGATTTCTTGGAGTGTACCTTTAAGACTATATTTGTGCACCCACTTCATGTTTTTCACAATCCATTTTCTACCTTGTACATGTTTGGATTGAAATTTGCTTCTTACCTCTCCTTCTTCATACTTCTTTGTTTGATAAGTTGTCATGTCAAATTGAGGTAACCTTCCCTTTGCTTATTTTATATTTACTTGCTCTTGTATTTCATTTGTTTTCTTGGCTTGCATGACCTCTTGTTTGAGGTTTACATTTTAATTCTCACCACATGTTTCCTTGAGCCACTTAAGCACCATGTAACTATGCTTTTTTACTATCTGTGAGGATTGTACTTTGTTCTTTCTTCTTCTAATCTTCATATTAGCTTATTTATTTTTAAGTGTGAAATCAAAATCAATGCTTAAGCATTCATTTACCTCCATATAATATTAATAAAAAATCATCTTCTCTCTCATGTCTTCATGTTTTACCCTCATGTATTCATGGTTAGCTTCCTCTCTTGCTTCAACTACAATGCTTGGAAAGGCATCATGGAACTCCTCTTCCATCTCATCCTTAACAAGTTGAGAATATTCTTTGTTCACCATCTTGTCTTCTATAGTTTATCCTTTTTCCTTATCTTCTTATTTCATCTTGATGGGTGATGTACAAGACCCATTCTTCACAAGATTTAAGGTATCATTCTTTACCTTCATCAAAATATTCTTCATACCTGTATACACATATTCAAATGAAATATTAGAACATAAAATAAGAGACCACATAGTCTCCATAAATGTCTCTTTCTTGAACACTCTAATCTTCTTCTTGTCTTCTCCCTCAAATGCTTCTCTTGGAACTTTCCTCTCCATGTTCTTCTTAATGAGAAATATTTTCTCAAACTCTCTATCATGTTTCTCTCTTATAAACTCTTCATTCATCATTCCTCTATGGGTCATACCCTCCTTGTTCTTTTATTTCTTCAAGCCATTCTTCTTATGCCTTCTCTCTCTTAAGTAGCTCTAGTGGCCACTTCACTCTCTTCCTCATGCTATATCCAAGCCATTGGCTTCTTTGATCATTCATGAGCTTCACCATGAGCTTTATCTTCTCAAAACTCTACCCCAAATCTCTTCTTATCTCTTTTACTTCTTCCTCTACATCCATCTTCTCCCTAATTGATTCAGTTTCTAGGCCTACTTAAACCTATCTCTTGGAAAGATTACTTTATTGTCTTTTAGACCTCTCTTGTGTCTTATTTCTCTTTCTCTATTCCTCTATCTAGGAATTTATTATCTTCTTTGACTCTCTTTTGGAGCCTTCATCTTATCTTTCTCTTGAACTTTAATGCTCTCTTCACTTCACCTTCTCTTGTTCTCTTGACTAGTTTCAAGTCCTTCTCAATGGACTTAGGGGCCTTAGTTCCTCTCTTCACTAATTATTAAATTTGTCTATGCTGACCTCAATAGGTCATACCTACACCATACTTTTTTCCCATAATACCCTATAATGTTATCACAAGCGATTCTCATAACATTCTTTATCTATCTAAAATTAATAGTCTTTAAGAACTCAATAAAAAATCAAACCAAGAGCTTACCTTGATCTAATACCAAATGATGTAGTACATGAGAAAATACTCAAACACACCAATCTTTGGCTTTGATCTCAATCAAATGCTTTGCTTTGTCCTGAAGCTTCAATCTTCAATGTAGTCTTTTAATTGTTCACTAGGATTAATAGACTCCTTTCATTGTCCCTATTTATTAAAAAAATTGGAGACATTCTTATATATTATTGGCCCCCTCACAAGTCTCTATCTCATTACATCAATTCATTCCATTTATTCATTCATTTCTTTTCACTTTCCTCACTCACTATTTCTCACTAGCTAATCTCCTCAAGGCTTAAAACACTAAATCTTGTGATTGATCTTATGAACATAACCTTCTATGATGGATTATATCTCTTGATCATGATGTACTTACCTTAATCATTTTTAATTCCTCACTCACACTCCAACTCTCACTTTCACAGCTCAAGCTCATATTGAAAAAACTCCCTTGTAGCCTTTTTTCACAATTTTCCTTAGTCTAAACAGTATGCAACTTCCCTTAAATATCTAAGGCCATATTTAAGCACCCTCTATCTTGTTATAGTCCTCCATTAAGTTTCATATCCTAACTCATTGTCTAAATACCACTTTTTTGGTATGCTCCTTCCCAATTAGGCCTTTTAGCCTTCCATCTTGCCCATTCACCAAATACATACTATAATATATGGTACTAGACTAAAACCACTTTATTAATTTTACTCATACCAAAATACACAAGATTAAAAAGTTTTGGAAAATTCCCATGGTTAGAACTCAAGATAATGGAGTTTTCATATAAAACCCTAGCTAGTTGATTATGTGGGCTTGTGCATGGTCGAGAGGGATTAAAAAGGGATATCAAGAATTATAATCCACTTCAATAAATAAAACCATATTTAAAATTTATATTTTATTATCCTTTACATTCTCCAACCACTATTATGTGAACATGTTCTACTACATTATCCACATTATGATACTTACATAAATGGAGTGTCATCTCATAACAAATAATGGGTAGATGAGGTGATGGTAATGGATCTTGATGTGATGCACTTTCATTCCCTCATGGACCTTGTGTGGGAGGTCCACTAATGCCTCCTATGCAACCTCTATATCCTCCATCACAATCACCTCTAGTACCACCTCCCATACCTCTTGCAATAATAAAAACACTTAATACATTAGGTATAGAGGTAGGCTGATTAAATATGGATGGGCTGATACTTTTTCCACTAGATATGCTTGTTCCACCAATTATTCCAAACTTATCCATATAATTATCTTGTAATAGAAAAGAAAACAACAATAAACTACTATCTTGGTGTTATTCTTCAAAATTATCTCCAATAGGTTTAGTTTATGATTCTATATTATTTGTATCTCAATTTCATACAAAACATCATCCAACTCAATAATGTGAGCATGTAATATGGGTGTAGAACTATGCCTATCTAAATTAGGTTCTTTAGTCACTAATGCCTAACTTATTTCTCCTATGCATACCTATACTAGATTTGAGAGTGGTCTTATGGTTGGGGAGTCCTCGTTATACCTTTATACTCCCTATGGACCCTTATGACACTTCTTGAGTCCTATTGTACCCTATCTAGATCACTTACACTCATATCCATTCATCTAGCCTCATCATACTTATAATTATGCAACTCCTATTGACTGGTTTCTAAGCTAAACCAATAGTATTACATCAACGTGTGCCCCTCCATTTACCACTAATTGTATTGCTCATATGAGAGAGAGTTTAACCATCCATGGAGAAACTTTCAAGTCTAAAATACACTAAAAGTTTCTTAATATCAATAAAAAATGTTTGAGATACCTTTTGTGCAGTTCTTAGAGGAAGTGAAATTAAGATTCCTCTAGACAATAGTACATTGAGACTGTATTTTTCAAAATGTAACTATTCAAGGTTTTACACCACCAAACATGCACTATACATGTCCAAGGCACTACTAATAATGTTAAGGTTATCTAAAACTCTACTAATGAGGTGATATTATATCCATATTTCCTCAACCCATCTTGTGTGTATGCTAAAAGACAAATATGAAGGTGAACAAATAATTCTACAAAGAACACTTCATAAAGTGAATCATACATATGTTTTTTCTACCCATGCTACTAGTTCAAGAAATGGTAATGTAAAATTATCTTCTACCTTAGTAACCCATCATTTAACATTCTCTAGAGATAGCTATTTGAGCATCTTTCCACCATTGTGAAAATAAGCTCTATAGGTCTCGATAACGGGAGTAAAATATTGGACTCTTTTCCTTTAAACTAACATGTGTTTTCCCTAGTTACATGCCTAAGTAAATAAGAGTTCCAACATGATAGTGTGATATAATTTCATGAAATAAAATGTTCTTGTATGCTCACCTAAAGCACGTAGGTTAATTTTTAGTTCTTGGTGGTTTTGTCGTGTGAGGGTGTATTCATCTCCTTTCCTAGACTAGGGTGATCAAACAAGTACTTAATCCTAAACTCATCCTTGGTCCTATATCTAACTCAACTTACTTTTCATCACTTAACTATACAAAAAAAAATTTGGCATAAAATGATAACAAATAATATCAACTCCATTATAACCATAGACAAATGAACACAAATATTACATCAACGTAGGATTCTTTCCATTATATTCTTAAGTTATATCAAAGAGTACAATGATTTAAGAATTAAAATGATAACCACATTACAATGTTATGTTGTGGAGACTATTTATACATTACAATTTATTTTAAATATTGTACATTAAAGTTTTTTGGACCCCTTTTTTTGGGAGTATAGATATGTGGTTTGTCTATACTTGTATATGTATGGTGTCATCACCCATGATTAATGGGGAACTATTATGGGTTGACTTGGGCCATGGTTTTAGTACCCATTTTTTTTTATAAAATCACTATATCGGTTAACTATTGATGTATTAAAGATGGGCATATAGTAGGTAATACATCATAATAATTGAGTTTGAGAAGGTGAACATAGTGTGTGAATTCAAATGTGAATTTGGGAGAGTTTGCTGAGAATAGTTTTAAATAATATCTATGCATTATAATTGTGAGAAGATTGATATGAGAGTGGATTGTATTCTTGTTAGCTTGTAATAAGATCTGAGCAAGTGTTTCTTGGTGGATGTAACCCACATTAGGTGAACCATGTTAAATCTTGTCTTCTTGTTGTGCATTTTATTTTCTGTTCTTTATGTATATCTATTCATAGGTTTTATTATTACAATTCTATGAAATTATTTTGCATTAATTTATGATTTATTCCTAACAAATGGTATCAAATCTTTAGGTTGTATTTTCTAAAGCGTTGAATCATAGGAAGGGTTATTATTTTAAGTGGGAGCTATGGATGATGATAGTAGATCAAAGGTTTAAAAGATCAATGGGCATAACTTTGGTTTATTGAAGATGTAGATGTAGGATTACCTGTATTAGGACCTCCATGCTCCATTGGGAGAAAAACTAAAGTAACAAGTGGGTACATCAAATGAGGCTTGGGAGCTGCTTGAGAAGACAACACTTGGGACCATTTAGTTATGCCTTACATCTTCGATTACATTTAATATATCATAAGAGAAGACCACAGAAGGTCTCATGATTGCATTAGGGAAGTTATATGAGAAACCCTCTACTTCTAATAAAATATTTTTAATGAAAAAGTTATTTAATATAAAGATATCTAAAAATGGTTAATTTATTAATAATTTGAATGAATTTAATATGGTTATGAGTATGTTTAACTCTATAAAAATTGACTTTGATGATGAAGTCAAGGCTCTACTTGTTTTGTGCTCCTTACTAGAGAGTTAGAATAGCTTGGTAATGGCTGTGAGCAACTTAGTCTCTAACAATGATAAGTTAAAGTTTAAAGATGTCATAAGAGTAATCCTTAGTGAGGAAATGTAATGGAAAATCTCTAGGGAAACTTTTACTTTAGGTGATGCTTTAGTGGTGGAGAGTAGAGGGAGATAAAATTATAGAGGAAAATGAAAGCATGGAAAGTTAAATAGTTAAGGAAGGTTAAAATCAAATAGCAAGATGGCATGTTGGCATTGTGGAAAGATTGGACATATAAAGAAGGATTTTTGGGCTCTTCAGAACAAGAATAAAAATTAGGAAAACACCAAAGAGGTGAATGTGGTAGTAGGTAATGTTTGTTAGGATACATTAATTCTCTCCATATATAATATTTATGAGTCTTGGGTTTTAGATTCATGGGCTTATTTTCATACTACACCATATACACATTATTTTATTGATTAAGTTCAAGGGGATTTTGGACATGTTTATCTTGGTGATGATGAGCCTTGTAGTATAGTAGAAAAATTATGTGTTCAGGTCAAGATGCAAAATGTGAACACTTGGATACTAAAGGATGTTAAGCATGTGCCCTAGTTGAGATGAAATTTAGTATCTATGGTGAGCTAGGTAGTGAAGGTTGCATGGTGACTTTTACAATAGATTCTTAGAAGGTGACCAAGGGTACTCTTATGGTAGTAAGAGGTAAGAAGGTTGGTAACTTGTATTTATCAAGTAATTCTAACTATTGTAATTTAGTTGCTGCAGATGTAAATGTAAATGTAAATTTGTGGCACAATAGGCTCAATCACATGGGCCAAAAGGGCATACAAATTTTGAAGGATAGGTTACTCAAATTGAAAAGGTTTGATTTAGATTTCTGTAAAGACTATGTGTACATAAAATAGAAAAGGGTAAATTTTATCAAGGTTGGACGTATGAGGAAGGAGGATAAGTTAGATCTAGTTCATTCAAATGTATGGGGGTTGGTTCAGGGATCTTTCATTGGTGGTTCATCTTATTATATCACTTTTATTGATGATATAACTAGGAAATCTTGGGTGTATGGTATTAGGAGAAAATATGATGTGTTTAATACTTTTAAAAGATGAAAAGCCTTGGTTGATAATGAAATAGGTCTCAAGTTAAAATATCTCAAGTCAGATAATGGTGGGGAATATTGTAACAATGAGTTTTTTAATTATTGTTTTAGGAATGGAATTCATAGATAGAGGACAATTCTAGGAACTCCATAGAAGAATGGAATGTTAGAAAGGATGAACAAGACTATCATGGAGTGTGCTAGGATCATGTTATTACATGTAGGATTTCCCATTTAGTTTTAGGCATAAGTAGTAAACACAACTATATATCTAATCAATAAAGGACCTTCATCTTCCTTAAATGGAGGCATACCCAAAGAATCTTGGTCTTGTAAGAAGGTTGATTATTCACTTCTTAGAGTATTTGGTTGTGAATATTTTGTTCATATTGATAAAAATGATGGGATAAAATTAGAGGATAAGTATAAAAAAGGCACCTTTATTGGTTATGGTGAGGATGACTTTAGTTTTATAATTTGGAGTCTTAAGGACAAGAAAATATTTCAGTCTAGGGGTGTATTATTTAATGAAAAATTTATGTATAAACAATAGTTTCAAGATCAAAAAAAGGATTAAAGAAAAGAGTAAATAGTGTTGGAGGACATTGCAGATGGTAAAGTGTCCAAGTAACTAGTTTAGATACCTACTCCACAAGAAACCCAAGCTCCTAAGGTGAGAAGGTGTTCTAAGGTAAGAAGAGAACCTAAACATTTTTCTCCATATCTTAATTATTTATTACTCATTGACAATGGAGAGATAGAGTGCTTTGAATAAGTAATGCAGATAGATGTCAGGAAGAAGTGGGAATAAGTAATGGATGAGGAGCATCAGTCTCTCATAGAAAATCAAACTTGGGATCTGGTAAACCCAACTAAAGGTAAGAGATCGTTATAAAAGAAGTGGGTGTACAAAATTAAAGAGGATGATGGAGGAAGTAAAATATACAAGGCTCAATTGGTGGTAAAGGGGTTTGCATAGAAGAAGGGAATTAATTTTGATGAGATTTTTTCACCAGTGGTGAAGATGACTTCTATCAGGACTATTCCTGAGATAGTGGCAATAGAAGACTTACACTTAGAGTAGATGGATGTGAAGACTGTGTTCCTTCATGGTGATTTGGAGGAGGACTTATATATGGAATAACATTAAGGATATGAGGTCATAGGGAAGAATAACATGGCGTGTAAACTAAATAAGAGCTTGTATGCCTGAAATAAGCTCCATGATAGTGGTACAAGAAATTTGATAGTTTTATGATGGAGCAGGAATACTCCAAGTATCATTTAGACCATTACACATATATCAAGAAGTTTGATGATGGTAGTTACATTATCTTATGTCTGTATGTTGATGACATGTTGGTTATAGGTAAGAACATGTAGAAAATAAAGGTACTCAAAGAAAAACTTAGTAATTCCTTTACTATGAAGGGTTTGGGGGTAGAAAAACAAATCCTTTTTATGAGAATAACTCGAGATAGGAAGGAATGAAAGATAAATTTATCTCAGAAAGAATACATTAAAAAGGTCTTGAAGAGGTTTACTATGCCGGATGCTAAACTAGTTGGGACTCCTTTAGTAGGCCATTTCAAGTTATCAAAGGAGTAGTGTCCCAAGATAGAGGAGGAGAGAATATAGATGTCTTGTGTACCTTACTCATCAACAATTAGCAACTTGATGTATAACATGGTGTGCACTAGGCCAGATATTTCCCATGTAGTGGGAATAGTAAGTAGGTACATGATTGATCTAGGTAGAGAGCATTGGTAGGCAATCAAGTGGATCCTTTATTACTTGAGAGGGATCATGGGGTCAGTTTTAAGCTATGGTATATTGGACACCAATTTATGTGGTTATATAGATTTGAACATGGCTAGATATTTAGATAGCAGGAAGAGCATGACAGGATATGTATTTACTATAGGTAACACAACAATGAGCTAGATTCATGAAAACTTGTGGCTTTGTTAACCATAGAGGCTGAGTATGTTACTACCACAAAGGCAAGTAAAGAGATGATTTGGTTACAATAGTTGATTGAAGAGTTGGGGCAAAAGTAGGAGGAAAGGAAGCTATATTGTGCTAGTCAGAGTGTTATACACCAAGTAGAAAACTTTGCCTTCTACTATAGGATGTAGCATATATAGTTGAGGTATCATTTCATTAGGAAAACTTTGGAGGAGGAAAATTTGAAGTTGGAGAAGATTCATACTAGTCATAATTTTGCAAACATGATGACCAAGGTGGTCACAAGGGAGAAACTAAAGTTATGTTCAACTTTGGATGGACTTCATAAATGTCAATGAAGGGTTGAGAAGCTTGCTAAGAGGAAATCAGTCTCCAAGTGGGAGATTATTATGTTATGGATCCTATTTCCACATTATAATTTATTTCAAATATTGTACATTAAAATGTATTATATGCTCTTAATGTGTGGTATACATGATTAATGGGGAACTGTTATGGGTTGACTTGGCCCGTGGTTTTGGTACCCATTTTTTTGTAAAACCACTATGTCAATTACCTATTGATGTATTAAAGATGGATAGACAATAGGAAATACATCAAAATAACTGAGTTTAAGAAGGTGAATAAAGTGTGTGAATTCAAGAGAGTTTGTTGAACGTAGCTCCAAACAATATTTATGCATTGTAATTGTAAGAAGACTGATTTGAGAACATATTGTACTCTTGTTGGCTTGTAATAAGATCTAAGCAAGTATTTATTGGTGGATGTAGCCCACATTGGGTAAACCAAATTAAATCCTATATTCTTATTGTGCATTTTAATTTTTGTTCTTTATGTATTTTTATTCATAGCTTTTGTTATTTCAATTATATGAAATTGTTCTACATTAATTTCTAATTTATTCCTAACAATATTCATCTACTTTCCTAGACTAGGGCAATCAAACAAGTACTTAGTCCTAAAATCATCCTTGGTCCTTTATCTAACTCAACTTACTTGTTCATCACTTAACTATAAAAAAAAAGTTGGCATAAAATGATAAAAAATAATATCAACTCTATTATAACGATAGATAAATGAACACAAGCATTACGTTAATGCAGGATTATTTCCATTATATTTATAAGTTATATCAAAGAGTACATTGATTCCAAAATTACAATGATAACCAACTTGTCAATAAAAATACAAAGTATATCAAGGGGGTATTTATACTTGGTTTACCCTAACCAATCAGTTATAGAAGTAAATACAAATAAGATGACTCACCAATGATCATCAATAGAATTGAGTCATGAGAAGATGCTTATAATAAATTCCTACCAACCTGAGCCTAATTTCCCCTATATTCTCTCTATGATGGATCCTCATCATTGAGAGCCTATTTTCCTATGGGCTAGTACTAGATTTGTGCTTGACTTAGTCTTCTTCAATGTTCTTAAAAATCACTCCATAATTGTATATATATTTTTCACTTTACCCCAAGTCTTCTACTAATATCTGAGTCCTACATTAATGGATTCTCCATGTATCATTCTTATTTACTCTACGAAACTTGATTATTTCTTTCCATAGAATCCTACACCATGGTATTTCATGCCATGGTCTTCTACATTGTGTCTCTCAATGCTACTTGTTACCAAAAAGTACTTAGCCAAAATAGTCTTCAAAATTGGGGGCCTAATATAAATGATCACCGATCAAATTTTTGTTGCACATATACTAGCTTAATGACATTTATAGGATATTCTTATAGATGAAAATTTCCTCTTGATCAAAGGCATTGATCAATCTATTACATGTAAATACTAATTTCATAATTTTATGACTAATCTTAAGGCTTAGGTCCCAAAAGAACTTGAAATTGTAGCCTTTGAAACTAAAATCTACAAAAGTTGTTATAGAATATTGTTTCAAGGTCACCATAAATTTACATTAGGATACTTGGACATTCCATTTTTATGGATCCAAGAGCCTTCAAGGAGTTGGGGCTGGATGCATCCTCTATAATCCTTTTGGAAAGATCATTCATCTAGATTTTTTATTGAACTTTGATGTTACCAATAACATGGTTAAATATGAAGCTCTCAAATGAAAACAATCATTGATTTAGACATGTCCTAATTACATGCTTGAGGTGATATGCAACTTATACATCACGAATTTAGTTGCATATATATATACAAAAGTTAAAAACTTGTAACATATCATGAGATTACTACTCTTCTTTGTAAAGAATTCAAATATTTCACTATCAAGGCAATCTCACCAAATAAAAACATTATCATTGACTCTCTTACCTCCTCAACTTCCATTTTACATCTTCATCAAGTACTACATGATACACAATTCCTTGTCCACATGAGGAAATATACGTGTAACTTAAATCATAAGGATGATTATCTTATATGCCACATAATTTTTTTCACCACTTGACAAAGCTCATGGTATAAATGCATCATCCAATTTATTTCCCACCAAACTTTCCTCCCAAAGCTAACTCTCATGGAAATACTAGACTCCATAAACAAGTCTTCATATATGTTATTAATTATAACATCCTTTACTAATGTAATTCTAAAGGCACCCTATTCCATTGTGTTATTAAAGAAGAAGTTCATTCTCTTATTAAATAACCACTTTAGGGCATTTGCAGTGGCCACTTTAATAGACACATTATAACCCAAAATCCTAGCATATGAATTACTATTGGCCTACCCTTGAGAAGGGTCTTATAAATTTTTATAGGAAGTGTAATCCTTGCTAACTTCATGATGATATTATTAATTATTTCCTAGATAAAATTTAGACCCTTGAATCTCCTTGGCTATTCCGTATATAAGGATTAGATCCATTGGTAATTTTCCTCAATCCTAAAATGGCCATGTATTCATTATTAGCACCACTATCGAGTACTTTACCAAGTGGATAGAAGTCAAGGATAATGTTAATGTTACTAGGATCACTATCTCTAGGTTCATCCTTAATCATATCATATTTCCTTTCAAGATTCCTCACATTGTCATATTTTATAATGGATGGAATTTCAAAAATAAGGACATGAAACAACTTTGTGCTAAGTTCATAATTAAGATACAAGTTTTCCACATATTATCACCCTTAGTGTAAAGGCTAGGTTGAAGCCACCAAAAAAAATCCTTCATAAGATCTTGTAAAATATTATGAGGAATTCTCATTTGGATTCACATCTCAACCTTTATCCTAAACTTTTGGATTATTGCACTAGTGTTCATAATGCCATTGGGGTAACTTCATTTTCTCTAGTCTATGGATCAAAGGTCATCTTGTCACTAGAAGTGGAATTAATTTATTTAGGTGTTTATCTTCATGACATCATTCTTGATGAAGATATTTATGAAGCCTAACTTCATGCCTTAGATTTATGTAACAATGACACATGAATTCTCTCGAGCACATTTGTCAAATCAAAAATCACATCTCTAAGTAACATAATAAGAAAGTCTAAATTCATACATTTTATGTTGAATATTTAGTATTGAAACTAAATTACACCCATGAAAAAGAGGTAAAGTATGCCCAAAAGTGGTGGGTCCTTACCTCATGAAGGACATTTTTGAACCTAACACTTATAGATTTCAAATAATGAAGGACATATCTTCAAGGAACTAAAAAATGCTTAGTTATTTGAAGAAGTATTTTTCTTGACCTATGTTATTCTTAGTTTCCTTTCATTTATGTTTTTCCATTTATTGTACATGTTACTTGTTTATAATTAGTTTATATTACTTTGACTTAAATTTTTTTGCAGGTTGTTTTATAACTATCTTGTGTGGCAAGCTTAGCTTTATTTACACCTCCAGGATTTATAAAATCAACCCTAGTAAGCATTCTTGGTCTTTAGGTATCTTGTTATTTTTACACTTCTAGGTTTTTTAGTTTGTGAGTTTCATGGTAAGACATGGGGAATCAACCAGGACCTCCTCACAAATACCCATCCTTTTTTTTGCAATCACCTTATTTTTATTTATTTTTTACCATTATTTCCTTTATGTTTATTTGGTGTCTTTATCATCATTCAAACCTTGTGGGTTTTCATATATTTTATACACTTCATAGCCTTATCCTATTTGTGCCGCTTGGATTTCCCATTTGTGAGCTGCATTTTAAGACCTTGGGGAATACAACTAGAACTTCCTCACAAATGCCCATCTACTTCATATCTTTCTCCCCAACTTAGTTAGGTTTATTTTTAGAGAGATAAGGAAATGGTCAAGAGTAGTGTTTTATCACTTAGAGTTAGTCATATTATCTAGTGATAAGACTATTATAGTCTTTTTACATGTTCTCATTCACATTTTACCCTTTCTTATGATGTACTCTCAATATATCTATAATTTTAACATATTTCCATATACATTTTTATATTAATAGAGAAACCCAATCATTCTATGATCATTTCCATGATCTTCCTATTTCTCACTTCTCTTTGGGCTCATCAAAGATGGTTTTGATTTTGAAATATTTTCTAAGGTGAAAGTACAGGAGTATCTAGGAATTTTGGTTTGTAACTTTGACTCTTTAGTGGCTAAGTTTAAGCTCTCTTGTGTTAGTCATATTTAACACATGTAGTTGGTTTTTCAAAATCTATATAGAGGAGGGAAATAATTAAATTCTAGAGATTTAAAATCTATATAATCATAAGGAAAATAAAGATCTCAAAATTAAGATCACACCCAAAGAGTCTTATTATTAGCACACCTCATATCCTAGTTGAAGCTTAAACTCCATAGTTCACATCATTATAGAGTCTAGGTCCATTGGGGTGCAATGGGTAGGTGGACTAGGGTAGGATGTCTCACACTTATAGATGCTTGTGCCACCCAATGTTTCATGCGAATACCCAATCCCTAAAGTAGACCAAAAACTTTGTAAGGGGTCCTTGGGAATGGGGAACATGTCATGGGAAGGTAGGATACTTTTATTTTTCATGCATACTATGATCATAGGAATTAAATAAGGGAAGTTAGTCTTGTTTTAGTTCAAGAGAATAAAACTCAAATAAAAAACACACTAACACACTCCTAGCCTAGATACTAGGGAGAGATTAGTAATAAGAGATAAATTAAAGCAAAAAAAAAACATAAAAGACAATGAATCTTTTACCTTCCTTGGGCATTCCAAATGATTTGTTGAGTGGTTTACTCAGCGTGTGCTTCAAGAAGTTTTTGGCAAATGAAGATTGTTGGATCCTTCTCTGTTTAGCACCATTGTCTTTGATGTGGCTTATGATTACTTAGATTAATATTTTGTCATTATAACACTATTGATATGAGTCTCATGGAACAAATCCTCCATAATAACTCTACAATACCCAAGCATATAAATGAAGAGGTATGGCCTTGTATTTATAGCCTTAGGAATTAAATCTCACCCAAGATGAGTCAAGGTTGAGTTAAGGCTTGGAATGGGTTCAAACTAAACCTAGGTGAGTCAAATGTAATTCTAGTTGAGTTAATATTTCTCAAGTAATTATGATTTGCAATTACTAGACATGAATTTTAAAATTAGATATTTTAGGATATTTTCAAAGAGCTTGACAACTCATAAAGGCATTGATGAAAGGGTATGATATTTTGATTTTTTAAATTTCCTTTTATAGATATTCATTAATTTCAAATGGATGATTCAACTAGGAACTTAATCTAGTTTATCTTGTTAATTGATTTAGATTAGCCTTTTATCTCTTTCAAGATTTGATTTAAGTGTGCAAATGCCCCACTTAATAGGTACATAGGCCAAATTGATAATTGTGATGCCACAAGGTGATTAGGGATGAATTTGTGAGAGGTTATTGTTACATATAGTAGGATACCCCATTTAGGTATATCTAAACATGATTATGTGTTTTGATGAATGATGCAAAAGTAAATTTAGGATGTTCAAAAATTCTTAGGATTAATTTGCAATGGTTGGTAGGAATCAGTCTGAAGTCTAGTCAAAAGCCAGTTATGGCTAGTTTTGGATGTATATAGTTTACCCCTATTTAAGAAGGCATTATGAGTTGGAGGTACAGTAAAATATCTGCAAAGAATGAAAAGGTCATGTATGCCTACTTTTTTGATGACAATGGATAAACTGTAGATGCCTCTTGAGGGAGCAATTGGAAAAAGGGGTAGTGATCAGTCCCTCAAAAAGAGGAAATGATGGGACCAAAAATATAAAATAGGGTAGAAAATATTGATTTACCCATAGGTGGTTATAATAAGTGGCATATGGAGCTACCCTAGTTAGGTAGACAAAAAGGATGATTTGCCCACATACAGTTATAATCATCAGCATAGGTAGGATAAAAAAAGGTAATGATTTGCAAAAAGTAGTTATAATCATTAAAAAAAGCTAAGGGTAACAAGAGAATGATTTGACCAAAAGTGGTTATAATCATTTAAAATGGAAAACCATGGTTTGCCCACAAGTGGTTATAATCATTGGTAGGATAAAAATATGCCCCAATTGGGTAGATAGAGATAATGGTTTGCCTAAAGGCTATTATAAGCATTATTATAATGAAAATGTGGCCCAATTGGGTAGGATAATGATAATTATTTACCCAAATGTAGTTATAATAATTAGCCTCTAGATAGATTGAAACACCACATTTGATCATAAGTAGTTATTACCATTGGTTTAGCAGGTGGGATGATACATAATGTTCTTATGAAAGGTGGTTAGAATCATTAGCATCACAAGTGGGATGAGATACAATGATTTGCCCAAAGGTGGTTATAATCATTTGTACCTTGATTATATCAAATATGATAATGGGGCTTCCAAACTGAATCCATAATCATAGAGTAAGAGTAAGCTGGTATAGAGAAGAAAGATGAATCTAGGCAACTGGATAGTATGGATATGCATATCCTAACTAAAAAGTAAAATTATTTTACAATTTAATTACTTTGTATTTGGAATGATTTGGGTAGATCAAGATTTTTTTAGGTGCTAAGGAGTACCATGGCCTCATTTTTTGTAAGACTTATTGAGATGATTTTTGTTGTAGCACATGATGATAGGCATCATGATAGAAAACCATGATAACTAAGCCAAAATATGCATAAATACTGACATGTTATCCAATAAATAATTGAAGATAATGCACCAATGTAAAGACCATGATGACAATGCTAATGAATGAATATGGATGGATTCAAGAATAATGCATAAGGAATCACCCAATGAATGCACATAGACTGAATGAAGGCACAATAAGAAAGAAAACAAAAATGCAAACAAACAAACAAAAAAAATACAAAACACCAAAAAATGAAAAAGAAAGATAGAAAAAAACAACACAATAAAAACAAAAGGAAATAAACACAATGAATGGGTAATCACAATGTTAGTGCAAAAAAGATGACACAAGGTTACCCCAAAGTTATAGAAGATTATGCAACAAACAAAACAATGGGTGAATATAAGAAAAAGAAGGGGGTGGTTGAGTTGACTCCAGATGCACTAGGCAAGTGGACACTGCCTACATAGTTCCATAAATTTAAAATCCAACAAAAAACTTTAGGTCAAATGTAGTTCTCCCAAGATATTGGATAAAATAAAATAATGAGAATGAAAACATGATTGATGTTGTAGAGGAATATGGGAATGGTCTCACAAAATGGTGAGTGCATGGGATGTTAGGCTAGTAAGGATGGGGAAACTAAATGATAAGCAATTTCTTCTAAATTATCTAGGGTTTCTAGAATCTTTAAGGCAAAAAAGTGGTTGATGTTTATGATTGTTTTCTAGATCAATTTTCAAATGTTTTGGAACATCTCAACTTGATGGAGAATGATGAGATACTAAATTGTACAAGATCACAAAATGGTGAGAGTGTTCAAACTTGAAAGTGCTCATAAAATGAAAAGAGTGTGGTAAAGAGGTGACTGAGATGACCTCAACATGAATTAAGTGTTGCCTACATTATCCCAGGATGGGACCTCAAGTCACTGTAGTTCTACCTAACAATAGAGGAATTTGACTAGGTAGTATCAAATTAATAAACTAGGCAAAGAAGGTAAATGACATAGTACAACATAGGAATTTCAAGGTGGTACTTCAAGGCATCATAAATAAGTATTATTCCAAATTTTACGATAGGAAATTATAATTAGGAAATAACGATATAGGTCAATGATATTAATTTTCCCATAGGTGGTTATAATTATTAGCACAATGGCGGTACTCTCATTTTCCCAAAGGTGGTTATAATTATGAGTACTTAGAATAGTATAAAATAAGGAATGAAGGATGCAACTACCAAACCATTGCCATAGTGCTCCAAAATATGGCCTCTATCTAGAACTCTTAAAGTGAAAAAATTGATCTAAATCTTCTTGATGAAAGTGGCCCATGGAACCAAAGTGAATAAAATCAAGGTCAAGGGGTTGGGTAGGGAGGGTAAAAATAACTTGATCGATAGGAAAGGCATGGTATAATGGTATAGGGTAGAATGGTATAGTACAAATAAGAATGTTGATATTATGGTAAAATGGAAATGGGCCTCATAGACAATACACTAGGTCTCTCAAGTGAAATAATGCTTGAGGTGTATAATATTCATCGGCTCATCAAGTTCATCCCCATCTAGTGTAGTGAGCCTATATGCTCTAGTGTGATAGTTTACAGCAATTATCTATGGGCATATCTAGTTGGTTTTGAACTTTCCCTTGTGTTTCTTTTTGGCCATGGTATTTTTTTAGTTTTATTTGAGAACAAGATCACCAAGTTACAACTCTCTATGTTTGACCCACCAGTTATAGTGGCCATGGAGTCTTTTCAAGCTATCGATTATGACCATGTATTTCTCATCAAATAGCTCTAGCTCTTATAGGTGAGCTACTAGGTAAGATTCATCATACATGAGATTTTTTAAAGAGATGTGCAAAGAAGGTAACTCAACCTTAATGGGAAGAATGGCCTTAGTACCATAAATTAGGGAATATAGAGTGGCTCCTATTGGGGTATGGTAATTAGTATAGTATGCCTAGAGGGAAAAAAATACTTAGAGGTACCAATCATGGACAACTTCATTGATAATATTTTAAAGGATGTTGATGATGGTTTTGTTAGACGCTTCTACCTGATCGTTACCTTATGAGTAATAAGTAGTAGAAAAAATTGAGTAATTTTGTACTTGACACATGTCAATTTGACATCCTTATTTTTGAATTATATGCCATTATCAAATATAATTTCATCTAGGATACCGTAACGACAAATGAGATGGTTAAAGATGAACTTAGAAGTTTGTTTTCTAGATAAATGAGGGATATAGCTTCAAACCACTTACTAAAATATTTGATAGTGGTGAAGATGTGTTTATGGCCATTAGAAGAGGTCAGGTTTATCTTCCTAATGATAAAGAGGTCCCAAGTAACAAACAACTATGGTGTAAGCATTAGTTTTAACATATTGGTTGAGCATGAATCAAATTGGTATGTGATTGACATTTATTGCACTTTTTAACATACACAGCTACATCTACATTTATAGTTGGCCAATAGTACCTAAAACATAGGAGATTTTTGGCTAGGATGGTCCCACTAGTGTGGTCTGCACATATTCCTTCATGAAATTATTATAATGCTAATGTTGATTCTACCAAAGTTAAACAACAAAGCAAAGTTACATCAAAGCTACACTGGTATAGGGTTGGTCCAAATAAGGTATATCATATGACATGGTGGGTAAATGCTTTTATTTATTTGTGTGATAGGTCTAATGGAAAAATGTGGTCATAAAGATAGGCATAAAGTTTTAAATACCATATAGAGCTGGGACTAATAATATCACAAACCATTGCAATGGTTGAAGGTTCATGAGTTGGCACGAGAAGATTTTCAATGAGAAATTGATATTATTTTGCCTTATCTAGATGTCAAATCAAAGAGCCAATGTTTGCCATGGCATTTGATATTCTATTATTGGACCTTGGGATGTGTTCAAACTATATTTTGATGGTTTACTTTTTTAGAGTGTCCACTATTGCCTTGTATGGCACCAACTTGTCATCTTTTGTCTGAAAGTGGTGTATAGCATGATTGATGATTAATTTAGAATCAATATAAACCTTATGATGTTGAATATTTATTTATACTACTTGATAAAGCCTTGAAATGAGTGATTTGTATTCAACCATGTTGTTAGTATAAGGAAAGCTAATATATAATGATTTAGGGATAAGATCCCCCTGTGGTATAATAAACAATAGCTATTCCTTGATCCATGTGCTATGAATGATCCATAAAAACATAGCTTCCATTTCTATTTATCAAGAGGTGTTTCAATGATGGTCACGATGGACTCATTTGGGAATTGAAAAGTTAGAGATTTTGTATCTACAAGGGAAGTTCAATAAGCTAATATGCAAGTACTTGTCCCTTGATGGCCTTCTGGTTGATGTATTCAATCTCAAACTCACTCAAAAGTATGATTCATTTATCTATTTGGCCTTGTAAACCTATCTTGGATAGTAAATACTTGAGTGGATAGACCGTAGAAATAACTATGGTCTTGTTATTTAACATGTAATATCATAATTTCTTAGCTGTAAAGACCATAACTAAATAAGATTTTTCAATGGGCATATAATTTTGCTCATATGTGACTAGTGTGAGACTTAGATAGTACAAGACATGTTCTTTTCCATTATTATCATGTTGAACTATAAGTTCCCCTAGGGATTTGTTTGTGGTAGATAGATATAATAAGAATTGCTTTCTTGGTATTGGTGGTAATAAAATAAGAGGATTGAAAAGATAGTATTTGAAGTGATAAAAGGATTTTTGGCATTAATAATCCCAATGAAATGTGACACCCCTATTTGATAAGTGTGTAAATGGATGGAATTTGTTATCCAACCACAAAATAAAGAATTTGATAGACTAAATCTTTCCCTACAAACTACAAAGATGCTTCAAATTAGAAGGTGGTGACATCTCTATAATGGCTTGTACTTTAACAAGATATGTATACAATTATAACTACATCATGTTTATAAATCAATCCTAACTCAGAGAAGATAGATCATACCATACACTTCTGATTGGGGACACATTTGTTAAGAGGGAGCATGACCAATATGGGGATTCACTAGAACTGATTAAGGGATCTCTTACCACAATACACCATGTTAGGGAGGGTTCCAAAGCCTCCAATCTAAAATAATCATAGAATAACCCTAAGGGGGTGTTTCAATGAATTTCATCTTGTATAAAGGGGAAAGAAGAAACTAAGTACATGTATGGTTGAAAAACCTATTTGATTGTGCATGCATGGAATCAGAAGATTGTGAAGAGATCCTCTTTGGCTTGGGAGGATGACCTACACAGAAGAAATAAATAAAGAAAATTTGTTTATTATACAAATAGATGAGTGGATTACTTAGTGATAACTAGATCTTGAAAGCAAGATCTTCCTCAGGGGCTGTGAATCCACACGTTTTAAATAATTAAGTTTATAAACAAAATAAAAAGTACTTACATCAATAATTAAAAGGTACTAAAACTAAACACAAGAGATACTAATAAATAGACTAGAAATGATTAAAATAGTGATAAGCTAATTAATAATAATGCTAGATGATTAAGGTCTAGTTCAAAAAATTAGGTAGGGGTCTGTGAATAGGTAGGGACACAAAAAATCAGGTTTGGCTAAGGGTAGGTAGTGAAAATAACTTTCTAGAATTTAATACCATAGTGACCATCAAGGGTTGAGCTACCCATTGGTGGTGGTTAAGGTGACCATCAGTGGTCAGGGTGACTATAAATGATTTAACAAACCATCGATGGTTGGGAAAATTGTCAATGATTACTACATGTAGATTTGGGTTGACAAATAGATGGTTGATGGATCATAAAGTGAGATTCCAAGATATGGGTTGTTGCTAGGTTGAATTTGAAAAGAAAATAAAGTAATTAAATGTTGAAATCAAGTACTTATCTTATGGAAAGATGATTAGGTGATTGTTTGAGGTGATTGAATCATTGGTGGAGTCTAGCTTGATTCTGACAAAGTAATGGTACTTGGTGCTTTGGTAGAGCTACAATAGCAAGTTGGCTCTTTGACATAGTTGCTAGTTCATTGGATTGATGATGATGATTGATGTACAAAAATAAAATTCTTGATGCACAAGCTCTTGATAATAATTATATATGGATTTCACCTCCCTGCTCTTCTCTTCTTATGAGCAAGGCAAGAGACTTGTAACAAGATGTAAACTGGGATCCTAAATTTAACTCGTACATGTAATGGTTTGCAACTAGATTTAGACAAGTTATTTTTAAAAAAGTAAGGCAGATGGGTTTGCATGTTGGTGGTTAAGGATGTGCACCTTGACCTTCGGTGATCATCTTGACCATTAATGATTGAGGGTGATGGGTAGAAATAGGTAAAAAGGTTGGCTAAGCCATTTGATCAAAATGACTATGGGTTAGGCTTGGTTAGGGGTCAGAGGTTTAGATTGGTCTCAAGAGGGTCCTAAGGTGGTTTAGGGGAATATGACATTTGGAATAATGGTGTATGGATTTCTAGTGTCTACATTTTACCCTTTTTTATTATGCAGCTTGAATCAACAAGCTATAAAACAATAATTGATGTTGGTCAAAGGTTTGAATGCCCAAAGTATGGGAGGAGGTATTCCCGCTCAAATTAAGATTTGATTAGGTAAAATAGTATTGAGTGTAGGTTTGACAAGGTGGATGATGGTGGCGATGAAGGTACATGTCATGAAGGTAGGTGATAGGTTGGGCACTAAAGCACAAATAGACATGTAAAGTATAATAAAAGGTGTGATAACTAAGATCATGCATAGACTAAGTTTCCATAGTTGATAATAATAAAGGTTAATGCTAGGAGGATAATAGACAAGTGGATTGTATGACTACATTTAGGCATGGTGTTTGGGTACACTCATAAGTCTATAGTTGATGTCTATGTTTTTATGGGTATCCAAGGTAGGAAGTGCTCCCAATGAAAACATAAACTGGTCAAGTGTCATGAGTATCTGAGGTAGGAAGTGCTCACAAAAAGACATAAGAGGGTTAGGTAAGTATGAGGTGGCATAAGTTTAAAAAGGGTTAAAATGGAAATTTTATAGTTACAGTCAAAGGACTAGGCAAAAAATGTTAAAAAATGCACACTAGATGGGCCAAATAGACCAATGATGAGATAACAAGGTGGTCAGGTGGGTTGGAAAAGGTAGTCTCCATGGGTGGGTAAAAATGGGTGGCTATTGATAAAGAGGGCTATGCTCAGGTGGAGGTAACAAGGTGAGCATCTTGACCATTGATGGTCAGGGTGCTCAAGAGTGACCATCAATAGTCACCTTGACCATCGATAGTCAGGGTGTAAACCCTAAAAGCTCAGTGGTCAAAAGTGAAAATAGGATCCCTTTTACCTTATTTGCACTTTGGTTATTGTTTAAATTTGAGATTTACTATATGGCATTTTGTGGTGAATATTTTATTGATAGATATTCTTGAGGGTAGTTTGTTGAGGTGGAGAGTGGACCTAGAGGACCGATCAAGATGTAAGGAACATGTGGGCATAGATGAGGACAAGTAGACCTACGATAAAATCCATGGTAGTGGTCATGAAATGAGGTAGGGAAAGCCCTAAATTTAGAAGCTTAGCTAGAATTTTGTGAAATTATATTGGGGTTAAGGGTAGGGTAGGTTTGAATGCTTAGTGTTGGACTATTGTGCCCTAGGTAGGGTTTTTTGTGGGATTTAGGTAAATTTATGAGTGAAATTAGAAAGTGATAGGGTGGGTAGATGGCTGAGGGTAGAAAAATATGTCATTAGGTTTGTCATTGAGGTAGTTTTTAGGGTAGATAGGGTTTGGGTGTTCTAGCTTCAGAATACCCATAGTGACCATCAATGGTCAGGTTTGACTATTGATGATTGACATCCATGGAATGATAGACACCTAACCATCAATAGTCACTATGAATTCCATTAGTTGACTAGGAAAAATTTAGGCATTAGAAAGTGTTTAAAAAGCAAGGCAAAAGAGGGTGTTTTCTAGGTATAGCCTTGGCTAGGAGGTTAGAGGGTACATATAGGTAGGAGGGTAAAGATAAGTTACTTATGTAAAGTTAAAAGGTGAGGCAAAGTAAGTGTATGTAATCAAAGTTTTAGGTGACTAAGCTATATTTATGAATTGGTGTAAGCTAGGGAATAGATACATATACATGACCAAGTGTTATGTATCTTCATAAAGATCCAACAAAGGATAACCCTAGCTGATTGGGCCCACATGGAGGAAGTTGGGTTGGGGGAAATGAGGCATTATCAACATGTAGCTTAGAATGAATCCATGGTCATAACACTCATTGAGAGATGGGACCCCATTATGAACACTTTTTTTTAATCGACTGATGAGATGACTATCTTGTTAGAGGATGTTCATAAGATCACCCAACTTCCTCTTTGAGGTGATTTGATCTACCATATAGAGTGCACGGAGTGGGAGGAACTCATGAAGCTTCTATATGAAGATGATAGTGATTAGGTTAGATGCCATATTTGGTAATTTAGGTACAGTGCCTTGTATTAGAGGGCTCTAGGTGAGAGGAGACTCATGACCATGCTTATGATTGCCATTTCTTGCTTTACACTTCTTGACTCGAGTAATGAGTGGTTTCCATATTTACTACTCGGGGTACTGGTCAAGTTATTTCTAAGGTATAATATATTTGGTTGGGTACTTATTCTACTTATACATATATACATGGAGCTATGGGGGTTTAAGGCCCATAAGAGGTATGGCATCAGTGTCAACTTGGTTTCACATTACTGGGCCTACGAGCACATCTAGGTGTTGAGGTTGATGGGGTTGCCATGGATAGGGTATACATAGATAGAGTTCCCCATTGTCTTCATGCGATGGAGGAGTGATTTTTCTATGTCAAGTGTAAGAGGTGGTGCACATGATATGGATTTGTTTAGGGGTGCACTTGGTGCATTAGTGATAGGATATATCACCTGGAGGTCTTATGTCTAATTTTTAGTATGGCTTAGCTACAAGAGGCAAACACTCTCCCTTTAGATCTATAGATGGATAATCAATAGGTAGCATGGGGAGGTGGAGCTCATCCTATTTTAGAGGGTAAGGAGGCAATTTGGCCTTGTATAGGGTGTTCTAAGTGTATTCCCTAGGTACAAGTGAGAGGATTCAAAGTTCTTATTACCAAAGCTGTATCCTATGCCTACTTTACTAGACTATGAGAAGCTTCCAACTAAGGAATAAGTAGATGATGTTAAGTTTACATATGGGTACATGGCATGGTACTAGCCCATATATATAGGGATAGACATTGGTGAGGATGACATAGGTGTGAGGTTGATGGCCATGGATCTAGTTGGCCCCAATGGATAGGTAGGAGTAGCTTTAGCGACTACATAGGTATAGGTTATAGCATTATAGGGGCAGGTAGCCACCTTATAAGGTCATATTATTACCTCATAGGGTCAAGTTGCTACTCTCATAGGTGATAGGGACTAGGTGCGGTCTTCACTTGCCTTGGTTATATAGAAGAGGTACTCTATAAGGCAGAGAGGAGGAGTAGCTATAACACAGACAGGGCCATCGAGTACCTTCCCCATGGCATGATGCTTGGATATAGTGGAGGAGCTATAGTATTATGAGGCCATAGTTTTGACATAGTGTCCATAAGAATATCGATGTGGTGAGTATAGAGCCAGCTTGGTAGGTGATGTTATTGTGGTGACACCATGGTAATAGGTAACACCTATAGTTAGATAGATAGGGATATTTGGGGGATTAGTAGGTACAACAGGTGGGTAGGCACTAGGATCTAGTGGTGCTCTAGGAGAGAGTGGTGCCTTTAGGGTATAGGAAAGATATGAATTATGATATTTATGTTTATATATCATTTCAATTCTGACCTACAATTTGATGTGGTGAGATGTACATTTTGAGAAAAAGACATGTCTATCTACTTCTACACATTTATTATGTTATTTGACTCATGAGATATATGTATGATCATTATCTATTGCTTATGCTCATGGTTTACATTGATGTTTAATGCTTATGATGTGATGTTCATATTGCTTATGGATGATGCTTATGCTATGGTTGACTTGATAGACATTGATGTGGACTTTTTAGGCATGCGATGGTTGTCATGGATGGTTATGATTATGACATGCTAAACTTTTAATGAGTATATATTTCATTACTTATATTTAGACATGTGGTGGAAAATGGTTGATTATTTTAACTGCTTATGTATGTTATGATATTATCATGCATGTTATGGTTGTGATTATGATGTTGATGTTTCTTATGACACACATGGATATGCCTATTATGATTATTATTATTGTTATCTTGCTTAAGGTAAAGCACATGAAGTAAGGTAACTACCAACACTAGATGGAAGAACTAAGAATATAATCAAGAGATAAGCACCCTAATAAAAATATCAACTAGTCATGACAGGATAAGAAGAGAACATGATACTTCTTATTTGATAAGGACTATAATAAAAACTGAAGTTGGATTGACTTAATGAACATAAGCCCTTCGAATGTTTTGCATGAGTATTCATTAGTAGGTTAAAAATATGTCTTAGCCACATAATGTTAAGTAAATTCAAAAATCCCTTACTTATAATGAGTAAGGGGGAAATGGATGGAAATGGAAACTATTTATGAGACTAGCATGCCTCTTCTATAGGTATTCAGAGAGCTGAGATAAACAAGTCTATGCTAAAGTATGTAGACTGATTGATGCGAGAAGTCTAATTGTGAAAGTTGATTGTGGTTTTTACCTTATTTTTCTATTTGAGAACTGATTGTGGCTTTAAAAATGAGTTTGGTTTTGTTGTGATTGTGATAATGGGTATTTAATTTATTGTTGTATATGGGAAGCTAATCAATGGAGGAAGATTCCAAGAAATTGTTATGCTCTTGATAAATGGATTTACTCAACCATCCTTCAAGGAAGTGGTCTAAGTTTATATGTTTTGTTCAAGGCTTTGTGATAGTTATCATTCAAGGGATTAGTCTACCTTATATTTGTGCAATTTTAGATATGCTTATGTAGTTATCCTTTGAGGGAGTAGTCTATGAATGCTAAGAATGATCCATGATTGTTATTAGTGTGGATTTCACTTTTTGCTTATTTGATTTTGTTTGACATAGAATTGATTATATAGGCTTAAGGGTTCACCTTTATGGAGGCAAAACTAAAATAATAAGAAGGTTGACTAGGTGTAAAGAGGTTTAGGTGGAAATGATCATGGGAATCTATCCTAATGAAGGGGTGGAAAGTACCATGAGAATCATGCCATGGGTAAAGCCATGGTATCCATTATTCAAGATAAGGCTAAGATGGTGATAGATAAGCACATGTTTTAGTTTTAATTGGTTTCCCCTAAAATAGGGAGATGGAATGTGGATGGATAACAAGGGATGAGCTTAATTTAAACAAAAGTTGAACTTGATCCTTCTTAATAAAAGAATGGATTCAAATGTGAAGCATTGTGGGGCTTAGGTTCTGGGTGGCCTTCAAGAGAAGAAAATTGGTAAGCTCCTGATCCATACTTGTGGGTTATAATATAAGGTCCAATCCAATTGAAATCAAACTTTCCCCACTTTATTTTCTCCATATTAGTGACATGCTAATTTTCCTTTAGGATGAGCTTTCCAATGTTGAATTCTCTTACTTCAAGGTGTTTGTTATAATCATGCTTGATGCACTCTTGATAGACATGTAGATGGGTAAGGACTGCTAAACAACGCTCATTAAGTAGCTCAAGTTGGACTAAATGGTGATAATAGTAATCATCCTAAAAAATAAGTTCCTATAATGATATTCAAAGAGAGGGAATTTAGACTTCAAGAGGCAAGATGACCTCTGCTCTAAACACAAGAAAAAAAGGGGCAGCACCTATAAAGGTTATAATGCTAGTATGATACACCCACAAGGTGAAGGAGATGTGCAAATGCTAATCCTGACCAGATGTGTTGACCATTTTAGTTAGCATGTTAGTAAGAGTTTGTTAGAGGCCTCAACCTATCCATTTTCTTGAGGGTGATAGGGTGAGGATAAACTTAACTTAATGCTGAATGCATCACATAGACCTTAGACTTGCTTATTCTTAAAATATTTACCATTGTTGAAGATAATCTTATGAGGAACATCAAAGCAGTAGATGATGTGATGGTTGATAAAGTCGACAATATTTTTTGCTTTGGTTAAGACTCGAGGAATAACCTCTACCCACTTGGTAAAATATTCAATCATAGTGATGATAGAATGGTGTCATTGTGAGGAATGGGGATTAATTTCACTAATGAGGTCTAGACCCCATTATGAAAAGGGCCAGAAATCGATAGAAACATGAAGACTATAGCTAGGTACATGATGTAAATTAGCATGTTGTTGGGACTTAACACACTTTTTCACATAATCACAATAGTCTTGGTTAAGGGTAGGATAGTAATAGCCAAGGTGAAGGATATGTTTAGCTACAATGAGGCCACTAAAGTGTCCCCTGTAGATAACATCATGCATTTCCTTGATAAAATGAGAGGTTTTATGCCTATGTAAGTAATAGAAGAGAATACCATCAAAATTGCATTATAAACAATCCCTCCCATAATGGTATAGCGAGAGGTACTCTAGATAAATTCTCTTTGATCATTCCGAGAAAGGCCAAAAGGAATGATGGTAAGGTTAAGGTAGTCAAAGGTTTGATGATACCAAAGGTCAAGCTGGGTTTCTTCCACATTGAAAATGGTGGGAGAGTCCCATTTGACATAGGAAGGTTGGGTAAGTCTATAAATAATGACATATATCTTAGAGTAAAAAGGTGTAGATGGTATTTGAGAGGTGAGGGCAGCCATGGTGTCAATAAACTTATTAATAGATTAAAGGGTCAACTAGATGCAGTAGTGTTCAAATGATGCCAAGAGTTCATCAACTAGTTGCTTGTACTATTGTAGGACATAATTATTACACTATTAAGAGCCATTAGTTTGGTTAACCACAAGTTGGGAGTCACCAAAGACATTTATCATTTTGACTCCTAGAGCTAAGGCAATTTTAAGGCCTATCAACCATATTATTGGTACATTCAAAATCAATCTTGATGGAGAAAGGGAGAGGCTCACTATCAAAGGGGATAAGGATGATACCATCCCCACCACCATGTTAACACTTTGATCCATCAAATAACATGGTGACTTGATAGGTGAAATCTACTTGAGAGAGAGAGTCATGATGAACTCATCAAGGAACTCAAGAGGAGGAGGTTGGTTACCTATTAAAGGTGCCTAAACTAATTGGTCAGTAATGACTTGACATTTAATTGAATTTTACTAAATAAATTCAAGGTCAAACTATTCTAATATCATGATCCACTTGGCCATACATTGATTTTGGTATGGCTTGGAGTGCATGTACTTGAGTGGGTCAGTATTGGTAATGACATAGGTTTTATGGTTAAGAAGGCAGTGGTGAAGTTTGGTGGCCGTGAAGACTAAAGCTAAGAAAAGTTTCTTGTTATGGGTATATCAAGTGTCAAACTCTAAAAGTGTGTAGCTAATGTAGTAGACAAATTTATTTCCATGCTGTTCATTTTGGTGAGCCAACATTGCCCCTAGGGAGTGACCAGTGGCAAAAATATAATAGTAGAAAAGTTGGTCATCCTTAGGAGGGGCAAGGACAGGTGGAGACAAGTTACTTTTTGAGTGAATCAAATGCCTTTTGACATTCGATATTAAACTTAAAATAGACATCATTACTTATAAGGTGGTGGAAGGGTTGGCATCATTCTAAAATCTGGGAGATAAAGTGACGAATGCATTGAATATTTCCCTAAAAAATATAAAGTTGTTTAAGGTTGACTTGGGGAAACATGTTAAGGATTGATTTGATTTTGGTGAGATAAACTTTGATTCTATGAAGGGAGATAATGAAACTAAGAAGATTTCTTGAAAAGACCTTAAAAGTATACTTCTAGGGGTATAAGCAAACATAGTAATGGATAAGCTACTCAAAGATGATATTGAGGATGAACAAATGATCCTTTTAGAGTTTAGATATTCTAAGAAGGTCATCTACGTAGTCCTCAATAATATTATGGATAAGGTCATGGAAGATATAAGTCATCAAATGTTGGTAGGTTGCACCAATGTTATTTAACCTGAAAGGCATGGCCGGTTAAAAAAATGGTTCTCCACAGGGTGGTAAAGGTAGTTTTGTGCTGATCTTTGGGAGCAATTAAGATTTTATTATATATCAAGAATCCATCTATGAGAGATAACATCTTGTGGCTGGTTGTAAGATCAACTAGTTGGTTGATGTTTGGGGAAATTCATCTTTGGGACAAGTGAGGTTGAGGTCATGAAAGTCCACATAAATGTGTAGTCCCCTTATCGATTTGGTGACATATACGAAATTTGAGACCCATTGGGGGTAGTCAATGGGTTGAATGAAGTTGATAGATAGAAGACACTAAAGCTCTTCTTTGATAAGAAGGGCTATATGAGGGTGCATTCATCGAAGCTTTTTCTTGACAGGATTGACATCATGGTTAGTGACTCTGTTATGGATAATAATGGTGGGGTCAATTCTAGGCATGCCACTATAAGACCAAGTAAAGGCTATGATGTGGTTTTAAAGGAAAGAGGGGAAGTCTTAAAGTTCCTCAAAATTTAATGACTGGAAAAGTTTGATAATATGGGGGTTATTTGTAGTGCCCAAATTAATATCCATGGTGGATTCATTCAACATGGTCAAGGTTTTAAGAGGAAGGGATTTGTGGATGGAAGAATCTAAGGCATAAGGGTAGGTAAGAATAGAATCATCATCCTGACACTAAATAATGTTAATGGTAGGTGAGTCATCTATTATCATTTTGAGATGGGTCAAAGAGATGCTTATGGTTGCCCCTTCTTTTTGATGAGTTAGGGGTCTGAGGTTGATCATGTTGAAAAAAAAAGTTAGGTGGGATAATATCATCATCCTCACACACAAGTGGAGGTGAGGTCAGTGAGGAAGGTGTATCATCCTCAACAATAGTGGTGGTAGGTGGTTTGGGTTGCTTATTATTGATTAGGATGAAATCAAGGCCATGCTTCTCATGAGGCTTCCTGGTTTCAATGGAGACCAACTCATGTGGGCCATGCTCATATCACTTAAGACAAAATCTTTTCCAAAGACACTAATGGAGGTATGTCTTGGTGAAGCTCAGTTTATCCAAGTAAGAAAAGCTAATAGTAAATGGTTTGGGTGAAGAGAGGTGGTAGAATAACCAAGGGGTTTATCAAGTCCCCCATAGATGAAATAGGTATGATAGTAAGGAGGTCTAAAGGGAATGATAGTTATGACATTGGATTCATATCCCAGTTGGTTGGTAAGTTTCTCATACTAATGAGTAGGGAAAACATCAAGGGATAAAAGACAATATTCCCCCAATGAAAGATGATAGAACATTAATTTTAAAGGGTCCATGGTGTGGATTTGGTTTGAAGGGCTAGAGGAACTGGTGGATGCCTCATTGATGAAAGGGGATATGACATCCATTTTTGTGGTTGAAGGTTGGTCTTTAACTACTGAAGGTGTGCTATATGGAGGTATAAGGACATCATTGGGGTGATAGGTCATGTTTTATGTTGAGAAGGGACTTGGGTCAACTTGTATGATGATGACCTAGCCTTCATGCTCAAACTTAATGCAATGGTGAATGGTGGAGGGGATGCAACCCATGGAGTGAATCTAGGGTCATCCAAACAAAACATTGTATTATAATTCACCGTCCATTACATAGAAGAGTTTGGGGAGTGTGTGGGGTCATAAATAGATATGAAAGATAACATTCCCCAAGGTAGAGGCTATGGTATCATTGAATGATTAAAGGATGACCGAGGTTTTGGACATGACATTGTCTAGCAGGTTGAGTTGGTTATAGGCATGGGAGGATATGATCTTAATGATATCTCCCCCATCAATCATGACCCATTTAATGTGGGTTTGGTTGGTGTAAGTATTAATAAAGAGAGGGGAATTCAAGTCATTTGGATGGATGAAAAGTATTTACAAATCCTTGAAGGTAACAAGGTCATAAATTTGAAGGGCACTAACAAAGGTTGCTAGCAGTTGGGGATCCTCAGGTTGGACCTCTATGGATTATAAAACCTCTATTAGTGCTTGGTGGTAATGGGGAGATGTAGAGATAAACTCATATAAGCTTATATTTATCGAGGTATGGTGAAGTTTCTTGAGGATAACTCTCCTGATGGATTTCAAGGGATTAGATTGAGAGGCACCTAAAATAGACACCTTGGGTTTGGTCAAAGATGGGGATGGTTGGGTGTGGCTTTGTTGGGAGGTTGAAGATGGATATGTCTATGAAATGGATGTATACACATAATATTTTTAACTTTTATCAAATACTGACACTTCACATCTTGTAAAAACCCATCATGACTCAATCTCTCTGAGTGCATGCCTTAAGGGGTGCACTGGGAAAGGGGTGTACAAACCTTTAGTGCTTTAGAAGATTTTTGTCCCTTATTTCCACATTATTACTAATCCATTTAGATCTTAAAATCTTTCCCTAAGCTATTTATCCTCCCTTTCACATTTCTCTAGTCTTTTCCTCTTTTTATCCTTCTTCTCCTTTCTTTACACACTTTTTACTTATTCAATAAAATAGGTTGACTTGGTTGACCTAGTGTATTCTGGGGTCACTTTAGCTCATTTAACTTGTTTACCTTCTAACCGACCTAGCACATATTTTAGGCATTATCCTAAGAATGTACTAGGTCAACCCAGTTGACCTAGCACAACTAACATGTTCAAATGATTTTTGGGTGAGATACTCCTATATATACAAGGTCATTTCAGTCATTATTATGAATATGCAATAAAGAGTTATTATTCACTCTTGCTTCTTCATAATCTACTCTTCCACCATTCTACTTGAGGAGTCTTAGTTTAGGTTCCTTATTTAGAGAATCTAGTCTTGTGGATAGGTCTTAGATGCTTTGGCCTAACAAAGTGATCTTTATGAACCACAATAACCTTTTTCAAATCCCCATTGGCCAAGGGAGGATTGAATCATGACATGTTCACATTCAGGGAAGTATACTCTAACTTTTTTCTCCTCTCTTTTAGTAGATATAAGTAGCTAAGTGTTGGCTCAAATAATATTACTCTTCATATTCTATGTATTAGGGTGTTACTTATACTTAATTTATTTAAAGTTCCCTATACATATTTTGTTTTGCATTTAACCCCCCACTTTGTGACACAAACTTTGGTATGCACTAGATTAGTTTACTTTTTTTGTGATTAGAATAGTTTACTTTCTTTTTTATTAGTATAAGTGAACATCAAATCATAGGTATATTTTAGGGTTGTTTTACAATTGTGTTACAATGTAGGCTTTAGAACCCTTCCTATCATGATGTGTTGTGATAAGTGATACAAGTGATCCCCTAATCAGGTCTAATAGAACCCCATATTGGTTATGCTATTGATTAAAAAGTGTATACCCAATTGGAAGTATAGGTGTGCTCTATCTTATCCAATCTAAAATTAATTCATTATAAATCATGTAATTTTGATTGCATACATTTTGGTGAACCTAACATGAATAAAATCATTGTTGGATTTGTTCACTTTTATTTCATTATTTTGTCGTCATTTCTATCATATATTTTGAAATACTGGTTTGATTATGTCAACCCAATTTTATTTTTCTTTATGCATAGGAATAGGCAATTAAATCAATCATATTGACCCAATATAAGTTTTCAACACTTTTTAGAATACAAGTTTAGCCTACTAGGTCAACTGTTGGGGATCAACCAACAATGGATTACACTTGTGAAAGCAATAAACGCGGAAATAAATCAGATAGATAAGTAACTGAAATGATAAATAGCACAAAACAAGAGATACAAGAAAACACCCTGAAAACTTGTATTAAAACTCTTTACAATAGGAATACAATTGATGAAACTTCGTTCTTCCACACCTCTCTCAGATGCACACAAGATCTCTCACTAGATCTCTATTCCTCAAGAGCTCTCTCTCAAGTACAATCAAATCCAACACCCTGGATTGATGCAACTCAGTACTGTCCTTCAAACATTCACAATGTTCTACTCATACTATTCCACACACTAAGCTAAGAAGATCTTTCCTACATATAGAAATAGGAAACTTGAGCATGCTCTTACAACAAACAGTTAAGCCTCTTGAACAAGGGCTCTAAAAATAATATTGCTAATAATAGAGACACGAGCTTAAGTCTACAACTCAAACTCATCATGCAAACACTCGCTTCTGTCCTCAAAAATCGCTTTTTGGACACACAGGTAACCGACGTCGGTTCCTGTCTGTTCGCCTGTGACCGTCGCCGGCTGACCCTACTGCAGACGTCGACGCCTCTGTAACTGCAACTGACCGACGTCGGTCATTCCTAACCGACGCCAGCGTCTGTGTAGACCCGAACCTATTTTGTATGCTCCTTGGTGAAGCTTTTAGCTCCACACCCTAACAATCTCCCACTTGGAGATAAACCAGCTGCACCAGTACCTGTACAACAACATCTTCTAGCTCCTCCATCTTCAACTCAATCATGAAGACCAATAGAAGTTGAATGAAGATTCAACTTCTCCTTAGTAACTGGCTTTGTTAGCATATCAACAGGATTCTTGTCTGTATGGATTTTCTCCAGCTTCAACTCACCATCTTCTAATACCTGCCGTATGAAGTGGTACCTTAGCTGTATGTGCTTGGTTCTTGAGTGAAAAGCTGAGTTCTTAGCCAAATGGATTGCATTCTGACTGTCACTATACAATCTGCAACTCCCATGCTCCCTTCCAAGCTCTTCCATGAACCGTGTCATCCATATCATCTCCTTGCTAGCTTCTGTAGCTGCAATATACTCTGCTTCTATAGTTGACAAGGCTACAACCTTCTGCAACTTAGATATCCAACTAACCGTCGTTCCACCTACAGTAAAAACATAACCTATGGTACTCCTCCTGCCATCCAAATCCCCTACCATATCTGAATCTACATAACCATGTAGAGAAGTATTTGAACCTCCATAGCACAAGTGTCTACTGCTGGTTCCTCTCAGATATCTAAGGATCCATTGAACTGCTTTCCAATGTTCCTTTCCTGGATTAGCCATATACTTACTTACTACTCCCACTACTTGGGCAATGTCCGGTCTAGTACACACCATTGCATACATCAAACTTCCTACTACGGAAGAATATGGAACCTTACTCATGTACTCTACCTCATCATGTGAATTAGGACATTGTTCTTTACTCAACTTAAAATGTCCAGCCAAAGGTGTGCTTACCGGTTTAGCATCCTGCATATTGAACCGTTTCAACACCTTGTCCACATAATCTTCTTGAGACAATATCAACCTGTGATTTTTCTTGTCCCTCTTAATGCTCATGCCAAGGATTTTCTTTGCTGCTCCCAAATCCTTCATAGCAAACGTTTGAGCTAATTTCACCTTAAGCTTAGAGATATCCTGCATGTGAGATCCTGCAACCAGCATATCATCTACATACAACAATAGAATAATATATCTACCATTATCAAATCTCTTAAAATATACACAATGGTCGGATTGACACCTACTGTAGCCATGCTCAGTCATAAACCTTTCAAATTTTAAGTACCATTGCCTAGGAGCTTGCTTGGGGCCATACAAGCTTTTCTTTAACCTGCACACAAACTTCTCCTTACCCTTGACCACAAATCCTTCTGGCTGTTCCATGTATATTTCCTCATCCAAATCTCCATGAAGAAACGCTGTCTTAACATCTAGCTGCTCAAGATGCAAATCCTCAAAAGCAACCAAAGACAATACAACCCTTATAGAAGTCATCTTAACAACAGGAGAAAAAATCTCACCAAAGTCAATACCTGGCTTTTGTGCAAATCCTTTTACAACCAATCTGGCCTTATATCTCATCTATCCATCCTCACCTTCCTTCAACCTATAGGTCCATCTGTTCTTCAGTGTTCTCTTACCAGCTGGCAATTCAACCAAATCCCATGTTTGGTTCTCTCTTAAGGACTCCATCTCCTCAACCATGCCATGCTCCCACTTACTCCTGGACTCCACCTGTAATGCTTCTTCAAAACTCTCTGGTTCTCCACCATCGGTTAGCAATAAATAATATAAGGAAGGAGAATATCTAATTGGAGGCTTACTTACCCTTTCAGACCTCCTGATGGGTGTCTTGGACTCGTTCTCAACACGCTGTCCACCCAAATTTTCTGACAGTGACCGACCTCGGCCACCTATAGACCTGTTACTGGCCGACACCGGTTCTTCCTGGCTGACGTCGGTTCCTGGTCTGCCGACGTCAGTCTCTGTATGACCGACATCGGTTTTCGTACTGCCGACGCCAGTTTCTAACCTGCTAACGTCGGTCTCTGTATTTTCTTGTAAGTGATTATTTCTATTTCCCGCGAGCTCATTTTGGACCATAACTTCGTCCAATTCACCATTGCTCTGCCCAGATTGATCCAGCTTCCTTATCTGATCACTGTACATCACTCTTTCATTGAAAACAACATCACGGCTCCTAATTACCTTGTTAGTTCCTAGATTCCAAAATCTGAAACCAATATCATCTGAGCCATAGCCAATAAACGTGCACCTCATAGACTTAGCATCAAGCTTCTTTCTATTTTCCTTATCTATGTGCACAAAGGCTTCACAACCAAAAACTTTGAGATATGAGAGATCTACCTTTTTACCTATCCATGCCTCTTCTGGAATTCCACCATCCAGCACTGTAGAGGGTCCTCTGTTAATCAGGTACACTGTGGTGTCAACTGCTTCTGCCCAAAACTCTAAGGGAAATCCTGCATGTAATCTCATACATCTTGCATGCTCCATGATAGTTCTATTCATCCTTTTAGCAATACTATTCTGCTGAGGTGTCCTTGGAACCGTCCTTTGCCTTCGGATTCCATGAGTGTAACAATACCAGTTAAACTTAAGACTGCAGAACTCACTGCCATTATCAGATCTCAAGCACTTTAATCTTCTGCCTGTTTCATTCTCAACCATGGCTTTCCAAATCTTAAAAGTCTCAAAAACATTAGATTTCTTTTTAATACAGTAGATCCATACCTTTCTTGTGGCGTCATCTATGAATGTAACATAGTACCGTGATCTGCCAATAGAGGCTACCTGAGCCGGTCCCCACACGTCTGTGTGAACAAGCTACAACTTCTGCCTTTTCTTAGTAGACCCAGTCTTGAGAAAACTAACCCTTTTCTGTTTTCCAAATACACAATTCTCACAAAATTCTAGATCCATACTTTTCAAATCTGAAAGCATACCTTTAGACTTAAGAATTGACATCCCCTTCTCACTCATGTGGCCAAGCCTTACATGCCACAATTTAGCATCCACATCTGAAGTAGATAAAACTGAAGGAGATTTGTTAGTAACACAATTACACAAATAGAGAGTACCTTCTCTCTTACCTCTGGCCATAACAAGTGCACCCTTGGTCACCTTCCAAGAATCTGCTGTGAGAGTTACTGTACAACCCTCATCACCTAGCTTACCTGCAGAAATCAAATTTCTCTTCAAACTAGGAACATGCATCACATCTCTCAACACCCATGTGTTGCCATTCTACATCTTCAATTGCACTTTAACTTTGCCAATAATCTTACAAGGCTCATCATCCCCTAAGTACACTATTCCAAAATCTCCATGGATATAGTCACTGAAATATTCTCTGTTAGGGGTAGCATGGAAAGATGCACCAGAATCTAATACCCAAGATTCTATATTATTATGCAAAGAGAAAATAAGAGCATCCTGTGCAATACCTGCAACCTTTGCCTCTTCCTTTCCTTCGTGCTGATTCTCCTCCTTAGGCTTTGACCAGCAATCTCTGCTTATGTGCCCTAGCTTTCCACAGTTCTAGCATTGTGGCCTTCTGCCATTCCTGGATTTGGATCTGCCTTTTTCCTTAGACTTAGATCTTGATCTCCTCTTGCTCTTTTCTTTTTGCCTTCCCCTGCTCTCGAGATTTAAAGCGTTCCCAGATGTCTCTTCTGTGCTTTTCCTGCGAATTTCCTCATTCAAGATAACACTAACCACATCCTCTACTTTTAAAATATTCGAAGCAGAAGCAGTATTAGAAACTGCCATTACCAAGCCATGCCAGCTTTCAGGCAAAGAACATAATATTAAAAGAGCTTTTATTTCATCTTCAAATACAATATTGACTGAACTTAATTGGTTAACAATACCATGGAAATCATTCAGGTGATTAGAAACAGATCCACCTTCTTGCATATGCAAATTAAATAACTGCTTCATTAAATATACCTTATTTGAAGCTGAGGGTTTTTCATACAGATTTGCTAACGTAGTCATTAACTCTACCGTAGTTTTTGCCTGTGACAAATTAGATATCACAGTGGAGGCCAGACTCAGTCTTATAGACCCCAGAGCCTTTCTATCAAGAACTTCCCATTCTTCATCCTCCATGTCCTTGGGCTTCTTTGCTATCCCACCTAACGGTAAGTAAAGATCCTTCTGATACAGATAGTCCTCTATCTGCATTCTCCAGTGTTGATAGTTCTTGCCATTAAACTTTTCCATTTTCAACTTACTTTCTTCTGCCATTGCTTCTCCCACTCAAATAGAAATCCCTGCAAAAACCTCTGTGAGCAACCTGTAATCCAAACACACTACACAGATCTGAACCACCTGTTAGTGAACCTGAGCTCTGATACCACTTGTTGGGGATCAACCAACAATGGATTACACTTGTGAAAGCAATAAACGCGGAAATAAATCAGATAGATAAGTAACTGAAATTATAAATAGCACAGAACAAGAGATACAAGAAAATACCCTGAAAACTTGTATTAAAACTCTTTACAATAGGAATACAATTGAAGAAACTTCGTTCTTCCACACCTCTCTCAGATGCACACAAGATCTCTCACTAGATCTCTATTCCTCAAGAGCTCTCTCTCAAGTACAATCAAATCTAACAACCTGGATTGATGCAACTTAGTACTGTCCTTCAAACATTCACAATGTTCTACTCATACTATTCCACACACTAAGCTAAGAAGATCTTTCCTACATATAGAAATAGGAAACTTGAGCATGCTCTTACAACAAACAGTTAAGCCTCTTGAACAAGGGATCTAAAAATAATATTGCTAACAATAGAGACGCGAGCTTAAGTCTACAACTCAAACTCATCATGCAAACACTCGCTTTTGTCCTCAGAAATCACTTTTTGGACACATAGGTAACTGACGTCGGTACCTGCCTGTTCGCCTGTGACCGTCGCCGGCCGACCCTACTGCCGACGTCGGTGCCTCTGTAACTGCAACTGACCGATGTCGGTCGCTCCTGACTGACGCCGGCGTCTGTGTAGACCCGAACCTATTTTGTATGCTCCTTGGTGAAGCTTTTAGCTCCACACCCTAACATCAACTCGATCTACCTAGTGTATTTGTAGTCACTTTGTTACAATTTCTATATAGCTTGATCCATTAGCTTGACCCAGTATAAATTCTAGTTTCCAAAATTTTAGATCATCCTACTAGGTCAAATATTTCAACTTGGTACAATTCCAGACTTTTAGTCCAATAAAATAGGTTGACCAAGTCAACTTAGTGAATTTTTAGCACTTTTTTAGTAGATTTTTATATTTCTTGATCGACCAACTCAACCTAGTTTTGCAGGTTTTGGATCAATAATTTCTATCTCTGAACCATCAAGGTGAGTTTATATTCTTCTGTATCTCTCTATTTTTGTACTTTCCTTTCAAGTTTTTAGCCTTCAAAACTACCTTTGCATAGCCAAATAGATCGACTTGGTTGACCTAGTTCTATGTCCTATTTGCTATCTAAAATAACTAGGTCAACTTGATCGACCTAGTAGGTTTTCCAGACCCCATTTTCAATAGTGCTAGCTCGACACTCTCAACCTAGTTATGTTTGTTGTGCATATAGTGTTTTCATTATACCTTGTTTCAAAGTTGAAATTCACCTTATATGCTAATCACATCTTTGAATTTTAGCTATTTGCATGCTTATAAAAGTTCACATAGTCTAATTAAGAGATTTTTAATTAACTTCTTAGTTACATTATTTCTATTTTATGTACACATGACTAAATCAATTAAAATCAAAAAGTATTTTAATATTTGACTACCCAGGCCAAAATACTTATATTTCATCACCAAGGGGGAAGCTAACTTGATACTTTAGTCAAGTTTAAACACCCAACACTCTTATCATTGTAGTGTATGAAGTGAGGGGGTAGGCCCCAATACCAAAGCTATATCATTTCCACTATAGTCCCTTTCATCCTAAAATCACCTAAAACCATCCATAGATTTCTATTTATTACCCTATTTACAACCAACTTTCTATCATTTAAAAATTCTTAATAATCTAACATTCTAGGTTGACTAATTAGCTAGCTTTTCTTTCTAAGTTGTTTGCTTGCTCTTTACTCAATTATGTGTGAAAGAACTTGTACTATCCAATATTAGTGAAAGTTGTTTACTTTGTGTGCTTCAATTAGATTGAATAACATCAATCTATTTTATTATTTTTTTACTTTCAACATTCACTTTCTTGGATTAGCTACAAATTATCTTATTTTATTTCCTATCTTATTATCAATATTTTATTTTTCCCTGTCTACTATACTATGTCAATTTGGTTGACCTAGTACTATCTTAGACCCTATTTTATACCCCTATTCATTTTACTAGGTCAACTTGGTTGACTCAATATAGTTTATAGGTCTTATTTTTACACTAGGTCAACCTGGGCGACCTAGTTTTGTTTCTTGCTATCCTTGTTTATCAACTTAATTCTCCATCTCTTTCATTTTGAATTCTATTCATTTCCTTTTAATCAGAATGAGATCTCCTATCATAATCTTTTTGGATAATCTTAATCTATTTAGATCCTATATGGGATGTTCATTTCTCCCTTTCTTTTCTTCCTAGGAGAACCATCACTCTTGGGACACCTCTTCTCCTCCTTCATCTTCAAATTGTCATATGGTTCAAATAACACCTCAAGATGAAGTTGATGGATCCAATCCTTTTTACACCTATCAAGAAAATTCTAAAAATTTCAAACCAATGTATGAGTGATTGACACAAGTTTACTTAACAATCACATTAACTATTATTCTAACAATCTTCCCCCCAATACCAATTTAGGGAGTGCTCCTTCTAACACTAATCCACCACTTGATACAACCCAATTATTGTAGACACCTAAATCTGGCCATTGATAACCCCCAATCAGACTTTTGACTAATTTCTATTGAAAATACATAATTTGGCCTAAAACACAATAAATGATGTGAAATTGACATATTTGAGTGCTGATTTTGGCCAAGGTATCCCTAAATGGGGCAATGCAATTTATGGGCTAGCTAACTTTGATCAGATCATTTTGAGTCAAAATGCCAATTTTGCAACTAGGTACTCTAGTTTGTTATTTCCTATCAAATCTCTTGCACAAGACACGTGCCTTTATTATTTGTTGTTGATAAATCCTAAATGAGATAATGGATCCAACACATCTAACATTACCTTCCAATTCCAATCTAGTCAAATTTTAGACCAATAACAAGACATTCTGATAAATTTGAGTAATTTATGCACAAAGTGCTTAAACATGCTTAAGAGCTATTTAATCCAAATCAAGGCCTAATTAATAATTCCATGGAAACTTGTTGAAAACTTATTTTTATAAATGAATATTGAATATCTACATCATCAGGTGACCTCATTTCTTGGGAAGACATCTCTAGGCCATAAATGCCACAAATATCAAGATTCATGCCTCCCATGCCTCATCAAAGCCCTCCATGCCTCTTAATTGCTCCTCTATCCCAAATATTGATGAGCCTATATCAATTTTAATTTCAAAATTGGATTAATCCTTAGCCACAAATCTCAATCCTAAGATGGATGGTTTAGGTTAATTCTGATCAATCTCAAAAATCTATAAATAGGAGGCCTTACCACATCATTCTAAGTCTTGATAATGCAAAGTTATAATGCACAAATATTTTCAAGAATCCATTGAAACTAGTGTTACCATGATAAATTGATTCCAAGCCAAGCCAAGACACAAGCCAAAAGTGCCAAGGAGAGATGGAGGTAGACAAACTTCCATTGCCAAGGACTTCATGAGCACAAGTTGAGCAATCCATTACAACAAGAATTTTGGAGCATCCAAGGAAGGTAAAAGAGGGTCTCTTTTTAATTTTAGTTGTGTTTTTTATTCATGTTTCTTAATTGAGCTTTGCATAGTGTCTAGCCTAGAGATGTTATGGTAGTTAGTGTGTTTCTTTCATTTTGAAACTAACACCATACTAACCATCCTCTCTTGAGTCAATTCTTAGATCACATATGGCATGCTTGATGGGATTAGACACATCCCACACATGAAGAAGATCATTTTTTAGCTTTAAAATATTCATTTGGATCATTAAAACTCTTGCAAATTGATTTTGTAACTTTGTTTTGCCATTTTTGTTTGCCATAAGTTTTACACAGTAATCGATGTCGGTTAGTAAAATTGACATCGATTGGATAGCCATCATTGGTCACATTGGTATAACTGATATTGATTAGATAAATATCATCATTTAGCAAATGTAACCATCATCAGTTATATAACTAACATTGACCACTGTATTTTTCTTAAAACATAAAACCGAGAGCTCTTTTTCTAAAGTTCATTGTTTTAAACCCAAAAGAGCTTCAAGGATAAAGGACATGCTAACATTTTTGTTGCAGGACCAAGCTTAGAATTTGCTAAAAACATGTTTAGATCACCTTTTTCATGGTTAAAATTAATTAAGAGCATTATTTTGAGTGTTTAAAGTAATATTTACGTACTTAAGTGATTTTTTAGCATTAGTTTTCAAAGTTACAACTAAGACCAAGGGGTCAAATAAACACCACCTCATTTTCATTTGGGTTTAAAATTGAACTCATTTTTCCAAGATTTTTGTCTTCAATAGTTGGTTGATCTAATTTTTGTTTGGCAAGAAGAGGGACGTTGCATGTATGCTCTTCTATTTGTCCCCTTTAAAGAAAATTTGGAATGGAAAGCATCATTCCTATTATAAATAGCCTAGTTCAAGGCTTAGAAAGAATTCATCTAAAGCACTCCCCAAAAACTAGTCAAATTTTGGGTGACCTTGAAAATGACCCTAAAGTCTTTCTATTTCATGTTTTTTTTTTTTTAAATGCAAACTTGGCTTGCGAGGGGGAATTCATCACCTCCCATAAGTTCTTTAGGGAAGCTTTGACCCAGGGTTTTGTCTCCCAGCATTGACTTCATTTGGATCCTTATTGGAGTTATACATGGGATGTATATGCATTTGGACATCACACTACATTGAGCAAACAACAGGATGTAGTGGTTGTAAAAAAGACTAGACCTTTTTACAACTAGCTAATACCATAGTCACCCAATTTTTGTGCTTGTATTTTACATTATTTGATGTGAAAGTCATTATGCAATTGATTCCCATAGACATGTTCAAAATCTTGCTATTTTAGTCAACCCTACATTGCCATACCATTATTAGGATTTGGACGAGTATACTTAGTATATTTTGGTTTTATTTACTTGGTATGTCTTAAGACAAACTTTTTTGTTTACTCATAAGCCATGTCAAAACCAATTCGTCTATATGTCACTTTTTGTCTAAAGAGGCATTATTCTAGCCATTTTACACCACACTTGTGCCTTGAAAATTTTTAAACTTATTTGTATGTGTGTTATTTGAGTTGAGGAGGGTAGTGTTATGCTGCCTAAATCATGTCAAAACATTTTGAGCCTTTTGAGTTTTTGAAACATAACATAGATCACATCATTCAAACATGATTATGCCATTAGGCTGATCAATTTGTTTCAATACTTGTTTACCATTGTATCAAAAACTATTCGTTTCAAACCATATCATGTATACCATTTAGACCTTTATCTTATGTCATCATGCTATCCAATATTATCTAGCTTGTTTGGTCAAATCCTAGTTTTCAATGTTGAGTTTTTAATTAGCCTTATCAATTTTGGATTCAAATATTGATTGATTTATATTTAAGCCTTAATTCATGGGGTTGATACACAAATCTTTCTCTTTTGGGTTGTATAACTTCAGTTAATTGATTACCTAAATTTGAAAACTATTGATGGTTTGTTTGTTTCATGCCTATCCTCATCATTGTTTGTGCCTTTGTTTGGGAAAATACAGTCTTTCTTCAAAGAGCCTTTTGTCTTATGCCTTATGCCAACTAATCATGTTTATGTTTGATTCTGTGTGATGGGTCTATGCCAAAGTTGTTGCTAAACTTGTTAGATTAAATTAAATCACATGATACCTTTGTTTCAAGTTTAGCTTTTGACATTGTTTGGCCAAAAGTCCTAGCATATGCCTATTTGTTTGAGACTAGGTTTTGATACCATGTTTAGACAAAAGACCTAGTCACTCAACTTTTCCCTTTCCTAGTTTAGACTTTGTTTGGATCACTTTGACCTAGACCTTTGACATGCTAGTTTTTATTCAGATGCTTGACCTTTTGTGCTTATGATATTTGACATTAGACATTTGATGTTAGACTATTTTATGCCAAGTCTTATCACAAATCATTTTGGAGATACAAATCTAATTTTAGACCATATTGAAGATACAACTCCACCCCTTTGACCAAGTTAGACCAAGTTTGAACCATTTATCCTTTAAACAATTTTTCAAAGTTTGTAGAACTCTAAGTCTTTTTGTTTTGGAGATTTCATCATTTACATGAATATGTCTAGCTACACTTATAGTGGAGTCATGTACAATCCAACTTATGATATAATGGTCACACAAAATCCCACTAGGAACCCCTATAGAGTAAGATTTTCTAAGGATTTTTATTATTCTCCCTACAATACTCCATATGGGGAACATAGTAAAAATCCACAAAATCCAAATCAAAACTTGGATTGGTATGAAGAAACTTGTGAGGAGAGATTTTAAGACCCAACTATAGATAATGTTGTTTGGGATATGAATCCATATCCTCTTTAAAATAATTAGTACATTAAAATAGTCAAGAACCAGCTTATGAGCCAACTCACAACTGAGATGATATGGTTTATGAAGAAGACTTGGATGCTTTCGCTTATGAAAGTAGTCAGGGTCCACCACATCATACCATTTATATTATAAGACTACAATGTCACACCATTCCCATACTAAAACCTCATCCTTTGGTTTGTGTGAGCAACTAAGCTCCACAATGTCTAACCATTTCTATACCAGGACCTCATCCTTTGGTTTGTGTGAGAAATCAGGCTCCACAATGCCCTTTCATCATTCTAAGACCTATTCCTTTGACTTGTACAAGCAATCAAGCCCCAAAATGCCCTATCATTACCATTTTATGACTTTGTCCTTTGGCTCATGTGAGTAATCATTCTCCCCAATGCCCTACCATTATCCAACTACAAGCCATTCCTCATCTAGAACCAATCCAATCCAAACCTCAATCGATCTAATCCTTCAAAGACCAAGCTATATTAAAAACTAGTATTTTTTGGCTCACTAAAAACCAAAGCCAAGAGAAACAACCAATCTAAGATGTTTTTGTTGAATCAACCATTTGTTATAAGTCAACCTGTGATAAATTGCCTATTGATCATATACCAGTTATTGAGGAGTCTCACACTAATGAGCCAGTCTTTACTGAGTCACTTCTTAATAATTATAACCACCTTTGGGAAAATCATTACCTTAACCATGTGCCTATTTTTTAAGAGCCTCCTATTGATAATCCAATCTCTAAGGAGTTGTCTCTTGACCTATTTCACATCTTAAAGGAGTCTCACTTTGACAAACTAGTTTTTGTGGAGCCCATTATGCCATCATAGGCTATTACTTGTCCAATACCAAATATTTAGAAAGACATCATTGTAATAGAGTACCCATCAGATGAAGAATTAGATTAAGAGTCAGGTTCTATTTTTAAACCAACATCAAATTTAACATCAAAATCACAATCAACATCAGTCTCAACATTGGATTTAGAGTCCCTTGAGTTAGAATTAGATTCAAAAGAAAAATATGTTTATGGTTGTTATAACATTGGTTACACATTCCTTGCAGATTAATTTGAATACATATAGGTTTGCTTAATGATTATAACCACCTATGGGCAAATCATTATTTTAACTTTTATTCTTGATTATAACCACTTTTGGGAAAATCAGGATCCTTTTTAAATCAATGCATGTAGGTATTTTCTCATTTGGATTAATCTCAACCATAGGTTAATTCTACCTTTTTTCTTATTTCTTTTCAAGGGACCGTCCATCAACAAATGTGATAGCCAATCCCTCGAGGGGGCATCATCATAAGCTTCCCAAAACCATTTGGAGCTTGATTCTTCAACCATTATCTTCTTTTTGGCATAAATTCCATCTCTCATTATTTGAGAATTTATTGCTTTGCCTATAGTTTTCAACATCTTCCCAAATAGGGGCAAACTATAGACACCTAAATCTAGCCACAGATAACTCCCAATTAGACTTTTGACCAATTTCCACTTAAAATACACAATTTGGCCTAAAAAAACTAAAACATGCTAAATGATGTGAAATTGACATATTCAAGTGTCAATTTTGGTCAAGGTATGCCTAAAGGGGGAATGCAATTTATGGGCCAACTAATTTTGATCAGATCATTCTAAGTCAAAATGCCAATTTTGTGTCTAGGTGCTTTGGATTTATCTTTCCTATCAAATCTCTTACACAAGACACGTGCCTTTATTATTTGTTACTGATAATATCCTAAATGGGATAATGGATCTAATGCATCTGACATTACCTTCCAATTCCAATCTAGTCAAAATTTGGACCAATAATAACAATTTTAATTTATGAGCCATCTCTCATTATGAGAAAAATTGGATTAATCCTTATGAGCCTATTTATCAGTTTTAATTGAAAAATTGGATTAATCCTTAGCCACACATCTCAATCTTGAGATGGATGATTCAGGTTGATTCTGATCAATCTCAAAAATCTATAAATAGGAGGCCTTACCACATCATTTCTAAGTCTTGATAATGCAAAGTTATAATGCAAAAATATCTTCAAGAAGCCATTGCAACTAGTGTTACCATGCCAAATTGATTTCAAGCCAAGCCAAGCCACAAGCCAAAGGTGCCAAGGAGAGATGGAGGTAGACAAGCTTCCATTGCCAAGGACTTCATGAGCACAAACGGAGCAAGCCACTACAACAAGCATTTTGGAGCATCCAAGGAAGGTAAAAAAGGGTTTCTTTTGTATTTTAGTTGTGTGTTTTATTCATATTTTTTAATTAAGCTCTCCCTAGTGTCTAGGCCTAGAGATGTTATGCTAGTTAGTGTGTTTATTTCATTTTGTTTTCATTTTGAAACTAATGCCATACTAACCATCCTCTCTTGAGTCAAATTCTTACATCACAATTATTAGTTCAAGTAATTCATCAAATGAACATTATGAGAAAATCTAATATCAATTAGATGATGCAACTTCAATAACACTTAATCAATGTGACTAATCAACCTCCAATCATGTATTCTCAAGCTAATCCTAACTACATTCTTCCACCTCTTAGAGATGCCTCAAGTAATGTTATTCCTCAACCAATAATGAATAACAAGATGCTTCAAACCATTCAAAATGAGCCTTTAGCTCCCTTCATTATAGCTATTGACATTGGTAACATATCACCAACTGTCAAATATGATGGGACTAAAGACCCCACCTCATTTCATAAAGCCTTTGGTATTCTCTACAAAGAATGGATCCAAACTAATACATTTGCCACTACTAAAATCTTAGTGAAAAAATTTGTTGGTGATGTATTAGAATGGTATAATCAATTACCTCAACATTCTATTTGGCAACTTGAATATTTGGTCAATACTTTAGTTAAAGATTTTCAAAACAATGATCTTCCTAAAAATTATCTTAGCCATTTCATAAATGTAACATAAACTCCTAAGGAATCAGCTCATGACTTTATTAAAATATGGAAATACCTAGCTCATAAAGCTGATCATAATATGTCTGATGATAACTTATTCAAACTCTTTACTATCATTTTGACTCCCACTATTCAATACAAGGTTCAAACCTTTTCTCCTCAAACTCTTAATGAAGATCTTAACCAAGATAAACAACAATACTTTCTTATGAATCAATTCAAACATAATTCTAAGATTATTAAAGGATCTTTCCAAACATCCATTGCTATCACTAGTAGCACTTCTCAAGCCAAATTAAGAGTTTCCAAAAATGGTATTCCTTTACCATTCACATACCTCTTATGGTACATCAAATGAGACAATTTTTACCACCCTCTAAGCCTTTCATATATCATAATTCTCCTCCTTAATGGTATGATCACAATCTATTTTGTTGGTTTCATGCTGACATTGGACATTATCACAAATCTTGTAGAGGGATTTCTAAATGTGTTATTTATTACATGCTTGGTGATTCAAGAGTACACTAATGCTTCTCAAAAACAACAATCCTCTAAGGCTTCTACATCTAATAACCAAAAATATTCATCCCATAATCAATCAACTTCTAAATATGTTTGTGCAATTGATGTCAGTTATGATCAATAATTTAACAACTCTCAATATGTCAATATGGATAAAGTTAACTATCATCAAAAACCTACCCACAAAGATTACGTTACCAAACCTAACAAGACTTCTTTGGAGGAATAATTGCTTAAAGATACCACCAGCATCAATATGAAACTAGAGGCACCTGAGGAACAACTTCCTCTATCTGATCCTCTAACCACATCTATTCCTCCAAATTCTAATGTGTCTTCTAAACCCTGTGTCTCTTCTTTTAAGTCTCATTGGAATTTTCTTGAATAACTTAACTCTATGCCATGCAAGATTCATCTTATGGATGGTTTACACTTCACCTTATCATCATAAATTCCTTATGTAAAAACTCCAAGAGATTGAAGATATGTCTTCCTTAGAGGAAGAACTACCTTCTATTGATTCTCAATCAACTAACATTAATACCATCAAATATATATGTCCTTATTCAAAACCTTCCATTTAATTCCTTGAATAAGACATGATTAATGATGAAATCCTCTTTCATGCCGATGATCCACCTCTCTTCATCAAAATAGCAATTAATACTACCCTCATTCGAAAAGTTCTAGTTGACGAAGCTTCTAGTATTAATTTAACCTCTTTGTGGCTTATATAATAGCTTGGTTATAATAAAGGTGATCTTAATAAAACCTATCTTACTTGTCATGGTTTTGACAAGACTAATCAAAATCCACTTGGATATATATGGCTTCCCTTGACCATTGGTCCTAAGACTATTCAGACCAAAATCATGGTTCTTGACCTTCCTTTATCTTATAGCATATTCCTTGGTTGTCCATGGACTCATTGAATGAGGGCCATTACTTCTTCTGGTAGTCAATTCATTAAATTTCTCCATAATGGAAAATGTTATAAGCATAAAGCTGATCCCAACCCATAGAGTATCTAATTACCTAATCCTAAATAAAAATATCATATTCCTACAATCCCTAAAATTAATTATGATCCTTTACCCAAGTTCATCAATATGAATCCTGATTTACAAGTTATTCTTATAGATTTTGATGATGATGAGCCCAATGAATTATAACATACTTGTAACACCACCAGATTACCTCCATATATTTTAGATTGGATTCATCTTCTTTTACCTAGGGATCATACCATTCCTCTCATGGATGAGGTTACCAATTTTTTCCCTCCATGCAATGCTCAAGATCTATCTTTACCTGAAGATGATTTTATTTTTAATGATTTCAGAGTGGCTAATTTTTTTAAAGATCCTCTCACCATGTCTCCTAGAATATTTAGTAATCTTAGAATTTTGAATCCTGAAGATCCTCTTAAATCCCAAACATGTAAAATTTATCCTACATATAATTACAACTATATCATGGCCCAAGCTCTATCAAAATACCTTAACCTAAATTCATGCTTTCAATCGAGATGTGCATACCATTTTTATAGATAAAAACTTAAAACCTAAGGGTTATGTGATTCCTATTAATTCTCCTCTTATGAATTCTCCTTGGGTGGTAGAACAACTTTCACCTTCTAAATCTTCAAAATCACCTTCACCTTATCTACCTCCTTTAGATCTTCCCAAAAAATCTAATCCTTCTACCTCTTATACTCCATCTACTCCTTCTACTCCTATAGTCACACTTGATGTCAAGGCAATCAATGTTTGTCAAGTCAATTCCAAATATGATCATCATGGTAACAATATTTTAGATCTATAAGTAGATGTTGAGTATTGCGGCCCTCTTCCTACTTTGCCTAGTGATGAAGCTATTATTGAGTTACTTTATGCTCAAGAACCTCAACTACCATAATAACATCATAAACTTGGATATTTTTAAACTAAAACTCCTTGCTTCAATAACTTTATCGCTAACATTGATCCTACAATTAATCTAATTTCATCCTTACCCAATGCACCATACCACTTTTAAGATGGTAATGCCATGCTTATTAAAGAAACAACTCATATTGAATATGGTACTCCCTCGTGCCCTTGATCGATCATAGTTTCTAAAGAACTTTCACCTTATAAACATGATAATTTTAGCCTATTTTTTGATAAGTATCAAGAGGCATTCATATAGTCTTACCAAGACATGCTTGGCATTGACCCTAACATAGTGGTCCATAACATCATTACCTATTTTGATGCCAAACTTGTGCATCAAAAGTAACACAAATTTCCTCTTGAAGTTACCAACTTATGCCATAAGGAAATCATCAAACTACTTGATGCTAAATTTATTAAACCTATTGATTATTTTGAATGGGTTTCCAATACTGTTCCTATTCAAAAAAAGGTTACTATGGTCATTCATATTTGCATTGATTTTTGAAATCTTAATCTTGCTTGTCCTAAAGTCAACTTTCCTTTGCCTTTAATAGATGCCATTGTCTATTCTACATTTCGATATGAAATGTTATCTCTTATGGATGGATTTTTAGGATACAATTATATTCATATAGCTCATGAGGATCAACATAAGACTACTTTCACCATATAATGGGGCACCTATTGTTACATTAAAATGCCCATCAGTCTCAAAAATATTGGGCTACTTACCAACATGAAATAAATCATATATTTCATGACCTCATCCATAAAAATTTCAAAACATATGTGGATGATCTTATCACCAAATCCAAACATCGTACAAATCATCTTTCTGATATTTCCATCTTCTTTGACCATCTCCTTAAATATAAAGTCTGACTTAGTCCTTTCAAATGTGTTTTCGGAGTTACATCTAGAAAATTTTTAGGATTATTAGTCTCTCTCCATGGCATTGATGTTGATCCAGCCAAGATTAATGCTATTATCAACATGCCCATTCCTTTTTCTATTCCTGATATTCATACCTACTTAGGCAAACTTGGGGCAATTAGATGATTCATTTATGAGATGGCTTATCAAATTCACTCTGTTAATTCCATTATTAAGAAAATTACAATATTGGAATGGACAAATCCATGTCAAAAAACATTTGATAATATAAAAGAGTCATTTCTTCATCCACCTACACTTTGTCCTCCTAATAATAAACCTTGATTATTTATACTTCTTCCACACCTATTTCAGTAGGGGCAATGCTTTCCCAATAGGATGATAGAGGCAAGGAGTATGTCATATACTATATTAGCTGAGGCCTCATTGATTATGAAACATGCTATACTAAAATTGAGTGTGATTGCCTCGCTATCTATTTTTCCACTGAAAATCTTTGTCACTACATACTTTACCAAACCACCTATGTCATTGTTTATTATGACCCCCTTTATCATTTATTCTCTAAAGCATTTATTCTAAGAGATATAATTGGCAAGTGGATGGTCTTAATAATGGAATTTGATCTTCATATTATTACATAAAAAGTTGTCAAAGGGCAAGTCATAGATGACCAAATTGCTACAGCTCCTATTCTAACCACTTCTTCTGTTCAAGATAACCTTCCAGATGATAATATCATTTATATAGAAGGTATTAATCAAGTAATTTCTCTTAAAGATTATTTTCATATCTTTACTATTGATTTTGAAGCTAATCAACTTGATGAATCTTCCCCTCCCTCTGGTACTACTAAATCAAAGGTAGTTAGTGAGGAGCCTCTTGAAATTAATGTTGAATTGCATGAAGATAATTAGACCCTCCACTTTGATGGTGCTAAATGCCTTTAAGGAGCTGGGGTAGGTTGCATTCTCACTATTCCTCTTGGTAAGATCATTCCTTTAGCTTTCCATTTTACATTTGATGTCACCAATAACATGGCTGAGTATGAAGCTCTTATATTAGGTATGAGAGATACTCTAAATTTAGATATACAATACCTCCATGATTTGGGTGATTATCAACTCATTTTTTGTCAATTTAGTGGTGCCTATCAATGTAAAAGTGAAAAACTTATCTCCTATCATCAAATTACAATCAATCTTGCCAAGGATTTTATCTCTTTTATAATTGAGCCTTTTCCTAGAGATCAAAATTTCATTACTGATTCTCTTGCCTCTTTAACATCTCTTTTTCATCCACATCAATTTCTTTTTAATCATTATTTTATCATATAGATAATCAAATACCCATCATCTACTCACCCTATTGATTCACTTATTTTCCACATTGAAGCTATCACCATCTGAAAATGCCTATGGTATCAAGATCTCATCCAATTATTAGAACATCAAACTTATCCTCCTAACTTAGATTCTCATGAAAAGACATGTCTCCATAAACAAGCTTTCAAGTATGTATTTAGACATAACATTCTGTTAGGTTGTGGAGCTAAAAGCTTCACTGATGCAAATAGGGAAGGAGGTTGTTGAGAGGTTGCTAAGTGATAGAGAAACTGACGTCGATCAGATCAGCCAACATTGGTCATATACAGTGGGAAAGGCAATCGACATCAGTCAAGTATCGGCCGACGTTGGTCATCTCCAGCCTGACAGGGACCAACGTCGGTCGCCTGTGCAGTTCAGAACTGCCAATTCATGGACAGTTAGTTAACAAACTGAGTGTTTGCATGTTGAGAGGCTGATTATAGTCTTGAGCTATGGATCTAATTATTGTAATTAGATGTCTAATTATTTTTTGCATGAGATGTATTTAAGAGACTCATAGGCTATATTGTAAAGTGTTTTAGTTTGAGTTGAGCAAAGTTAGCTCCTTCTGTGTGTGAAGTGAGCAAGGGTGTTCTTCCTAGTTTCACAACAGTGCCAAGTGTGGGTGCTAGTTTTGGAGAATCAGAAGGGTTCTTTAGGTGTGTAGGATCTTGGTCAGTAGGTGTTGCAAGGCCACTTTTGGAGATCTACATGGGTAAGTAAGATCATTGATATGTAGGTGTATGTGTGTGTATGGTCTAGGTTTGCAGGTGTGCAGAATCAGATTGATTTGCAGGTGTGCAAGATCAGGGAGGACAACAACACAACAAGGAGTAAGATCAGGCAGGATCTACTTAGAGTACAGTGTGTACTCAGTTGGAGAGCAAAGAGGAAGGCAAGGTAGTTCCTTCCATAAGTAAGATCATTGGGTTGCAGGTTGTTACAGTTCAGGGGAGATCTACTTGAAGTATGATTGTGTACTTGGAGTGCGTGGAGCACTGGTGTACTGGCAGTAGTGGATACTGACTGGTTGGAGGTGAACACCAACTCTGTGTTTGAGTTGTGTGTTGGGACCGTAAGAGAGAGAGATTTGAGGAAAGAAGTACTGTACACTTGAGGTGTGGAAAGCCTCTGTAAGGTGGAAGAGTGTGGTGTCTCTTTATTGTATTCTTTTCTAGATGAGTATTAATACAAGTTGTGTATTGTCTCTCATATTCTATGTTGTTTCTGGTTTCTAGTTACTTGTTACTTCTGGTTAATTCTGCATCTTAAGTTGCTTGTATATGGTAATCAATTATGCTTCCACAGGTTCCTAATAGTTGGTATCAAAGCTAAGGTTACAGGGATCAGGTTTTGTGTTTGGTTATAGGTCACTCTCAGGGGTTTTTGATTGAGTGGGAGTATAGCAACGATAGGAGAAAGTAAGCTACGAATGGAGAAACTGAATAGCACGAATGGTCACTTACAATGTTATGAAAAGAAAGAGCAAGTAAATAAAGATTATTGGTTGGTAGCAGATCAACATGAAGAAGCAGATGTTGCAGGTGTTGTTGCACAAGATGCTCTGGATAAAGTTGAATCTTGGTTAATAGATTCTGTTGCCTCTTTCCATGCAACCCCAAGTAGAGGGGTTGGTGAGCCTTGTCAGATTGTTGGCAAAGGGGAAGTGTTGCTAAAATTGTAGGCGGCCAACACATGGGTGTTGAAGAAGGTCATGCAGGTCCCAGGCTTGAAGATGTGGCTAATTTCTTCAGGAAAGTTGGGTGATGAGAGATGCACAAGAACTCTCACAGTGGATGCACTTGAATTAGCTGGTGGTAAGAAAGTAGGTATCTTTTATCTATCTACTTATATTATTTTTTCCACTTCTGTTGCACAGGTGTGGCTTTGTAGGCTTGGTCACATAAGTGAGAAGGGAATGGATGTTCTTAAGTCAGATGGGAAGAGTTTAGCTTCAGAGAGCATAGACTGAGATTTTTGTATGCAGTGGGATGCTATAAAAAAGGATTATGTTTATTGTAGGAAAAGAAAGACTGATGTATTTGACAAAATTAAGAACTGGAAAGCCTTGGTGTTCTTAGAGGAGATGAAAAACAAAGATCAGTGGATGGGGCTAGATACTTCTGAGCAGGGCAGTTTAGAAATGGGTTTTGATTTAAAGGAGCTCGCAGGTAAAAAGTCATCACTCACAGGTATACACAAGTACCGGCATCGGTCAAGGGTAACTGACGTCAAATAGATAGGCATCGACATTGGTCATGTGTAGACCAGAGAAGTCAGTGGTGTCAAGCAGGTGGAGACCGACGTCGGCAGGATAACCAGCATCAGTGACCTGGATAGTCGCATGGAACCAACGTCGGTTGGATGAAGACAGTGTAGTGATCGAGGTCGGTCACTAAGACAGATTTTGGGTGGACAACAAGCCATCAAGGAGTCTCAAACACCCATGGGGAGGACTGAAAGTATAAGTAAGCCTCAAATTCATTGCTCCTCTTCTTTATACTAGTTGTTGACTGTAGAGTAAGAAGGATCCAAGAAACAGTGGGAGCATGGCATGAACAGGATGCAGGACCAAACGAGAGATTTGGTAGGGTTGTCAGCCGGTATGAAATCACTGAGATGAATGGATACCTTGGTTAAAGAATAGAGAGAATGGACACGTGAGACAGAAGGCCAAGTCATATGGTCTTGAGGAAGCTGTAGGACAGTGGTACAGGTTTTGATAGGTGGATGACAAAGCAGGGCTTTAGTCAATGTCAGTGTAACCATTGTCTTTGTCTTACCAGGTGGATGATGATTGCAACATTATCTTGTTGCTGTATGTGGGTGATATGTTTGCTAGCAGGTTCATACATACAGGGATTTACTAAGCTAAGGGTAAGGTTAGTTCAGTGGCATGTTATGAGGAATTTAGAGCAGCAAAATTCTTTGGCATGGGAGACATGGAAGATCACAGGTTGATTTTGTCTCCAGTGAGAGCTGATGTGAATCAGGTGTTGGTGAGGTTTAATACGTAGGATGCAGAACCAGAGCACACTAAGGGCTAGACAGTTCAGTGTCTAAAATCACATGAGGTTTGGTATAAACCTAAGTTTGCCTAAGAAGTGGATGTTGTCAAAAATTTTGGAGCCAATCCAGGAAAGAAGCACTGGAGGGCATTTCAATAGATTCTTAGGTAATTGAGAGGGACTAGCAGCAGGTCAACATGCTATGCAAGGTCAAGTTATTTTTTCTACATGTGTTTGTAGATGTGGATGCGGCAGGTTACTTGGATGACAGGGGGTGCACCATAGGTTGTGTGGTGGGTGGTCTTCAGGATTGATCTTGAAGAGGGATACAAGCCAGGAAATAGATTAGATAGGGTATAGGTATAGGTATAGTATAGCTATTTATCTCCAAGTGGGAGATTGTTAGGTTGTGGAGCTAAAAGCTTCACTGATGCAAATAGGGAAGGAGGTTGTTGAGAGGTTGCTAGTGATAGGGAAACTGATGTCAGTCAGATCAGTTGACATCGATCATATACAATGGGAAAGGAAACTGACATTAGTCAGGTATCGACCGATGTCGGTCATCTTCAGCCTGACAGGGACCGACGTCGGTCGCCTGTGCAGTTCAAAACTGCTAGTTCATAGATAGTTAGTTAATGAATCGGGTGTTTGCATGTTGAGAGGCTAATTATAGTCTTGAGCTGTGGATCTAATTATTGTAATTAGATGTCTAATTATTGTTTGCATGAGATCTATTTAAGAGACTCATAGGCTGTATTGTAAAGTGTTCTAGTTTGAGTTGAGCAAAGTTAGCTCCTTCTATGTGTGAAGTGAGCAAGGGTGTTCCTCCTAGTTTCACAGTAGTTCCAAGTGTGGGTTCTGGTTTTAGAGAATCAGAAGGGTTCTTCAGGTGTGTAGGATCTTGGTCAGCAAGTGTTGCAAGGCCACTTTTGGAGATCTACATGGGTAAGTAAGATCATTGATCTGCAGGTGTATGTGTGTGCATGGTCTATGTTTGTAGGTGTGCAGAACCAGATTGATTTGTAGGTGTGCAAGATCAGGGAGGACAGCAACACAACAGGGAGCAAGATCAGGCAAGATCTACTTGGAGTACAGTGTGTACTCAATTAGAGAGCAAAGAGGAAGGCAAGGTAGTTCCTTCCATAAGTAAGATCATTGGGTTGCAGGTTGTTGTAATTTAGGGGAGATCTACTTGAAGTATTATTGTGTACTTGGAGTGCGTGGAGCACTTGTGGAGTGCATGGAGCACTGGTGTACTGACAGTAGTGGATACTGACTGGTTGGAGGTGAACACCAACTCTGTGTTTGAGTTGTGTGTTGGGACCGTAAGAGAGAGAGCTTTGAGGAAAGAAGTACTGTACACTTGAGGTGTGGGAAGCCTCTATAAGGTGGAAGAGTGTGGTGTCTCTTTATTGTATTCTTTTTTAGATGAGTATTAATACAAGTTGTATATTGGCTCTCATATTCTGTGTTGTTTTTGGTTTCTATTTACTTGATACTTCTGGTTAATTCCACATCTTAAGTTGCTTGTATATGGTAATCAATTGTGCTTCCACGGGTTCCTAACACATTCTTTATTATCGCAATGCTGAAGGTACCTTGATCTATTGTGTCATGCAAGATGAGGTCCCTCCTTTTCCTTAAAAAATAACATGGGGAAATTTGTGGTGGTCACTATAGTAGACACACTACAACTCACAAATACCTACATATGGGTTACTATTGGCCTTCTCTAGAAAATGATGCTATTGAATATGCCAAAAAGTGTAATCCTTGTCAGCTTCAAAATGATCTCATTCATTTTACATCAGCTGAACTTCAAACCATTTAATATCCTTGGCCATTTTCCACATGGGGATTCGATCTCATTGGTAAGCTTCCTCATTCCCAAGACAAACACATCTTTATTATCACTGCTACCAAATACTTTACCAAGTGGGTAAAATCCATGCCCCTTATTAATGTTACCAGTCCTACCATATCTAAATTCATTCTGAACCAAGTCATTTATCATTTTGGCATTCCTCATACCATCATTTTTGATAATGGTGGTAATTTTAAAAATAAACATATTAAACAACTTTGCACCAAATTTAAGATTAATCACAAATTTTCCACTCCTTATCATCCACAGTGCAATGGTCAAGCTGAGGCCACTAACAAGATTATTAATAAAATCCTTCAAAAGATAATTTATGAAACTTGCATAGATTAGCATATTCATCTTTATCCCACACTTTGGGCATATCAAACTAGCATTCATACTGTCATTAGGGCAACTCCATTTTCTCTAGTCTATGGTTTTGAATTGGTTCTTCCTCTTGAAATTGAGTTTCCTTCTCTTTGCATATCTCTTCATGTCATCATTCCTGATGAAGAATTACATGAGGTTCACCTTCATGCTCTTGATCTAACTGATGAATGTTGCATCTTCACCTTATAACTTAATCACCAATATAAGTCTCACATTACCTGACAACCTAACAATGTGTCAAAATCCATACATTTAATGTTGGTGATCTTGTCTTTAAATTAAACTAAACTCATGACAAAGAAGATAAGTATGCCTAAAAAATGTGGGACCCATACTTAGTTAAGGATATTCTTGGTCCAAGTACCTATCACCTTCAAACTAATGAAGGCCATGCTTTCAAAGAACCCACCAATACTCAATTCTTAAAAAAATACTTCACCTAATCATTTCCTTCTTATTATGATTTATATCTATATCTATCTAATAATTTTTTCAAGTTACTTAAGTATGAATTTCTCCCTTTGCAGTAGTTCCCTCTTGTTCACAAACCTTTAGTCCTCCCTTTTGATCTTTTGGTTTTTTGATGTGCCATAGTCTTCATTATTTTATTTTTCATTCTATTTTTGTTTGCTAATTTTTATTTAGCACCCCTTGGGTTTTTATTTTGTGCTTTTCTTAGTAAGACCATGGATAGGACCCGACATCCCTCACAAAACCACCATATTTTTATCTTATTTTTCTTCTTATTGCTACTTGCCAATGTTGTTTTGACATCCCTTGGGTTTTTCTTTGTGAGGTGATTTTTAAAAAGACTCCCTCACTATTTTTTTTCTTTTTATTTTCAGCACTCTCGTTGGTCTCTCTTTTATGAGTTTCTTTGTAAGACCATGGATAGGACCTGACCCTCCTCATAGAATTACCATTTATTTTCATGTTATTAATCCTTGTTCTTAAACTTTAGATTTGGCTTCTTTCACTAGATGGAATTCACAAAGAATACATGTTAGCATGTTTTCCTCCATTTCCCTCTTTCTCATGATAAGGAATCACACCTTTTCTATCATTGGATCCCTCTTTTTTTCTATTGTCACATTTTTTGCAATTTGTAGCTATTTAAATTGTTCCATGTATCATCCTTCTTGATTTCCCCTTTCTTTGGTCTCCTCATTGGATAAAAAAACTCAAAGTCAAGATAACACTTTTATTTCACCTAGATTTATGAGACTCTTTGATCCCATGCTCTTTGAAGTTTCTCTCTCTTAACAACCTTGTCCCAAGTTTTCAAATCAAAGTCATCTTTAGCACCCATGTTTGGTTTTTTCAAATCTGTAAGGAGGAATAGAAAAAGCCATCAAGAAATTTAAAAGCCAAATCATTTGAAAACAAAAGGCAATGATATCTAAAAGGTAAAATACAAATCTCAAAATTTAAATCACACCAAAAGACGTGATTATGAGCACATCTTTTATCTCCAATCAAAGCTTAAACTCCACATTTGGCTTCACATAGAGCTAAAGTCCTCTGGGGTGTGGTAGGCCAGTAGATTGGAATAGAGGAATTCAAATATATATATATATATATATATATATATATATATATATATATATATATATATATATATATATATATATATATATATATATATATATATATATATATATATATATATATATATCTATGTGTGTGTATGCGGTGCTACCTACTTTCTCATGCAAGTACCCAATCTTCATAGTAGACTGACTCTATAAGGGGTCCTAAAGAATGGGAAACACATCATGGGGAGGTAGCTCCATTTTAATTTTCATGCATATAGCATTCATGAGATGATCTATATCCTCCATTTGTTGACCTAAGACTTGTGTAGCTAAGAGAAGTTCTTTAGAGTCCCTAAGGTCGATAGTCCTCTTGTTTTGAAAAATCAAATTTGAGTGTCTTGAATTCAATAAAGAGTTTCTCTACTTTGGTTTTTCCTTCATTTTCCCCTCCACCCATTTCATTTCCCCCCCTTGATAGACAAATTATGATTCCAAAATTTGTTTTCCCTCTTCTTTAAATTCCTTCTTCATTTCTTAAAAACATGCTAGCACTACTTTGTTTTAGTTTCATTTATCTTTAGATGCAAAACAACATGTTTGAGAAACTATGGATCACCTTATTCTTTTACACCATAAAATTTTCAATTACTAAACTTAATTTTCTTTTCTTTTCCCATTTATCATGATTTTGCTATCTTGTTATTGCAGACACCTGATTTCGCACCCTTTTTTCCATTGTTGAGTGAGATGTGGTTTGTTACTGCTCACTCAACAATGTTTTTTTCCATTTTATGCACCTTTTTCCATTGTTAAGTGAGATGTGGATTATTACTGCTCACTCATCAATGTTGTTTTCCCTTTTATGCACATTTTTCCATTATTGAGAGAGATGTGGATTGTTACTACTCACTCATCAAAGCTATTTTACCATTTTGTTTTTCTTTTTACCATTGATATATCTTGCTTATCATTTATTTTAAAAAAATTATCCTTGGTTTGAATTGGTGAGTTTTTATTTTCTTACTTTTAGTTTACTTGTTTGAGTTTTTTAGTCTTTAGTAGCCTTGGCTTTTTGGTTACCTGATTTACTCTTGTTTAGCTTGGTCATTTGGTCTAACATAACACCTACCACTCAGCTTGCCAAATTTTTCAAGTATGTCCTATCCACATAACACCAACTATCTTGTCTTTTCTTGCATTTATTTTTACTCCTTATTTTTATATTATTGGGTTTGTTGAAAGTAGTCTCTGTACCCTACACAATCAAAATTAAAAACATAGTTGATAACCATCTCATAATAAAATGTAAATCAAGGTATGCATTGCATATAATTTTTATTTATTTAATTTTTAGATTAGTTTCCCTTTATATCATTTACTTTTAGTTATTTTATGCTTTTTCAAATACTATAACTTTTTCTTAGCATCAACATTGTGTGTGTCCTTATGTTCTCTCTCGAAGTACCATCCCCTGTTATGCCTTAGTGAAATGTGATGAGCTTCAAGTGGGGAATATGTATACATATAATATTTTTAACTTTTATCAAATACTAATGTTTTACATCTTTAGAAACCCATTGTAACTCAGTCTCTCTAAGTGCATGCCTTAAGGGGTGCACCGGGAAAGGGGTGGGTAGACCTTTGGTGCTTTGTAGGATTGTTTTTCCTTATTGCCACATTATTCCCAATCCATTCAAATCTTAAAACCTTTCTCTAAGATATTTCTCATCTCTTGCACATTTCTCTAGTATTTTCCTCTTTTTATCCTTCCTCTTCTTGATTTACACCCTTTTTACCTGTTCAATACACTAGGTCAACTTGGTCGACCTAGTGTATTCTAGGGTCAATTTATCCTTTTTGACTTATTTGCCTTTTGATCAACCTAACATAGATTTTAGGCATTAGCTCAAGAATATACTAGGTCAAACTGATTGACCTAACAAAACCAACATGTTTGAATTATTTTTGGGTGAGATACTCCTATACATACAAGGTCATTTTGGTCATTATTATGAATATGAAATAAAGAGTTATTATTCTCTGGCACTTATTCACAATCTTCTCTTCCATCATTCTACTTAAGGAGTCTTAGTTTAGGTTTCTTATTTGGATAATCTAGTCTTATGGATAGGTCTTGGATGATTTGGCCTAACAAAGTGATCCTTACAAACCACAACAACCTCTTGCAAAGCCCCATTAGCCAATGGAGATATTGAATCATGATGGGTTCACATTCAAGTAAGTATACTCTAACTTTGTTTTCCTCTCTTTTAGTAGATAGAAGTGGCATAAATGTTGGATCAAATAATATTACTCTTCATATTCTATGTATTAGGTTTTTACTCATACTTAATTTATTTGAAGTTCCATATACATGTTTTGTTTTGCATCTAACCCCTCACTTTGTGCCACATGCTTTGGTGTGAACTAGATTAGTTTACTTTCTTGTTTATTAGTATAAGTGAACATCAAATCATAGGGATCTTTTAGGTTTGTTGTGTGATTGTGTTAGACTGTAGGCTTTGGAACCCTTCCTAGCATGATGTGTTTTGACAAGTGATGCAAGTGATCCCCTAATTGGGTCTAGTGGATCCCCATATTGGTCATGCTCCTAATTAATATCAAAGTTGTCAGAATCTAGATAATGCGAATGCAATGGAGACGTGATCACATGAGATGAAGCAAGTGCACACCACATAGATGCTAAAGCAATTTGAAATTACACAAGAAGATAAATTACACAAGACAAAATGGATAAAACTAAAATCTGATTAACATGAGATGGCCAAAGTGAAGAATATATATAAGAGAGCACATAAGTAACTCCTCCACAAAAGGTGGCCAAGGCACCCCAAGAATAGACTGTAACTCCTCCATGAAAGGTGGTGACAAGGTGTTAAGAATAGAGAAGTAACTCCCATCAAGGGAGTTACTTATGACATTCTTATGACACCTATGACACATCTATGACACACATCTCCACATAAGCTAGCCTATCCCACAAATATAGGAAAACTCCATATATGCACAAGAAATACAATTTCCCTAATTAAAAAATAGGGAAAAATAAAAACCTACACTAATACCCCCCCATAAACGTAGCTTAGGTGGGCTGTGTGGAAATAAAAAATGGGTCCTGATAACTAGGCCTGATGAGGTACCCATGTACAAATGCAATCTCCCATAAGATAGAGAAAAAGAGAAAACCCGTAGGAAAAAACTCCCCCCCAAAAGAGAGACATAAAAGAAAGGAAGAGGCTAGTGGCCCCCCCAAAGAAGATGCTATTGCAGATGTGGATCGCACCCCAAGAAGAGCTCGTAGATGAATGAACTTGCTCTTAGTGAAAGGTTTGGTGAAGATGTCTATAACCTACTCTAAAGACTGGAAAAATATCAAGTCAATGACCTAACTATGGATAAGCTCCCAAATGAAATGCATGTGAATCTCTATGTGCTTGGTCCACTAGTGCTGAACTGGATTCTTGCAAATCTAAATGGTACTCTGGTTGTCATAATAAATGATGGTGGGCTGCCTGATAGGAATGCCAAACTCAAAAAGTATCCCCTAAATCCAAATAGCCTCAGTAGCTGCATTAATAGCTCCCCTATACTCTACCTCTATGGATGATAAAGCAATAGCATTCTACTTCTTGCTAGACCAACTGATAGGACCATAACCTAGAGAGAAATTATAACCAGAAGTGGAATTGTGAGTTTGTGAATCACCAGCCCAGTCTGAATCTGTATATCTAAACAAGTCAACCTCTATGCCAAATCTATAATGAATCCCATATCTCTGTGAACCCTATATGTAATGCAAGATCCTCTTAGCTACTTTCCAATGCAGCTCATGAGGTTCTTGCATAAATCTAGAGACAAGTCCCACTGTATATGATATGTCAGGCATGGTGTGAGTCAAGTAGATGAGACTACCAACAAGTTGGTGATACTGAGTGGCATCAACCAATGGTGAAGAACAATCAGCCTCAAGCTTGACTCCTGATAGAAAGGGAGTTAGAGATGGCTTGCAATTAGCCATGTGAAATCAAGCCAATAAGTCAAGAGCATACTTAGGCTGTGCAAGAGAAATCCCTGAATCTGACTATGAGATCTCGATGCCAAGGAAGTAGTGCAACAAACCCAAGTCTATCATGCCAAATCTATCCTAAAGAGATGCCTTCATCACTGCAATAGCCGATGAAGAACTCCTAGTGATCAAAAGGTCATCAACATATAGAACCAAAATTAGGAGCAAATCATCCTACTGTAAGAAGTAGACATTGGGATCAGAATGGCACCTAGTGAAACCTACTGTGAGAAGGAAGGAATCCATCTTGGCATACCAAGCCTGAGGGGCCTGTTTGAGGCCATAGATAGATTTCCTAAGTCTGCATACTAAGAAAGAATATTGAACAAATCTTGGCGGCTGCTCCATGTAGATCTCCTCCTCTAGGTCTCCGTGAAGAAAGGCACTCTTCACATCCATCTGATGCACATCCCAACCATGTGTTGTGGCAATAGCCAAGGTGAGTCAGATAGAAGTCATCTTTGCAATGGGTGCAAAGGTCTCTGAGTAATCAATGCCTGCCACCTGTGAGAAACCCTTGGTGACCAATCGCACCTTGTACTTATCAATTGACCCATCTGCTAAAAACTTGGTCTGATATATCCACCTAAAATGAACCATATTTCTTCCCTTAGGAAACGAAGTCAAATCCCAAGTGTGATTTTTGATTAAGGAAGAATATTTTTCTTCCATAGCATTATCCCACTCAAGTACCCCTGATGCCTCTCAAAAAGTCTGTGGATCCAAAACTGAAGCAAAGAAGGCATGTAGATCTCTCTGAAAATCCCCCTAGTACATATGTCATATGTGGGATCTCCTGCCCAAGTGTCAGCACTCTCAAGTGTTTGTCTAGCCCAAAGTGCCCTAGAAATGGGCGAGTTAGGTGCTAACTCCTCATCCTCTGACTGATTAGAGGTGGATGACTCTGCATCACTATCCTCACTGTCTAAACTCGAAGAAGAAGATGTCTTTGGCTCAAGAACTTGTTGTGGCCGATCTAAATTTGATGAGGAATCATCATGAAGAAGTAGATTCGATGAGGGAGAAGAAGTGTCAAGTGTTGAGTCTCTAGGACTCTCTTAAAAATGGACACTTCTCTCAATGAACAACTCATGAGTGATAAGATCTAGAAGATGATGCCCCTTAATACCATCCAGATATCTTACAAAGATGTAAGGCTTGGACTGACGTTCCATATCTTTGTGTTTCTTCTTCAGAATGCAGGCCATGGCTGGGGATCCAAAAACCCTAAGGTGCTCAACATCAAGTTTCCTTTTATGCCAAGCTTCAAAGGGTGTATCCCTTTCAAAGCTTTGTGAGGAACCTTGTTTTGAATGTAGTAAGCATAATTGATTGCTTCAGCTCAGTATTGTGGTGCTAAGGATTTGGAGTGAATCATACAACTACCCATCTCTTTCAAGAACCTATTTTTGTGTTTTTTAACCCCATTCTGTGAAGGACTGTAAGTGATTGTGTGCTACAAATCAATCCCCTCTATGGTACAAAACTGCTCAAACTTGTTGCTGACATACTCCCCTCCATTATCAATTAGAAGAACCTTGATGGATTTCTCACTCTATTTCTCAACAAGAGCCTTGAAGTCTAGAAAATTTTCAAACACTTCAGACTTTTGTTTGAGAATATATATCCAATTGTACCTAGAGAAATCATCAATGAAAGTGAGGATGTACTTCACCCTTGTGAAAGATGGTTTGGGAAAGGGTCCCGATACATCATTGTGGACTAACTCCAAAGGTTGTGAATCCCTCCAAGCTTTGCCTTTGTCAAATTTTGCTTCAGGATGCTTCCCAAGAGAGCACCCCTCATAAAGTCCTTTTGAGAATTGGACACGAGGCAAGCCAATGACCATGTCATTTATGCAAAGTTATTCAAGGTAGCAATAGTTAAGGTGGCCAAACCACTCATGCCACAATTTGCTAACTCCATCTGAATGAGTCAGCAATGTTGTTGGAGAAGAATTTGGTGCAAAATGTGAGGTGTATAACCTTTCTTGGTGATCTGCCCTACCCACTACCACTGTAGTATTACTATGCAACTCCATGATAGCCACTGAATCTGGTGAAAACTCAACTCTCATGCCCTGACCAATGTGAGTGATTTGGTACACTGATAGGAGATTGGTTGAAAGAGAAGGAACACTTAGAACATTATTGAATGTTCCTCCTTCCATTTCAACTAACCCTCTCCCTGCAATAGAAACTAATGTGTCATCACCCAAACTAATTGAAGTCATGCTACAAGGCTCTAAAGATGAAAAATCAACTAGTGAAGAGCCCATGTGGTGAGAAGCACCCGAATCAATGACCCATGGTGATGTAGAATCTATAGTAGATACAAGGGCCTTTCCCTTTTCTTTCTCCTTACCCTTGCCTTTTGCCTTGGTAGAATCTTGGGTAGATGAATTCTGCTTGATGGACTCAGGAACACCTATGTTGTGCTTCTCTAAAAGATGAGTTAGGTGATCTATTTGTTTCTTCATGCATTTGTGTTCATCATGCCCTATATTTTTACAATAGGCACACTTAACCTTCTCCTTCTTAGGTTTAGCATTGGAGGAGGAAGACTCAGTGTTGTTTTTGGTAGGATTGTTGTTTTCTTTCTTCTTATCCTAGTCCTTGTTCTTTTTCTTCTTCTCCTTTGTTGAAGTCTTATCCTTACCATTTCTAGCTATCAAAGCTTTGGGTTGAGTAGACTTCATTGTGCCCATTTGAATTAGCTTATCTTGCTCCCTAGTCAAGTCGGCAATGAATGAATCCAAAGAAGGCATTTTCCATGTAGTGCTAAGGGCACTTTTTGTGGCATGAAAAGTGGAGACAAAGACTGAATAGCTTGGACCTAACTTTGAAAGAATAGAAAGGATGAGTTGATCATCTTTATTCTCTATCTCACATTCTTTCAATTGCAATCTAAGGGCCTTAAACTTAGTGAAAAAGTCCTGTAGGGTGTCAAAGTTGTTAGGACTTAGACTTATGAGTTCATTTTCAATCTCATGTCCTCTCATCTCATCAAGCTTCCCAAATAAGAGTTCTAAGGTGTCCCATATGTATTTGGGAGTATTGGAAGATTCTAAATGGAAGATAAGTTTAGGAGACACAGACAAGCTCAGTAATCCAGAGGCTTCATCACTACGGTTGTACCACTTGACCTTTTCAGCATCAGTGTTGGGTTCTACTTCAGTACCCATGGTGATCCTATACAACCCTTTGCTTTTAAGAATGATTGACATTTTAACCTTCCATTCATGATATTTGAAGGGTGTTAGGGGTTTAAGTTGAAAAGAATCCATTTTAAGCTGAATTAGGGTGAAGTTGTGTTGATTGCAAGTTGTGAAATTATGCAGAAAAGAGAATGAAAACAAAGATTTGCAAGTTGGAAAAGCAATCACACCCCCCCAAAATATTGACCCCCCCCCAAATATGCAAGTGCATGCTGAAAATATGTCATGCTCAGCTGAGAATGCATTTTAGAGCAATCAGTGCAAGACTTAAGCAAAAAGGACGTCGGACTCAGCCGAAAATGCATCCCAAGAGACCCAAATTTTAATCACTTTATAAACTAGTGAATTTTTAACAAATAACAAGCCTACACTATGGAGAATTGAATTACAAACACTTTTTCAAAAAATGGCACCCAAATCTGAGCTACCATTTGCAAGATATTAAAGGTTTAATTTTCTCGTAAACTAGTGTTTTGACAGAGAAAGTGGCCTTCCAACCACTCATTGGATTCAACACAGAATGAGGAATCCAAAGGAGGTTTGTGTGAGGGGGAATTGGCCTCCTGCCAACACTAAAACATTAAAAAAAGCCTATTTTGACAGAGAAAGTGGCCTTCCAACCACTCATTGGATTCAACACAGAATGAGGAATCCAAAGGAGGTTTGTGTGAGGGGGAATTGGCCTCCTGCCAACTCGGGCCTCACCCTTCATCTTCGTAGGTTGAAGATACAAGTTTTTTTAAAATCCTCTAAATTGCTCTTTTTTAAAAATGTTTTCAACTTACTTGTTTTCCAGCATACTAAATGACATTGTGAAGTGATTAAAGTCAAAAAACATTTAAAAAATAATTACCAATGCCTAGTTTAAGTCACCACGTGGGATGCCAAGCGGGCGCCATTTTTAAAAAAAAGTGCTGGCAAAAAAAACAAATGAACTACAGACCTGCATGCTGGACACCGTACAGCCTGATGGCATGGTTGTTGCTGAAGGCATTATTGTAGAAAGGATGCACCATTTTTAATAGAAAATCTCCACTACCTCACCACGTGCCATAGCAAGCTAGAAGCCATGACTGTCTGAAGGCGTTGCAAGGACACAAGGACTACTGTAGCTTGCTACAAGGTCAGCCAATCACTGCCAATGTTGTAGCAGTGCCCATGCCTTCCTCCTCCCAAACAAGTTCTGATTGCTGGCAAAAAATAGAAAAATAATAATTTGTAGACCTCTTACCAGGAAAAGTGCATAGTTTTGATGGCGTGGCTGATGCTGCTCCTCCCTCTACTCACAACAATGGCACCCAACAACTTGCAACAAAGTTAGCCCCTCCAATGTCTAAAAAGCAGAACCAAATTGCAGAGATCTATCTTTTTCCTATAGAGTCTGGTACCATATAATAAACTAATAGCATAACCAGACACACAATTACCATAGTGGCTTTGATACCATATCAGAGTTGTTGCCAGAATTTGGATAATGTGAATGCAATGGAGATGTGATCACACGAGATGAAACAAGTACACACCACATAGATGCTAAAGCAATTTGAAATTACACAAGAAGATAAATTGCACAAGACAAAATGGAGAAAACCAAAATCTGATTAACATGAGATGGCTAAAGTGAAGAATACATATAAGAGAGCACGTAAGTAACTCCTCCACAAAAGGTGGCCAAGGCACCCCAAGAATAGACTATAACTCCTCCATGAAAGGTGGTGACAAGGTGCTAAGAATAGAGAAGTAACTCCCATCAAGGGAGTTACTTATGACATTCTTATGAAACCTATGACACATCTATGACACATATCTCCACATAAGCTAGCCTATCCCACAAATATAGAAAACTCCATGTATGCACAAGAAATACAATTTCCCTAATTAAAAATAGGGAAAAATAAAAACCTACACTAATACTTAATAAGTGTATATCAAAATTGTAGGTGTGCTCTATTTTATCTGATCTAAGATTAATTCAATATGCATCATACAATTTTGATTGCATAAAATGGACACCTTAGCCTTCCCCTTATCTTTTTTTTGTGATTTCATGACCACGTTGATATTATGGTTAGGAGAAAAAGTTAGGGTAGGAGATTGGTTAGACTCATCTTCACTCTGAGGTGAGAGTGGAGGATTAGTTTGGCATTAGGTAGGTGTGGTTATTAGTGAGATCGGCATTAGGCTCATGGGAGGTTCATCTATTAATAGATCATCCTAATCATTAAGTTGATGGATAATGGTTTGGAGAGATTTATAGTTCTCCATGTCATGGTCAGGTATCCTATGATGAGAACACACTTGGTAGTCATTGTACTAGATGGGTTTTGATGGGAGGTAAGGATAAACAAGAGGTTTGTAATAACCTATAGAAAATGGTCAAGTAGGATTCAACTAAAGGTGTTAAAGATTTAGGGGTCTTGGATTTGGTTGTTAAGGTGGGAGGTTGTTTAGAATTGCGTTGGTGATAGGTGCCTTAGGTAAGGTTTTACACTTGGTTGATGGCTTTGGTTTAGACAAGGAGGTAGATGAGCTAGAGGTGGAATATTTCAAGGTAGGTAGACTAGGTATTGTTGTGCAGTGAAGAGAGGTATGTCAAAAAGAAAATATGAAGGTGTAACCAAAATAGGTGGTGGGGTTTTGGTAGAGATAATGGGATTCCTACTCAAGGTAGATGGATGAGGCCCCAAAATGGAAGGCAAGGTTGAGGGAGGTAAAATTTGTGCCTTTGGGTGGTTTTACCTATTTGGTTGCTTTAGTTTGGCACTTGGTTATAGGTTTCAGTGAGGCAAGCTCCACTTTCATAGATGGGTGGTTAAGACTTTGTGTAGGGAAGGTGTTAAGGTTCTTGATTGGTTTGGTCAATGTGGTTTGCGAAGGTGATTTAGTTGCTTGAGATTTAGGTTCCTTGGATGGTTGAGGTATTGTTGGATTTAAAAAAGTTGTTATTGGTTTGGTTGATAGGGTAGGAGTTTAGATAGTGGAAGTGGTGGCTTGGTTTGCTAAAGGTATGGTTGGCGGTTCTTGATTGGTGATATAAGGTAGCCCTAATTGCTATCAGAAGGTAGCTCGATCCATGTTAGGGTTAGAGATAAATTCTAATTTTTACACTAACCTAGAGAATGGTTTGTAGGTTGGTTTTATTCCCTGAATAGTGGACCTAAAAGATAAGCCCATATGTTAAGACATAGGGATGGTAACCTCATCCTCTTTCTCAACTAAAGGATGAAAGGTTTGAATGGGTGAGTCCTCTATGGGAGGAGTAGGCATGGGGATTTCCTCCTCAAGAATTATTTTTTAAGGGGGAGTAGGTTGCTCAATAGTTGATGAGAAAGGTAAAATGGGTGTTTGGTCTGGTATGTCATCTAAGGGAGGGGTTGATGGATCCACTACCTCAATAAGTGGAGGAGGAGAAAGGGATGTTTCCTTGGTTTGGGTTTCCATAAGAGGAGAATTTAACTCTACCACCTCAATAATTAGAGAGGGTGAGGGACAAATAAGTTGTTCAGTAGGTTCTTTAGTAACGAGTGTGTCAAGAACCATGTTAATAGTATGGGCATCATGAGAACATTCAACTGTGTTGCTCTCATTCTTAGTAGGAAAATGGCTGGGAAAAGGTTGCCTAAAGATGTCAAGGGCTTGGTTTAATGGTGCATTGGGGTTCTCCAATGTGAGCTCCCCCTTGTCAATGAGAGATTGGATAAAGCTTTTAAAGGTATTACACCTACTAATGTCATGCCCTATCACTTAGTGGAAGGCACATAGATCATTATCATTTTACCAACTAGGTTTAGGATGAGAGGAATCAAACCACTAAGGGGGTTTGATAGGAGGAATTTGAATGATATTTTATTTTAATAACTTCTCCAAGATTGAAGCATAAGATTCTCCAAGCGGAGTGAATTACTTCTGGTTTCTACAATTTTGGTTTTTCATGTTTTACTTTGAGGAACTAGAGGAATTTGGTTGGTTGACTGAAGGTAGAGGGATAGTTGTAAGGACCACTACATTCATGGTTCCTTTTCACTTAGTGATTGTATTAGATTAGTTGTTTGGTTTGGAATAAGAGGCCTCATTAGTTTTATAGGTGGATATATTGTTTTTTAGTTTTAGCTTTCCTTCGTCAATGGATCTATTTTTTAATTTATGCACCATGGTAAAATATTCATCAAAGGTTCAAAAGCTTTGGTCACATAGTGTAGAAGAGACATGCTTGGCACATGCCTTAGCAAAGTGCTCTATGAGTTCGGGTTAAGGAAAGAAAAAGGAAAGTTGGTTAATTAAGCTCCTCTAATGAGCTATAAAATTAGTAATGGATTTACCCTCAAATTGCTAAATAGAGTAGAGGTTGGTGATAGAAAATTTCTTAGAGATATTGATCGACAAGTGGTCTAAGAAAGTTTGAGCCAAATGGGTGAAGGAGAAGAGGGAGTGTTTAGGTATGGAACTATAAAAATCTAATTTTAGATAGGCTAGGGACATGGGGAAGGTGTGGATAAGGAGGGCATCATTGATGGTAATCAGATAACATACATGTCTAAATGCCTTAATGTTCTATTGGGGATTTTCCTTACTTTGGAATTTAAAGAACTTGGGAAGTTCCCATTGGGGGGATATGGCCTAATAGGTAAGGATAGATGGATGGGCTCATTACAAATTTGGTTATATGAGAAGATGTTATGATCACCTAAGATGGATGACTCTAAGGTGGTCATCTTGTCCATAAGCACTTCATTAGGTCTGTTTAGGGTTACACACTTGAAGGGTTGTAAGGTGCATACTATGGTTGGGGTTGAGTGATGTATTAGTAATTTACTAGAGGTTGACAAGTTTTTACATATGGGTAAGTGGTCATGGGTAGTTGGGTTAAAGCCACATATGAATATGCAGTCACTGGTGGTTAGGTAGAGGGTATGTATTGCTATGTGGGTGTGGGTGGATAAGTTATAGTTAAGGGATAAGTGGTAACCTTCATGGTGGCAGGCAGTAAGATAGAAGGTATGGGTGCCACCACATTTGAAAGTAGAGTGGAGGTAACTAGAGGAATGGTAGTGGTGGTGTTAGTAGGTACTCTAATAATAATTGGAGTATAGGTAGGTAGAGGTTGGATGGTGGCTATGTTGGAAGATTTTTTAGTCAGAATCAGAGGCATTTAGGTATTAAAAGGTTGAATGTGTTAGTTCTACATGGTTGTGTTAGATGGGTTGCCAAATGAGGTAGATGCCTAAGTGGCTAATGATTGGGTATTGATAGTGGCAACATAAGAGTTACTTAAAAATCCCAATGGCATGCCATAGGGTGGATCGGTAGGTGGTGATGAAATGGGTGTACAGTGAGATACTGTGCTAAGGTAATGTTGTAAGACTATTAGGTTATTATCCAAAAAGGAAGTGAAGTCTAGGTCACCTTGGGAAACTACCTAAGACACACTAAAAGCATTAGAATGATGAGGATAACTCTCAACATCTGATATATACTACTATTAAGCATGAAATATAATGAGGGGGGGGTGAATCAATATATTATATATATTTTTACTTAATAAAATTCCTTTTATTTAACCACTTAACCACACATTCAAGATATGCAAGAAAATTGAAATAATAATATGCACCACACAAGAGAGAGAGAGACACCAAATTTTTACATGGAAACCCAAAGTAGGAAAAACCATAGAGAACAATCTCAAGTATATGAATGAGAACCAACTCAAATTATAAAGTTTGTAAGCACCAACTTACAGGAGTACCAACCCCTTTGTTGAGCACCAAAACATCAAATATTTGTGAGCACCAATCCACAGGAGCACCAACCCCTTGAAAAGATTTGTGAGCACCAACCCATAAGAGCACCAACCCCTCTTGTGTATAAAACACAACTATCTCTCAATGTTTCTTATTCAACAAATGATAAAACTCTACAATATCTCCTACTTTTCTTTCTTCAAAAACAAATACAAATCATGCACTCTCTTTCATATTACAAATAGATTCTCAAGCCTTTATTTATATCTTTCCAAATGACCTTCGGCATTCAACCTTTGTGACCCTTCAATCCTTATGGAAAATGGTACCAAACTTGCATGACCCTTCGTATCTTTGCATTTAAAAAATCATATGGTGACCCTTCATAAGCAAATGCATCCTTTCCTCTTTTGTCTTTATCTTGATGACTTTTCATATTCCTCAAAGTGTCTCTTCATGGAAAAATTCACCATACCCTCTTTTGTCTTCACATGGTGACTCTTGGAATTCCTCAAGATGAGTCTTCATGAGAAAATTCTTCCCATTCCTCTTTTGTCTTTTACCTCGTTACTCTTTGACTTCTCCATGGGCCCTCTTTTGACTTATATGCAACCAAAACTATATTCATTAATATTAAATAAATATTAACATACATTAGGAAAGATATGAATATTAAAAACACCATTAAAATCAATGGGGCCTTTATCACCAATAATGCTAGACCTTTGACATCAATGATAATATTTCCAACAATCTCCCCCTTTGTTATTGATGGCAACCTCAAAATGAAACTGCCACATCCTTAAATTTGCACATACTGCCATCTAAAAAACATACAATAACTCCCCCTTACTGAAGCAACCTGTACCTATTTTTTTAATTCTCCCCCTTTGACATCAATGGCGAAAGGCCTACTTAGAGCTAACACTTAGCTCCCTCTCAATTGATGCTGAACTTTAATGGTAGGAAGTAAAATAAATTACTCTCAACTTCTCCCACAGATACTCAAATGTGTCTTTTGGTAGTGCCTTTGTGAAAATATCTATAATATGCTCTATGATACTGATATATTTCATATTAACCTATTGATCTAAAACCTACTCTCTCAATAAGTGATATCTAATGGGAATATATTTTTTTCTTGGATGCATCACTGGATTCTTCAAAATATTAATAACACTTGTGTTGTCAAAAAAAAATAGAAATAGATTCATCATATTTTACCTTGATATCTTCCAAAGTTTGCTTCATCTAAAGCACTTAAGTACAACACAATACTGCTATAATATATTATGCTTCAGCTATAGAAAGTGATACTAAATTCTACTTCTTCCTTAGCCATAATACTAAGCTATCACCAAGGAAGAAAGCTCCTCCACTTGTACTTTTTTTGTCATCCAAGCAACCTGTCCAATCTAAATCTATATAAGCAAGCAAAGTGAAATCTCTGCCTATGAGATACCACAATCTATAATATAATGTCTCCTTGATATATCTGAATATTCTTTTTACCAACTGAACATGACTATCTTTTGGAGTTGACTGATATCTTACAACCATACCTACTACATGCATGATGTCTGGCCTTGATGCTGTCAAATATAAAAGACTACCAATCATATATATGTAAAAAGATTGATCTACAATAGATGAATCTTCATCCTTACTCACTTTATTTTCTATACACATTGCTGTGCCAACTAGTGCACAATCCTCAAAACCAAAAAATTTCAACATTTTCTTTGTATATTTACTTTAAGATATAAAAAATCCTTTATTTGACTAAAATATTTGCAACCCTAAGAAAAATGACAATTATCTAAGTATAGACTTCTCAAATTATTTTTACATATTATCAAAAAATTCTTTTATCATATTTTTAATGTTTCCTCCAAAAATGACGTCATCAACATATACCACAATAGTCAATTAATGCTCACCTTCTGTTTTGATGTAGAGATTATTGTCAACAAATTTTATCTTAAAACCTTGATCCTGTAGGTACTTATCAAGTCTTGCATACCAAGATTTGGGAGTTTGTTTCAATTTGTATAGTGCTTTCTTTAATCTACATACATGGCTACTAATATTTGAGAGAATAAATCCCTCAGGCTGCTCAATGTAGACCTCTTTTTCTAGATCCCCATTTCAGAAGGAAGATTTTTGAAAATTTTAAACACTTCATATGCAAGAAATATTTTAATAACCTCTAGTCTTGCCACTGGTGCAAAAGTTTCTTCAAAATCTATTCCCTTAATTTAAGCATATCCTTTACATACTAATATTTCTTTATTCCTGGTCACTTCTCCATTTTCATTCAACTTATTTATATAAACTTGTTTTATTCCTATCATATTGTGATCTTTTGGTCTAGGCACTAATCTTCAAGTAGCATTCTTTTCTATCTAATTTAATTCTTCATCCATTGCCTTAACCCAATGCTTATCATGTCTAGCTTCTGAAAAAGTTCTAAGTTGAATTCTGGATAACAAAGAGAAATTAACTTACTCAGATTCACTTACCATTATTCTTCTAGCATGAATTCCTTCATTTATGTCCCTAATGATGTCACTTTCATTATGATTTCTCTAAACATATTTGGATGGATTTTTGGTGTCTTTTTTCTCCTTTTTCTCATCTTCATCTGATTCTTCAAAATCTTCCTCTTCAATGATTTCAATAATGTCTATTGGATCACTGATTCTTTATGTTCCATCTTCTTCTATCCTGACACATAAAATTTCAACAATTTTCTTAGTTATTTTGTTATAACATATATAAGATTTAATTTTTTTAAAATAACCAAAAAATATACATTCGTCTGCTCTGGATTCAAACTTACCAAGTTTTTTTTTGATTCTCTTTATAAAGCATTTGCTACTAAAAACTCTAAAATAATCAACTATTGTTGGTTTGTCTTTTCATAGTTCATAAGAAGTTTTGTCACTATGACTCTCAATAATACTCTATTATAAATATGCACTACTGTAGAAACTTCCTCTCTCCAATATTTATTTGATGTCTTGGATTTATTTAGCATTATCCTCACCATCTCCTAAACTATTCTATTTCTTCGCTCAACTATTCTATTTTACTGTGGAGTTCTGGTTGCTAAATAATGTCTCTTTATTCCATAGTCTTCAAAAAACTTAATAAACTAATCTGACATAAATTCTCTTTATTGATCTAATCTTAGACACTTAATATTTAAATTGGTTATTCTCAACTAATGCTTTGAATGCTTTGAAATGTCTGAAAGCTTCTAATTTTTTCTTTAAAAACATTACCCAAATCATACGTGAAAAATCATCAATAAGAAACATGAAATATTTCTCACCTTGATTACTTTGAGTTTTCATAGGTCCACACAGACTAGTGTGAACAAGTTCTAGTATCTGAGTGGTTGAGTACTCTTTTATTTTGAACTAGCTTCTGGCCTACTTCCCATGCTGACAAGGTTCACAAAGCGTGTCAGATGGCTTTATAATCTTTAGAAGATTTTTGATTGCTTGATTCTTGCTGATGTTGATAAGATTGCCAAAATTTATGTGTCCCATTCTCCTATACCATATCTAACTTTATTCAATCTAACTTGAATAATATCTTTGACTTTTGATGTTTGATAACATATACAAATTATTGCCTATTGTCTAAGCATCTGCAACCAACACATCTAAATCTTTTTTCATAATTTCATAACCTTCTACATAAAAATTTAGTGTGTGCCCCTGATCACACATTTGGATTACACTTAAAATGTTATGCTTAATACATTCTACATATAAAACATTTTCAATTTTAGTTCTACCATTATCCAAACTTAGTGTACCTTTTTTTAAAATTTTGTAAAGTAGTATTATATTTAAATTTCACTGTGCCACCATTGATCTTTTTCAAAGTTATGAACTTATTTTTATCTCCTACCATGTGCCTCGAACATCCACTATCAATTAACCATGGATTTTCTTCATTTCTTGGATGCAAAGCTATCTACATCAACGTATATTTTTTAGGTTATTTCTTTTACCATGAACCTATCTGAACTTTCTTCTTGATGAATGGAGCCTTGAAACTCTGGTCTTTTTTGACTGACTCAAACACACTTCTAGAGTATTGGGATATGTGTCTAAAGTTATTGGAATTATAACATATTATGGCCTCTTCATTAAAGTCTGATAGAGAAGCAAAAGAGTTTTGGCTTCTGCTTAACTCTGCATGACTTTCCTTCTTATTTGTAAAATTGTCAGCCCTTTTTCAACATTCTATTTTCTTATGACCATATCCATTACAATAAAAATAGTAACCATAAAAATAGGACCTATTTTTGTAACTTTGACTTGATTACCTTTTGTATCTCTATTCTTTCTAACCTTCTTTATTTGAGGTGTCCTCTATATTTTTAATTTCTTTTCTTTTGATTTCTTCTTTTATAAGATCTTCAATATAGCTCTTTCCTTTTTCCTTGTCTGTGAAATTAGTGGCCTTCCCTTTCTCTTTTTCATATATGATACCTATCTTATCTGAAATTGATCTTTGAATTTCTAATATCTTATTCAACATATTAGTGCTATTCTTAAATTTTGAATAATTGGCTACTCTATCATTGATTGCTTTATTTGTTTTCTCAAGATCTACTTTTAAAGAAGCAATTTGAATAACATACCTTTCACATTCTTTACTTACTTTTTGTAATTGTGCTATTAGATCTTCTTCATTCTTCTTGGCTTCTTCAAAGTGTGCTTATAGATCTTTAATTATTTCTTTTAACTCCTTTTCATATTTCTTGATTTGAAGCTTTAATCTTTGATTCTTCTTCTCAAGAGCTTTTAACTCTTGTAAGGCACAAGCAAGTTCTCCTTCTAGATTCACTTCAGATTCATCTTGTTCTTCTTCTTGATCATCTATACTTTTTCTTATGGAGGTATCTTCATGTATGCCATGAATAGAATCTCTTTTTATTTTGAATCATTGACTCCACTATATTCATCTGAGCTAGGATCTTTGGAATAGAAACTCTTCTCAAATCCCTTCTTGAATTTTCCTTTGAAATTCTTCTTGTATGTAGACTTTCCTTCTTCATTATCATCATTACCCTTATCTAGGAACTTAGCTACAAAATGTCCAATCTTTCCATAATTAAAATAAATAAAAGGTAATATTCTTTGATATTTACCTGTGCCCTTTTTCAGCTTGCGAATGAATAGAACTTCATTGTCATCTTTATCATCGCTAGAACTATCACTTAATTATTTAATCTTAGCTTTATCTTTCTTTGATGTTTTGAAAGTGACTTCTCTCTTTGAGAGTTGCTCTTGTTTGGTCCACATCTCATATGTTGCAAGAATACCATGTAGCTCATCTATCTTTAGCTTGGCTAAATTTTTCATCTCTTCAGTCGCTGAAACTTTTGCATCATATCTCAATGGTAGAGATCTCAAAACTTTTTGAACCACAACTAATTCTTCTAACTTTTTTTTAAGACTTTGAATCTGATTAACTATTTGATCAGCCCACAAAAGATAACTTTCTATATTTTTTTCCTCTTCCATCTTAAAACTCTCAAACTATCTTCTGAAAGTCTGAAGCTTAGCTTGCTGAAACTTTCCATCACCTTTGTAAATATTCTCAAATTTTACCCAAGTTTCATGAGAAGATTTACATTGTATAACTTTAACAAATTTTGATTCACATAAACCACATAAAATAACATTTAAAGATTTAGCATTATTTTCACTTACCTTCTTTTCTCTCAGAGTAGTTACAAGTGTCTGTGGCTCTTTATATTCCTCTACCACTGCTTGCCATATGTAAAATCTAAGGGCCATCAAATAAGTCTTCATCCTTATGCTCCAAAAAATATAATTTGTCTCATCAAATAAATGTGTCTTATTTGTAGAAAAACCTTCATGTGATCCAGCCATCGTGATTTCCTGATCTACCTTCAAGCTGTAAAACTTTTTTCAAAGAAACGTACTTTGATACCAATTATTAAGCATGAAATGTAATGAGAGGGGGGGGGTGACTCAATATATTATATATCTTTTTTCTTAATCAAATTAATTTTTTTAACCACTTAACCACACATTCAAGATATGCAATAAAATTGAAATAATAATATGCATCACACAAGAGAAAGACCAAATTTTTACATGGAAACACAAAGTGGGAAAAACCATGGAAAATAATCTCAAGTATATTAATGAACACCAACTCAAATTAAAAAGTTCACAAGCACCAAATTTTAGGAGCACCAACCCCTTTTCCAAGCACCAACATAGAAATGATTTGTGAGCACCAACCCATAAGAGTACCAACCCTTTGCAAAGATTTGTGAGAACCAACCCCTCTTTTGTATAAAACACAACTATCTCTCAATGTTGATTACTCAAAAAATGATAGGAATATACAATATCTCATATTTTTCTCTCTTTGAAAATAAATATAAACCATGCACTCTCTTGCATATTACAAATAGCTTTTCAAGCCTTTATTTATAGCTTTCCAAATGACCTTTGGCATTCACCCTTTGTGACCCTTCAATCCTCATGGAAAATGGCACCAAACTTGCATGACCCTTCGTATCCTTGCATTTGAAAAGTCATATGGTGACCCTTCATAAGCAAATGTGTCCTTTCTTCTTTTGTCTTTATCTTCGTGACTTTTCATATTCCTCAAAGTGTCCCTTCATGGAAAAATGCACTATACCCTCTTTTGTCTTCACATGATGACTCTTGAAATTCCTCAAGATGACTCTTCATGAGAAAATACATCCCATTCCTCTTTTGTCTTTTACCCCGTGACTCTTTGGCTTGTTTATGGGCCCTCTTTTGACTTATATGCAACCAAAAATATATTCATTAATATTAAATAAATATTAACATATATTATCCAAGATATGAATAGTAAAAATACCATTAAATGCAATGAGGCCTTTATCACCAATAATGCTAGACCTTTGACATCAATGACAATATTTACAATAACTCCATATATGAAGAGGTATAGGAGACTAGATAATCTATACATGGGTCCTGATTTGCTCAGTCCCTTCATTGTTGGTGAGTAAGAACCATGCAAATATGATAAGAATAAAATATAAATATTCTTAAAACTCAAATAGAGACAAAGTAAGAAAATGATCAAAGAAATCCAACAAACACTTAAGTATGTTAAAATCCTATGGTTAATTTTAATCTCACTTTTGGCTTATGCCTTATGTTATGATAATGTGTGATAGAAGTTGGCTTATAGATCAAGTACTATAGAAGCAATCTAGGATGGTTTTAGTTTATTTAGGCACTCAAAAAGAACATGTATTAGAATCAATAAATGGCTTGGTATTGGAGCCTACCCCCTCACTTTACACATTAAAATGATAAGGGTGTCAGGTGCTTAGCCAATATATATTGATATCTAGAGTTTATACTTAACTAGAGAGATGAGTTGGTTCTCCCCTTTGTAATGACCTCCAAGTAGGATCATCAAGAAAGGGTATGGTTACCACTAGGTGATGAAATCCTAGTCAGGCTTTGTCTCAAGTTTGTTTGATGTTTAATTGATGAAAGTGGTTTGGTTTAGTGTGTGCAACAAAAGTGGTGCTACAATAAAATTATTACACCTTAATTCAAAGTGAGCTAGAATTAGAAGCAAGCAATGGATGCACTTAAGTTTAAACCCAAAAAATATTATAGTTTTGTTAATGAGAATAGATAGAGAAAAAAAATAGATGCAAAGAAAAGAAACCTAAAGTAAAGACTTAAGGTCCTACCAGGTGTACTAGAATGTTTTAACAAATTTTAGCTTTTATTTCAGAAAGGGAAAAGAAGAAACTAAGTATGGGTATGATTGAAAAACTTGTTTGATTGTGCACATGTAAAATTATAAGATTGTGAAGAGCTCCTCTTTTGTGTGGGAGGATGACCTATAGATAAGAAAGTACTAAAAAATTCATTTGTTAGTTAGATAGTTGAATGGATTGCCTAGCGATAACTAGATCTCAGAAGTAAGATCTTCGTTGAAGGATGTCAATCCCCATGTTTTAAAAAATTAATTTTATAAATAAAATATAAAGTACTTGCATCAATAATCAAAAGGTACTAAAACTAAACACAAGAGATACTTGCTAAAAAATAGACTAAAAATGATTAAAATAATAATAAGATAATTAATACTAATGTTACATGATTAGGATCTACTTTAAAAAATTAGGCAGGGGTCTGTGAATAGGCAGGGATAGAAAATTAGGTTTGGCTAAGGGTAAATAGGTGAAAATAGCTTGCTAGAATTTACTACCATAGTGACCATTGACAGTTGGGCTGACTGTCAGAGGTTAAGTTGACCATTAGTAGTTAGGGTGACCATCGATGATTGAATAGACCATCGATGGTTGGGACAACCATTACATACTGAAATAATGACAAAATGGTCTTATATTTATAAGTGGATTTGACACTAAACCCTTTCAAAAAAATTCTCTAATAGGGTTGACTTGTTAGAGAGTTTTTAGTGATGTCATGGAGGTGTAAAAATAAGTGGATAAGCATCTTGATAGTCTAAGTGTAAATGGCAAAGTGTGCAGTGTGCTTGTCTTAGTATTCTTGAAGTAGGCTTGGTTGATCTTTAGTTTTGGCATGATTAGAGATGGGTCTAAAATATTGACCATGTGTGAGGGGTCTTATCAGAGGTTAAGGATGATTGGAGAGCTTGTGAAAGTGTATGGTATTCATCTGGTTCTTCATTATGTTCATCTTGGCATAGTTGGTTATGTGATAGAAAAATTTGAGAAAATAGTTTGTTTACATCACCATTACCATGAATGGATGATTCAGGGGGATTTGGTCATATGAGTGTGATCACATTAGTCCCAAGTTTCTATGGTCCTAGTTTTAGGTCATGCGATTGAGTGAAGTAAAATATATAACTATGCAAAGTTGGATTTTTAGGTAGTTTAAAACATTTTCCTATACTTAGCCAAATTTGCAAATGAAATCTAATGGTGTATGTTTAATCGCATCATATATCTACAACACAAAATGAATCTGAGCTTAATGTCTAAGTTTAAGAAGCGCTGAGTAATCAATTTGATGGAATCATATTTTACATGCATGAAGGTTCTAAGAGAAAATTGATATATGGATAGATTACCTTATGAAATAAGATCATATGGTTTAAATTTTAAGACATGTGATTAATTTTATAAAAATTTATTAAGGTTCAAAGTTGGAATTTTAGGCAGATTGCAGTGGTTCCCATACTTAGTTGAATTTGCATAAAGTTAAAGACCAAGACAAAATAGGGATCTAACAGTGAGGAAGTGTTCATACATTCATATATATGATACATATTGAGCCAAAGAGGTCAAAGTGTCTAATGTTTAAGTAGGTTAAAGTATAGGCTACTCTCGAGGAGATTGATGGAGTGCATTTGTTCCAAATTGTTAGAAAGTAGTGAGATGATGACAAGTGCTCGATGTTTAATAGTAAGCAAAGGTAAAGACCAAGCTAATTTTGAGGAAGATAAAAAATGCATATTTGTTCAAGCTATGAGAGGGAATGATATGATGATAACTTATTCAAAGTTAAATAGTTTCTCAGTGATTGCTGGAATTCAAATATTCAAATTTGTGAGGGAAGACTAGTCTATAGTTTTTGTGCTACAACTTTTGATATATGTAGAATTTGACCAGTGTAAAAATTAAAGTTGTATAGAAATTTAAGGAAAATCCATAAATATTTATTTAAAGCTATGAATTTTTATATAATCTAATATATAAAGCTCTAAATATGATTGTGTGAACTAGGAATTTGACTCAAGAGAGGATGGTTAGTATCATGTTAGTTCCAAAATGAAATCAAAATGAAATAAACACACTAGCATAACATATCTAGGCCTAGTTACTAGGGGGAAATTATTTAACAATATTAAAATGGAAAACACAAATAAAATATAAAATAAAACTTCTTTCACCTTCCTTGAATGCTTCAAACAGCTCGTTGAAGTGGCTTGCTTAGTTTGTGCTCATGAAGTCTACATCAATGAAGTGTGGCTACCTCCACCTCTCCTTGGCACCATATTTGGATTTGGCTTGTCTTGGATTAGATAAATATTTGGGAATTATAAAAATAATTTACATGAAGCTTTGGAATCAATTTAGCATTATAATTTTGTCATAAAATAATTTAAAATTCAATAGGCAAGGCCTCCTATTTATAGATTTTTGGAATGGTTTTAAGATCAATCATGACCAGCCATCTCAAGATAGAGATGTGTAGACATGAATAAATCCAATTATGAAATTAAATATATAAATATCCCTAATAATATTTGGGATTGAGGGGTATTTAATAGGCATTGAGGGTCTTAATGAGGCATGGGGGGCATGAATCCTGATATTTTATGCATTTATGGCCTAGGGATGTCTTCCGAAGAAATGATGTCACCTAATGATATAGATATTCAATATTTATTTCCAAAAATAAATTATTTAACAAGTTCCTTGAAATTTTTAATTAGGCTCATAATTTGGTTTAATTATCTCTTAATCATGATTAAGCACTTTGATGCAAACCTTGGCTCTCTGTGCACAAATTACTCAAATTGTTCAGAATGTCTTGTCATTGACCCAAACTTTAATTAGATTGGAATTAGAATGTGATGTCAGATGTTTTGGATCTATTATCTCATTTAAGATGTTTATAACACCAAATAATAAATGCACATGTCTTGTACAAGAAATTTGATAGAAAAAAGTAATCCAGGGCACCTAGGTGCAAAATTGACATTTTGACTCACAATGATCTAATTAAAGTTAGCTAGCACATAAAATGAATTACCCCATTTAGGGATATTTTGGAAAAAATAAACACTTGAATATGTTAGTTTCAAATATTTTAATGTGTTTTAGTGTTTTTAGGCCAAATTATACATTTTGGTAGAAATTGGTCAAAATCTTAGTTGAAGGTCATCAGTGGCCAGTTTTAGATGTCTATAGTTTGCACCTATTTGGGAAGATGTTTCAAACCATAGTCATAATGATGTATTCTCAAATAATGATTAAAGGCCTATATACCAAAAATAAAATGATAATTGATGAACAAAGCTCCAAATGGTTTTTAAAAAGCCTATGATGATGCCCCCTCAAGGGAGTGCCTGTCACATATGTGGATGGATGGTCCTTCAAAAAGAAGCAAGAAGAAGGGTGAGATTAACTTGTGGTTGAGATTAATACAAATGATAAAATTCTTGCAATCATTGATTTAAAAAGGATACTGATTTGCCCAAAGGTATTTATAATCAAGAATAAAAGTCAAAATAATGATTTGCCCATAGGCAGTTATAATCATTAAGAGGACCTGAATTGGATAAAGATGTTTGTGACCCAATTAGGGCTTATTAGTAAGTATAACTCAAAGATATAACCTAGAATATATATTAAAGATGAGTGGGTGTAAATGTAGATGCTATGGTCTAATGACTAAAGAAGACACAAACAACCAAGCATATGATGATGCACAAAGTGATGAAAGAGATGGATAGAGGAATGAGATTGATCAATATAAAATATTTAGGTGTACTTTATGATGAGGATATGCTCATCCTTATTATCAATTATACAACTAGAATGGTCAATGGGTTGATTTTATCAAGGGTGGGATGGGAGAATTTTGCCAAGGTACCAAGGAGAAACTTTTATGGCTCCATTGATTGTAGACCTTCTTGAAGCTAATTTTTATTATAGAATGTGATGGCAGGCATCATGATAGAAAACCATGAAGAATTAGACAAAATATGTGTAAAGATTGACTCTCGATCCAATAAACACTAAAAAATAATGCACCAATGATAAAATCCATGATGACATGTTGACGTATGAATATGGATAGTCTAAAGAATGTTATGTTGGAGGAATCACCCAATGAATGTATATAAACCGAGTCGAGGCAATTGTATTGAAAGAAAACAAATAGGAAATCAAGCAAGCAAGCAAACAAACAAACAAAAATCACATAAATAAACAAGCTTAAAAATAAATAAATAAATAAATAGAAAGATTAAAAATAAAATCAAAAGAAATCATCCTAACAATGACCATGCCCCAGTAAGGTGGATCGAGGATAAATGAATAGGTTTAAAAAGGATAAATGTTTTTGGATTTTGAACTATTATGAATGTTTTTGACAATTTGAGGTATCTTAACTCGTTAGAGAATGATAATATACCTACTCATAAAATAATGAGAGTGTTGGCTTAGATGGCTCACAAAATGGTGAGAGTGCATGGAAAGGGGGACTGAGGTGACCTCAACATGAATTGAGCATGACCCACATAGTCCTAAAATGACCTCAAGTCACAATAATTCCATCCACACAAAACATGAGGAAAAACTAATTAGGTCCCAATAGGTTCTCAAATCTAGCAAATGACCAGTCAAATGGAAACAACAATGATAAGGTGATGTGGTAATGCACGATAAACAAATATTACCCCTAGTTTTCCCATAGGCACTTATACCTATGATACAATGGATTAGATAACTGATACTAATTTACCCATTGGTGATTATAATTCATAAAAAGATGGTGAACACTAATATGCTCATAGGCAGTTATAATTAGGGTCACATAAATAAACTTGATATAAGATGGAAAATGAAAGATATCTTACCAGATCAACTATCACACTACTTTAATAGACTTTCATTAAACCACAGATTTGATAAGAGTTGAAAATTAATTGGAATCCCCTCACAAAAAAGTGTGGGAAGAACCAAAGGAATTAAGATCAAAATAAGATTGGGTAGGATGACAAAAAATAAGTTTTAGTCTAGATAGGAATGGTATGGTAGGATGGTATGGTTTTGCTCTAGGATAATGATGGGTTTTGATAAATTGGATATAATGGTAAGAGGGTTTCCCCCAAGTGGTAAGGTAAGGTAAATGGTAGGGTATAGACTAATGGACAAAGGAATATGGCAAATGGCAAATGGATATGCAATAATGGCATGGTACATGTTTTTGGCTTAGGTGATTATTGGTTTTTTAATGTGTTTGGCCTAGGTATGGTAAATGGCATATGATTCTATTATTCTTACTAAAGTGGAGATGCACATCATAATCAGTGAATGACATAAACAAAATAATCAATCATGTTAATTTATATCCCACACCTCATCTAAATAGTTGCTCTATCAAGAACTGCCTACCTATTTAGGTCTCAAGAATGATTTTATAATCTTCTTTAGTCATTAATTCTAATTATTTCAAGCATCGAAACTATTGTTCCCAAAATCTATCACTCATTTTTGGGATAACATATGAACTATTTTCGTCATTCAGACTAAAATTATCTCTTCCCTTCTCAAAAATTTGTTTTGAGCATTCAAATTCCTCATTTTCAAGCTTTTTCAGTTAAGGGATTAGCAGGTTCAACAGGTTCAATGGCTTTAACAAGCAAATTCTCACAAAGGAACAAGTTCCTAGCACTTAGGCAATTTTAAGATTGGTTCAATGCCTCGGTTCAACCAAAAATTTTCATCGACAAGCTTCAAAGGAAGGATTGAACCATTGAACGATTGAACCCCACTTCCAAAAGGTTCAAAGGTTCAATGACGTCAACAAGATTAAAGAAGTTAAGTGCTTTGGTAGAAGTTCAAAGTTCAAAAGTTCAACAGGTTAAATGGCTTCATAAGACTTAGAAGAAAAGAAGGCTTAGAAGAACAAAGGAATGAACTGTTGAACCATTAAACCATTGAACCTTGAACCAAAATTGTTCAACAGGTTTAATGGGTTCAACGAGTTTAATGGGTTCGAAGAGATCAAAAGACTTAGAAGAAAAGAGGCTTCAAATGCAAGATTAAACCATTGAACTGTTGAACCAAAGTTGGTTCAATCGATTGGTTCAATCAGTTGGTTCAAAGGACTGCCCCCAAGCTAAAGGAACAAGTGCCCTTGTAGAGGGCAATGAACTAAAGGTAGGTGCCCTTGTGGAGGGTAGAGAACATTTGCTCAAAGATCAAAGAGAAGGCCGAAAAGGTAAGAAATTCCTTCAGACTTTTTGTCCAAAGAAATTACCAAGTAAAGGAACCGAAAGAATTCCTTCAGAAAGATTTTTTAGGTGGAAGAATTTCACAAAGGTAAATCCTTTAAACAAATTATCTAAAGAAATTCCTTCAGACATTTTTCCTGAAGGAACGATCAAGAAGCCTGGTGGAAAAGAATTTAAGGCAAAGGAAGGAAAGATTTCCTTCAGACAAAATGTCTGAAAGAATTCCTTCAGACATTTTGTTTGAAGGAAATATTTCCTTCCTTTGCCTTAAATGCCTTAATTCCTTCAGACATTTTGTCTGAAATAATTAAAGAAGTAGACCTCGAAGGACCCCAAAGGGTAGGTACCCTTGCGGGGGGCTCTTGGCACCAAGAAAGTGGACCTTTCTCAAAGAATCAAAGGGACACCTTCCCTTCGGGGTGTTCCAAAGGCTTGATAAAGATGCCAAAAAAAGCTTTGAAAGAATTAAACAAAAGAAGACTTCAAAGATCAAGGAATGAACCATTGAAATATTGAACCATTGAACCTTGAACCAAAATGGTTCAATGGGTTCAATAGGTTCAAAGAGATCAAGAGAATTAGAAAAATAAAGCAATGGAATAAAGAATGAACTAATGAACTGATTGAACCTTGAACCAAAAGAGTTCAAAGTTCAATGGTTCATAGGTCCAATATTTCAAAGGAAGTTCCAGACAAAGGAAGGAAATAGATGATTCCAAAATACCAGTTCAAAAAGATGATTCTACCAGAGAGCAAGGAAGTGATGGAACAAAGGAATCGATAAGGATCGCCTGAGCTGTTGAACCATTGAACCAATGAACTTTCACAGGTTCAAAGGTTCATGGTTCAAGCAACCAGTAACCATTGACATCCCCACAGATGTCAAATTTAAGTTAATGAATTATCTGTTGATTTTCAAATATAGAGTGGGACTTGAAGAAGATAGCCTAAGAGGTCAAATTGTTACAGGGAAGAGAGAACAATACAAAAGGATCACAAATATCTACAAGGGAGTTATTTCCAGTAGGTAAAATAGTCAACCAAGTAATCATCTGAGCACATCAAATCAAGGACGTGGCCTATTTTTCTTCCATGAAGTAAAGGCAAAATGGACAGTTATGCAGACATCAAGAAGAGGACCAGACAACCCATGCTAAGGAGGAGACATATAAGATGAATGTGCACACCATAGTTAAGGCAATGCACTATTCCAAGCATGGCCCCTCGACAAAATTGAAAGTGAATTCAAAGCATTGAATGTAGTATGGGCCATTCCATGGAACAAAGTGCCAAGTCTTTCTTGCCTGCCATATATTGTAATCTCTTGTTTTATGCAAGGGAGATCTTTCCATTATAAAATCAAAACTCTACCCAAATTGAAAGGTGATTACTGAGACTTTGAGCTCAGATTGTTGATCATATTACTTTATCTGAATGAGAAAGTAAGTTACTTTCAGACTTTGTGCTGTTATAGCTTGTGTTATCTTAGGAAATTTTTCTTATGTTTGTTTCCTAGGAGCATTCTTGTTTATTTAATTTGATAAGCAGAACTAGTGGAAATAATCAGGAAGATGTCCTGAAGCCAGTTTTGGAAAGACTTTGTGCTTTCATAGTTGTCTTCAGTGTGTTTTTAATTTCTTTCTATGTAAAGGATCTTGGGATGACTTTGTGCCCCCATTATCCTTCGTATTTCACTCTTTTGGCAGTTGAGGTGGAGACTTTGTGTTCCATTTCATCCTGCTGGTTACTGCACCCTTGTTACCTATTGGTTACCCACCAAAAAGAACTCATGCACCCTACTACAAGACCACTTCTAAATGAAAAGAAGTTCCTTTAGTATTATCACCAGAATTTATCCTTTGTCTATGAACATCATCTCTGAAAAAAGAGAGATGGATGGTGTGGTCCCTATCCCTGAGTGTTATTTTTTGCTTATATATATAGTATATAGCTCCTCATAGTTATAAGGGGACCTCCCCTTGATGAGAGGAGAGATTTATCCACCTCTGATGTGGTAAACTTACACATTTGGCTGACTAATCTCTCTATGCTATGGTTGAAGAGACCTATTTTGCTCATCAATTAGTTGTTGACAAAATATTCACCCAATAGTTTTTTGGTGACTCTGTTGGGGAAGAGCGCGTAGTTTTAAGCCTCAAGCTTCAAGCTAAAGTAGGGCTATTTCTTTTCCATTTTTATCCTAAAATCTGGTAGCTCCACGCTATACTAGAAGCTAGAGAGCCCAAGGTGTTGTTGACCTTGTTTTTGAATTAATGCAGCAGGGCAATTTCAATTTGTTCCCTCTCCAACTTCAAGTTCAACGATCTAGGAGTGTTCCTCTTACCCATACCAGGTCACCAACACAAGGTAGAGCTTCTTTTTCTATAGTCAGTAGAGCTTTGCCTATACATACTCCACTCAGATTTATTATCCCCATTTTCCATAATCAAATCATGGCAATTCAAGGCTTGTGGGGTAACTCTTTTGGCCCACTCAATTTAACTCCACCTCTGCATGAGCTACCATGCAGTTCAAAGAAGAATTTCCCCAAATTATTTGGTGATGGGATAGTTCATCCTGATGAACACATTATAGCTTTCAGCATAGCCTGTGGTGCGATAGGCATGGAATTTAAAGACGTGGCAATTAGGCTATTTGTGGAAACATTACAAGGTGTTACTGCAGACTGGTTCTACCATTTGTAGGCTAGGTCAGTGACTAATTGAGACACACTCAAAGATAAATTTTAAGCTAGGTTCAAGCCTACAGAAGATGCACATGCTTTGCTAGCTCAACTCACATAGATGAAGAAGGAACCTCATGAGCCTATGAGGGATTTCATAGCAAAGTTTGACAAGTTGAGGAATCAAATTCTTACCATTGCTCAGCCAATAACTGAGAATCTTAAATGCTTCTTCATCAATTCACAGCTTCTTAAAGTGAGGTTTCTGCTGAGACGTGCTGGTCACATAGACCTTGCTGCTACTTAGGATTTGGCCATTGAGGTGGAAGATGACCTTATCTTGGTAGATAAGATAAGGAGAGATCTAAACAGAGGTAAATCCTCTTCATCCTCTGAATACTCACCTACAACCACCACTGATCCAATGGTGTAAAAGTTGGCAAATGAGTTGCTTGCTCTCAAAAATTAAATGGCATAAGGGATGTCATTTTCCCTTTCATACAGAGATGTACCAAGGAGGACATTCCCCAATCAGTCATACCAAGGCAATACTGCTAGGAATCAAGGGAAAATAAATCATCTTCCTCCCCCACAGGGGAACCTTGCCATTGAAGCACCTCCAACCAATTTATTAGTTGGATATCTTGAAGTAGAATCAGATTTCTCCTTCTAGCCTGAGTTGAACCTAGAAGATGATGCTAATCTCTTCACAAAGGGAGAAGAAAAATTAGCTGGCAACTCCAACATTGGTTTCCTAAATTACTAGGATGAAACCAAAAGTGAACTTAAAGTAGTTGAGGGATCATACGTTGTGTTCACTCGGTCCAAGAATCAGTCAGCCCCAAAAGCTGATAAAGAAAAAATAGAGGAGCGACCTCAACCAACAATTTCAATTGATAAGTGGGGAACCACTCTGCCTTTCCAGCCAAAGGACCTAATGATTGAAAGAAAGGTAAGTACATCAAACATCCCTACACCTTATACTTCAAATTTGCAGACCAGTCCTCCCCCTCCAAAAAATCAAAAGGATGAACTCCCATCCTTTGTCCCTAGTTCATTTCAAACATTTGACATAATTGATCATATAAAGAAAACTAAAATTCAAATGTCTGAATTTGAATTCCTGTAGTCCAACCTTGAGTAGTTAGATAAGTTGGTTCAATGTGTAAATAACCAAGCTGTCCCTATAGGACAAGCAATTCTGAAGGTAAATCGTGATCCCCCCAAGAACACATCCACTAGGAATAACCTTGTCATTACTCCTCCTATTTCTCCCAGGAGGACTGAACCATTTTGTGTCTCCTTGCTGATAAATGGACATCAGCTGAATAATTGCATCATTGATTTTAGAGCTTCTAACAATGTCATGCCTGGTAAAGTGGTGGAATCCCTTGGTCTCACACTGACCAAGACATTTGGGAGATGTTTTTCCATAGAGAATAAACAAGTACCACTGCTGGGACAAATCAAGGACACCCAATTTGCATTTGTGGCATTCCCAAACAAGAGAATCAAGATGACTGTCTTGGTGGCCGTCTCAGCATCATATGGCATCCTTCTTAGGCAAAATTTCTGTAAGGATGTTGGTGGTGAACTAAGCATGGACTTGTCTGAGGTAAGGATCCTAGTCAAAGGTGTTATGAAGAGATTGCTCCCTTAAAAGGAAGCAAAATATGTGGTCACTCAAACATCAGTGCCTAAAGCTCAAATTCTATTTGAGTCTTCAAGCATGGGTAATTACTTCTTATTCATGGAAGAAGTTCATGAGGTGTCTGATGAAGCTCCTGAAGGTGACAATCTAAAAATTGGTTCAAATGGAGCAGCAGAAGAATTGGTGGAGCGCAGTGTAAGTGTAGAGGAATCTCCTCCTCTAAATGAAGAAGAATCTAAGAAAAAATTAGTGTCTAATGAGGTATGGATTTTGGAATTTGATGGTAGATGCTCCTCTACCAGTTTAAGAGCTGAGATTGCATTGATATCTCCTCAAAGAGATATTTTTCTTTCTTCATACAAGTTGTAGTTCAACAACACCAACAACACATCTGAGTATGAATCTCTATTTCTTGGATTTAAGGCTGCTCAAGACAAAGGCATCAAAATCCTTCATGCCAAAGGAGATGTTGAACTAGTGGTTTGCTAGGTAAGGAACCTATGTCAAACCAAAAATAAGAGATTGCACCACTACCACAATCTAGTCTGGGATCAAATTGAAAGCTTTGATGATTTCAACATCTCTGCCATACCTAGGGAATTCAATGATTGAGCTGACGCACTGGCTATTTCAACAACTCTATTAGTTCCTCACCCTAATTTTGAGGGAGATAGGTACACTATTAAACTGGTCTTTTGACCAAGTGTGCCTGACACTGCCAATCATTGGCAAGTGTTTAATAGTGACAACCAAATAATTGACTTCTTGGAATAAAAAGATAGCTTTCAATAGTTTCATTTCGAAGGCAGTGAGCCTCAAAAGCTTGAACTAGCTCTTGAATCAAGTTCAAATGCAGGTGAGGAATTCTTACAGCTAAAAGGGAATAAAATTCCCAAAGGATTGGTTTCCCTTGAGAAGCTATTTGACAAGAATGATAGGTTCAACAAACAACAACAAATAGATTTAAGATCTTCCTAGGAGTTTGATCAAATAAATCTGGGTACCAAAGAAAATCTTAAGATGGTGAACATTGGGAAGTGCTGAACTCAAGAAGAAAAGTTCAAGTTCACTACTCTACTCAGCCAGTACATGGATGTCCTAGCATACTCCTATGATGATCTGAAGTCACTCAGGCCTGAAGAAATTCACTATGAAATCCCTCTCAAGAGTGACTCGATGCCTTACAAGCAAAAATCTAGGTAGTACAATATGAAGATATCAGGTACTATTTTGTCTGAAATATAGAAAATGCTAAATGCTAGAATAATTTTCCCAATCCATCATTCCACATGGATTGCCAACATAGTACTTGTGAGGAAGAAGAATGGTGAAATTCACCTCTATGTGGACTTCAAAAATTTAAATCAGTCATCCTTAAAGGATAAATATCCTCTGCCCATCATGGATCAAGTCATTCAGATAGTGACTAGTTTAGAGATGTTATCAATGCTAGATGGCATCTTAGAATACAATCAAGTTGAAGTTGGTGAAGCAGACTAGCACAAGACTGCCTTCACCACACCTTAAGGCACCTTCACATATCAAAGAATGTCTTTTGGCCTGATAAATGTTGGCACCACCTTCTAAAGAGCAATGGACCTTGCTTTTAAAGATGAAATGGGCAAGTTTATTTTGGTATACCTTGATGACTTGACCATCTTTTCCAAGCATCACCCTGACCATGTGCACCATTTACAATAAGTGTTGGAACACTACCACCAGAATGGCATTTCTTTAAATTCTAATAAGTCTATTTTTAGAGTAATAGAAGGGAGACTTCTCAGACACATTGTGTCCCAAGAAGGCATAAATATTGATTCAGAAAGAGTCAAGTCCATCCAGAAGCTTACTTTTTCCATAAGTAAGACTGAAGTTCACTCTTTTTTTAGAAAAGTGAACTTTTTACGAAGATTCATCCCCGAGTTTGCTAAGAAAACTCGCCATATTGTAAACATGATGACGGGAAAGACCACTTTTAGCTAGTCTGAAGAAGGCAAATTGGCATTTCAAGACATCAAGATAGTTTTTGCCCACGCCTTAATTCTGATCTGTCCAGATTATAACAAGGATTTCACAATATATAGTTATGCTTTTGAGCACACACTTTCAACAATTTTGGTTCAATAGAACCAAGAAGGTGTGGAATCTCTCATTTATTTCATGAGATATCCTCTCAAAGCTCATGATCTGAAGTACTCAAACATGGATAAGCATGATTATGAAGTGGTAAAGGCAGTGAAACATTTCTGCTTCTACATCCTGAATTCACACACTACTGCCCTAGTTCTTGACATCACAGTCAAATCCATATTAACTCAGCATGTGTTTGGAACAAAAAGAGGCAATTGGATTGCTAAAATCTATGAGTTTGATCTAGTCATTAAACCAATGAAGTTGTTGTAGGGAAGGGGCCTATACTAATTGATTGCTGATAACAAACCAAAAGAAATAGAGCATGGAGAAGAAGAAATTGAAGACGTACTAACAGTCCTCTTTGTCTCCACCATGAATGAGTGGTATTCAAATATTTCTCATTTTCTTACTTATGGTGAGTGTCCTACTCACCTATCTCATAAAGAAAGGAGGACTGTCAAGTTAAAAGCTGCCAATTTTGTCTTTTAGGACAATGACCTATATAAGAGGAGCCTTGATGGAGTGTTCCTTTGCTGTGTGGACAAAGAGCAACATAATCAAATTTTGAAGTCCTTCCACAATCTGGCCTATGGAGGACATTTTTATACTCCTGTAATTTCCCATAAGATTATGTGAGCTAGGTATTACTGGCCTACTCTATTTCAAGATGTATACAAATGGGTATGAAGGTGTGAGCTATGCCAACAGTTTGTTGGAAGACCCAAGTTAGCTGCCTTGCCTCTCAAGCCAGTGGTGATAAAAGAGTTATTTTATCAATAGGGAATCAATTTCATTGGTGCTCTAAACCCATCTTCAAGTGATGGACATGATTATGTCCTCAAAGCCACAGATTACTTCACCAAGTGGGTGGAAGCTATTCCAACCAAGCAGGCCACTTCAGAAGTAGTGTGTAATTTCCTTAAGGAGAACATCATTTCTAGGTTTGGGGTCCCAACCAAAGTTGTCACAAATAATGAAACTTGTTTCACTTCCCAAGAGATTACCCAGTTCTATTTTTACTATGGGATTACCCTCTCCCACTCTTCTAATTATTTTTTGCAATGCAATGGCCAAGCTGAATCAAGCAACAAGAACCTGGTGACTATCATCAAGAAGCTAGTAAATGACAACCAATGAACATGGAATAAAGCATTGGTTGATGCTTTATGGGTAGATAAAATTACACCCAAGAGGGCAATTGGTATGTCACCTTTCCAACTTCTTTATGGTTTCAATGCTGAGATACCAATCACCCTGGAATTGCCAACATTAAAAGTGGCTAAGGCAATGAAAGATTAGACATATGAAATCTCCATTAATAAGAGGATCATGTGCTTGACTGAGCTGGATGAGCAGCGAACTATGGTGGTAGACTGAATTGCTATGCATCAAAGTCTGGTGAAGAAGCTCTTTGACTAGAAAGCAAAAAACTATGATTTCTAGATTGGAGATCAAGTCCTATTGTGGGACAAGAGAAGAGAACCAAAGTGAATTCATGGGAAATTTGATTCCCTATGGAGAGGCCCATTTACTATTCATCAGCTCAATGGTGAAAATAGTTTCCTATTGAAATATCAAGATGGCACGCCCTTTTCTCTACCTCATAATGGGCAGCATCTAAAGCACTTCAATTCTTGAAGTATCAGATAAGTTCACCTATACATATGTATATTTGTATAGTCTTTGTTCTATTTTGTGTTGTTTGTTTTCATTTTTGTAACCTTTCTTTTTGGGTAGCATAACTCCGTAGCCCAATGGCATACTTAAAGGCACTGGAGATTCTAGTTTCTACTCCCCTTAGCTGTTCCAAGTTTTTGACTGAAAGAAGTTCCCCAATTGGAGCCAGCTGTTGTTCTTAAAATCTATCACTCATTTTTGGGACAACATATAAATTATTTTGGTCCTTCAGACCAAAATTATCTCTTCCCTTCTCAAAAATTTGTTTTGAGCATTGAAATTCCTTATTTTTCAAGCTTTTTTAGTTAAGAGATTAGCAGGTTTAACAGCTTTAATGGCTTCAATAGGAAAATTCTCACAAAGGAACAAGTTCCTAGCACTTAGGCAATTTCAAGATTGGTTCAATGCCTCGGTTCAACCAAAAATGTTCATCGACAAGTTTTAAAGGAAAGATTGAACCATTGAACCCCGCTTCCAAAAGGTTCAAAGGTTCAATGGATTCAAAGGTTCAATGACGTTGGTAAGCTTAAAGAAGTTAAGCACTTTGACAAAAGTTCAAAGTTCAAAAGTTTAACACGTTCAATGGCTTCATAAGACTTAGAAGACAAGAAGGCTTCAAAGAATAAAGGAATGAACTGTTGAACCTTGAACCAAAATGGTTCAACGGGTTCAATGGGTTTAATGGGTTCAAAGAGATCAAAAGACTTAGAAGAAAAGAGGCTTCAAATGCAAGATTGAACCATCGAACCAAATTTGGTTCAATCGGTCAATTCAAAGGACTGCCCCAAAGCTGAAGGAACAAGTGCCCTTGTGGAAGGAAGTGAACTAAAGGCAGGTGCCCTTGCGGAGGGTAGGGAACATTTGCTCAAAGATCAAAGAGAAGGCTGAAAAGGTAAGGAATTCATTCAAACTTTTTGTCTAAAGAAAATACCAAGTAAAGGAATAGAAATAATTCCTTCAAAAATATTTTCTGTGGAATAATTTCACAAAGGCAAATCCTTCAGACAATTTGTCTGAAGGAATTCCTTCAGACATTTTGCTTGAAGGAATGATTAAGAAGCCCGACAGAAAAGTGTTTAAGGCAAAATAAGGAAAGATTTCCTTCAAAAAAAATGTCTGAAGGAATTCCTTCAGACATTTTGTCTGAAGGAATTGAAGAAGTAGACCTCAAAAGACCTCGAAGGGTAGGTACCCTTGCGGGGGGCTCTTAGCACCAAGAAAGTGGACCTTTCTCAAAGACTCGAAGGGACACCTTCCCTTCGGGGTGTTCCAAAGGCTTGATAAAGATGCAAAAAAATGCTTTGAAACACTTAAACAAAAGAAGACTTCAAAGAACAAGGAATGAACCACTGAACCTTAAACCAAAATGGTTCAACAGGTTCAACGGGTTCAAAGAGATCAAGAGACTTAGAAAAATAAAGCAATGGAACAAAGAATGAACCAATGAACTGATTGAACATTGAACCAAAATAGTTCAAAGTTTAATGGTTCACAGGTTCAACGGTTCAAAGGAAGCTCCAGACAAAGGAAGGAAACAGATGATTCCAAAAGACCAGTTCAAAAAGATGGTTTAACCAGAGAGCAAGGAAGTGATGGAACAAAGGAACCGATAAAGATCGCTTGAGCCACTAAACCATTGAAGCAATGAACTTTCACAGGTTCAAAGGTTCATGGTTCAAAATGGTTCAAGCAACCAAAAAATTGACATCCCCACAGATGTCAAATTTAAGGTAATGGATTATTCATTAATTTTCAAATATAGAGTGGGACTTGAAGGATGAACCAAGTTATCAGCTGAAGAAGATATCCTGAGAGCTCAGATTGCTATAGGGAAGAGAGAACAATACAAAAAGATCAGAAATATCTACAAGGGAGTTATTTTCAGTAGGTGAAATAGTCGACCAAGTAGTCATCTGAGCACACTAAATCAAGGATGTGGCCTAATTTTCTTCCATGAAGTAAAGGCAAAATGGACAGATGTGCAAACATCAAGAAAAGGACCAGACAACCCATGCTAAGAAGGAGACATATAAGATGAATGGGCATGCCATAGTTAAGGCAATGCACTGTTCCAAGCATGGCCCCTCGATATAATTGAAAGTGCATTCAAAGCATTGAATGCCATATGGGCTGTTCCATGGAACAAAGTGCCAAGTCTTTCTTGGCTACCATATATTGTAATCTCTTGTTTTATGCAAGGGAAATATTTCCATTATATAAGTAAAACTCTGCCCAAATTGAAAGACGATTACTGAGACTTTGAGCTCAGAGTGTTGATCATATTACTTTATCTGAATGAGAAAGTAAGTTACTTTCAGACTTTGTGTTGTTATAGCTTGTGTTATCTTAGGAAATTGTTCTTATGTCTGTTTCCTAGGAGCATTCTTGTTTATTTCATTTTACAAGCAGAACTAGTGGAAATTATCAGGAAGATGTCCTGAAGCCAGTTGTGGAAAGACTTTGTGCTGTCATAATTGTCTTCAGTATGTTTTTAGTTTTTTTCTATGTAAAGGATATTGGGATGATTTTGTGCCCCCATTATCCTTTATATTTCACTCTTTGGGTAGTTGAGGTGGATAATTTGTGTTCCATTTCATCTTACTGGTTACTGTGCCCTTGTTACCTGTTGGTTACCCACCAGAAAGAACTCATGCGCCCTGCTACAAGACCACTTCTGAAAGAAGAGAAGTGCCTTCAATATTATCACTGAGATTTCTCCTTTGTCTGTGAACACCATCTTTGAAAAAAGAGAGATGGATGGTGTGGTCCTACCCCTGAGTGTTATTTTTTGCTTATATATATAGTATATAGCTCCTCATAGTTATAAGGGAACCTCCCCTTAATGAGAGGAGAGATTTGTCTACCTCTGATGTGGTAAACCTGCACATTTGGCTGACCAATCTCCCTATGTTGTGGTTGAAGAGACCTATTTTTATCTTCAATTAGCTATTGATAAAATATTCACCCAACAGAGACAAGGTATCTTTTTAGCCTATATAAAGGAAAGTATAGCCAAATATGGTAAATAAAGACAAATAATGGATGGTAGGTTTATTTTTGAAATGGAATGATGGATGATAATAGAATGAATAATGATAAGGAAATAAATGAAGAGTAGGAATTTTAGTCACATGTAATATTGCTAATGCTGGATTTGGCATAACTTTGGATGTGGCAGGGTTGAAGACCTCTGAGGATTATTTCAATAGGACTACCATATTTTTCTATTTTTTGATCTTGAGACTAGCTACCATCTAATTAGGTTGTAGATAAGAAGCTATTTTAATGTTATATTTGATATTGTCTTCATCAAGCAGTGAAAGTTTTTTGTGCTCAACTATTAGCACCTCAATGAGGTTTTCACCAATGAAGTTTTCTTGATTGTCCCATAGCACCTCTGAGAAGGTTTCACTAATGAACATTGGATTTTGAATTTGATTTTATTCTAGCACTTCCAAAAATTTTCCACTAAAATATCTTGAGTTTTAAATTTTCATATCTCCTAGTGCCTCTGAAAAGGTTTCACTAAGAGAGTGTTCTTATGCTATAGGAATGCGGTCTTGGCCTCCTTGCTATTCTTCAACTACTATGCCACCATGGATAAAAATCAGTAAAGTGTGATTTTATCATTCTCAATCGACACATATGGGAGATGGAATGCCAATAATATGGTTATGTTGGTTGATGGTAATGGAATGGGGGCTAGATGCACAATCCTTATAAAATATACTGGGATAACTTATGGTGATGCTGAAGTAATCATCCTCAAAAACCATAGAAGGATCACAAATGTATTCAAACTAATCTATGAGGCATGAATAACCAATATTGTAACTATCATGAACACATTCTATTTCTGAATCTAATTTTGACTAAAGGGACTTTGAATCTAATGTTGAGACTGATGTTGATTTTGATTATGATGTTAAATCTGATATTGGTTCAAGAATAGAACTTGACTCTAACTCTAATTCTCCATTCGATGGGTACTATATTATAATGATGTCTTGTTTAATGTTTGGTATTAGACAAGTAACAACTTATGATGACATAATGGGCTCCACAAAAACAAGTTTGTCAAAGTGAGACTCCTCCATAATGGGAAAAATGTCAAGAGACTGGCTTGTCAATAGGAGGTTATTAAAAAATAGGCATGTGGTTAAGGTAATAATTTACTCAAAGGTAGTTATAATCATTAAGAAGTGACTTAGCAAAGACTGGCTCATTAAAGTGAGACTCCTCGACAACTGGTATAGGATCAATAGGCGAATCATCACAGGTTGACTGATCACAAATGGTTGGTTCAATAAAAGCATCTTATATTAGTTGGTTTTCTTGGCCTTTGTTTCCAATGAGTTGAAAAATACTAGTTTTAAACATAACTTGGTCTTTGAATGACTGAATCAATTGAGGTTTTGATGAGATTGGTACTAGATGAGGAATGACCTATGATTAGATAATGATAGGCATCAAGGAGTAGGATTGCTCACATGAGCCAAAGGACAAAATCCTAAAATGATAACAATAGGGTGGTGTGGAGCTTGATCACTCACATAAGCCAAATGACTAGATCCTATAATGATGAAGGGTCATTATGGAGCCTATTTGCTCACACAAGCCAAAGGATGAGGTCTTATAAGGACAAGTTTAGGGCATTGTTGAGCATGGTTGCTCGTATAAGACAAAGGATGAGGTCCTAGTATGGAAATGGTGCGATTATGTGGTCTTGGAATAGAAATGGTATGACAGTGTGGAGCTTGATTACTTGCATAAGCCAAAGCATCCAAGTCATCCTCATAAACCATATCATCTTAGCTAGGGTTTTGAGTTGTATTATAAGTTGGTGCTTGATTTTGTTCCCCATATGGAGTATTATAGGGACAATAATAAAACTCCTTAGAAAATATATCTCTATAGGGGTTTTTAGTGGGATTTTGTGCATCTATTATATCATAATTTAGATTGTACGTGACTCCACCATAAGTGTAGCTAGATATATCCACATAAATGATGAAAGCTCCAAAAAAAAGGCTTAGAGTTCTACAAACTCTAAAAAAATATGTCCAAAAGATAAATGGTTCAAACATGGTCTAAATTGGCCAAAGGTGGAGTTGTATCTCAAAATAATGATTTGATCATAGAGTTGTATCTCCAAAATGGTTTGTGCTAAGATTTGGCATAAAATAGTCTAACGTCAAATGTCTAACATCAAATTTCATATGCACAAAAGGTCAAGTGTCTGAATAAAAACTAGTATGTCAAAGGTCTAGGTCAAAGTGTTCCAAACAAGGTCTAATCTAGAAAAGGAAAAAGTTGAGTTGCTAGGTCTTTTTTACAAATGTGGGGTCAAAATCTAGGCTCAAATAGGTTATAATAGGACTTTTGGCCAAATGACATCAAAAGCTAGGCTTGAAACAAAGGCATGATGTGATTTGATTTAATATAACAAGTTTAGAAATGGCTTTGACATAGACCTGACACATAGAATCAAACACAAACATGATCAATTAGCATTAGGCATGAGACAAAAGGCTCTTGAATAAAGGTTGTGCTCTCCCAAAAAAAGGCACAAATAATGATGAGGATAGGCATTGAACAAACAAACCATCAATAGTTTTCAAATTTGGGTAATCAATTAACCAAAGTTATGAAACCCAAAAGACATAGATCTATGTATCAACCTCATGAATTGAGGCCTAAACATAAATCAATCAATGTTTGAATCCACTTTGAAAAATTTAATTAAAAAATCAAAGTTAAAAACTAGGATTTAACCAAACAAGCTAGACAAGATTGGATAGTATGATGGTGTATAGACAAGGTCTAAATGGTATACATGCCATGGTTTGAAACAAATAATTTTTTATACAATGATAAAAAGTCTTGAAAAAAATTGAGTATCCTAATGGCATAAACATGCTTGAATGATGTGATCAATGTTATGTTTCAAAGACTCAAAGGTTTAAACTTGATAAACATAATGATACCCATTTCAAACAAGTAACACACCCACAAACATGTTCTAGCAAAAAATTTCAAGGCACAAGTGTGGTGTAAAATGGATATCATAACACCTCTTTAGACAAAAGATTGATGTATAGACAAATTGGTTTTGACATAGTTTATAAATAAAAACATTAGTTTTAGTCTCAAAACATACCAAGAAAAGATGACCAAAATACACTAAATATAATTGTCCAAATCCTAACAAGGGTATGACAAAGTGGGGTTGACTAAAACTAATTGGTTTTTAAATGTCAAGATGGATCAATTACATAATGACTTTTACATCATGATGCAAAATAATTACACATAATTGGGTGTCCATGGCACTTGGCTTGTTGTAAAAAGTTCTTGTCCTTTTTGCAACCACTGCATCCATTGCTTGCTTAGTATAGTGTGATATCTAAAGTGTAGATACATCCCGTGTGAAACTCTAACACTAGAAGGTGGTTTAAAATCTCAAACCTTTGATCCTAGTGAGAGTGGTTGAATTCAGGTATGAGAGATGAAAGCCTAGGTCAAAGCTTCCCTATAGAACTTGTGGGAGGTAATGAAGTCCCCCTCACAAGCCAAGATGTAATAAAATAAATGACTAATAGAAAGACTTTAAGATTGTTTCAAGGTCACCAAAACTATTGTGATTTTTTTGGGAGTGATTTAGATTACATTATTTTTATGCCTTGGACTAGGCATGTTTGCAATAAGGATGGTGCTTTTGATTCTAAAAGTTCCCTAAAGGGGATGGATGGAAGAGGATACACACAATGTCCCTCTTTTTACCAATCAAATTATATGTTCAAACAACTATTGAAGATAAAATTTAACAAATGAGTTTAATTTTAAGCACCAGATTAAAGATTAAGTGGTGTTCTTTTGACCCCCTTGGTCTTAAGTTGTGACTTTAAAAGCATAATTTGTCAAAAACATTCACTTAAGCACCCTAGTTTTTCCTTAAGCACCAACTTTGAAAGTGTGTTTGGTTAAATGCAATCAAAACAACTTCTAATCTACTCCCTCAACCTACAAAAACAATATTATAAGGGCCTACTTTGAAGCACTTTAGATTTTGAGCAAATGACATTAAAAATTTTAACTCTCTATTACAATCTCACTATTACACTATCAATATCATTATTTTCCTATAAAATCAAAATTTTAGAACACAATATCACTGTTATGGATTAGTTTGATAGAAAACACAATATCACTATTTTTCATGAAATCATTGCTAATTAAAATTATTGGCCAAATCAATGATATCATTACCAAGGAAAAAATATCGCTATTTTGGTCAACAATATCATTTATTGGAAAAATCATTATTACCAAACAAAAAACATAGATAACATAAAATCATTATTCTATTGACAAAATCATTTTTTTAAAATATGAAATCACTGCATAGGTTCAACAATATCGTTGTTTTGAAACAAAATCATTGTTTTGGTGAAATTTCTGCTCAAATGAATGAAATCACTATTTTGGTGAATGATATCATTGCCCAAGGCTATGAAATCACTTTTTAGCAAACAATTATTTTGTTACAAAATCACTACTATGACATCAATGATATTACAATAGAGAGCAAAACTGATGTTACCAGGAACAAAAATGCATTTATCAAAAAAATAGAATTTTAACTTAAAATTTCACTCTTTTGACTCCTTCACTCCAAGATTCTACGTAAAATTGGTTAGTTTTTTGATTGAAAGAGACTTTGTGAGAAAATTTGTGGGGCTAGGGTCCTACTAGGCATGCCATTATGTGAATTAGGAATTTGAATCAAAAGAGGATGGTTAGTATTGTGTTAGTTCCAAAATGAAATCAAAATAAAATAAACACACTAACATAACATCTCTAGGCCTAGTTACTATGGGGACCTTAGTTAACAAAACTAAAATATAAAAAACAACTAAAATGCAAAAGAAACCTTCTTTAACCTTCCTTGGATGCTCCAAATAGCTCATTAAAGTGGCTTGCTCAGTTTGTGCTCATGAAGTCTGCATCAATGAAGTGTGGCTACCTCCACCTCTCCTTGGCACCATGTTTGGCTTTGGCTTGGTTTGGATTGGCTCAAATTTTGGGCATTATAACACTAATTTGCATGAATATTTGGAATCAATTCAACATTATAACTTTGGCATAAAAGAGGTTAAAATTCAATAGGCAAGGCCTCTTATTTATAGATTTTTGGAATGGTTTTAGGATCAACCATGACCATCCATCTCAAGATTGAGATGTGTGGCCATGAATAAATCCAATTAAAAAATTCAATCTACAAATATACCCATTATTATTTGGGATATATGTTCATTGAATAGGGATTGAGGGTCTTAATGAGTTATGAGGGGCATGAATCTTGATATTTTATGCATTTATGGCCTAGATATATCTTCCCAAGAAATGATGTCACCTGATGATGTAGGTATTCAATATTCATTTCCAAAAAGAAATTATTCAACAAGTTCCATGTAATTATTAATTAGACTCATGATTTGGTTTAATGATCTCTTAATCATGATTAATCACTTTGATGTAAACCTTGACTCTTTGTGCACAAATTACTCAAATTGGTTAGAATGTCTTGTTATTGGCCTAAAATTTGACTGGACTAGAATTAGGATGTGATGTCAGATGTGTTGGATCCATTATCCCATTTAGGATTTTGTCAACAAAAAATAATAAATTCACACATATCATGTAAGAGATTTGACAAAAAAGAGAAATCTAGGGCACCCAAGTGCAAACTTAACATTTTGACTCGAAATCATTTGATCAAAGTTAACTAGCCCATAAAATGCATTTCCTCGTTTAGGGATACTTTGTCAAAATTCAGCACTTGAATATGTTAGTTTAAAATCTTTTAATGTGTTTTGGTATTTTTAGGCTAAATTGTGCACTTTGGTAGAAATTGGTCAAAAGTCTAGTTGAAGGTCATCGATGGCTAGTTTTAGGTGTCTACAATTTGTGTATGTGTTCATGCTTTGAAAGTAACTTGATAAAGGTAATTGAGTTTTTATTGATGGTATTTTGATGTTTTAAGGTGAAATAAGTGTTGGATCATATTTTAGACTTCATGAGGACCATATGTGTGGATTATAGATGTTTGACCAATCCAAATTCTATATGATCAAAGGCTTAGAAGTTGACTATGTGTTTGTTCTTGGTGATCATATGTATAGAATGATGTTTGGGCTAATTATGCTATAGCATAAGGGTGATGTGATGGATGTTGTCTCTTAAGGAGGACCTATAAGTTATGTGACATGGGTCTATGTATGTGAAAGTGTTATTTTGTTCTTAAATTGTTTGATGAAGTGCTAAATGGGTGAATAGGTCTCTATGAGACCTATAAGGGATACTAAAGCCTAATTGAAATGTGTAACTGCTTAAGTGTGGCCCATAGTTGCTATGGACATCTTGTGTGGATGGTATTGAGATATGTTAGATGTCTTAAGGGCTAAGACAAGTATTATGGCCAACCTAGAAGATAATAATCATGATGGATCTATAAAAGGTGAAATTAAAGGTGGTGATTTCTAGACTTGGAAGAAGAGGAGAGGGTGAGTGTTGTAGAGTGAAGGAAAGAAGAAAGGGTGTGTGCCTAGTGGATGGGTTGTAGAGAATATTAGGTTGATGACTATGTTTATGACCTATAGGTCATATTTATGATGTCAAAATAGTGTTCTTTCAAGTTTGAAGAATTAGGATGAGCGAAGAGGTCTAGAGTGATCCAAAAGGATGTTTTAGATGCCTTGAGTATGAGGGAAGGATAGATGATGTATGTGTGAGCTTGGTGTTTTATTTTAGAGGTAGATCAAAGTGTGGAATGTGTGTATGACCATTTGGTCATATTGCTAAGGTTGTGACAAAGTTATTGCTGAGAAGTATATAATGATCCAAAAGGTGGTTTTGGATGTTTGCAAGTGTGTGAATAAGTGAAGGGGGCTATGTTTGTAGGGTGTATCCATCAGATTGGTAGGTAATAAATGATTAGGATGTGTTTACATCATAGGTATTAGGAGAGTACTCAACATCTAGGTCAGAAGGAATTGACCATTATAGGGGTAGGTGCTCCTTGTGGAACAAATGTTTCACTAAAGACTAGTCAGAAGGACTTGACCATCCTAGGGGCAGGTGTTCCTTATGGAAAAAATGTTTCACTAAAGGCTAGTTAGAAGGATTTGAACATCCCAAGGGTAGGTGCTCCTTGTGAAATAGGTGTTTCACTAAAGTTTGGTTAAAAGGACTTGACTATCCTAGTGGTAGGTGTTCCTTGTGGAATAGGTGTTTCACTAAAGTCTCATGTTTTCATACTTATATAATAAATAGTCCATGTGTTTTTACGATTGAGAGTGGGTTTTATTACCTAAGAGGGTTTCTCACATAGATCTTGTGTTGTGTTTGTAATCTTACATGATCTATTTATTCATTTATATAAACATCTTGAATGGTTCATGAATGATTGTATTGAATGCTTAAGTTTTTGAAGGGTTTAGAAATTGAATTGGATTGTTTGACACCATTGATTCACCCCTCCCAGTGGTTCACACATCTAATAATGGGTATTATATTAGTTCCTTTGGTAAAGGCTTGACATATTGAATGAGATATAAGGTACAATATGGGTAGCCATCAAATGCAAGGAGTTTTTTCTACTAATCATGCATCGATGATCAATAGATCTAATTATGATTTTTGGAGTGTGAGGATGAGGACCTACATCATGTCCCCAAGGTTTGATACTTGTAAATATATTTTGGATGGCTATTCTACACCTAATATTTCTCTATCTAGTGCTATAGATAAGAAGTTGTTTAAGAACAATTATAAAGCAATGAATGTTATCACTTATGGTCTTTTAGAGACTGAATACACCAAGGTAATCCATTACATATATAACAAATAAATGTGGGATAAATTGAAGAATATTTATGAAGGAGATTCAAAGGTTAAATTGGAAAATTTGTAGACTCACCGAAGACAATTTGAGAGTCTTAAGATGAAGGAAGAAGATTCTGTGGCATCCTTTCTACAAAGAGTTGATGAGATTGTGAACATCATCAGAGGTCTTGGAGAGAATCTTGAAGAATCTACTATAGTTCAAAAGGTATGAAGGTCTATCTCTTTCAATTTTGATTCAAATTTTTATACTATAAAAGAAAGCCATGACCTTACTTAGTTGAAGATGAATGAATTGCATGGTATCCTTACTACCTAAGAGATGAGAGTAAATGATGATATACCACCATAGAATAAAGAAACATTCTAGATAGAAATGAAGCCAAAGAAAAATTTCCAAGGTAAGAAACTCAAGGAGGATGACATATATGATATTGATGAAGATGAACAAATTTATTTATTTACAAGGAAATTGAAAATAGGGTCAAGCAAGTATAAGGGTAAACTACCCTTCAAATGATTTAATTGTGGAGAGTAGGACATTTTGGTAATAAGTGCCCTCATAAGCATAAGAAGAATGATGATAAAGATCATGGTGATGGGCAAGATGAAGATAATAAGACATACAAGTTTGATAAAAGGAAGAAAGGATTTAGAAAGTATGATAACAAGAAGATGTCCTTCAAGAACAAGAAGAGTCTCTACACCAATAAAGATTACAACTCATCAAATGAGAGTGAAGATGGTGACTCAAAGTATGATCATGAAGATCATGGTCCTATTGAATATAAATCCCTCTTCATAGCTGAGGAAGGAAGTTTCTCATACCAAAAGGAGTCTACTTGGAGTGATTTAGATGATGATAAAGATGAGGTGGACTATGAGACTAAATTGATGAATGCTCTTGAAGAACTGAAGATTGAGAAGAAGATTATCAAGAAGATGAAGTTTAAAATTGAGGATTATGAAGAGAAATTCAATGTGTTTGAGGCAAGAATGAATGAAGACACCAAGGAGCATGAAGATATAATCAAGCATCTCAGTTGTTAATTGGGAATCTTGTCTACAAGCTTAAAAGCTAAATAAGATGAATGTTCAAGGTATGTAATTGAAAATGAGTCATTAAAGCTGAGTTAGAGAAGATATCTAGTAAAATGATGTAATTTATGAGATTTGGAAAGAGATAAAGTGATCTAGGTAAGATTCTGAGTGATTATAAACATGCAGGTGATAGAATTGGTCTTGGATACAAAGAAGAACTAGAAAATGCAACTCAAGACAAGATGAAGACTAATGTAAATCAAAACTTGAAGGTCAAAAATTAGTCAAGGAATGAATATGCTGATAGAATAAAGACAAATTAGATCATACAACCACATTCCATGAGGTATGCAAGTTTCAATGGTTACTATTACACATGTAATCAGTTTGGGCATAGAGCTAGAGAATGTAAGAGACCTATTAGAAATGAGTTTACATGGAACTATGATGAGGTCATCAGTCAAAAGGTGAGTCTTCTTAAAAAAGAGTAGTGTGTTTCAATTGTCAAAAGAATGGACATATTAAAATATTTTTTTATAATTAGGAAAGGTAGGATAAGCTTCTTACAAAAGGTATAGTGTGATTCAACTCTCAATAGAGAGGTCACATTGCTAGATTCTATAAGCAAAGGCCTACAAGATGGAATAGGTTTAATCAGGATCCTAGAGTTCAATAAAGAAGGCAAGTTAACTCATGAAAACCAAAGGTGGTAAGTGTGAGTCATGATGAGTCTACAAGTCCAAGTAATTTGTTTACTATGGTGGAGAATGCTATAAAAGTTAGAGAGTGCTAAGAGCTCTCATTATTTGCTCATATTGTGAATGAAGAGAACAAGCTCAAAGAGAAGATCAGGGTGTTGGTTGAGGCTAGTTCAGAGGTGTGTATGGATTAAAGTGAACATCTTTCTATTTTTTAGCAAGTTTAATACAAAGAAAATTAGTTGTCAATACCTAGTGATGAGGTTTCAAATTGCAAGGAAGATTTTTCAACTAAAAATGTGTCATGAATCTATGTTATCCCCATGTGTTATCAATATAGTCTTAGAAGATAAGGAGAATGTTTTAGTGGATGAGAAAGTTGTTTATCTTAAGTCTAAGAATAATAAGACTAATAAATATCAGTACCAAATGACTAAGGAGGAAAAGGAATATGAGAATTTGTGGGCAACTCTTGGTTTCACATTGTTCTAAGGAACCATGTGAAGTAGGGTGTCTCTATTTATGCTTCTTAAAAAGACTCCTTTAAATGGAGAAGAAAGTGTTGTTGTGGTGTTATTTATAAGTTACTAAAATGCAAAAGATGATTGTTTCTAGTTGGGGTTAGTGTGTCAAAATGGGAAAATTACTTTTATAAAGTCAAAGTGATGTCATAAGGTGTTTTGCTATATAAATGCAGTGTCTGTAGGATTAAAATGAGTGTTTTTAGGTGGAATAATGAGATTTATGGAATGTAAAGAAGAGTTTGGTGATTAAAATGGTCTGTGCACTTATTTGTGATGTGTTATAGGTGGTTTTGTGTCTTGATGAGGAGGTTTTTGTGTGTTCCTGAGTTTATCTTTCTTGCTACAGATCAAAGCCATGGTATAGGAAGTCAAGGTTCCCAAATGAGTGAAGGCTTATATATTGGTTCAAAAGTGTGTGATGGTTGTCTACAGGTGTGCAAGAGTTTTTAGAGGTGGGTGTTGACCAAAAGGAGGTTTGTTGACCTTATTTGTTTTGAAATTCTAGAGTTTTGGGTTGTGTTACAAAAGTGGTTCACCTTATGTTTTAAGGTATGAATATTATTAATAGGTTAAATGGGATAAATGATTTGTTAAATAAATATTCCCATAGATTTTAAGTTTTGTGGTTTTCAATTTATTCAAGTTTTTGTCAAGATAGAGGCTTAATTGGCTAGTAGGTTTGTGAAGGAACTATGTTACATAAGATGATCTATGTGATGAAAATTGGTGTGGTTAAGGGCACATATGAGAGTGCTCCAGATATGAATTTTTAGGTCTTGAAAGTATGTCTACTAAAATTTATGGGCTCTGAAAGTTCTAGATAGGGATACAAGGAGTCTAGACATACCTAGTGTGAAGATTTGATGTTTTTGCTTAGTTTATACAAAAGAGAAAGGAATTAGTCTTTAAAGGTGAGTTATAATGTTGGTTTAGAGAATTTTTTGTATTTGATGAGTGGCATGAAGATCTATTGGTGGTATTTAAGGTGTCTTGAGAGAGAAGTCTAGTAAGACTGTGTGGTGGTTATTCAAGGTGTGTGAAGATCTAAAGATGCTCAAGAGGTGAAATGGCTCAAAGATATTAGGAGGAGTCCTTATCAAATGTTTCTTGGTGAGTTCCATCAGATTTTAGTGCTTTTGTGTGATCTTTTTTCATTGGTTGTAGTGCTTGGTTGAAGAGAGTGTTGGCATGTAGCAAGAGGAAGTTGTCAAGGCAAAGAAGATGTAGGCTCAAGATAAGGGGGAGTTTATATCAAATTTATATGGTGGTCCTCTCTTGTTGGTGGTATTTTTAGGTCCTCAAGATTATTTTTTTTCCACTTTCTCATTATGTCAAAGGGGGGAAAGGTTCCTATTATAAGAGTGCTTGAAGAGAGAGAAGGAAGGTGAGTTATATGATGGGTGTTAGAATAAATGACAAAGGGGGAGATTGTTGGAGAGTTGTTAGTGATGTCATGGAGGTGTTTAGGTGAGTGGATGAATTGTGTTAATATTCTAAGTGTCAATGACAAAGTGTGTAGTGTGTTTATCTTAGTATGATTGAAGTAGGCTTAATTGATCTTCAATTTTAGCATGATTAGGGATGGGTCTAAAGTATTGTGCATGTGTGAGGGGTCCTATCAGAGGTCAAGGATGATTGGAGAGATTGTGTAAGTGCATGTTATTCATTTGGTTCTTCATTATGTTCATCTTTGCATAGTTATTTCTATGATAGAAAAATCTAAGTAGACAATTGGCTGACATCACCATTATCACATATGGATGATTCAGGGGGAGTTGGTAATATGGGTGTGATAACATTAGTCCCAAGTTGCTATGTCCAAGTTTTAGGTCATGCAATTGAGTGGAGAAAAAGATATAATGCAAAGTTGGCTTCCTAGGTAGTTTGCAATGTTTTCCCATACTTATCCAAATTTGCAAAGGAGATCTAATGGTGCACATTTAATCGCATCATAAATCTATGATGTGAAATGAATCTTAGATTAATGTCTAAGTTCAAGAAGATCTGAGTAATTAGTTTGATGGAAAAATATTTCACATTCATGAAGGTTACAAGAGCAAATTGATATATGGATGGATTCCCCTATGAAATAAGATCATATGGTTTTAATTTTAGGACATGCGATTAAGCACAACAAAAGTTATTAAGGTTCAATGTTGGCCTTCCAAGTAGATTACAGTGGTTCCCATACTTTACCTAATTTTCACAAAGTTAAAGACCAGGACTAGATAAGGATCTAACAGTGATAATTTGTTCATATATGCATATCTATGATGTGTATTGAGTCAAAGAGGTCAAAATGTCTGATGTTTAATCAAGTTAAAGTCTAAACTACTCTCGAAGAGATTAATGGAGTGCATTTATTCCAAATTGTTAAGAAGCAGTGAGATGATGACAAGTGCTTGATTTTCAACAGTAAGAAAAGGTAAAGACTGAGATAATTTCAAGGAAGATCAAACATGTGTATTTTTTAAATATATGAGAGGGAATGAGATGATGACAACTTGTTCTAATTTTAACAGTTGCTCAATGATTGTTGGAATTCAAATATTTGAATTAATGAGGGAAGACCAGTCTGTAGTTTTTTTGCTATAAATTTTGATATATGTGAATTTGACCATGGTGTAAAATAAAATTTGTAAAGGACTTCAAGGAGCATACATAAATATATGTCATTCATAACTTGGGATTTTATAAGGAACTATGTCAATATGTTTTTCTAGATGGTAGACTTATGCAACAAATCCAAGGTGGAAATTTATGCAAGCATATTTTGCAATTGTTACACAATATCAAATGTTTTATCATTCATAGTGGTATATGGCTTATTCCTAGCTAAAATAGTGGGTTGGATGGGTGTTGTGTTAGCTAGTTTTAGGCCTCAAATATTAATTTTTGATCATTGAGTTATGATTACACAATCAAGATTAGATACATGACCATTATTACTAGAAAATGACGGTGGTGGGGGAATAGATAGGATAAGTCTAGATTATCAATGCATTTGTATGTGGTCATAGGTAAATGGTGAGTTATCAATATAAGGTCCAAAATTAGTAATCCCTACTTGTCAGTATGCTTGTATGTGGTCCTAGGTCAAAGAAGGATCACTGACATAGGTTGGTTGGTTAGAATTGGTTAGCAATGGTCCTATTATATTTGTACTTGGTCTTGGATTGATGGAGATGGTGGAAATATGACCTCTCATAAGATGACCTATAACCTTTTTGTAGTCATGTACAATTGCATTGTAAGTCTGTTGGCTATTGACATAATTCTAGCCTTGGTTCCATTAATTTGGTTGACATTGTTGGTGTTACTGTTGATATGGTTATTGTTGTCTCAATTGTTGATACTATTGTTGCTACCATTTTTGCCTTTATTATTGTTGTTGTTGGTTATTATTATTTTGTAGAAAGGGGTTTTGATAAATACCGAAGTTATGATTAGATGTATAAGCTCCATTATCTAATGTTATCTCCTTAATTTTCAACATATTTTGAATGAGATGTTTTATTTGCACATAATGACATAAATTATATCCATTAAGCTGAAGGTATTCACATAATTTGTTTTGTCTATACCAATCTAGATAAGAAATTCCCTTAGGATAGTGATTCAAAATAGGCCAACTAATTATATTAATGATAGCTAGTTTGTAAAACATGGATTCAATAAAATCTCTAAGGTCACTGAAAAATCAATGAGTATGCCCATTTTGCCTAAGAGGAGGGGTTCACAAAGGCAATGGTTGCTGCATTTATTGAGCTAGTCTAGGCTATTGTGAAGGTTGCACTTGCTGAATGGGTTGTTGGTGAGGAGTAATTTGCATTTGAGGCATAGGTTGAGTAGATGTTTTTTACACCATCTGGACATGTCATGACTTGGTTACTCTATTTCCAACAACATTATTGTTGTAGTTTAACTGCTTGGATTTTTCATAAGTATTGGCCTAGGCTGGTGTTGATGCTTGTACTTGAACATGATTATGGTTCTAATTTTGGCCATTTCCTTGGTTTTGGGTCTAATTTTGATTTAATGAAGTAATATTGATAATCAATTTATTAATAAGTGCTTTTTTGATGAGCAACCCCTTGTGGATGATATCCTTAAAGGTATGTTCTCACTGCAACTCCAAATGATACAATATCTCATTGTGCAAAATTTTGGTAAACACAACAATTAATTATTTGTCTAGTAAGCTATGGGTGAAGCAGATAATAAGTGCTCTCCATTACTATAGATAACTTACAAAACTTTCCCTAGCCTTCTATTTGGATTGAGTCAAATCAACTAACAAAATATCATGTTCAATATTGTAAGATAAATGCTACATAAACTTATCTGAAAAGTCATCAAAATTAGATACTAAGTTCTTGGGAAATTTTAGAAACCACTCCAAATCCTATCCTACTAAACTCCAAGGAAATAAAAATAGGAGGTATATGTCACTGTAAGCCACTCACTAAAAAGCGACAAATAATTTTGTTAAATGGGCCTTTGGGTCTCCTTTACCCTTATATTTGTCAAACTTTGATGGCTCATACCCTAGAGGAAATGGGATTTGCAAATACTCCATGTTGAATGGGTAGAAACACACATCATTCAACTTAAACTTCTTGGTCTATTTCCTAGCTTGGATAGTGACAATTGCATCCTTAATTTGTTGTTGTTCTTGTGCCAAGAAACTAGATGGAATATTGGCTTGAGGTTGAGGCTAGGTAGTCAAAAGTGGATTACCTTGATCGGGGTATAATGGAGGCATGGTTTTCTATAGAAGGTTAGTTCGGCTAGGGAATTGACCAGGAATATATATTCATGGATTGGGATGTGATTCTTGGAATTACACACATTATGGTATGATATTATGGTTTAGGTTTGGTATAGAGGCCTAGTTTTGGGGGAATTATGGCTGAGATGGAAGGATATAGCTTTGGGTGAAATATTATGCCTATTGAAGTTGAGTAGGGACTTGTTGTCGACTAGTCAAACTTTGCTTAATAAGGGGAACTTCTTGTGAAATAAGGCCCTATCATTGAATTTATGGCATGTTTGGAATAAATGAAAATTTTTCTTGATTGGTACTTATGGAATAGTAAAACCTCTTAGTTGTATGAAAACAAGTTGGGAAGTAGACGCTTATTGAAGGTTCAACATTTTTCATTAACCAATGGACATACATTATTGATTGGGAAACATTTATGAAGGCATGTTGGTATATGATTGAAGAGGTATGTTTGTCATTACCTAATGAGGTGGAACATTAGTTTCCCCTATTGAGGTGGTAGAATGTTCGATCTCTACTATGTTGGTATAATAGATTATGCCTATTATTATGGAATGTTAGTTGTAACTAATTAAGGTGGAGTAATATTCTTTATGTTTTTTTGAGGAAAGGCATTGGTTGTCACTTGACTACTTAATCCTTGTGGTTCTATGCTTGAAAAAGAAGCTAGTTGAAGATTAGAGGTAGCTTGTTGTGGTTGGGAGGTAGAAGTTCCTAACCCCTACTATTCTAAACCACACATTTTGTTAACTAAAGGCACTTGTTGTGGAATAGTTATTTATGTAGTTAAACCACTTTGGCCTAGATTGGATGGCATTTGCATGTTATCCATTGTGTTTGGCACATTCATCTATGTAAAAATAGTAGATACTTATTCAATAGTTGGGGCATTGAGCATGTCTCCAACTAAAGTGCTTTATTCAAATAGGTTTATAACCAAATTTTTTTGGCCTATCAATTCAATTAAGACTCTTATTGAAGGATCTAGATTGATAGGAAGATCATTTAATACGGCCATGTTATTGAAATTATGTGCTAAGTTCAAATAGGTTTGGTATTTTATTTTCATTTATATGAAGTGGGCCTCTATGAGGCCCTTTCCTATGACAAACATATGTGGGTCTTGATATGGTATTGACACTAGATCTTGAAAATTGATAAAATAATCCCATTTATTAGTTTGATTGTAAGGTATGTTATAAGGCACTATAACTAGACTTGGCAAGTTTTTAAGGGGGAAGTCTACTAGAAATTTAGCCCTTACCTCTATGGCTCTGATTAAAACTTCATCCTTGTTTACAAGTAAGTGACGATCAAATAAATAGGGATCATATGTTGATGGCATCATAATGTAGTATATTTATTGTTGAACTTGGTCCATAATCGATGGTACACTAGCTAGGTACTATATTATTTGTTCTTAGTCTTATTCTGAGTATGGAGGTGTGTTAACCAAATAATAGGCTAAAGGATCTTGGATTTTTTCCCTTGATTGGGTGTTTTAAGGTGAATAAGGATCCATCTCACAAACTACATCATCACCATAGGGGTCGTGAACAAAGTCATCTTGTGTGACAACATTGTCATATCCTAGATTTTACATGGCTCCACTATGAGTATAGTGAGACATATTCAAATCAATTATGGATGTTTTGTGAGAGAGGTCTAACTTGGGCACAAAGGAATGGAGTTTTATCTCCAAAAAAGTGTATGCTAAAATTTGGTATTAAATAGTCTAATGTCAGATGTCTAATGTCAAATGGCTTACATAAAAGGTTAAGTGGATGAATTAAAACTAGAATGCCAAAATATAGGTACAAAGCATTCCAAACAAGTCTAATATAAGAAAAACAAAAGTTGATAGGTATTTTGGCAAAATAAGGCATAAAAGCTAGGCTCAAAATAGGCATGTGCTAGGTCTTTTGGAAAAACAAAGCACAAAAGATAGGCTCAAAATAGGCATGTGCTAGGTCTTTTAGAAAAGGCACAAAAGCTAGACTTTAAACAAAAATAGATGATAGATTTAATCTAACAAATCTAAAACATGTTGGCATAAGCTAAGCATTCAGATTTAAACATAAAATTGGTCAGTTGGTATAAGGAATGAAACAAGAGGCATATGGAAGATAGGCTATTTATCCCAAATAAAGGCACAAATAAAAGTTTTCAAATTGAATAAAAAATTAACCTAAGTTACACAACCCAAAAGAGAAAGATTGATGTTTAGGCTAAAATTACACAAGGCATAAGCAAAAATCAATCAATGTTTAGATTTGAACTTGTCAAGGTTAATTAAAAACTCAATTTAGAAAATTATGCTTTTTATTTTAAACAAACAGCAATCTAGACAAAGATAGATGGAAAGTATAACGATATTAGGTAAAATATCTCAAAAGGAACACATAGTTTGGCTTCAAAATTGTAATGTTGGACACAAGGCAAACAAGTCTATGAAATGATTCAAGCAATGCAATGATGTTATTGTGCTCTAAATATGTAATCAATGGTTTTTTTCAAGACTTAAAGGAAAAAAATTTAAAATAAATTGGGCAATGTAATGACACCCATTTTCAATCAGATGACACACACACACAAGATTTGTCAAAAGGTTAAGGCAAAGGTATGGTGTCAAATGGATAGCATAATGCCTCCTCAAACAATGGAGTGATATATAAACAAGACTCATTTTGAAATGGAATGATAAATAAAATAGATAGTTTAGACTTAAGACCATGCAATAAAAGGATAAAATGACATAAGAACATAAGGGTAACATCCTAAATCCTATAACTAACAAGGTTTCATAATACTATTGAATTCTATCAATATAATCACTCTTAAGAGGATTTTAAGTGTTAATACAAAAATAAAACCACATGAAAAGTAGGGTTTTTAGGCCCCTATTCTCCTAAGAGTTTTTAATGTGACATGGAACTTCAAGCTACTTGACCTACATCAACAATATATCTATGACAAGTGGGGATGTTCTAAATTATCAATTTTCACATGTTTCTAGATGGTCCCAAGTGTGACTAACACTAGAGATGCAATCACATAAATTAGATTCATGTCACCTGGCTTGTTGTGAAAAGGTATTGTCATTTTCAAAACCACTACATCCTTCACTTTATTAGTGTAGTGTAATGTCTGAGTTGTCCCTATGATCTGAGATGGAGTATCACTAACAGAGCTTGTTTTAACTACTCAAAGCAAGTGTCCTAGTGGGTTACCCTTCATTTATATACCCCACCATGGAGTGAGGTTTAAATGATGTTAGGAGATGAATTACTAGGTCAATGCTTCCCTAAATAACCCATGAGGAGGCAATGAATTCCACTCAAAAGCTAAAATGCATGAAAAATTAAATATAAGTGAGAAGACTTTAGGGTCGTATTTGGATCACCCAAACCCTATGGATTTGAGGAGGGCCTTAATGACATTTTTTTTCATGGTTTTGGACTAAATCAACCAAGGCAAAGAATGATCACTTTTGGTCACTTGATCTCCCTAAAGGAGATGGGAGGAGACCATACACACATGAATCATTTTTCTAAAATAAATAACTTTAACAAACAAGCAATAAAAATGAAACTCTTAAGATAATTTATCTTGTGTGAGAGTTCATTTTAATCACCAAAATGAGATGTGTTGTGAAGTTTGGCCCCCTTAGCATTAGTTGAAAAAATTGAAAAAAACTTAATAAAAAACTAATCATGAAAACAAATAAAATACTTTTAAACACCAAAAACAAAGTATGAAAAAATTAACCATGTTCAAACTTGATCTTTTAATCCTTAGGACCTATAATTATTAGAGGGTTTTTGTTTGTTTATAAGCTCAAAAGTGAATGATAAAACAAGATTTTAAAATGAGATCTTAGGTTTCTCTATTTTTATATCTTAGAGATCTACATCGATCCACACAGGGAACAATGTTAGTCTATAGGGATCAATGTCAGCCAATCCAAAGGGATCGACATTGGTCAACATAGATTGATGTTAGTTTCCTGTAAAACATAGAAAAACATAATATAAATTTAAAAAAAAAAAAATTATCCAAATTACCTTAAAACCAATAAATAACACTAGATCCTACAGGTAAATAGTTGGTCAAACAATATTTAGGCTCTTACACACAAAACAAAAAATAGAAAACTCAAGAAAAACTTATTCATCATGCTTTATTCTACACATAAGGGTCAATGTTGGTCAGGGAGAATTGACATCAATATTATAAGAATCAATGTCAATTTATATGTCAAATAAAGTTAAAAATTAAAATTTGAAGATTATCAAGCATCGATTAACAAAACTAAAGGATAAATATTAATCTCTTTTCTTGTATGGGATACTTGAAAGTCCCACCGAACATGCCATTTATGATCATATGAATATAAGAAGTGAGGTTAATCTTGTGTTAGTTCAAGAAAATAAAACTCAAATAAAAAACACACTAATACTTACACTCCTAGCCTAAATATTAGGGAGAGCTTAGTAACAAGAGATAAATGAAATCACAAAAAAAAAAACATAAAATACAATGACTTGTTTACCTTCCTTGGCTACTCCAAATGCTTTGTTGAGTGGCTTGATTAGCTTTCACTTTAAGAAGTCTTTGGTAAATGAATCTTGTTGGATATTTCTCTCCTTGGCACCATTGACTTTGATGTGTCTTGTGATTTTTTGACTTAATATTTTGGAATTATAACACTATTTATATGAGTCTCATGGAGCAAATATTACATAATAACTCTACAATACCCAACCTTAAAAATGAATAGGTATGACCTTGTATTTATAGCCTTAGAAATTAACTCTCATCCAAGGTGAGTCAATATTGAGTTAAGGTTTGGAATGGGTTCAAACTAAACCTAGGTGAGTTAAATATAACTCCAGTTGAGTTAATAATTATCAAGTAATTTTAATTTACAATTACTAGGCATGACTCTCAAATTAGATATTTTAGGATATTTTCAAAGAGCTTGACAACTCATAAAGACAATGATGAAAGGCTAGGATATTTTGAATTTCCTTTTTTAGATATTCATTAGTTTCAAATGGATAATTCAACTAGGTAGTTAATCTAGTTTATATTGTTAATTGATTTAGATTAGCCTTTTAGCTCTTTCAATATTTGATTTAAGTGTGCAAGTGCCCCACTTAATATGTCCATAGTCCAAATTGACAATTGTGATGCCACAAGGTGATTAGGAATGAATCTGTGAGAGGTTATTATTGCATACAGTAGGATACCATAATTAGGTGATTAATGATGTGAAAATAAATTTGGGATGTTCAGTGATTCCTAAACTTAATTTGCTATGGTTGATAGGAATTGGTCTGAATTCTAGTCAAAAGCCAATTGTGTTTAATTTTAGGTGTCTACACATACTAGCCTTCATGGGATGATATTTATACTCCACTAGTTAGCCTAAGCTTAATGCCTACCATGTGGGGTTCTCTAGGGCCATTGATGTTGAAAGATCTTATTCTTGCCAAACCGGATATATTTTTTATTTCCAGTTAAGAGCATGTTTTCATCTTGGTGATACACTCTTTTATCTCCCTCCATTATTTTCCCTTGACAGGTAAGTTTTTTTCTATATCTCTCCCATATTATTTATTTCCTATTCTTCATCACTTTCAGACATATTATCATTATAACCCCATTAGCATTTTCCATTTTTGAAAAGAAGCTACATCTTTGAGTATTTGGGAGATGCTCTCTTAGTCATTTCTAGGACATTTATTAGTTATATTGTAATGCCCCCTTTTTTAAGTTAGAAATACTTAATAATATTTTTATTAAAAACAAAAAGTATTTTTAAATACTTAAAATAAAAATAATAATATGACTAAGTTATCCAAAAAGTAACTTATTGTTAACAACTTATGTTTAATCTTAAAATAAAGGAGAGTTTGGAGATTGTGTTGAGGAACAGATATAAAAGGAAAAATGAGTTCCATTTTAGGGATCATGTTATTTTCATCAATTTAAAATCATAAGTTTGAGCATGTTTTGATTGAATTTAATCCATTGGAGATAACACCCATCATTGGAAGACTGAGGTAAGGACAAAAACCCTTAACCTTCAATGGAATAACTCTATTTCAAGGGTTACATTGAGTATAAATTGGCACTTTAAGATTACTAGGGTAGTTTTGGTGTGGAACACCACTATTATAGGGTCTTGAAAGGACAACATTATTTCTATCTAATTTTCAATTTTTTTTAAGTGTGAAAACAAGAAATTACTTAAGAAGGGTGTGTAGAAGAATACCTATTGAATGCACACGTGTTAAATCTAAACTTTATGAGAAATCATATTTGGATAGGGAATAATGAATTTTAATAATAAATCACTACCACAAAACTTGTTGGTTAGACAAGTAGTTGGGTGGATTGCCTAGCGTGAGCTAGCTCCTAAAAGCAAAAGCTTTCTAGGAGGCTATCAATCCACCTGCTTTTAATACTCAAATTTGTGAATAAAAAGGAAATATACTTGAATTTAAAATAGAAAATAACTAAAATTAAATAACAACAAATAAATAAATTAAAACAAGAAAGTTAAGTGTTTTTAAAACAATGACTAAATAGAGCAACTAATGCTGAAAATTAGTCAAGATATGGGTATGGTTTTGGTTTAGAAATTTAACAAGGGATTAAAGAAAGGTGGTTTGGTTGGTGGATAAATGTTTAAGGTAATAAAAATGTAAATATTCAAATGGGATAAATGGGTGAATGGTTGATGAGTTAAGAAGTTAAGTAGTTAAGATGGTAAAAGGGGAAGAGGATATGGAGGGTTAAAGTGGCAAAAGTGTGAATGGATAAAGGATGGCAAGGGAGAAAATGGATTGAGATAATGAAATGACAAAGGGAGAAAATGGATAAGTGGGGATGAAGATATTAAACATCCAAGGAGATGATAAGATCAAATTGAAGAAACAAAATCAAATGTTACCTTCCAAGCTTGAAGAAGAATGTTGTTATTGTTGATGATGTTGTTGAAGATGTCTTGAGGTAATTTTGATAGAGCTTCATTGCTTTGAATTATTTTCATCCAAGATGTGGATGAAATCTAAAATTATGACCTCTTTCAAATACCTACAAAAAAATGTTAATAACCAAATACTAACTTCCCACTTAACCTTGGGTGAAGGAGAGGGGGGTATTTATAGCATTTTTTGTGAAGAATCATGCCAAAAGAGGGAATAGTAGAAGTATGGCACCATTTCCCATGTGGTTCATGAATGAGTTAAAAGATGAGGGTTTTTGTATTCCAAACTTTATCATGGGTCTGTCATTTGGGTTGGTGTGTCTCCCACCTTGCACATGAATCCAATTTTGAATGGGAATCATGCACATGGGTGTAAATGAAGCCACAAACTTTTCACCACCCTTTTATGTCTTCATCCAAGCATTTAAAAAGATGAAACACAAAATGTGGCACCATTTTTCATGTGGGTACATGAATGAGTCAAAATATGAGGGTGGTGGGATTCCCACCTTGATCATGGGTCTCCCATTTGGGTTAAAAAGTCAAAAATGGGTGCTCTTTGTCTTTTTCAAAGCACTAAAGAGGTAGGTATCTCATTTTGAAGGCCACTTTCATGTGTGAAGGAAAAATACATGTTGAATAATGGAACCTTAAAGGAAAATTAACCATATTCAAAGGGGGACCCTTGTGATGTTTAAATGAGGTTATTAAGCATCTTACGAAAGGGTCCTAGGTGGGGTATGATGTCCCACATCAAGCCACCTCACTTCTAAGCCATGTAAATTGCCATGTCACCTCCCAAATCACCTTCCATGCCACTTACCATATCACATCCTCCCAAATCACCTTCCATGTCACATGACATGTCACCTACCATGTCACATGTCATGTCACTTACCATGCCATCATGAATAGTGATAGTGGGTCCCATAGTGAATAGTATTATTTGAATAGGAACATAGTGATTTTATTAGGTTAAGAGGGGTTGGTTAAGGGTTAAGAAGGTTTAGGGGTTCCTAAGGTATTTAATCATCAAAAACTATAAGTGTGAAATTTTCTAGTGTCTACATTTTAAAATTAGTAGTTTGGAGCCCTTTCCCAAGGTAACAAACCCCCTTGTGGGTTAGAAATTATAGTTTTTGGGGTGATTTCATGGTGATTTGGATGTCTAATCATATTTACCTTTAGTAAATATTTTTATAGTATTTTTTGGTCATATATCGGGTACAAAAATTTAGATGTGAAGGTATTTTATATGGTTGTATTTTTCTAATTTTTGTCGAGGGTTTATGACAATAAAATATTGAAAATTTGTTCAAAGATTAGTCTTTTCAGAATTCTAAAATTTCTATGCTTAGGGTTTGAATAAAAAAAATTAGAGATTGTATTTTTTTATGTTAAGGTTTATTGGAAAACCTAATTTGTTCTAATTCTACCCTAAAAGGGACATTTTAGTGGTATCATATCCATTTTATACCCAGTTGTGGGTAGTGAGTTATTTTCAAAATCTTCATCATGTAGGGTAGTGATAGAAAGATGAAGTCAACATAAGAATCCATGGAAGAGATGTTGTAAGATATGTAAGAATATTATAAGGAAATAAGGTTAATGGGTCCTAACCCATGGATGAAGTTTTGTAGGGTTAAGCCATAGACCTCAAGATTCTCTCTTAGAAGAAAATAAAATGGAAAGGTCAAGCTATGATTTCCAAAACCTTACAAAGGAGCAAAGGAATGAGGAAGCTAAGTGAGAAATATTGAAAATTGAAATTCCATTGGTTGATTACCCTAAGAATTTGATAAAAAATAAGGGCATAAATTACATATATGAGGAAAAATTAAATGATCCATCATCAACAACAAAAGTGGATCCTAAGGTTGAAAGTAAACCAACTACCTTGAAAGTAAACACAAAAGATGTGATAAGGATGCAAAGGAGGTGTGATGATTAGCGAAGAAGAGTGAAAGAGGCAAAGTTGATAGCCATTCAAACAAGACAACACCTAAGGAATTTAAATAAGGGTAAGCAATTTGATTATCTTCATAGTAAGAATTTATTGTATCACCATCATACTATAGAGATGGATTAAAAAGATGGTTAAATCAAGCATTAGTCATGAAAATCCATAAAAATGCATAAAAACATAACAATCTAAGGCATCCTATTCAAATGTGGTTTGTAAATGATAATTAAGAACAAATGAAAAAAAACACATACATTACCTTTATAGGAACATCCCATATCTAAATACAACTCAAAATGTGATTTTACCCTAGATTTGGTGCTCAAGTCTTTAACAATGATGCAAGGCAAAGCTCCTCCATCATCTCTTGTACACCAACTAAACTAGGCTCATGATATGAAATCAATGTTATTTCTATCAATGAAGCTATCCTATTGCAAATTAAGCATAATAAACTACACAAACAAATGAGTTGTGGAGAGAATTTTGCATAATAAGTTTACACAAAATGAATCCATTTCAAAGTGGTCTTGGCCCTTCTATTTATATACCTTCCAAATTGATCAGGATCAACCATGACCATCCATCTTGAGATCAAGATGTGTGTCCATGAGTTATCTAATTATGTAAATAATATCCATAAATACCCTCATCAATATTTAAAAGGGGCATTAAAGAGGCATGGGAGGCCATAATCCTAATATTTGTTGCATTTATAGATTATATATGCCACCCCATTAATGATGTCATGTAATGATACAGGTAATAGGAATCAATTTTCAATAAATAAATATTCAATAAAATCCATGGAATTCTTACTTAAGCTTATAATTTAGTTTAATTTTCTCAAGTAAGATTAAACAAATTTTAAGTAATTCTTTGGAAATTGGTTGCACTTCATTAATAAAACTAGTCAGAATGTCATATTATTGGGTTATAATTTGATTAAAGAGGAATTAGAAGATGTTGTTAGTTGCATACAGACCAATATCCAATTTAAGATGTTGTTGACACAAAATAACACATGCACGTGTTATGTGATTTTGAATTAGAAGAAAAGAGTGATCAAGAACACCAAAATGTATTTTCATTATTTTGAATTGAAATGATTTGAGAAAAGTTAATAATCACATAAAATGCATTTCCCTATTTAAGGATACATTAGCCTAAATCAACACTTGTCTATGAAAATATTGAACCATTTAACGTGTTTAAGTGATTTTGGCCCAAATTATGCATTTGAGTGCATTTCGAGTAAGATTGACAATTTCAACACAATGGTGTTAAGAATTGGATGTCTACATTTTGCCCCTATTTGAGAAGACATGGCAAGACATTTAGGTTAAATAACATATTTTCAAATAAAAGAGTTGCCAAGAAGAAATTGGAAGGAAATGATCCATGATGCCCTCTCGAGAGGACATACTAGGATGAAAGAGAAGGATGGACTCTTGAAAAGAGAGGGAAAGTGAGAGATTTACCCATGGAATAGATTACATCTAGATAGGTTAATGCTTGTACACATTGATTCCATCAATGATCAAAATATAATTAGAATATAATGTGCCCTAAGGATGAGGGGAATGGGAAGTATGTAATCCAAAAATATAAGTGACACACTTTGAACACACCCAAAACTAGGGTGCAAAGCTACACGCTTACAAAATGATCAATCTCAAGACAAGTTACATGCTAAAATATTGCCATAACAAGGGCAAAAGTTCATAAATCTTAGAACTAGAAGCAATAAGAAAATCATGCATCTAAAGAGATGAAATAATAATGTGCCTCCTTAGAGCATATTTGATTAGTTGATAAAATAATTTTTCCCCAGTAGGGCTGAGTTCGATCACTAATAAAGAATGGTTTGCCCTAGTAGGGCTGATTGATATTTGTAACTAGTTCAAATGTTGTGTCCCTACAAGGTAAATTAGTAAGCAAAAGCTCAATGATATAACCTATTTCATAGATTAAAGATGAGTGGGTAAAAACATAGAGGTGATGGTTGAATGACTGAGAAATCCATAAGAAACTAGGCATACAAAAATACACAAAGTGATGAAAGAGATGAAAAGAAGAATGAAGATGGCTGATTTGACTCGAGATACATCATGTATCCAAACATTACCTACATAGTCCAAATAGACCTCAAGTCAATGTAGTTTACCCAAGAATGAGAGAATGGAATGAGGAATGAAGAAAACTATCCATTATTTGATTAGAATCATAATGTAGGCCAAGAGATACATGTCTTGCATTGAGTCAAGTATGAGATAAGCCATTGGTATCTAGTTTCATTGGTGCACTTGAGAGCTATTCATTGGAGCTGCATTGACATTATGACTTGAACCTAAAGTGCATAGTGTTTGCTATATCAAAATGAAATTATGAATCATAAGTATGAATAAATTATAATGACATTACATTTCAATTATGTTGAGTTAGTTCAAATGTGAATATTTATAACTAAGGATAATTATAAAAATTACCAAGATCAAAGTTACAACTATTTACATTTAAACAAAAAAAAAATAAAAATAAACATAAATGAACCAAAATTAAAATCAAGATATGAAAAATCACGAATCAAGTAAGAACAAAAATGTTTAAAAATAAAGCAAGAACAACTTAATAAATAATATGAAAATAATATATGAATAATCAAGCTTCATGTGACTATCAAGAAGTACCTAAAAAATAAAGAAAAAGTAATAAGATGAAACAATAACTCAAAATCCCTAGAAAAATAATAAGAAACATCAAAGGAAGAGAAATAAATAAATGAAGAGACAAGAAAACACAATAAAATACCAATAACAATCAAATAAACACACATAAACAAGTAGTTACTCACAATGTTAGTGCAATTTGAAAACAATTATTCATGTACGCGCAGTAGAGGCATTACATTATACAACAACGTAATAAGAATAAGAACACAAGGTTTCTCTCAAAACAATAGGGAAATAAAAAAAATAATGACGAGGGATAAAGAAGAAAAGGAAAGGGATGGTTGAGCTGACTCTAGATGTACAAGATAAGTGGATACTACCTACATAGTTCCATAGATGTGAGATCCAACATGAACTTTAGGCCAAATGTAGTTCTCCCAAGAAATGGGATATAATAAAAGTGATGATAAGAAAACATGATTGATGTTGTATAAGAAATCAAAAGATGGGAATGGTCTTGCATAATAGCAAGCTAGTGGGACAAATGAGAATGATCTTACAAAATGACAAGCACATGGGATGATTACTTACAAAATGGTAAGAGCATGGAGATCAGAATGGACAAAAGTGTAAGACAATGTTTTTTTTCCTTTGTGGATCATTTTATAATGTTTTTAGATTTTTTGGGATAAGTAACATAAATAAAATGTTCATAGAAAATGTCTAGGGAAACTACCTAGCTGAGGAGATGCACATCCACATAAAGAGTTTAAATAATAACTGAATTGGCTTCAATGGTCTTCATGAATATAAACAATGAAATAGGGAACTATCTAATCTAGGAGATGCTCATCTAAGAGTAGAAGCTCCAATAATAACTAAATCTAGTTGCAACAACACATGATCACAAATCAATGAGAGTGAGGTCCTGATAAGGAAATAATGCCTACCAAACAATAACAAAATAATAGAGTAAAATGCAGGATGAGATATCTCTAAAGAATCATCCCATAGATAAAAATCCTAAGAAAATGTATTTGTTTTCACTTGTCTGTAAGAAGAAGATACAAAATACTATCCACACTAAATTGCTTTATAGAACTAGCATTAAATGTGTCCATAATTCCTATGATTCATAATCATGATCATAATTGGTCAAGGGATAAAATATGTTCAAGTTATAATAGCCTTGGGTATGAAAAAAACTTGTAATTGTTGATGGTGTTTGATCAATGTATCCAAAGTGTTTGATCTAATGACAACATTTGGGTAGATGCACATGGAAGTTTAAAAATAGAATGCGCATTTAGGCCATTTGCATTGTTTGTTGAGTTCCCAATGTATACAATAATTAGGGCTTTGATTGTCAAAGGATCACTTTTAAGCTCTTTGTTATAGATGCCCATCAAAGCTTCATATGTCACTTTCATAGTAAATGTTTTTCTTGTACTTGCTCCCCTGTTAAGAACAAATAGATTAACTTTTTTGGCTCTAAATTTTTTTTTATTGCAATATTATTCATAATTGCTTCTTGTTATCTATTCAGCTACTTCCGCAAGTCAAGGTATTCTTCTTTGCTCATCACAAAAGGATGTTTGGTTCTCTGAAACATTCTCTAAGGTTGAGTGTCGACTAATTGATGATCCCTTGTACAATGCAAATAAAATTCCATGTCATATGCATGGAAATTATTCTTGATATGATTTCTCTTTGCATCCTTAGTAATGGTGAATAGAAAATAAGGAACAATGTTTATATTCTCTAAAGTAATATCAATGTTGCCACATTTTGTCATTGGCTTTGCAATAAACATGCTTTCAATCCTTGTTACTTATTTTTTATGAGTAAGGCATGCATCATTCCACATGTTAAATTTTTATTTATTATGTCTTCATTATCATGATAAGATATAAACAACATCATATTTTCTCTACAATAGTTTTCAGGATCCATATAGATATTGTATCAGACATTTCGTATGATGCACATTTTTTAATGTTTCTTTTTATTTGAGCATTTACCTAGGTAATATGAAACAAATTCATCCAACCATACATGTTCTAACTTCCCTAGTCTTGTAACATATTTATCTATAATATAAGCACATATTACATCTTTTAAAGTGTCTGGTTCTTGCCCTAACAACTTTGGACTTTTCAAAATGTAAGTTCTTTTTACCTCTAGTGATGTGTTTATGATTTTTTTCCCTTGAATTATGATGTAAAGGCAATGATAACATAATGTGAATGGCTTACTGACTAAACATTTTTTGATGTTGCAAGAGCGTATTCCCTAATTTTATCATAAATTATAATTTATTGTCATTACTATGGATTGTTTCAACACACACTTGTCAAAATGCATTTGTCAATCTATGATCAAATTTTATCATATAAGAGCAACAATATGTTGTAGTAGCATGAGCATCAAGACTGAACTGTGTATCTGTGTTAATGTACCATAATGCTGATAGGTTTTTTGCAAATGCATTCACCCAAACATCAGATGGATGTATTTTCAGTATTATAATCAGCTATGAAATTCAAGATTATAAGGAGAGTATGTATTCTATTTTAGACAAGTTTGCCTCTTGTAAAAACATATGAAATGTTATGTTTTTGATATATTTTTCTTGATCAAGTTGAGAAAAAATTCTCATTGCATTCTCTTTGTATACTCATTGGTTTCATCCAATAGCACATATATTCTTGTTTTCTGCATTGGAGACAATGGAAAATTGAATTTACAATGAGAATTTCTATGTTTTTTGCATGTGATTATGTATATGATGTGTTTGAATTTTATTCAAATCACTATCAAGCAATGTTGAATCATAAGATATGTATCTATCTATAAAATATTTGATTTTAGAATTACAACAATCCCCATATATAAGTGCATCCTACACCCAAAGCATGAAATGAAATGCTCATTTCCTCTATTTTGAAATTCAGTCACAAAAAAGAAATTCAAAACCTTTTCAAATAATTCTTCATCCTGAAATAACATTTTTTTGAATGCATTAGATCTATATTAAAGTATAAACTACAAAGAACGTGTTTATTTCTTATCATCATATCAATACTATCATTTTCAATAATTTCTTTGTGTTTATTATTTATCACTAGAGTTATTCTCTGCAATACATGGCACAAAGGCTCCCAACAATGTTTTGCACTTGTTATAGTTTCAAAAAATGTTGATAGCCCCAATTGCCTAATCATTACAAAAATATTCTTTCTTGAATTTTAAAAATAGTTAGGTGATGTTTGAATGCTTTTGAAAGCTCTATAAACTATGGGTGATCTCATGATTTTTTCTATGCTAGTTCTATTTTGAACATCTTTGGCATACAATTTTTTATCTTTCAATTTGCCTTTGCATATGCATATCCAAACACAAAATGACACCTAATGTATAATTATTTTAATAGCTTTGAAAAATATGTTAGTTATGTGTCTTGCAATGTCATTTTTCTTATGCAAAATCTCCCAATTTATAATTTTTTGGTACGACACTCTATTTTCCATATCTTGAGGGTGACTAAAACCATAGAACAAAGTTGGCAAGTTCATCTCCTCTAAGAATTTGTCTTCAAATATACTTAATGGTTTGAGTCTTTCCATGGGGTAATTTTAATGATCTAATCTTGGAGATCATGTATCAACTGTGCATCAGTAAAAACATGCGCTAAAGATTCAATAATAGGCTCTGATTCATTTTTTCAAGTATGAGATGTCTTGTCCTTAATAGGCACACCTCACCAATGTTTTTTCTCTCATTTTCTCAAAGCTACTCTGCCAACTCTTATCGATAGTAATATTTTCTTTCTTATATAATGACGCCTAACAAAATTGAGATAATGCTTTCATCACATATGGAGGCCTCACATTTCCTATTAAATATGCATTTTTGTATTATAGCTTACATTTTATACTTATTAAAATTATTTTTATGTCATTCATTTCTCTAGGCAATGTTTTTTCACTTGATCAAAGTCCATCAGGACATTTATAATCATTCTTGTGAGGCCATATTGTGAATGTTTGTAGCCAAGCTCTCACACCTGTGCCAACAAAATTCTCAAATCAACCAATATTTCTTATAAAAGTGTTAATTTATTCACAATAATTTTTTTTGTTTCTCCTAACATTGAAAGGATCAATAAATGTTGACACTTTTCCATTATCAATAGATCTCTTGCATTGCTTGCATATTTTTTTGCTTGATGCAAGTTTTTTCAATGTTGAATGTGCAAAAGCATAATCAAATGCTTTGGCAATGTCAATGTCAACCAAAATGATATCCTTTTTGAAATGTAATTATTCACAAACCGCATAAGAATGAATTAACATGTCTTTGATTAATTTTAGATACTTGTTTATTATATTGATACTTTGTCGATCATGTTGTGTGCACTCTAACTACTGATTTTTATGGCAATATATTATTGCTTTCACCAACTGCAATGATTTTCTATGTCTGTTTAAGCTATTTTTTTCTAGTGTTTATATTACACATTTTTGTTTTTTCCTCACACATTATTTGTTTTAAATAGTGTAGATAAGTGTGATGCCTATTTATAGTCTTAGACATCTCTATAATAGAAGACCCCCTTGCATATTGTTTGACAATCCAAAAAGACCTCATTCTTATTTCAAGACCTCTAACTCTATCACTATTTTGTAACCCTATCGAAATATTTGGTGACATTACATATGTAACTTGATATATGTGATTGTTTACAATGGTTCATAATTAGTATCAAATGTATTTATATCAAAAAAACAATGTTATACATTTTCTCTGGAGTGGAATAATTGTAAAATATTTTTGAAATTCTTTTAGTTTTTGATGACCATAATCAAATATTACTTTGTATAATGTTTGAAATCCATGAACAACCAAAGTTGTTACCTTCAAGTCCACTTTCTTGATATGGTATTCTAATATTTTTAACATACATTTTTTAGTCAAAAAACATTATAGGTTCTTGTTTTTGTAGTTTCTATTCATAAAGACCTAAAGAAGTCATTGCATAGCTATTTGGCACTAAAATACCATTTGAAAAATATTGTGCCATATATCGACAAAGATCATGACCATAGAAATCATGTTCAGTTAACAAACTAATATCATCAAATAAACTTTAACCATAGCTAGAGCCTAAATTATTTGTTTTGTACATGCCATATGCTTCTAAGTCATGAAAAATAGCATTCTAGTATAAAGAAAGATTTTTAAAAAAATGATAATTTGTATTAGAAATAATGCTCTGACTACATATTTTTTTGCAAAATAATGGCTCCAAAAATCCACACGTGGGGTTTATGTCATGGAATAAGATCAAATAAAGTGGAATACAACTTTTTTTGTTGAAATGTAGATACATTTTTCTTCTCATTGTAGACAAAATATAAATAAGAATGTTAAACTATTTGCATAACCACTGAATATAAAATATGCCACCCCATAGACCAGTCTCACCCTGGTTTATAAGCTCATTTGCAGAAACTCTCATCCAAATAAAATATTTGCCTCTATCATATATTTGATGCAAATCATATAATATATTTGGATGTAATTAATTTTTATTTGATTATCTTACCTCTACATCCCTATTGTTCAGTGAATCCATAAAATAGTCAATGATTCTAGCTCACAACATTCTCGATGTGTAATGAAAATGCAATAACACTTGAAATGTATCAAAAAGGAAATCACCAACAACATAATTGAATGATGTAATCCTAAAAATATTTTCATGTTTCAAAGCATTGTCAATATTTGCAAATGCTTATTTTTTTCATCGATATGTGTCCACACCAATAATTCCCTCTGGACAACCCAATTCAATTTCATTCGCATTTCTTTTCATGACTATTCATCTTTAAAAAAAAACTTTTATTTACTTTTTTTTTCAATTTTTTCTCTTTTTATTGTTTTAATGTTTTTTTTTTTTTTTTTTTTTTTTTTAAATTATTTTTTGCTCACAATGAAGAATAGGGTAAACTATCAAGTAATAAAATACGAAATTTAAAACATCAATTTTTTAGCAATCTCGCTTGCTGAAGGAAAAAAGTAACTACCCAATAATATATTTACATTATCATTATAGATTCAAAAAAATGGCCAATGACCATCATATTTACATAACTATAAGATACTTACCCAGGGTTTTAAAAAAATTGGAAAAAGCCTTGGATGTCTGCCATGAGAAGAAAACTTACATGTTTCAAAAAATTACAATATCAATGCCCCTTTAATTTTTTTATAAAAATAACAAAAACATTTCGCTATTGCTTTGTCTCAAAATAAAATAAAACCCTCCTCCCCCCAAAAAATAAAAAATAGCAACAGAATATGGTCACATTGATCACAACAAACCACTCCCTAGTGTCTCTAGTCTTTCAAACCTCTTAGAGTTGTCAGAGCCTAGGAGAGCTTGGTCAAATGAATAAGAATCACATCATTAGTTGTTACCACAATGAGTCCCCTAAACTTGTCAAAGATATCAAATCGAGGAAGAGTCTGACCAAATAAAGAGATGCCACATCATCATTTGGTAAAGATGTCAGATCTGGGGAAAACCTAGCAAAATAAAGACATGACATGTTTCCAGATGTCAGTCTGGCTAGTCTCTCACACCTAGTAGTGATGTCAGAGCTGAAAAGACCCCAGTTGACTCAAGAAGCACCACATCACCACTTGTAAATGTGGCTAGGTCAAAGATGTTATGTCTTGGGAAAGTTGGTCCAAATGAAAACATGACACGTTATCAATTGTCAATGTGGCAAGTCCCTGTAACTGCTAGATATGTCGGAGACCAAGAGAACCCAACTAAATGAAAAGGCACCACATTAACTAATAAATGCATAAATTAGTTACTAATGAAGGCAAAAAAAAACATAATTCACTTTTCTCATTCTCTCTCTCTCCTTTTTTTTCACATGAAAACCCAATCAACTATTCACAAAGTACTATATAAAGAACATAAACCACACAAAATGTTTTTTTTCCCTCCTTTTTTCTCTTTAAAAAAATTAATATAATTAGCATTATTTTTTTTCCAATTTCAACCACACACAAATAAAAACATAAGAACAGGCACACCAACTTGACACACTGATCGATGAATGCATCGAATATGCAAACAAGCAAACATTGTTGTATCACACACACACACACACACACACACGAACATATATTTATATATTTTAAATATATTTTTATAACTAGATTATTGAAAAAAATAATTTATATATTGTTGAGATAATCTAGTTATAAAAATATAAAAATTTATGTTCATATGAACATATATTTATATATTTTTATAACTAGATTATCTCAACAATATATAACTTATTTTTTTTCAATAATATATATATATATATATATATATATGATTTTTGTAACACACACACACACATATGATACAACAATGTTTGCATATATTTATATATTTTTATAACTAGATTATCTCAAAAATATATAACTTATTATATTTATAAACATATTACATACTATGTTTCATTAACATATACATTAAAACTAGCTTCAATACTATCATAGCATCAAGTCTTGAATAAAAACTCACAACTGTTAAAGTCATCTCTACCAGTCTTGAGGATTCAAAATAAACCAACACAAGGTCCAAGAAAGAGATGAGAACCAACCAATACTCCCAAAAAAATAGTAGGGGAATAACTATACTTTGAGAAATAGAGCATAGAAAAATAGTCTCCAATATAATAAAGTAACATTGCTCAAGCTCACAAAAAATAGAAAGTGCAACTAATTCCAAACACTAATTATTGGATCAATAAAAACCCTAGCCCAAAAATGCTTAAAAATTGCCTAATTAACCTTACAACCCACTGATCAACCCAAATGAAAAAAAAACTACACCATCTCCAAAACCAGACCAACGTCTTGAACTACACACAAAGATATTACTGATAATATTGGCAAGCAAAAAGCCACAAAACCTGTCATAGACAAACACCTAAAATACCATAGCAAAAATGCCCTCTTCTGCCTCTGAGCAAACATAGAGATATTCAACAAGAACAAAACATAGTCAATAAATCAAACCAATCAAAATTAAATGCTCATAAACACAATTATAAATGTAAGATACTAAAAAAACAAACCCAAGCTCACAAATATTCATGTATAATTTGAAACCTAACAATCCCAATCTCATAATCTAGAATCAACTAATATTCACATGAATTTTTTTCCATTAATTGATTCAAAGAAAAATGTCAATGAGAAAATGCCATACCCAAAACATCCTCATTGCATACCTTTTCAACTCAAATCCTGACCACACAGAAAATTGCATAAACCTCACAAATTGACCCAAAAAAAAGTAGCCCAGATTAGCCTAGATTATTACAGATTGAAACTGATCCCTTTTTTTGTCATATAAATAAGCAACCAAAATAAAACTATTAAATAGAACATCAATTCATTATTAAATATCAATTTAACCCACCTCTTGTTTCGTTTAAAAACTCTATGGTGACTCTCTAAATTAATAAATAGTCTTAATTTTCTCATTTAATACAAACATGTTTGATTAAATTTTTAACAATGACTGCACATACAAGAAATTATTTCAATTAATACTTTTATGTGCCACAAATTATTATTTTAAATTATTTATCTATTGTCCCCATGTTTTTTCCCCTACGTAGGTACTAAAAATATATATTTTTAACATACAAATTCTGTATTTTCTAAGATTAATGTTCATATCAAAATGTATTAAATAGTCTTAATTATCCCATCCAATACAAACATTTTTTATTAATATTTTTCAAGTAACCCCATGTGTGAGTAATTATGTAAATTAATGTTCACATCAAAATGTTTTAAACCCAATGTTAAAATCAAAAAATGCTCAACTTTTATTGCCTGCAACTGATTAAACCCATTTAGATAAAAATTGCCATGACACTATGTGGGTACTAGTAATTATATTAGGTTGAACTAATTATAAAAGATACTTTTTAGAAATTTGAGTGATGGGGAAATCTCAGTCAAATGAACATGAAACACATTGCCAATTGTTAGTATGGCCACTCCCCTGAACCTATCAAAAACTTCAAGGCCTGAGGGAACCTAACCAAATTAAGAAATGCCACGTTGCTAAATGTCAATCCAAACATTCCCCAAGACCTATCATAGAAGTCAGATCCTAGGAAAGTCCAATTGAATTAAAAGGAACCAAGTCACTAGTTGTCAGTGTGACCAGTCCCTTAGACTTGCCAGAGATGTTAGGGCCCAAGAAAGTTCATGTAAATGAAGAGGCTTTAGGTCTATAATTGTCAATGTCACCACCCCCAATCTTCCTAGAGATGTTAAGGCCTAGGAGATCCCATCCAAATGAAGAGGCACCACCTCAACATCTATCAGTATGATATATCCCCTAAACCTATCATAGATCTCATGGTTGGGGAAAGCCCATATGAGTAAAGAGATGCCATATTGCCAATTGTGACTATGACTAGCCCCTTAAACTTAACAAAGATGATAAAATTGGGAAAATATTGATGTAATGAAAAGGTGCCACATCACCAATTTTTAGTATGAATAGTTCCCAAAACCTGACAGATATTTTAGAGCCAGGGAAAAACTAGTCAAATGAAGATGTGACACATTGGTAGTTGTCACTGTGCCAAATCCACACACCTCATAGAGATGTCACAGTCAGGAGAAAACCATCCAAATGAAAGGGCATCACATCACCACTTATTTATGTGGCCAACCATCTAGACCTACTAAATATGTTAGGCCTTGGGTTAGCTATGTCAAATAAAGATAAAACACATTACCACTTGTTAGCATCATGAGTTCCTTGCACCTATCAGATATGTCATGACCTAGGAGAACCTAACCCAATGAATAATCACTGCATTGACTACTATGCAGGTGAATTGATTACCACCCAAGACCTCAGCTAGCTCAGAATAAAGTATATATTAAATTTGAAGGTCTATAAGAACATGCCCTATGTTTGTAAACAACACATGACCCACTCTAATTAAACAATATAAACTACCGATCCACATTCACATGATACTGGGATAAATAAAAATACAATAAACCATTTTATTTTGTATTTATTAAAATGCAAATATTTCAAACCCAATGCAAAAATAAAAAAAATGCTCTATATATACAATGAGTCCCCTCAAACTTGTTAGAGATGTCAGATTTAGGGAGATCCCATCCAAATAAAAATACCACACTACTAGTTATCAGTGTAAATAGTCTCCTAGACCTACCAAAGACGTCTGAGCTGGGAGAAGCATGGCTAAATGAAGAGGCATTGCATTGATTAATATGAAAATGAACTCATCACTACCATAGCCCTTGCCTAGCTCAAAAAAAGTTGGATGAAATTTGAAGGTCTATAAAAACATGCCTTGTGTCCCTAGAAAACACATCATCTGGTTGAAGAGAATGATATAGACTATCAGACACATTTTCATGCCACTAGGACCCATGTATTTATTTCAACTCACTTTTTAGGGACAAAAACATATCTCATGCTAAATAAAATAAACTATAATCCATGTTTAATTTTTTTGATTAATTCAATTTTATTGGATGATGCATGTATTTTTCCTTTTATTAATCTAAAATACAATAATTTCCCTAGTAAATTAGTCACATCACCCTATATTAGCTAATAAAAATGTAAAAACTATATTATTTTGTATTTATTAAAATGCAAATATTTCAAACATAATGTTAAAATCAAAAAGTACTCTAGTTTCATTGGTTGCATGTTACTTTATACAAATTATTAAGTTGAACCAATTATAATAGATACCTGCTATGTAGGTACCAATAACATAATGAGTAAAAAGGTCACTTAGACCTTGAGGCATCATTGGGGATTGACATTCAATTTTAAAAATTAATCATGAGATTAGGGTTTTGAGATATTGCACAAAGAATGTCTCCTTTTGGAATCATTATTCTACTTGGAAGGTAAAGGTGGACTATAAGTTAGAGAAGATGGAGGAGAAGGAATAGGGTTTAACCAATGTGTAAGAGGTAGCCATGAGGAATTAATTATGAAGCATTACTCTTAGACATTATTGAGAGAAACTAGTGGAGGATGGAATAAGATAATATGATGACCATGTAATCTTAAGGCAAGATATATAGTTGGGATTATATTCAAGCACATATGGAGGATAATGCAATAGCATGGTAGAAAAAAATCAATGAATAATATGGGAAGGTGAAGCCTAGTCTCTAATTGTATGCATGTTATTTTAATCTCTTCTCATTAAGCTTCTATGAATTAGTATTGATGGCTAGCATGGAAAATCTCTATGTAAGTTTAATACCTTATTTGGGTATAAACTCATAAATTTAAGCTCAAGCATACATATATGAGTATATGCCTTAGTCGACAAAAAAAATTGGTCATCTCTAAAATTCCCTAAACATATTAGAGGTATCTCCTTGTGTGGTGAGAAATGAATAAATCTTGTTTTTGTATTAGTATCATTATGTTTCTTGTGTAGATAACCTATAATGAAACTCAATCATCATGAGTGATAGTCCCTTGGATATTGTGCTTGTTTAGGTCATTATACAAAGGGGCTTAATCCTAACTACATAACATTGGAATTTTTTTGATCTTATGTCATAATTAAAAATATTTTTATGAATATAGAGTTGTGATAGTATTGTTCCAACTTGGTGTTGATATCTTTCTGCCCTTAGACTCAGACATATTCAACTCTTTCTCAAAACACTTAAACAATGTCCTTGTCTTATTCATGAGTCCTTAGGATTTCATAACACCATTTTAGAGGGTCAATTTTCTTTACGTTCATATGCAACATGTCCATATGAGGAACTAATGCCAAAAGGTACCATAGTAGTCAGCATCTCATTTTGTTTGAACTTATGTCAAGGTTTCATCTTATGTTGACTATGTCTAAAGTTCTACACGAAGTCTTAGTGTGGTCTTCATGATCCAAAATCACTCATAATAGGATGACCTATGATGTTGCATCCCATGGCCAGTCATATTTTCATTAAAGCATGCCAAGAACCTAAAAAATGGGGAACAATCAAGGGGATTGGAGCTAATATGAGGGAAGAATGGTAAATTTGTTTTAAGCCTTTAGGCTATTTTAAGGGTTTTTAGCAAATATTAAGGTAAATACTTCAATTGTTATTACATTTTATATCATGTATGTATTGCCTTCAAGGGGTGTTCAAACCTTGTGAATAGTGTTTATATGCCCCCTAAGACATCATTCAGCCACCACAATGGATAAAATGTCCCCAAAAAGTCTCATAGCCATTACAAGTCATTATAAGGTGGTCTTCTATGTAAAATAGGTATTTTAAGGGGTCAAACATCCTTTATTCACCATAAAATGTCCCCACATGTTTGAAAAGTGAATTTTTAGCTTCCCACCCTCTGTACCCTCTGATTTAAAAGTGTATTTGACCTCTAATTTCCCTCTTATTATCCAATGGTTTCTCAAGATATTAAACATGAAAAATTACAGAGAAAAGATGTTGTTTAGGTGATTTCAAGAATTATACAGACTTGTACAATCAAGTCAAGGTTAGAAGAGGCTAGACATCTCATGTGGGATCCCTTACAAGCATAAAAGAAGATAATCCATGTTCAAAAAACCAAAAGGAAGGCAAAAATGTAGTATGATCTCCATCGAGATCTTGGCAAACTCATAAGGGCCAATTTGAGTTGAATGGTATGGTTTGTACAAAGAGAGTCAGAGTCTAATCTCTTGGCTAGAGGTAGATCCCCTAGTAAGATTGAAATAAGTGGCATTAGTTGGTAGATCAAAGACTTGGGATTTATAAGAAATCATTAAGAATTTGAGGTGGTCTTAAATCCTTTGTAAATTCCACAAGATTTATTATAGGCAAACTTAAGAGAAGTTCAAGCTGATTGTGACAACTTAGCATGGGGAAGATCTCCAAAGGTTTGATGAGTGTCCTAAAATCCTCTAAGGATGCTCTCATGGTATTTGCAAGGATAGATCAACATCCAATCTTCCATGGTTGGTAGGTTGTAGGTTTATGTGTTTCATGAAGAAATAGAGAACAAAGATGATCAATGAAGAGTTTTTATGCTACCCTGATCTTCCTCACATACTCCACATGATCACCAATGGGTTATATCAATTATCCTTCAAATTTCCTCATTGCCCACCATGTAAAATAAGGAGAAAATATTCAAGCATAACTTAGCTTTCACTCAGGACAACCAATCTCAAGGTTTCAATTCTATGGATGATGTCTTTTTTAGATTATAGGGGTGATTTAAGAATACAGAGGAATTCCTCATTCAAAGGAAACAAACTTCCACATGACCCTCAAGACCAACACCCAAAATCTAATTCCAACTGAATTCATTAGCTATTTAGCATAGTTTAAGGTTTATTTACATTATTTAAGGTTTTTGAGGATTCTTAGGTTTAATTTTCTCCATTAATATGCTTGATTCAACCATTCAAATGTAGTACCTTATTGGATACCCAAATGGAATATGCTTAGGTAGCAATAGGTGGTCTTGAGTAGAGAAGAACAGTCCATATGAGGTCTCACAAAAACATCTGATACATAATGAATACATCAATCCATTTCTTATAGTGATCCTTGTCTCCCAAACCTAGAACTTCAAAATACTACATAATACACCTAAAAGCTTAATGGAAACACATAGGCTTACTTGGGTTTTCAAGTTGGCTTTCAAGTTTGAAGGAAGATGGGCAATACAAGTTATTTGAGTAGTAATTTATGATGAGTAATGATATGCATAAAGCCTTAAAGAATATAATAATCTACTCACACAAAAAATGATCACCTATAGGTCCTTTTTAGGCCTGAGGTGTCACACTGGTCTGTATATAAACTTCTTAAAAGGACTTATAGCTTGTGAAGCAGATGCAAGCATAAAGGTTTCATAGATCTAATTGAACACACCCTTAGTATGGGATAAGAAGATAAAAGATGATAAAAGACCATAATAAAGAGATTCCCACTCTAGGTATGTATTCAAGACCCCAAATGATCAACTATAGGTAGCTCAAGTTATTCTCAAGCTTGAGGAGAGAATAACATGCATAATAGTAATTTTGGAGCTTAAATGGGTATACAAAGTGTTATAAATTATTTAAGGATAGAGAGACATAAGGAGAAAGGTCAAGAAGAGATGATTAAAACCAACTCATTATGACCCTGCAGATACAACCCATGGACACCTATAAGATCGCCTAGTGGCTTAGTGGGATTATAGACTAGAAAGAGAAGGGCCTATTTAGTTTGAAGACAAAGAGGTCACATAGAATCAAATCACATGAAAATGATCTCCTAAAGATATATCATAAACTCCATACAATCATCTCATTCAATAAGAAGGGTGTCAAAGTTGATAAGCCTGTCTAGGCTTGCTAAACCCAAGAGCCAACACACAAGATCTATGTGTATAGTTATAAAAGCATATTTTTTGTAGGAAATATGGAGACCCAAGTCTAAAAAAGGTGTTGATATCCCATGAAATACATTCCATGAGGTTTTCAACTCCCATGGTAATGAGAAAAGAGGGAACATAGACTACTAAGGTCATGTACACTAATTGCTTTAAGAACCCTAACATGAACTTATAATGGTCATAACAGGTCTAATGAGGAGGAATTGAAGAGACAAAGATATAAGCCATATGATACTTTATAGAGGTTTGTATTTAAATAGGAGAGATGCTACGAAGGCTTGAATACCACCATAATCTCCTATAGGTGGTTTTGTGCCTTGAAGATCATTCTAGGCCTATAAGGCCTAAAAATTTGTATAAGCCCTTAGATCTTCAACTCCACTCTTATGACAAGATGAGTTCCTCAGTTAGATGTGGAGATATATGAGGTTTCATATAGATAATATAGGTCTTAAAATGGGTGTCTTAGGTAGTGAGAAATATAAAAGGGTGCCTTTTTGGCCTAATAGACCTCCTCAAGCTCTCCTACAAATAATTTAGCAAACAAATAAGTGTATATCTCACATGTTGTATTTATATAAATAATTTTTAATATAAATTTGTGTGTTATAGTTTTAAGGGGGTTAATTTAGGCATGAGTGAGGCTCACCTCAATGGTGGAGTATTCAGGTGGGGAATGATTTTGATTTCATTGTTATATGATGACATTAGATTGTTAGATAGACCTTAAGAGTCACATTTATCTTATTCAATTTGGAATGAATATCTCATGTTAATATACATAAAACACATTTTCCATGTGTATTTATGATAAAAAATTGAAATGGACCCATGGTATGAAACACTCATAATCACAATTGGTGATGAATGGATAATCCTTCAGGTGATGCCAAAAGCCTATAGTGGATATACAAAGTTTTATGTTAAGATTCATCATAATTTTATGAAGGTGAAGAAGGATGAAGACAAGATCAAAATATGGCTCAAAATTACATATGGAATCACTACTAAGTATGTGTAAATGGGTTTGAACAAAATATATGGGGTACCATATGCAAGAGTTCCCTACATAGATTTATGAAGACAACCTTATGATAAGATTCTAATACAATTGCCTAACCAAGGAGATTGTATCCAATGATTGATTCTTTGGAGGAAGAAAATGGGATAATTTATCCTCCACTAGTGGATATTTTTAATGGTAAAAATTTAAAATTGACTTACACCATTAAATCAGAAAATAAAAAGTGCAGAGAAGAAATAAGAGAAATAAGAACCACCAACATGCTACACAAGAGTCCAAATAGGAAGGAAAAATTTAAGGAAAAGGACTAATTATGGGAGAAGAGAAATAAAGGTAATAGATTTTATTAATATATTAAACCTAAATACTTCAAAGATTCCCTTAAAATAAGAAATCAAAGTGTGCAAGAGTTTCAATAATCCCCAAGTGAATAAGAACAAGTGTAATATGAGCTAAAAGTGAAAATTTGGGAGGGGCTGAGTGGTAGAATGTTTAGGGGAAGGATGAGAAAGGTGAATAGGATGTGCAAGGAATTAATACATAAAATAATACCACATAAATTGAGACCAAGTTTGAAGTGTGAGCTAACCTTGAGGTCAAGGAACAAACACCTATAACCTCATCTTTGAGAACTACAGAGATCGATAAATGTTGGGAATTTTTTTGAAAATTAGGCAAGTAATGATTCTCTTTCATGAACCACACCATCCCATGAAATTTGTACATAAAAACCATTGATATCTCATGATATATCACTTGTAATAAGAATAGAAATAAAGAATTTATATGCAAGTATGGTCATTCAAATTGAGAGTCAAATAGATGGGAGTGTGAGGCATAAGTCACTTGCACATAAATTTCACTCATATCCAAAACTTTTAAATAAAAATACAACATGTAATAAAGTAAGGATACAAGGGGAGAATAATGATGGTGATGACCAAGGCACTAAGGAAAATTTGGTTGAAGAATAAGATCGTAGGGAAGGAAGCCTTGAGAATACAATGTGTGATGTTGGTGTTCAGGAAGAAGAAAGGGAGGATGATCAATCCACTTAGTAGAATGAGGAGGAGACTGAGTGAAAACCATTATCTACTAAAGTGACCTTTGAGGTGACCACATAATATAAGTAGAGGAGAAGGAATCCATTGAAGGAGAAGATGATGTAAATATATACAAAGCATAGGAATATGATGTTCAATGTGAGTGGGTCATGCTTAGGGAAAGAGAATGCTTCAATGAATTTATGAAGGGAACTATCTTAGATGTTTGAGGCCCATGAGGAAGATGCAATTTTCAAGTTACCTTCTAAATGTCATAATCCTCAAATGCCACTTGGACCTTAGGGAGAATCAAGTACAATTGTCATAGAATTGCACCATTTGACTAAATAAAAATTAAGGCTAACATTAATAAGGATGAAAAAAAAATGACACAAAAATATTATGAACATAGTGAACCCAAAGGTTGCCAAATAATACTTGGAGGTCAAAGATAAGGTGATAGCATTGGCTGAAAGGCACATCACAATGCTTGAAGCCAAGGTAGAACATATTTTTGACAAAATCTATAAAGAGAGGTTGAAATTACTTATAGACACTTTGAAAAATAACATTGAACCAATTGATTGATTTCATCTCTTGGTTAACAAGATATTACATAGAGCGAACTTTAAAAAAGGACTCTAAGGGAGAAGATCAAGGAGAAAGAACACACATTCAAGGCAACTGAGTTGAAAAAACTATCGAGTTAGTGGAGAAGATATTAAACAATTTTCAAACTAAAGAAAATATATTGATCTCGTCTTTCAAAATTTCATGTAGACTATGTAAATCATCAACACATGATTACAACAAAAATAAAATTGTCACAATCCCAAAAATTATCCTATAAAATTTTAAACTTTTTAGGATTATGAACCTCTGATTCCAAGAATAAATCATGTATATGTGCACATTTTCTAAATATTTTATGAACTTAGGCACATGATTAAACTTACCTATTTATTGTGGCATCACAACATAATTCACTGGGACCCCTTGGATCAAGTGATCACACATATTACTCACATAGTTTATAAGTTAACCACGTTGTATATAAATTTAAAATTATTAGTTCCTATTCATCTTCATGGGGTATTTTAACTAGGTTCCAACAAAGATTAATCACAAGTATTCATAAGTGACAACATTACAATTCAAGGAAATTGATACATTTCTAAAGATACAAAATCACCATTAAGATTGTTCATAGCATGGAGGGTAGTCAAAAATTAAGAATGCACTCCAAAAGTTTAAATAACTAACTTACACCATAACTTACATGAATAATTTTTTGAGTTAAGTTTTTCCAACCAATGTTATGTGACCTTAGTAATACAATCTATTTAGTGAGAGCCAAATTAATCCATATAATAGTTTAGGGTTTAAATAATATCAATTTACCATCTAGCTAAGAAGACTCAATTTTACTTTTACTAAAAAGGAATGACATTTTAAATAATATTATTAATAATTTTTTTAGCAACTAAGTGACCAAGAATGTAGGCAGTGGCTAAACAACCATGATATTCTTTGTAATCCATTATGTTTTATGATTTAAGATAAGCTACATTGCTTTAAATAATAATCAACAAGCAGATAACTTGAATGATAATTCATAACATAATATAATGTACATTTTTTTAATCACTAGAGTATCTTGAGAAATAATAACAACATTAAATATTTTAAGCAAAAACTAGACATGCATATTTCTTTGTTTACTTAGAATCATCAAACCATTATTAGGACCTTCAAGCAATCTAAATTTAGGTTAATATTTTCCTATTATAAGGTATGATGAAGCATACTGACTTATTACTATTATTTTGTGCATGAAAACAAATTTTGTTTAGATAAATTTCCATAAAAATGCAGTTATTACATAAAACATCACAATTTAATTACATAGAAATCCACTATAGTAAGGATTAAGCAATTAATTTTAATAAATTTTGAGGTGAATGTGTAGATCTATAGTGAAGTGGGATCATTTAATCCATTCCTATTGGCCTTGACACAGTGGGTGTTATGGGGGATCAACATGATGACCATGTTCATAGCTTGCCCATTCATCAAGATAAAAAGGGAAGAATGAAGTTAATGATCTTAGACAATAATTTTGTTTACTCATAGTCTCTTAGGCTTAGCACAATGTTCATTAATTTCACTTTTTTCCTACCCATAATAGTCATAGACTATCTTAAATAAATTTAGAGTTAATCCAAGATTAACTATTCACTTAAACCATCGAAACAAGTATGCCAATTATGATAAGAATTAAGAATTAAACCATATCACATTATGGTTTCTTGATTAATACTTATTGGTTATCCCAATCAAGAAGTGATAATGTTTAACACAATTTCATTTTATATAATTGATAACAACTCTTCATAGCATCATCCATCATCATACCATATGAGATTGCTACATTTTTATAATAAGAAATCATACCAATGAACCAAAGTCATATAACATGGTGAAGTAAGACATCATGACTTCTTATAATAATGCAAATATATGACTACCATTATAACTTATCTATTCATGAATCTAAGTTGATATCATGAGTATAATTATGTAGTAAAACATAAAATTGTCCTAATCAATTTATTATATAAGGCCTTGATCCTCATCACACCTTAAAGGATATCATCTATGTCAGCATAATTAAACTACAATTGCATATAAATTTATACTTATGAGTGCATGCTATAACCACATTAGGTCTTAGATTAGGTGAGTAAGAATATGAATGCCAATTTCCAAAGTAAGTGCTTCTTGATATAACATATAAATTTATGTTTACATATTAATTTTAAAGTGAAATACAACTCAGAAGCTACTAGAATAAGGTTCTATTAACAAGCAATAAATCTAAGATTACCCAACTAGGTTTATGCAAATATTCCAAAAATGATAAGGATACTACAACTGTGATGTCAGTAGGGTTCCTTATATCTCATTATACACAAAGCAAAGAATGTAACACCATAAAATTTTTATTAAAATGGAGAAAATACTATCAATATCGAATAACTAAATAGTAACTCATATTTATAATAACACCAATTTGATATCAATAAAAATCTCAATAATTTCCCATACATATTATTCTAAGTATTTTATCATAATATAGTCAACCATTAGAGGAACTTGAATCTCATTTCCACACCTATGAAATAAAATAGACACTCAAGGGATTCCTTTCTAGCTCATAATATAGTATCATAATAATACTAAAGAAGAGATGAAGTCAACATAGGTGCCTCAAAGATCATTGACACTATTAGGAAATATAATAAATCCTTATTAACATGACAAATAAATTAACCAACTGATATGCACTGTCATAAATAATACTTATGCATGAACAACAAAAATCATTATGAAAGTTGAGCCCATCCATATGGTGGTATCCATACCTACCCTATCCATCATATAGGGTTGTAAGGATCCATTGAATGAAGGCCCATAACCATAAAAGCAAATGAGAGCAAGGTTCAGGAATGAGATCATTATCGACTAGAGTTAGGGTTAAGCTACACCAAGTCAATAAGGTGATCAAAATAGGAAAAACATGTAGTCAAAAAATCATAAAAACATAAATAAAATTCCCAATTCAACATAAGAAGCCTCCTAGTTGTATCTCATTACCTTTTTCATTTATACACCATTTGAGGGTGAGATGAACCAACATGATTTTACCTACAAGGGATTTTCACCAAATAATAAAATATTCACCACATCTAGGCTCAAACCCAACCATAATTATAAATAAATCAATATGAAACACTTATAAGATGAATGATAAAGTTTTGAAGAACGAATGTGAAACGGGTGTGTGTTACGTAGACACCTAGGGTTCTACAAAATCCTCATAGAATCCCTCCACAAAACCTCCACATGAATCCATGGTTTCAAGTAAACAAATAATATAAGCATAATTCACATAAAAATAAAATGTTCAAAGTAAAAAAATAAGTTACTTAAAGAACTAGATTTCATATTTTATCTTTCCTCCCTATCTCCTTTTTATTTTGTCCAACATTATTTATTTTCACATTCTATCACCATAGTGATCCTTCTTTTTTATATTTTGGAAACACGCTCAAACCACCATAAATCCTCATATCAAAATTCATGGTAACCAAATACATCAATGTCCTTGGAGTATGGATTCCAAAAATATATTTTACAACCACCATGACAATGATCGAGATGCAAGTCTGTAGGAGAAACTCTAGGTTCTCCTACTTCTCACTCTTTTTTCCTCCATCAAGGTCAACCCCTTAAATGATCAACATTATAATAATTTTACAATGCAAGGAAACCCTAATAATCATTAAATGATTATTTTATCCATAACAACTTTAAATTACCAAACCTTGTAATTAGAAGTTTGTAACCCCATATTGGGTCAACAAAGCCTTAAAATAACCAAGGAAGCCATGCAATAAGATATAATTAATTTTAAACATTAATCTTTTAATTATGTGCTCCAAAAAAGAATTAATCTTATGACACTAACCTTATGCTAATATTATAAAAACATGTTTTAAGCATCATAAAATTTTATGAGTTTAAACTCAAATATCCCAAGAAAAAAAATTGAAGCTTATGTTTCTCAAACCATGTACTTAAAAGGGCATGTTATCATAAAATCATTCATACATAAATAACAAGTATAATTGGCTATAATCCAATGATGAATGCTAAATAAACACATCTACAAATTATGTAAAACATTGTTTTAGCTAAACACAAGACATAAAAAATTGTATGGTGGACAACTAAATTGATCTCATTAACTAACTTTTTTCTCAATTACCTGAAAGCTGCTAGTGCAATAGTTCAATAGATCTTCTAATCCTAGACCTAGCTCAATATCTTGGCTATTACCTACAAATCATAGAGTGAGATTAATAGTACTAGCTATAAATGATAATTATAAAAATCATAACAAAATGTAATATAACCTTCTAAATTAAAACAATGAAATATGAAGCTCATAAAGTAAATACAGATCTGATCATAAGCTAAAACTTATAGACAACAAAATGATTCATTATAAAAGTATAATGGGTACATTATTCAAGGTATTCCCAAGAAGGATATGACATCTAAACCCCTTACAAGGAGGTGTTATCTTGTGGCCTAAATAGAGAGGTGAGGATAGTATTGCCTGAAACTATTTTCATCTTCCTAGGTGGCACTTTTCTCGCTATTGGTGAAATATTTGGCACTTGTGTAAAATAGGAAATTTCAAAATAGTAGAGGAGATAAAATTATTTGCTCTATTTTGAGGGGGGATTTCATTTATTAAAACTATGAAAATCTAAACTAAGCTTATTTACAATATCTATAGGTTGAATGAAGTATTGGATTGTACTACTTTCAAACAAAAATTAAAAATAAAAGGATTGGAGATGAAAGATCATGCATAAATGAGAAAATCAAGATTTCATACAACATGTGATAATAAATTACTTATGAAAAATTAAAATATTGTTTGATATTAACACACATATTTCTTGAATACACGTAAGAAAAATACACATCCACATAGAAAATCAAGACATAAAGTTCTAGAATTTTCATGTGTTCTTATTTGAAGAATGAAAAAAAAATTTCTTTCTAGTTCCTTTCATTTAAAATTAAAATGGAAATCAAAACAACCCTTTTAAAATTTCCATTTATCTTATTTATAGAGATAGGAGAGAATGGACTGACCCTTCATATTATATATGACCTTCGGCACTCACATTTTCATCGTATTCTCTTTTTACTGAATTTTGACATTTACAAAAAGATTTTTTTTTCCCAAAATAAAAGAATGAAAAAAAATATAAAATAGTTATGATAATTCTAAGATGTATTTTTTGGAGCATCAACTAGTGTTGAAGATCCTGGAGTAATAACAAAACTTTTGACTTGTTCTTTGTCATTTTCAACTTTAAATTATCTAAATTTATTCATTGCCTTAGTGATTGTGCTCCCCTTAGGGGATACCACATGTTTGCATTATTTCAACCATTTTTCATATACTATCAACATGTAATTTGGAATTTCCAAGACTTTGATCAACATGTTATTTATCTCCTCAAGTGAAACATGGAGTTCACTAACTATTGTCAATTAACCAATGTTGAATAAATTTTATTTTAAGAGCTCTCAATTGATCAGATTTTTGAATTGAGCCTTTAATTCATTCAAGATAAACTTTCTTGTAGAATTATCCTTCAAAAAATCATAATGTGTTTGTCCTTGGTTAGAAGAGAGTTATTTATTTTATAGCTTGATTTAGAATTTCAATCTTCTAAAGGATGCATTTCGACCATTTGTAAGAGGTATCATCCTTAGATTTTTCAAAGATCAAAATTTTAACCATTACATCAGTTTCAATGTCTATCATCTATTTAATATCATGTTTCACATCTTCCTAGAACTTTAAATCACTATCATTGGTCCTAATTTGATGATTGATATTAACAATCTCAACATCAATTATCATATTTCACTTTATGACCTCCTCAACACATTTCATACCATCCAAGATAAAATATTGAACCCAAGATTTAAGAGTTACCTTAGATGTTGTATCTACTAATGGTGGCTATGGCATCAGTGCTAATTATAGGAACTTGAGAAGGAACATCCACCTGAGGAATTGTTGGTGCTTTGATTGGATTGAGAAGATAGTTAAAATATCTAACCAAGTATCAAACTTGATCCTTCAATTATTGTTGAGTGAGTTCATTTTGATCATATCTCTTTATCATCCTCTCTGTGTTTTCCCATAGGTTGTGAACATCACTCTCCTAGGTTGGATCTTTAAAAGATACTATCTTTAGATTATACTTTTTTGCAGTCATCTCTTCCTCATTTTTATCAGCATTCAACTTGACAATCTCCATGTACTGAGCCCCTAATGGTTTGAGACTATCTTCAATGTGGTATTTACCTTTTTTGGAGGAAAAGTATCAAGGAGATTAAAAACCACATCAAAATATGGAATTTACACCTTCACCACATTCTTTCATTTTTTCAACATTAGTTGCATCCATTGAAATGACATTTGGATAATACTAGTCATTTGAGTAATTGAAGGTGGCAGTGTAGGTTTCTTTGGAGGTGAAGCCTCTAGAGGATATGTAATTGATGGAGAGAGTGAAGGAAATTTATAGGCCTATATTTAAAAATCACCATTAATTTCTTATCGAGTTGCTTCTTGAGCAAAGATAAGATATTATTGAGTGGTATTAGGGATTAATAGATAAGGATATTTAAGAGTGTATGAAGACTGCAACATGATTTAATTCTTACCTTTTAGCTTTCTTACTGTAGCAGGGCTTTCCTCATATGTTTTTATAAGTGGATTTGGTTTCTTTGGATCTTCATCATCACCATCGTTAGAACTTAAAGATTTAGATGACTGAATTACAACATTGACACTACCTTTCCCATGAGTCTTTAGAGCTATTATAGGTGCTTAATTTGGAGGTGCTAAAGTTTGTGATATTTTGGATCCACCCATTCCAGTAAACTCTACCAATTTTTTATCTAACCATTCCTTGGATCGATCCAACACATGCTTGGTTCATAACTAAAAATCTAAAATGTCCATAACCAAAAAATTGATGGTTGACAAAGGGGTATAAATAACTCTTTCAACATAGATGGGGTCAATGAGATTAGACTTATCATAAATCATGCCATCTGGAACCCATGTATATGTGAAGGCCCTGATTTATTCGAAAGTCATTTTGTTCTAGTCATGCCTTATTGCCTCATACTCATTGGAGTAATAAAACTAGTCATACTCAAAATGTGTTAAATAATCATAAGAAACACTAATACCAAGGTGATTCCACACAAAACTCTTACTATCAATATATGCTCAAATGTCACATGAATGTTGAGTGAATTAAAAAATTATAGATTCAATGTCTTGAGCATTCATTACATTCTTTCATGAAAAATATCTAAAAAAGATTGGAAATGTAATACCCAACATATACCTAATGCAATGCTTGTACTACACCCAAATGTATACATAATTTGATCAATATGATTTTATTATTGGCTAATCTAGGTAGCCATAGAGAGTATCTTTCAAATCCTTCAATGCTGATATATTTAAACTTCTTGAATTAGATGAAGTAGCTCCTATAATGTGTAATCAAGCTCACTAATTCATATAAGATCCTTCTTCCCCAATCCTCATCTAAATCTTGGACTATCCTTATTGTGAATGCATCATTGACCCTAATAAAGTGTTTGTTACTTTGAATAGAGTAAATTGAGGGTATAATTAATACACTTGGGTAGAAGCATTAACATTGGTTTATTAAGTGAGACTAAGATATACTCTTTGAGATGCTAGTGAGTATATCAAGTATGAAGTTATGAACAACTACTTTGTTGAATCCACATTGATCAGTTATTGATGTAGAGATTTGTTGATCTTTTCCCCCTAGTCAATGAATTATTTCCCATTGTAATGATTGTCATAGCGATGAACATCCATGGATTAAAATTCAAGGTGATTTTATTGTCAACCACACAATGGAGAAGAGTTATCATGTCTGATAACACTTTTTTGAATTAAGAATTGAATAATTTATTTAAGATCTTGAAACACAAATTATCTTATGCTTGAACCATGATTCATTGATGGTGGTCATATGCTTATTGATATTTTTATACTAGTAGCATTTTCCTATTAACACACTCATTCTTGCATGTGTGTTATGCACTAGGAATTTAATAGTCATCCCCATTTATGTCCCTTCTAACTTGGAAATCATAGACATATTACTTGATTTTATCTCTTTGGTCTTTGAGTCATAGTACAAAACACAAATGAATACCAAATCAAAGAACTGTATTTAAGTAGAAAAACCAACCACTTCAAGTAGGCCACTTTTCATCAAGAGAAAAATCATGGTACTAAGATTTTCCACATTGAGCTACTTATGGATTTATTCTAGGTCAACATGGCCAATATGAGAATCCACAAACTTGAGAATGTTTTTATTTAAAACTAGCAATGACTCAAAACCCATTTATTTATGTTTCATTTTTATTGGTTTTACTATTTGAAATGATGCTTCAACAAGGGTTTGTAAATTAATCAAATAAGGAGGTATAAAGTGTTGATGCAGGTGAAATGAAAAAACTATAGTGATCATGAAATATTTTATGTCTCTTTAAAAAACCCCTAAAATAGATATATTAAAAACCTAGAAATCTATAGTACCCTAGGTAGAACAAATATCCCTCTATATGAACCTTGTTAAAAACATGAACCAATTCTGTTGAAAGTTAAACCACTGGGAATTACTCTTAAAATTGAATATTTTGATAGTGTTTTTTCAAAAATTCATCTTGTTAGAGAGAATGATAATTGGATGGAGTTTTAGAGAGCACTGGGATAGAGAAATGAAGAGTAATGAGCCACTAAGTGGATTTCATAAGCTTTCAGTGTGGGAATCAATACATAACATCTAATGTGTCATGTCACATGTGTGAACTCACTACACAGATGGTCTATCTATCCTTAAATATGTGATGGAAATAAATTTACATTTGTACAATAGCATAGGTGCAACCTTCCATCTACCACATTTGTATGGATAGGCAAAACATATACAAAGATGGGGGGAATGTGGGCATACAACTATGGGCATCACGATGTCATGTCCTACATATCTTAAAGTTTAGGACAGCCCAACCTACTATCTATGTGAGGCACAAAAATGTACGTCACATTTACAAAAACTCTTTTAAATTTTAAACAACTTCAAATGCTTGTAACATTTTATTCATTTTATCTTTTTATACAAATTTACCTTGATGTTTTGACAAAAAAATTCATATTCTTCATGACATAAAAAAAATTTACTTTGAAAAATTTGGGTAATAATAACTGGGTTAGGCTAGGGACATAGACTTGTGAAAGGACATAAAATGAATTATCAAAATATATGGTTTCACAATCCAAGTGTATTATCCATTGGGATAAAGAATCTATTTAAAATGATATAAATGAGAAAGGACACGTGAAAGACTAAAAATATGAAAAGGAAACCAAAAAAAAGGAAATATACAATTAACATAAATCACCTATAAGGAATGGTGGGTGATATCCTACCCTCAATATTTATTTTGATTCAAATATTTTTCATTGTATGGTAGGGGATTATGAGTTCCATATTTTTATGCCAAGTAATATGTATTATCACCACAAAAATGCAATATTTTGAAAGGCCCCATCCATAGGGTGTCAAATTTCCCATGACTTCCTCTTATTTCTCTTCATTTGTTCCAAAGTAGGACTGAAATCCCTACTTAAAAATGTCTCTATCATGTTTTCTAATCAAACACTTCTTTGAATATTTTATAATTCAATGTAACTCTATAAATCATCATCATTCAGTCCTCTTCCAATCTACCCAAGTATTATAGATGCTTAAATTTTTATTTATATGTTAAACTAGTCTCGTACACTTGACAAATATATCTCAAGGCTCTACCCTTTAGTTTGACCTTCCTCACAACCAAAAGTCTTGAAATCACCACCTCACTAGGTATAATTAATTAATTCTTAGTCCAACCCTATTTATTTTGATTATTTAGATCACTTGTAACCACATAATTCCTAAAACCTGCTATATATCCTTTATTGTCAGTTACATAACCTTAGTAACTTTCCTTCATCCTAGATAGTTGTATTTAGGAAGGATAGTAGCATTGACACTAATGTCGTTGCTCAAATTTAAGTGTCCTTACCTTACAAAAACTCAAATTTAAAAATCTTTCAAAGTATATGCATCAACCTAAGAATGTCATTAATATTTTCATGAGGATTATTTCAAAAGAGCTAGTATAAATACAAGTCAAAACCAATTAATTTGGACATCTAGAAATTACCAAGAAAGTACCTATCAAATATAAATCAATCAATATCAAAACTAATCTATTATTCTCTATTAATTCCAATTTTCATACCAATCATAGGAAAATTCATACTATAGGTTTGAAGCACTCAAAAGATAGCCCATGAGCTATATCTGTCAAGATGCAAGCTATATCACTACATGCAGTCATATAGTATATTTAACCCTTATGCACACACATTACCACACATAGGGGAGAACTACATAAGTTCAAGGCCATCTTATGATTATTGGATATGTAGGCAGTGCTTATTGATAGAGGGGTCTTTGAGGTCAGCTCAACATTGTGAGCCCACTAAACCATTTTTTGTCAAGGTTACCTAACATATGGTTGAGAGCTAGGGTTTGACCTAAAAATAATCATTTATAGCCTATATGTGAGATCCAAACAAATCAAATGACATGTGACATAAAACCCAAAAAGACCTTGGCATCCACATCTTGATACAATGAATATTCTATATATGATTGTTACATTAAGATTCAGATAGTAACATTGATGCAAGTGTCAACAAGGCGATGCAAGTGTCCAAGTAACTGGATAGAATATTTATAGAATCTGATGATTACTTCTTAAACATCAAACACATTATTTCCACACTTGTACATATTAGATATGTCTACATATCATTGCATAATCTAAATATTATTTCTTCTCTATGATTGTGCAATCAAAATACTATATAACATTGAAATATCTATATTTAGTATTTTTTATAATTTTGTACTAAAATTGAATATCATAAACTAAATTATTTAATTGGCCTACTTTAGGAACAGGTTATCTCAGTCTCGAATATCCCATTCCTCCTAAATCTTAATTTCTAAAAAAGGGTTAAACATTTAGTGAACCGAAACTTTGAGTCTTTTCATGTAAATCCTAGCTTGCTCTAGGGTTTTCAACCTCCTAAGTTATTTATTTATTTTTTTAATTAGATCTATTCTATTATCTTCATGCAACCTAAGCATAAACCTAAATTAGGTGGTTTTCCTATTGAATTCCTTTAGTTACCCCTTGGGATACCTTAAATATCTCAAGATAATACCATGTCAAATTCTCCTAATAGTGAGAGTGTCCATAATGATAATGAACCACATACTAAAAAATTTATTATAGAAGATATATATGATCATGAGAATAATGAAAATGAAGAAGTAGATCATGAACAAGTTAAAATTATTGAATTATTTTGAGATCATATTCATATAACTCCTAAAGATCTCCACAAGATCCTCCATATTATATTAGACACTAAAGCAACTAAAAACATTGATGAAAAGCCATATGCATCTATTGATCATGTTGTTAGATCTATGAGACATCCCCATATATCTATCTCTTTCCCTTGAGCACAACATGACATCCTACATCTAGTGGGGTCATGGATTATGTGTTAAAACCATTATTCCCATAAACAAATGCACCTATTGATACATCCTCCATTTGAACCATTAGCACTTCAATCAATTACTAGTTTCAATGCCTATTTCAACACAAGCATTTGCATCCCCTTTGGTGAATTCTCAAACTTCAAACCTTAGTGGTCAAAACGTGAAAGATCTTGTACAAACTATACAACTCTTACAAGCTAAGGTTACAAACATTGAGAAAAATTCTATGAAATCCCCCCATGCTATTGATTCATAACATGTATTGCATAACCCTCTTGCACTTAAGATATATTTTTACCCTTTGCTAATTGGTTTTGTTACACCTAAGTTCACACTTTATGATGGAAAGGGTTATCCTAAGCAATGTATTTGATCTTTTTATGTGGCATCCCTTGATTATGATTCTAAATACAAAATTTTAATCAAATTATTTCCAAGAAGCTTAAAGGACTATGCTTTGTGATGGTTCTATGATCTACCAATACAATCAATAAGAGCATTCAAATATCTATCTAATCGATTTTTAGCACATTTTTTGATCAAAATTAATAAAAAATATGCCATATACACAAAATTACAACATCAAACAAGAAATGAATGAACTAATTAATTAATATGTCTTTATATATGAGACAATATTGGCTACAATGACAAATCATATGGTGGATAAAGAGCTTTAAGAAATATTCAAACAAATTTTTCTTGTTCTCTTAACGAGTCTATTATTTTCAAGAAATTTAAATATTTTTATGACTTATGACATATTGTTAGAGATAGAGAAATGAAACTTATTGCATTAAATAAACTTACATATGTAGCTAACACACCAACTACATCCACTAACAAGTTGCATATCAAACCAAGTTACAAGAAAAACCTCTTGAGGATAAAAAGGACACAACTTCCATAGTTAATATAATGTCACAACAAACTAATAGCCTCATCTTATCCAATGCACCTAAGAGATAATTTAAATGATTCCCTAAGTCTCTAGCTTTGTTACTTTTGAAGTTGATAGAGTGTCATCTCATATCTCTCCCTCCTCCTATGCAGGTTGATATGATTCAACTTTTACCAAAAGTATATGATGCCAATGCTTATTGTGACTACCACCAATGTGAGGGGAATTATATGAACATATGTTATAAACTAAAGCATAAGATACAAGACCTAATTAATAGTGATCAAATTACCTTTGAGGGTCTTTGCACAGATACAAGACCACAACCAAATGATCATCATAAACAAAATATATTCAATAATCCATTGCAAGATCATTCTAAGATAACTCTAGAAGTGCAAATGGCATATCATGTACATCTTTCTCCATAAAATTATGGGCATGAATTGTATGGTATTATTGTTACATTTATATTTGAAATACCTCCTATGGTTCCAAATCTTCTATTTCATTTTATGACAATAGGATTGTGGATGATGACTTAGATCTTCATTCCTTATTTATCATGATAAATATTGATCATTAGCCTATACATAGTGTTATGATTGATAATGGTGATAGTGATAATGTATGTACCATGACATTACTCACATATTGGGATACACATATGATGATTTATTCTCTTTAGCTAAAATAATAAAATTATTTGTTGGGAAGATACAAGAAGTTTTTTATGAGATTATTTTACCTCTTTAGGTTGGTCTAGCACATGTGACCACTACCTTTTTATTTATACCACATACAAGAGTCTTTGATATGTTGTTGGGATATCCTTGGATACATAAAATATGTGCATTACCTTCTACAGTACATCATTTTATTAATTATATTCATGTTGATAGGGTAATTATAGTTTATTGGATTCTATATGAACATAATTTACAATAGACAAAGTTTGTTCTATGATAGTTGATTATACAACCTGATAAGGTTAATCATGTATAAAAGTGTAAGTAACATGTAATCCCCTTTCCTAGGTTCCCCATACTTAAGATTTATTTACATCAAATAACTACAATGGACTCTTTAAGATCCTCATTAACACCTCCATGGCACATCCATTTACCTATAATAGAAAACCATGTTTAAAAATAGGTAACAAGACCCACTATTACACAAAGTAAATTACAAATAAAAAATAATTGGGTTCTATGAACCTCTACACCTTCTATTACTAATTCATGACCAAATAGTCTTTTACATAGAACTTAACATATTTTACACATTCATAGCTGGCATATATACATGATCCTTGGTGGCATGACAAATTTATTATACCACATTCAAAGTATAGAACACCTTATGAGCATAACTTAGATGGCATCATCATAAAGCATCATCTCTCCAAAAAATTCCAAAATTTCACAAAAAAAATCCAAAAAAAATATCAAATATTTAATAAAAATGTAAAAACATTCAAATAATTCAAAAATACCAAAAAATATTTAGCATTTCACATGATTACTATATTTTTCATGTTTTGTTTACTTTGTGTTAGTATATATAATATCATTTTTATACACACATATGTTTCATGGATACTTAAGTGTGATACAGGCAGACATTAGATCCATGATACTAAAACATGTAGATGTTGAACCTTTCCTCTTATAGTTTGATACACTATGTTGGGGGCATCTTGCTTCTATATGATCATGATTGACATAAGTTCTATTGTTTTATGATCATTTTCCATTATCTTACAAAGATTAAATATCTTACACAAACTTATGCTCATGTCGCTATATTACAAAATATATTTGATATGTTATTCTACATGATATTTTACTAACACATTTATACAGGGAATATTATCACATGATTATTCTAGCTGGTTATATCTCATTACTTCATCGATTTAAATTATATTACTTGAGTGTACTTGTTTAATTCTGTGTCTTACTTGTGGAAAATTTGAACATGTTCTTTTGATTATTGGCCATAGTGCCCTGAGTGTTAATTTTTGATTAGATGTATGTACATTTAAACATATCTTCCACTTGAGTGTGCAAAATTTAAACATGCCCCTTGTTTACAGTCTCCTTAGACTGATTTTTTGGTGACATTACTCATGCGTGTGTTCTTGATTATTTTTAGATATTTTTATCTTTTGGAAGTTACCATGATTCACATCATGCATCTTAAGGTTTAATAAGTATGCATAATGTGAGCTTCATTGATATATCTACTTTGACATGAAACTACTATATGCTTATTTACTATATGATTCATATAGATACATCATAGTTGTCTTATCCTTTTGAGATAAGGTGATTATCACTTTTTAAATTCTTGCACTTCAAAATGGGGGCATATCAGTGGGGGCATGTCATATAAGACATGACTCCATATACATACAATTTATAGAATGGGTAGAATTTGATTCAATTTACACAATTTACTTGATTCAAATATACATTTGGGATAAAATTCTATTCATTAGGCATAGATTTGGGACAAATATTTTCATATTTGTGATACATATTACATACATGTTATAGAGAAGAGGTTAAATTTTGATAGATACTTCATCATGAGACATATTCAAGGTGTATATGCACCAAATTACATATACATTTTCAAATTATACATACACTTATAAAATAACCTTAACAAGATACACTATTTGGGCCTTTATCTACCATATTAATTAGCTAATTTTTATTGAAATTGAGATTATGCACCCTCAATGGACTTGGAATTATGATTCTATTATTTTGGGTTGATAGGGTTACACCATTTGACTTGGGCAATATTGGCTAGATTGGTTATACTTGAGTTGTGTGATTGATATTTTGTGCTCTAAATGGACTTGGCATAATTCATCATTATACCAAATTGGGGGCATGATTACCCTTCAATTACCCTCTTTACATCTCTCTCTAATGCTTCAGCTAGGAAGCATCTCTACCAATACAAACTAACAAGTGAAAACATGGTTGCATCGACACATAAGTGTACTACTTCCTTTCTCTTTCTTTCAAGTAATTTCAAATTTATTAAATTTCATATTATATGGACTAATTACACATGTAACATGATTATGATTTTAGGTCATTCACATATAAAAAAAAATAAGTGGGCTCAAGAAAAGATAATGTGTGTTTTGCATGCCACGATACACTTTCTTTCCTTTAACCTAGTAATTTCATCCTTAAGCATTAGTAGATTGAGGGGGGGGGGGGATGTAGATGCTTAAATTTGTATTGTTATGTTAAATTATTCATGAACACTAGAAAAGTATATCTCAAGGCTCTAACCTTTAGTTTGACCTTCCTCATATCCAAAAGGCTCACACTTGCCACCTCATTGGGTTTAATTACTTACATCTTAGTCCAATCCTAATTATTTTAATTACCTAGATCTCCTGTAACCATAGAATGACTAAAATCTAATATATATCCTTCACTATCAATTACAAAACCTCAACAACTTTCTTTCATCCTAGACAATTGCATTTAAGGAAAGACAATAATATCAACACTATAGTCCTTGCTCCAACATAAGTGTCCTTACCTTATAAACACTCAAATTTAAAATTCATTCAAAGTGTATGGGTCAACCTAAGAATTTCATTAACCCTTCCATAAGGATTATTTCAAATGAAATAGTATATATACGAGTCAAAGCCAATTCATTTGGACATCTAGCAATTACCAAACAAAAACCTATCAAATTTAAATCAATGAATCACACAACTATTATATTATGCCCTATTCATTCCTATTTTCATATCAATAATTGGATCATTAGTAATACATGTCTAAAACACTCAAAAGATAGATCATGATCCAAATTTGTCAAGTTTTAAACTAGATCACTACATGCATTATCATATAATATATTTCACCCTTGCGCACACATTATCACACATAAGAGATAACTACATAAGTCTTAGGTCCTCCTAGGAGTATTGGATATGTGGGTAGTACTCGTTGACAAAGGGGTCCTTAAGGCCAACTTGACACTGTGAACCCACTAACCCATTTTATGTCAAACTAACCTAACCTAAGGTGGAAAACTAGGGTTTAAGCTAAAAACAATCAATAATAGCCTATGTGCGAGATCCAAACACATCAGATGAAAGGTGACAGAAAACCTAGAAATACCCAGGCAGTCACATCTTGATACATACCATATTTTATATAGGTAATTGCATAAGGATTCAGATAGTATCATCAAGGCAGGTGTTCATAGGGTGACACAAGTGTCTAGGTAGCCATAAATAATATTTCCAAAATCTTAAGACTAGTTTATGAACATCAAACAACTTGTTTTCACCCCTGTATATCTCAGATTTATTTTTCATATCATCACATAGGTTAAGTATTGTTTCTTCTTCTTGATTTTTCAATCAATATATTGTTATCATTTTACTTTATATACTTATTGTTTTTCATAATTCAATACTAAAAATGATTGTCATAATTTAAAATATTTAATTACCCGACTTTAGGAATATGTTATCTCACTCTTGAATATCCTATTCCTCCCAACCTTTTATTTTAAAAGAAGGGTTAGACAAGTACATGATTCTCTTTTCTAATGCATCTTTGAATTGGTCATATTCTATAGCTCGAACTAGCTATAAGGCTAGAAATTCTACAGAGATAGAAATAACTGCATTTATACCATAGACTAATTAATAAGAGACATTATTATTTCTCTATTAGGTGTTATTTGATCAGCCCATAAGGCATCATACAATTTCTTGTGCTAATTCCTCTAATTCTTATCAACTAATTTGTGAATAATGGTAGTGATGTTCTTATTGTTGGATTATCCTTGACCATTACCCTATGGTAATAATCATATGAGTGTGCAACTTAGATCCCATATATGTAATAGAAACTTATCAAAATTTGGAAGCATTATCCATGAATTTTTTTAAGGGAATCCACATATGATAAATATGTTCACTTTTAAGAAGTTGTAAACAACTTCGTAAGAGGTGGATCTTACTAGAATGGCCTCTACCCACTTAGTGAAGTAATTAGTCTATGTCAGTACATGAGTATTCCCTACACTTGAATATAGGTATTCACTACCTTGACCATAACATTTGAATTCTCTTCAAATAATGAATACTTGATTTCATGTTCCTTCAGACCACAACTCATGAATTCAATTGCATATTTGATTCCTTATTCATTTATATACTAAGAGAGTAGACAATGTCTATTTTGAAGAATAACAATATGCAATGAAATCCTTCTGAAAGTATGGACAAATCAAAATAGGTGCCTTGGAAATAGATTCACTAATTTCATTGAAATCATTCTTCCCATCATCATTCCATCTGATATATCTCTTTCCTTGTGTCATTTACACAATGTTTCTAGTGAGTTCACCAAATTCATGAATAAATGTTCTTAGAAAGTTGAATTTACGATAAAATTCATGGGTGCAAAGTTTTCTAGTGGGTAAAGATAACTTTTGAATTGATTTTACTATTTATAGATCAATATTAGTGCCTTATTTAGAAATCACATGTCCTATGAGTTTACCTTTAATTACTATAAAAATGGCCTTCTTATGGTTTAGAGAAATGCCATTCTCTTGACATATTTAAAATACCTTGTTTAGATGCTCGTAGTGATCTTCCCTTGTCTTTGAGAACATTGTAAGGTCATCAAGGTAAATCACTATGATCTTATTCTTCATGTCACTAAAGGATAAATCCTTTGCTCTTTGGAATGTAACCCCTACATTGATGAGACCAAAGGGCATCCTTTTGTAAGTTAATGTTCCTCATAGGGTGGTGAACAACTTCTTGTACTGATCTTATGTAATAATTTCAACCTGGTTATATCTCAAAAAAAATCAACATGGACATCATTTCATATCACATCACAATTTTTAGGATTTGATCCATGATTGGTAGAAGGTATTTATATTTGAGTGAACCTTGATTCAAATTATGAAAGTATACGTAAATCCTAACTTTTCCATTTTATTTATCATAATCATTATGATAGATATCTAAGTAGAATGATGAATAGTTAAAATGATTATTACATCTAAAATTTTATTTATTTATTCATAGATAGTACCATAATTTTTTGGATTATAGTGAAGTAATTTTTTTATGAAAGGATTAACATCAGGTTTCAACAGGATACTATGTTGCATACTATTAGGCCTCAAGGACTTCAAATCAACATAAGACCAATAAAATATTCTCTATACAATTTGAATAGAGTAATGAATCTCCTTTGTTCTTATTTGGAATAAAATTTTCCAATGTTGACATATCACAACTCCTCTTTTGTACCAATGTTTACTCTCGCATACTCAGGTGACCCTTGGGGATATTCTTGAATTTAATGTTTATGTACATGTCATGCTTGTTTAAAAACTCCAAATAGACCATGTTTTTTAGGATCTTATTTCTATTTAGTTAAATGAATTTACCATCTAATTGATTAGTTTTAACATCAGATGGTTCCATTTTTTTTGCATCCTTCTCCTTTGGTACAGAAGACTCCCTATATGTTGTTGAAATTCCTTCAAAATATAGATTTTTGAAGTTATCTCTTTGTTTCAAGAAATAAAGAATTTTCTCGTCATTTTTAAACACTTACCAATGCTCAAAGTTGTTTGGAATGCTTGGGTGATATACCATTTCAATGATATATTAGTCTTTACCAAATTCTAGATGAGGAATCAATAGAGATGTAGATATTTCTAGGGCATCAACTTTAGATTTTTTTGATCTTGGGACAACACTTATGGACAAATATTTGAAAGTTTTTATACAATCTCAAACCCTATTTTTATAATGTTTCAGTACATTATTATTTACTTAGTATTGACCTCTTATTAGTTTCATAATCAACTCAACATATCCTTGAGCATTGAGATTTTGAATACCCATTTATTATGCTACTTGAAATCCTAAGAGCAAATCCTCATATCCAGCTGTATTGTTGGTGCATTAAAATTGGAGTTTATAAGAAAAAATAAATAATTAATTTTGAGGAGAAATAAACACCACACCAATACTTGAACCTACATTTTAGAAACTTCCACAAAATTATAAAGTCCATACTTCATTTGTATCTAAATCTATGAGTTCAAGAAATTCAATATATTTATCAATCATCATCATATTAAGACCTATTTCTTCATAAAATATGTTTTCTTGAGGTATTAGATTCAACAAAGAGATTGAGAAATGGAATTAACCAACATAAAAAACAATACATGAAAGTCCTATTAGATAAGCAAAAGGAGCCACTCAAGAAAATAGGGGGTGGGAGCAATCATAAGCATTGGGTAGTGTAAAATAGCTAAGCCCATGAAACCTACCTACCTAAGTATTTAAAACCACTATAAACATAAGAATATGAAATATACCTTAAAAAATAGCCTAAGGTAACACACTAATATGTTAATACCATCCCTTAATGACTAAACCAAAAATAAGACCAAGTTTGTCCCTAAATTTTATGAACTTGTCTGAACTAAGTGGTTTGGTCATTATATCAACTGATTGCTCTGTAGTGGGGCAGTAAAAGAGATTGATGTCTTCATTTGTAACCAACTATCAGATGTAATGATGGTGAACCTCAATGTGTTTAGTCCTGACATGGAATACTAGATTCTTCATCATCTTTAGAACACTTTGGTTGTCACAAAAAATTAGAGTAGGCTTTGATGACTCAAACTAAAGATCCTCTAAGATTTTATTTATCCACATAGTTTCACAACATACACTAACCACAACTTTATAATGTACTTCTATTGAAGATAATGCCACTATAGTTTTTAGTTTACTCTGCCATGAGAAAACTCCTGAACCAATAGTGAAAACATAGCCTATTGTAGATTTTCTTGAATCTATTGATCCTGCCCAACTAGAGTCCGAATATACTAAAAGCTCAAAATCTATAGACTTATTATACAGTATGCCAAAGTCAATAGTACCTTTTACATATCTTAATACCTATTTTTTAGCTAACTAATGTACTTCTTATGGTTTATACATGAAGTGAGATAGAAAACTCACTGTAAAAAAAAATTTGGTTTAGTGGTAGTGAGGTAAATGAGGCTACCCACTAGCTATTGATACACTATTTCATTGACCGGAGGTGAATCCATGTTAGTTTAAATTTTAGCTCCAACTTCCATAGGTGTGTGAGTTGGATTCCAATCCATCATTCTAAACCTTTCCACCAATGTTTTGACGTACTTACTCTATGACATGAATAAAACATAATCATCTTGCTAAAACTCAACACCTAAACAATATTTCAATAGTCCTAAGTCTATCATGCCAAAATCACAACTAATAATAGCCTTCATCTGTTGAATGAGATATCATGGCTATATCATCAACATATACAATGAGAATCAAGATATCATCACCAGACACCTTTACATAAAGAGTTGGTTGAGAGTTACACCTTTTGAAACTAGAATCCCTAAGGTATGTATCTATCTTCATATACCAGGCTCGAGGAGCCTATTTAAGCCCATACAAGGATTTGATCAACTTTTAAACAAGATGTTCCTTACCAAAAACCTATGTAGACTTCATCCTCTTGATCTCCATTCAAGAAAGCACTCATAACATCCATTTGGTGCATCTAACAAGCAATAACAACAATCAAATGAAAAGTTACCATCTTTGTAGTTGGAGCAAAAGTCTCCTCATAATCAACCCCTTCCTCTTGTGCATAACCTTTTGCAATAATTCTAGCTTTGTATTTGTCTAAGGAACCATCTATTTTTCATTTTACCTTGTAAATCCATTTACAAACAATGGATTTCTTTCTAAGTGGTAGCTCTATGAGCTCCTAAGTCTTATTTTTCATTAAGGAATCATATTCCAATTACATGGCTGATTCCCACTCATGCTTCCCTTTGGCCTCCAAAAATGAATTAGGCTCAAAAACATGTGAAATAATAGTTGTTAGAGCAAAATTATCATGCTCACCTTTATTACCAAAATGCTTTCCTGATCTCAATCTTCTTCCTTCCACACCCTATGGTAAGTCTCCCTCCTTTAGTGCTTCCATAGTGGTAGAATACCACTTTGGCTTATTTATTTGTTCTATTAGAACCTCACAATGACCTGCATCAATTCCCTCCCTGGAATGTGATTCCACTGATGAACTAGAATCTTGCTCAAATTTCACACAACTTATAATAGAATCATTAGAAGAAAACAATGACTCAATACCTAAAATTATACTAATTACTGTGAAGTATGACTTTTGTTCATTTACTATGACATCTCTATTTACCACAAATTTTTTAGTAGAAACATCAAGTAATTGATAGGCTTTTGACTACTCATTATACCCAACAAACATGTATGATTTGCTTTTTGCATACAAGTTACTTCTCTTTTGACTAGGAATAACTACAAAAGCTATATAACCAAAAATTTGAAAAGAACTTACATCTAGATTTTGACCTGGCCAAGCCTCCTTTGGAGTCATATTATCCAATGCTTTTGTATGACTTCTATTGAGGATGTACATCATCATATTCAATGCTTCTACCCAATATCTATATGGGACATTTCTGCTTTAGACCATACAATGAGCCATGTCCATCACCATCCTATTTTACCTTTCCACAACTCCATTTTGTTTCAGAGTGTAAGGGGTAGTATACTATTTGTGTATGCCTTCAGTGGCATAAAAATCCTTGAATTATTTTGAGATGAAGTCACCCCCATTATCTGTTCTAAGATATTTCACTGACCTTCCCACCTATTTTTCAACCATAGCTTTCCAAGTAAGGAAGTTAGAAAAAAAATTAGATTTCTTCACTAGAAAGTATACCCACTTTTTTATAAATAAATCATCGACCAACAAGAAAAAATAATGGGCTCCAGAAGGGGTAGGTTTCTGCATTTGACCATGAAAATTTGATGTACTAGATCTAATACTCCCTTAGCTCTTGAAGCTTTACCAACATCAAATGAGTGTCTAATTTACTTCCCCAATTGACATCTAGTACATATATGATGACTATCCCAAATAGAAGGAATCCCCTTAACCATATTAGTCTTGCTCAATGTAGTCAAATACTAGAAATTCAAATGCCCATACCTTTCATGCTAGAGTGAACTTGTGCTATCAACCATTGTAAGTGTACTTTCCTTTGTTGTTTATAGATATACAAGCTTCTAAAAGCCTTTCTCACCAATCTCAATAGCAATAATCTTGTTATCTCTAGTAGTGACTAACATTGTTGTTCTTGAAACTTTAAAACAAAATTAGAGTTTCTAGTGATCTCATTAATGGAAAGTAAATTTTTGTTCATATTTGGCACATACCTAACATTCTTAAATGTATACTAGATAGTACCATAAAATCTGATATCAACATTACCATATCCTTTCACAAAATGAGTCCTACCATCTCCCAAAGATATAGATTCATTATTACTATCATTTTCAATAAAATCCACATACTAGTCCTTATGCCATGTATAATGGTGATATGCCCCTAAATCAAAGTACCAAGCTCGATCCACCACATAATTACCATTGGAAGCCATGAAATCAAAATCAAGAGATGATTACTCACCTTCACCTTCAGATACATTCACATGATGAGCTTTCTTTCTAGGGTTAGCCATATCCTATTGTATTTTCCTACAATCTTTCTTAAGGTGACTAGGTTGCTTGCAGTAAAAACATTTCCACTTAGATATCTTATTAGAACCACTTACATGTGAAGTTTCTATCAGAGAACTAGTAGTTTTACCAAATTGCTTACCCTTTCCCTTGATGAAGAATGCACTCTTTCTAGAATTAGATGTAAACAACACTATTTGCTCTTACCATCTTTCCTTTTGAAATAGTAATATGGAAAAATTTTCAAAGTCCAAAGTCTACATCTCAACAATCATGTGCAAGGACTCGACAAATGATTCAAATGAAGGTGGAAGATTCTACATAACTAGAGCAATCAAATATTACTCATCAAAAGACTTCTACACAACCTTCAACTGGTCGCTGATATCCTTGATCTACAAAAAAAACTTAGAAATGGAGCCACCTTCCTGCATCTTAGTAGAAAACAACAAATTCTTTAAATAAAATACCCTATCGGCTTTAGAATCCTAGTATTTAGAAGTAAGACTAGTCCATAAAATTAATGCAATGGTCACATTAATGACCTTTGAGATTAGATTATCTACTACTAATAGTTTTAACAACATAAGAGCTTCTTGATGATGTTTATCATAGTCATCATAACTAGTGGCAGGCCTTTGGTTTTTATCGAGCACTATTTGATCAAGGTTCTAATATTCACATATCATTAAAACCTTGTGACTCCACAAACTAAGATTTTTGTCTACCAATTTTTATGAATTTGGAAATAAGAGGTGTTGTAAACTATCCATTTTAACCTAATTTTTACAAAAAATGCAAATACTAGAAAAACTATAATGACTTTACACAAAATTCCTCCTACCCACTGATTCAAATCACAAACTAGTCAATACCTCCAATTTTTAGCAAAAAACACTACACAGTTTGGGAAAATTAATTTTTTTCATCTTTAAAAACACCAAATAATAGACAATAAAAATTTAATTGGGAGATCTACAACTCCAATTTCAAAAATTCCTTCTCCATGAACATCCATATTAAAAACCTAGAAAATGATGAAATTTTCACCTTTCAGTACTTTTTTGAGATAATTAGTCACCAGTAGGTCACCAATAACCCTTATAATCTAAAGTTTTGAATTATTTCAATTAAAAAATTAAAAATAATTTAAATAATAAAACTTTATATTAAAATTTTCATAAAAAAATCAACCAATCAAAAAATTGGCCTACTTGCAAAACTTCAGATGCAGATTCCAGGAGAAATGGTCATCCAAATTGAATTCCATCAGTTCTTATCATCTCTAAAAAAATAGAAATTTTTAGACCCCTCACTCACCAAAAATAGTTCCTATATGAAAATCTAGTCTCTTTCCAAAACTGTATGGAAATGACCTACTAGAAAACATCAAATATAGTTTTTAGACAAAATACCCAATAGATGAATTTTGAGCCAATTTTTTTTATAGAAACAAGAATCATAAAAAAAAGTACTCAATTTTTTTTTTGAATTTTTATCCAAGCTAAATGGTGGGTCACAGGAAAAAATAAATAAATTTCCTCCTCTCATAGCTCTCCACCGGATGCTTCATGCTCCTCCTTGACAAGATCATCCTCTCTTGCTTCACAGGCTTTCTCCCAAGCTTCCTAAACCACAAGCTCTGATTACGATATTAGATTCATCAAATAGATTGAGAAATGGAATTAACTAGCATATAAAACAATACATGAGAGGTCTATTAAATAGGCAAAAAGAGCCACCTAATAAAATAGGGGGTGGGAGCAACCATAAATATTGGGTAGCATAAAATAGCTAAGCTTATGAAACCTACCTACCTAAGTGGTTAAAACCACTATAAATATAATCATATGAAATATACCTTAGAAAATAGCCTAAGGTAACACAATAATATTCTAATATGAAGGTCATTTTATTTCTTCACCAAAAAACTGGCCTTTGGTTTTGGTAATAGTTTTTCATTTATTTAGTTTATAGGAATAATAACCTATATCCAGTCCAATTTGATTTCACCTCCAATATCTTTGCATAAGGTTTAAATAAACAACATTCTATAGTTTGGATGGATATATTCCACTTGAATAGTCATCTTGACTCTTTTTTGAGGGAACACAACCAGGGAAATCTGTGCATCTTTTATATGTCCAATCAATGGGACTTGTTTGACTTCCATGTTAAAACAATTACTGAAAATTTTGGTGAAAATCAGCCCTAAGGCATGTGCATGTGATAATTATTAAAAATTAAATTATATAAAACTCCTAAATAAATTATGTCATTTTTTATTTAGAATCCACCAATGAAAAGTGATATATAGAAAGGCTCAAGCCTTTCATTGTTTTGAGTAGAAATAGTTATGTTGTTTTACAAATTAGAATCATCCAATCTGATATAGGATCCACGAGAAGGTGTACTAGGATTTTTTCATGTTTCCTTATTGAATTTAATATATAAATATCATATCTAAAATTAAGTTTATATTCAGAACAATTTATGTAAAATTCATACCCTTCTCTATACTAGCTAGTGAAACCCAAATTTTGACAATTTTCATGAAATAACACAGTAAATCCAAAATAAAACATAAGGAAAATTATAGTTCATAAAAATTATTTAAAAAAAATTAAAAATTGGTTTAATAACTAGTTCATAAAAGTTTTGAATCAAAATATAAATTTTGGGCAAAAACCCTTGCCAAAACTACATAGTAACACTACAAACACTGCTCAAAGCAGAACATAAATACACAACACTTATAAGCTAATAACACAAAAATATAGAATACTAAAATAACCTAAAAATAACCCAAAAATACAATTTTTTTCTAATATAACAAACTAACAAATCTAAAAAAATCTTCTATAACCTCTACTCACACCAATTGCCTGCATAAAACATTAAAAATTGGTTGAATCTGCACTCCTTGAAGCTCTGTTACAATTCCTATGTGAAATTTTACCTATTAATAATAGTTATTTCATCATAAAATCCTTGGGATCAATGGTTTTTCATCCAAATACCTCCAACATCTAAGAGTTTTTGTTCCAATATGGTTTGATGAACATTGTTCAACAAGAGAAGTTAATTAGTTTGGTAAAAGATTATTTAGAATGAAATTATGGCATATATATAACCAATAGGTCCCAAGAGGGGTTCCAAAATATATATCCTTTCTTTAAAAAGATAAAAAATAATTAGAAAAGGCCATTAGTTGTCATCTTTTTCCACTTTCTGTAATTTGCTTAAATTATGCTTTTCTTGATTTTGTCTTATTCTCAAATTTTCCCAAATTAGCCATCTTTTCATGAGGATAAGAATTCAAAATTAATTTATTAATTTAATTTAAAACCCACATAATTTTTATTCTCTTTAAAACACCATGACCCACTTTGGCTAATAAAGCATTCAATAATAATATTTATTAATTACTTGGCCCTTATTATCAAAATTAAGAAATAATGAATATTTTGGGTCCAAATAATTAGTATCAAATAAATTTATTTTTAATTTTCCTCTAAACCCAAAGATAATATTGGAATTAAAATTTTGTCCATAAGAATAAATTAATTGAAAAAGGGACATGACAGTCCGCCCTTCCCAAAATTGCAAACCATGATGCTCAAGAATCATCGTACCAATGTATTGAATCAAAATATAATGCCAATGTAATTTAAATCCTATAGTTATCAAGTGAGACAAATCCTACCAAATATCATTGAAATATATTCTTTCCCTAACATCCAAAACATCCTTGTACGACACATGTAATTTGATCAGTTCTTCAAAGATAGCTTGATGTCATGAGAATAAATATCAAATAAATGTGCATGAATCACAACATCATAAATGCAGACCTTCAGAAGATCTATGATGTGGTACATAATTATAATTTTCCATATTTGACTTGGATCAAGCAATGAAAATATAATTTTACTAACTCCTCTATTCTAAATGTTACTAGAACCCCAAATCAATCTCAAAAACTCTTCATCATGCTTCTGTTACACCACTCTGATAGGGATATACATTGGAAACTTTGCTTAACCCCTGCTATAAACCTCTTACTAGAATTTGGATTTTAAAAATTGGAACTCAAATGTTTCTATTGTTGAAACTTACTCACCGTATTGTTGCTTCAACCTGGTATAAATATTATTTATCTTTTTTCCTTCTATATTTTGTTGAAACTAATCAATTGTAGCAACAATCTTATTACTAATCTCAGTACCTATGGAAAGTCTCTTAAACTCTCCTAGAAGGGTACAAGTTGCATAAATTATTTAAGGCCCAATATTTCCTACAAACTTTGAATATGTGCTACAAATGATAAAATTAGATGATTCATTGCAAGAATTTCTTTTTTTTCATGAATTTCTATGTAAAACCAAACCTTTTCCAACTTTAGTTCATATATGTATATTTGAGTTTCTCCTAAGTATGCGCAATGTTGTAATGAATGGCCTCTAAAGAATCCATGAGGTTCCCATCAAAGTGATTTTCAACTTCCAAAAATTCTCCTATATGTATTCTAGGAAGGATAAAAAACTTGGAACTTGATCTCAAATGTGTGATATGAAAAATTTATATATCTTTATGTGCTCTTGAGAATAAATGACTAAACACCATAATACACTTATTCAAAAACTTTTTAAATTCAACATGGTGTTTACATTGCTTATATATATAATTATCTCCTAGATTCCATGTTTGAATGTGTAAGCATATTTGGTAAATATGGTATATGTTTTGTCTTAAATCAAAATGCTTTCCATGATGGCAATAAGCTTCTCTATCATTGAAGTTAATAAGTAGTCCTTTCCTCCAAATGAGATTATTTCCACATGAATTCAAACCATCACATATGGATTATATCATGCCAATACTAGGAACTAATTTATGTTCTACTCCTTTTACATTATCATACAAGAGGTGACATCCTTTTACTCAAAAGCTGAAAACATTGATCTTTGTTATCAATTAAAACATTTCCCTTATGCTCATCTATAGTTAATTTGGACTTTCTTCTTGTCCAATTGTATAGGATTATGAAATTATTTACAATAATTATATTGATCTTAAAAACTCCACATTTTATAGTTCTCAAAATATCACTAGGATCTCACACCCCTTTGTACAAACAATATTCAACTTAATGGAAAAGGTTTATGTGTCTTTCAATATGTTATTCCCAAAATCTGTCACTCATTTTTGGGACAACATATGAACTATTTTGGTCCTACAGGCCAAAATAGTCTCTTCCTTCTCAAAAATTTGTTCTGAGCATTCAAATTCCTCATTTTTCAAGCTTTTTCAGTTAAAGGACTAGCAAGTTCAATAGGTTAAATGGCTTCAATAGGCAAATTCTCACAAAGGAACAAGTTCCCAACAATTAGGCAATTTTAGGACTGGTTCAACACCTTGGTTCAATAAAAAATGTTCATCGGCAAACTTTAAAGGAAGGATTGAACCATTGAACCCCACTTCCAAAAGGTTCAAAGGTTCAATGGGTTCAAAGGTTCAATGATGTCGGCAAGCTTAAAGAGTTAAGCACTTCGGCAAAGGTTTAACAAGTTCAACCGCTTCAAGGTTTAACGGCTTCAAAATACTTAAAGAAAAGAAGAAGGCTTGACCATTGAACCATTGAACCTTGAACCATTTTAGATCAAAGGTTCAACATGTTCAATGGTTCAAAGGTTCAATGAGTGGTTAGTTCAATGCGTTTGGTTCGAGTGGTCAAAAGACTTAAGCCAAAACAAAGGATTATGATAAAGAGATTGAACCGTTGAACCAAAGTTGGTTCAATCAATTGGTTCAATCGATCGGTTCAAAGGACTGTCCCAAAGCCGAAGGAACAAGTGCCCTTGTGGAGGGTAGTGAACTAAAGGTAGGTGCCCTTGCGGAGGGCAGGGAACATTGGTTCAAATATCAAAGAGAAGGCCGAAAGGTTAAGGTTCCCTTCAGATTTTTATCTGAAGAAATTACTAAGTAAAGGAACCGAAAGAATTCCTTTGAAAAGATTTTCTATGGAAGAATTTCACAAAGACAAGGCAAATTTTTTCAGACAAAAAGTCTGAAGGAATTCCTTTGGACTTTTGTCTGAAGGAATTCGCCCAAAAGAAAAAGCCTACAAAAAAGTGGACAAGGCAAAAGAAAGGTTTCCTTCAGAAAAAATGTCTGAAGGAATTCCTTCAGACATTTTACCCAAAGGAATTAACCTGAAGGAATTAACTTGAAGATTGCCTGAAGGGCCCTGAAGGGTAGGTACCCTTGCGGGGGGCTCTTGGCACCCATAAAATGGACCTTTCTCAAAGACCCAAAGGGACACCTTCCCTTCGGGGTGTTCCAAAGGCTTGATAAAGATGAAGGAAAAAATTCAAAAGACTTAAACAAAAGAAGGCTTCAAAGAACAAGGATTGAACTGTTGAACCTTGAACCAAATGGTTCAACGGGTTCAAGGGTTTAAAGGTTTAACAAGTCTGATAAAGATTGAAGGACTTAGAAAAACAAAGGATGCTGAGAAAGAGAATGAACCAATGAACCAATTAAACCTTGAACCAAAAGAGTTTAAATTTCAATGGTTCATAGGTTCAACGGTTCAAAGGAAGCTCTAGACAAAGGGAGGAAATAGATGATTCTAGAAGACCAGTTCAACAAGATGGTTCAACCAGAGAGCAAGGAAGTGAAGGAAGAAAAGAATCGATAAAGACTGCCTGAACCAATGAACTAATGAACCAATGAACTTTCACATGTTCAAAGGTTCATGGTTCAATACGGTTCAAACAAACATCAACCATTGACATCCCCACAGACGTCAAATTTAAGGTAATAGAATATTTGTTAAATTTCAAATATAGCGTGAAACTTAAAGGATGAACTAAGCGACCAACTGAAGAAGATAGACCTAGAGCTCAAATTGATATAGGGAAGAGAGAACAATACAAAAATATCAAAAATATCTAAAAGGGAGTTATTTCTAATGGATGAAATAGTCAATCAAGTGGTCATCTGAGCACACCAAATCAAGGACATGACCTATTTTTCTTCCATGAAGTAAAGGAAAAATGGACAGTTGCGTAGACATCAAGAAAAGGACTAGATGACCCATGCTAAGGAGGAGACATATAAGATGAATGGGCATGCCATAGTTAAGGGAATGCACTATTCCAAGCATGGCCCCTCAATAGAATTGAAAGCACATTCAAGGCATTGAATGCAGTATGGGACATTCCATGGAAAAAAGTGCCAAACCTTTCTTGGTTGCCATATATTGTAATCTCTTATTGTTAGAGGGAGATTTTTTCCAATACAGAAGCAAAAATCTACCCAAATTGAAAGGCGATTACTGAGACTTTGAGCTCAGATTGTTGATCATATTAGTTTATCTGAATGGGAAAGCAAGGGACTTTCAAAATTTGTGCTATTATAGCTTGTGTTACCTTAAGAAATTATTCTTATATCTATTTCCTAGGAGCATTCTTGTTTATTTAATTTAACAGGCAGAACTAGTGGAAGTAATCAGGAAGGTGTCCTGAGGCTAATTGTGGAAAGACTTTGTGTTGTCACAATTGTCTTTAGTGTGTTTTTAGTTTTTAGTTTTTTTTGTGTAAAGGATCTTGGGACAAATTTGTGCCCCCATTATCCTTTGTATTTCACTCCTTGGGCAGTTGAGGTGGAGACTTTGTGTTCCATTTCATCCTGCTAGTTACTACACCCTTGTTACCTATTGGTTACCCACCAGAAAGAACTCATGTGCCCTACTACAAGATCACTTCTGAAAGAAGAGAAGTGCCTTCAGTATTATCACCAAGATTTTTCCTTTGTCTGTGAACATCATCTCTAAAAAAAGAGAGATGGATGGTGTAGTCCTACCCCTGAGTGTTATTTTCTACTTATATATATAGTATATAGCTCCATTATATTTATAAGGAACCTCCCCTTGATGAGAGGAGAGATTGGTCCACCTCTGATGTGGTAAACCTACACATTTGGCTGACCCATCTCCCCTATTGTGGTTGAAGAGACCTATTTTGCTCATCAGTTAGCTGGTGACAAAATATTCACCCAACAACTTTTTGGTGACTCCACTGGGGAAAGAATAAGTAGTTTGAAGCCTTAAGATTTAAGCTGAAGTAGGACCAATTCTTTCCCATTTTTATTTTACAATCTGGCAACTCCATGCTATACTAGAAGCCAGAGATCCCAAGGTGTTGTTAACCCTATTTTTGAGTTAGTGCAGTAGAGCAATTTCAATTTATTCCCTCCCCAACTTCAAGTTCAACGATCTAGGAGTGTTCCTCCTACCTGTACCAGGTCACCAATATAAGGCAGAGCTTCTTTTTATACTATTAGCAGAGCTTTGCCTATACATACTCCACCTATATTTTTTATCCCCCTTTTCCATAATCAAATCATGGCGGTTCAAGGCCCCTGGGGTAACTCTTTTGGTCCACTCAATCTTACTCCACCTCTACATGAGCTTCCACGCAGTTCAAAGAAAAATTTACTCAAATTATTTAGTGATGGGAGAGTTCATCCTGATGAACATATTACAACCCTCAGCATAGCCTATGGCGTAATAGGTGTGGAATTTGAGGACATGGCAGTCAGGTTGTTTGTGGAAACACTACAAGGCACTGTTGTAGACTGGTTATACCATTTGTAGGCTAGGTCAGTGACTGACTGGGATACACTTAAAGCTAAATTTGAAGCCAAGTTCAAGCTCGTAGAAGATGCGCATGCCTTGTTATCCCAGCTCACACAGATGAAGAAGGAACCCCATGACCCTATGAGGGACTTCATTGCAATGTTTGACAAGCTAAAGAATTAGATTCCTACAATTTCTTAGCCAATAGTTGAGAACCTTAAATGCTTCTTCATCAACTCACAACTGTCTAACATGCTGGCCACATAGACCTTGATATTGCTCAAGGCTTGGATACTAAGGTGGAAGATGATCTTATCTTGGCAAGAAAGATAAGGAGAGATCCAAACAGAGGTAAATCCTCTTCATCCTCTGAATATCCATCTACAAGCACCACTGATCCAATGGTGCAAAAGTTAGAAAATGAATTGCTAGCTCTCAAAAAGCAAATGACACAAGGGATGTCTTCTACCCCTTCATACAGAGATGTACCAAGGAGGACATTCCCTAATCACTCATACCAAGGTAATGCTGCCAAGAATCAAGGACAACCAAATCACCTTCCTCCCCCATGGGGGAACCTTGCCATTGAAACACCTCCAACCAATTTAGCAGTCGAATATCTTGAAGCAAAATTAGATTTCCCCTTCCAGTCTGAGTTGAACCTAGAAGATGATGTTACTATATTCATAGAGGGAGAAGAATAATTAGCTGGCAACTCCAACATTAGTTTCCTAAATTACCAGGATGAACCCATAAGTGAAGGTAAAACAACTGAGGGATCATATTCTGTGTTCACCCAGTCTAAGAATCAGCTAACCCAACAAGCTGATAAAGAAAAAATGGAGTAACCTCAACCAATAATTTCAATTGCTAAGTGGGGAACCACTTTACCTTTCTAACCAAAGGACCCGGTGATTGCAAGAAAGGTAAGTACATCAAACATCCCTACACCTTCTACTTCAAATTCACAGACCAATCCTCCCCCTCTCAAAAACCAAAAGGATGAACTCCCATCCTCTGTACCTAGTTCATTTCAAACATTTGACATAATTGACCATATAAAGAAAACCAAAATTCAAATGTCTGAATTTGAATTCTTGCAGTCCAACCCTGAGCAGTAAGATAAGTTGTTTCAATGTGTAAAGAACCAAGATGTCCCTGTAGGACAAGCAATTCCAAAGGTAACTCGTGATCCCACTAAGAACACATCCACCAGGAATAACCTTGTCATTACTCCTATTGCTCTTGGGAGGACTAAACCATTTTATGTCTCCTTGCTAATAAACAGTCATCAACTAAATAATTGCATCATAGATTCAAGTGCATCTAACAATGTCATGCCTGACAAAGTAGCTGAATCCCTTAGCCTCACATTGACCAAGACATTTGGGAGATGTTTCTCCATGGAGAACAAATAAGTGCCACTACTGGGATAAATCAAGGATGCCCAATTTGCATTTGTGGCATTCCTAGATAAGAAAATTAAGATGACTGTCCTGGTGGCTGATGTCCCACCATCATATAGCATCCTTCTTGGGCAAAATTTATGCAAGGATGTTAGAGGTGAACTAAGCATAGAACTGCCTAAGGCAAGGATCCCAATCAAAAGTGTTATGAAGAGATTTCTCCCTGAAAAGGAAGTAAAATATGTGGTCACTCAAACATCAGCGCCTGAGGCTCAAATTTTGTTTGAGTCTTCAAGGATGGGTAATTACTTCTTATCCATAGAATAAGTTTATGAGGTGTCTAATGAAGCCCCTGAAGGTGACAATCTGAAAATTGGTTTAGATAGAATAATAGAAGGATTGGTGAAGCACAATGCAAGTGTAGAAGAATATCCCCCTCCAAATAAAGAAGAATCCAAGGAAAAATTAGTGTCTAATGAGGTATGGATTCTGAAATTTGATGGTAGCTACTCCTCTACCAGTTCTTGAGCTAGAATTATTTTGATCTCCCCTCAAGGAGATATTTTTCCTTCTTCATACAAATTATAGTTCAGCAATACCAATAATACAACTGAGTATGAATCTATATTACTTGGAATGAGGGCTGCTCGAGATAAAGGCATCAAACTCCTTCATGCCAAAGGAGATGTTGAACTATTAGTTTCTCAGGTGAGAAACCTATATCAAACCAAAAATAAGAGATTGCACCACTACAACAATCTATTCTAGGATAAAATTGAAGCTTTGATGCTTTTAGCATCTCTACCATACCTAGGGAATTCAACAACCGAGCTGATGCACTGGCTATTTCATCAACTCTATTGATTCCTCACCCTAATTTTAAAAGAGATAGGTACACTATTAAACTAGTCTTTTGACCAAGTGTGCCCGACAATGCCAATCATTGGCAAGTGTTCAATAGTGACAACCAAATAATTTCCTTCCTGGAATAAAAAGATAGCTTTCAACTACTTCACTTTGAAGGTAGTGAGCCTCAAAATCTTGAACAAGCCCCTGAATCAAGTTCAAATGTAGGTGAGGAATTCCTACAACTGAAAGAGAATAAAATTCCCAAAGGATTAGTTTCCCTTGAGAAGCTATTTGACAAGCACAATAGGTTCATCAAATAGTAGCAAATGGATTCAAGCTCCTCTCAAGAGTTTGATCAAATAAATTTGGGTACCAAAGAAAATCCCAAGATGGTGAACATTGAGAAGTGCTACACTCAGGAAGAGAAGTTTAGGTTCACTGCTTTACTCTGCCAGTACATGGATGTCCTAGCATACTCCTATGATGATCTGAAGTCACTCAGGCTTGAAGAAATCTGCCATGAGATTCCTCTCAAGAGTGATTCAGTACCTTACAAGTAAAAATCCAGGTAGTATAATCCAAATATATCAGGTACTATTCTATCTAAAATATAGAAAATGCTGAATGCTAGGATAATTTTCTTAATCCATCATTCCACATGGATTACCAACATAGTACCTGTGAGGAAGAAGAATGGAAAATTTTGCCTCTGTGTGGACTTCAAAAATTTAAATCAGTCATCCTTAAAGGATAGCTATCCTCTGCCCATCATAGATCAAGTCCTTCAAATAGTGACTAGTTTAGAGATGTTATCAATGCTAGATGGCTTCTTAGGGTAAAATCAAGTTAAAGTTGGTGAAGCAGACTAGCACAAGACTACCTTCACCACACCTTGGGGCACCTTTGCCTATCAAAGAATGCCATTTAACCTGATAAATGCTGGTGCCACTTTTCAAAGAGCAATGGACCTTGCTTTCAAAGATAAAATGGGTAAGTTCATTATGGTATACCTTGATGACTTGACTATCTTTTCCAAGCATCACCCTGACCATGTGCACCATTTGTAACAAGTGCTGGAACGTTGCCACCAGAATGGCATTTATTTAAATCTTAAGAAGTATATTTTTGGAGTAACAAAGGGAAAACTTTTCAAACACATTGTATCCTGAGAAGGCATAAATAGTGACTTAGAAAGAGTCAAGTTTATCTAAGAACTTACTTTTCCCACAAGTAAGACTACAGTTCACTCTTTCTTCAGAAAGGTGAATTTTTTATGAAGGTTCATCCCTGAGTTCACTGAGAAGACTCGCCACATTGTAAATATGATGAAGGGAAAGACAAATTTTAGCTAGACTAAATAAGGCAAAATGGCATTCTGAGACATCAAGACAGCTCTTGCCCATGCCCCTATTCTAGTTTGTCTAGATTATAACAAAGATTTCACAATGTATAGTTATGCTTTCGAGCACACACTTTCAACAATTTTGGTTCAACAGGACCAAGAAGGTGTGGAATCTCCCATTTCTTTCATGATCTATCCTCTCAAAGATAATGAGCTAAAGTAATCAAACATGGAGAAGCATGCTTATGCAGTGGTAAAGGTAGTGAAGCATTTCTACTTCTATATCCTGAATTCACACACTACTACCCTGGTTCCTGATACCATAGTCAAATCCATATTAACTCAGCACAATTTTGGAATGAAAAGAGGCAATTGGATTGCTAAAATCTAGGATTTTGATCTAGTCATCAAACCAATGAAGCTGGTGTGGGGAAGGGGCCTATGCCAATTGATTGCTGAAAATAGACCCGAAGAAGCAAAGCATGAAGAAAAAGAAATTGAAGACATGCCAACAGTCCTCTTTGTCTTCACCAGGACTGAGTGGTATTCAAATATTTCTCATTTCCTTACTTATGGTGAGTGTCCTACTCACCTATCTCACAAAGAAAGGATGACTGTTAAATTGAAAGCTGCCAATTTTGTTCTTTGGGACAACGGCCTATATAAGAGGAGCCTCGATGGAGTGTTCCTTCGCTACATGGACAAAGAGCAGCAGAACCAACTTTTGAATTCCTTCCATAATCTAGCCTATGGAGGACATTTTTTTACTCCTATAACTTCCCATAAGATTCTGTGAGCCAGGTATTACTGGCCTACTCTATTTCAAGATGCATACAAATGGGTAAGAAGATGTGAACTATGCCAACAGTTCATTGGAAGACCCAAGTTAGCTGCTCTACCTCTTAAGCCAGTCATGATAGAAGAGCCATTTCAATAATGAGGAATTGATTTCATTGGTGTTGTAAACCCATCTTCAAGTGCTGGATATGATTATGTCCTCACATCTATAGATTACTTCACCAAGTGGGTAGAAGTAATTCCAACCAAGCATGCTACTTTAGAAGTAGTGTGCAATTTCCTCAAAGAAAACATCATTTCTAGGTTTGGGGTCCCAACCAAGATTGTCACAAATAATGCAACTTATTTTACTTCCTATGAGATTACCCAGTTCTATTTTTACTATGGGATTACCCTCTCCCACTCTTCTAATTATTTTCCACAAGGGAATGGGCAAGCTGAATCAAGCAACAAGAACCTGGTGACTATCATCAAGAAGCTGGTAGATGACAACCAATGAACATGGCATAGAGCATTGGTTGATGCTTTATGGGCAGACAAAATTACACCAAAGAGGGCAATTGGTATGCCACCTTTCCAACTTCTTTATGGTGTCAATGTTGAGATACCAATCACCTTGGAATTGCCAACATTGAAATTGGCTAAGGTAGTCGAAGATCAGACATATGAAAGCTCCATTGATAAGAGGATCATGTGCTTGACTGATTTGGATGAGTAGGGAACTATGGTGGTAGATTGAATTGCTATGCATCAAATTCTGGTGAAGCTCTTTGACTAGAAAGGAAAAAATCATGATTTTCAGATTGGAGATTAAGTCTTGTTGTGGGACAAGAGAAGAGAACCAAAGGGAATGCATGGGAAATTTGACTCTCTTTAGAGGGGCCCTTTTACTATCCATCAACTAAATGGTGAAAATAGCTTCCTATTGAAATATCAAGATGGCACTCCCTTTTCTCTACCTCACAATGGCCAGCATCTGAAGCACTTCAATTCTTGAAGTATCAGATAAGTTCACCTGTACATATGTATATTTGTATAGTCTTTAGTTTAATTTTGTTTTGTTCATTTTCATTTTTGGTGCCTTTATTTTTTGGGTAGCATGACTCTATATCCCAATGACATACTTAAAGGCACTGGAGATTCTGGTTTCTATTCCCCTCAGCTATTCTAAGTTTTCAACTAAAGGAAGTTCCCCAACTGGAGCCAGCTGTTGTTCCCAAAATCTGTCACTCATTTTTGGGACAACATATGAACTATTTTGGTCTTGCAGGCCAAAATAGTCTCTTCCCTTCTCAAAAATTTGTTCTGAGCAATCAAATTCCTCATTTTCCAATCTTTTTTAGTTAAAGGATTAGCAGGTTCAATAGGTTCAATGGCTTCAATAGGCAAATTATCACAAAGGAACAAGTTCCCAACACTTAGGCAATTTCAAGATTGGTTCAATGCCTTGGTTCAATCAAAAATGTTAATCGACAAGCTTCAAAAGAAGGATTGAACCATTGAACCATTGAACCTCACTTCCAAAAGGTTCAAAGGTTCAACAGGTTCAATGACGTTGGCAAGCTTAAAGAGTTAAGCACTTCGGCAAAAGTTCAACAAGTTCAATCGCTTCAAAGTTTAACAACTTCAAAATACTTAATGAAAATAAGAAGGCTTGAACCATTGAACTGTTGAACCTTGAACCATTTTGGTTCAAAGGTTCAATAGGTTCAATGGTTCAAAGGTTCAACGAGTGGTTAGTTTAACGCATTTGGTTTGAGTGGTCAAAAGACTTAAGCCAAAACAAAGGATTCTGATAAAGAAATTGAACCGTTGAACCAAAGTTGGTTCAATCAGTTGGTTCAATTGATCAGTTCAAAAGACTGTCCCAAATCTAAAGGAACAAGTGCCCTTGCAGAGGGCAGTGAACTAAAGGTAGGTGCCCTTGCAGAGGGCAAGGAACATTGGTTCAAAGATCAAAGAAAAGGCCAAAAGGTTAAGGTTCCGTTTGGATTTTTATTTGAAGAAATTACTAAGTAAAGGAACCAAAAGAATTCCTTTGAAAATATTTTCCATGGAATAATTTCACAAAGACAAGGCAAATTCTATTGAACAAAAAGTCCGAAGGATTTTGCCTGAAATGAAAAGCCTAAAGAAAAGCAGACAATGCAAAGGAAAGGTTTCCTTCAGACAAAATGTCTAAAGGAATTCCTTCAGACATTTTACCTAAAGGAATTAACCCAAAGGAATTAACCCGAAGACCACTTGAAGGACCTCGAAGGGAAGGTACCCTTGCGGGGGGCTCTCGACACTCACAAAATGGACCTTACTCAAAGACTCGAAGGGACACCTTCCCTTCAGGGTGTTCCAAAGGATTGATAAAGATGAAGTAAAAGCTTCAAAAGACTTAAACAAAATAAGGCTTCAAAGAACAAGGATTGAACTGTTGAACCTTGAACCAAATGGTTCAATGGGTTTAAGGGTTCAAAGGTTCAACAAGTTCGATAATGATTGAAGGACTTAGAAAAACAAAGGATGCTGAGAAAGAGAATAAACTAATGAACCAATTAAACTTTGAACCAAAAAATTTCAAAGTTCAATGGTTCATAGGTTCAACAGTTTAAAGGAAGCTCCAGATAAAAGAAGGAAACAGATGATTCTAGAAGACTAGTTCAAAAAGATGGTTCAACCAAAGAGCAAGGAAGCGAAGGAATAAAGGAATCAATAAAGACCACCTGAACTAATGAACTAATGAACCAATGAAATTTCACAGGTTCAAAGGTTCATGGTTCAATATGGTTCAAACAAACAACAACCATTGACGTCCCCATAGACATCAAATTTAAGGTAATAGAATATCCATTAAATTTCAAATATAGCGTGAAACTTGAAGGATGAACCAAGCGACCAGCTAAAGAAGATAACCCTAGAGCTCAAATTGATATAGGGAAGAGAGAACAATACAAAAAGATTAGAAATATCTATAAGGGATTTATTTCTAGTAGGTGAAATAGTCGATCAAGTTGTCATCTGATCTCACCAAATCAAGGACATGACCTATTTTTCTTTCATGAAGTAAAGGAAAAATGGACAGCTGCGTAGACATCAGGAAAAGAACTAGATGACCCATGCTAAGGAAGAGACATATAAGATGAATGGGAATGCCATAGTTAAGGGAATGCATTGTTCCAAGCATGGCCTCTCAATAGAACTAAAAGTGCATTCAAGGCATTGAATGTAGTATGGGTTGTTCCATGGAAAAAAGTGCCAAGCCTTTCTTAGTTGCCATATATTGTAATTTCTCTTATTGTTAGAGGGAGATCTTTTCCAATACAGAAGCAAAACTCTACCCAAATTGAAAGGTGATTACTGAGACTTTGAGCTTAGATTGTTGATTATATTACTTTATCTAAATGAGAAAGCAAGTGACTTTCAGACTTTGTGCTGTTATAGCTTGTGTTACCTTAAGAGAATTTTCTTATGTCTATTTCCTAGGAGCATTCTTGTTTATTTAATTTAACAGGTAGAACTAGTGGAAGTAATCAGGAAGGTGTCTTGAGGCCAATTGTGGAAAGACTTTGTGCTTTCACAATTATCTTCAGTGTGTTTTTAGTTTTTAGTTTCTTTCTATGTAAAGGATCTTGGGACAACTTTGTGCCCCCATTATCCTTTGTATTTCACTCTTTGGGAAGTTGAGGTGGAGACTTTGTGTTCCATTTCATCTTGCTGGTTACTGCACCCTTGTTACTTGTTGGTTACCCACCAGAAAGAACTTCTGCGCCCTGCTACAAGACCACTTCTAAAAGAAGAGAAGCGCCTTCAGTATTATCACTAGGATTTTTCCTTTATTTGTGAACGTCATCTCTAGAAAAAGAGAGATGGATGGTGTAGTCCTACCCCTGAGTGTTATTTTTTGCTTATATATAGTATATAGCTCCATCATATTTATAGGGAACCTCCCCTTGATGAGAGGAGAGATTGGTCCACCTCTGATGTGGTAAACCTGCACATTTGGCTGACCCATCTCCCTTGTTGTGGTTGAAGAGACCTATTTTTCTCATTAGTTAGCTAGTGACAAAATATTCACCCAACACAATACAAATCATAACTTTCACTTTTTCCTTGTGCTTAGAGTACTTTCCATGATGACCAAAATATTGAAAGGACATCGTGTAAAATAAATCTATGCTTTTACCATTTCTTTCATATTTTGAACTGTACTCATAAGAATGGACAAAATGCTTACCATTTTATTCATTGATGAGGTCAAAAAAAATAATATTTTATGGTCCTTGGGGGATTAAAGAATTAATCACTTCAACTTTCAACCCAAAAATTGTTTTCCTTAACATATCTTTCTGAAGTTCCCAAACATGATGTAGATTTACACCAAATTGTTCCTAAACACTTGATTTTCATGACCCATGAAAGAAATACTTTACTTAATTTCCTATATGTGTTATTTTTCTTGAGTGATTATCATCTTATCTTCCTTAGCTCTTCTTGACCAATCATCACAAAAAATTTGAATCCTTATTACATTCTCTGCACTTGTCTATAATGTGGTAAGATTCCTATCAACAATAAGATCCACTTCAAATTTCAATAACAATTGCCTCAAACAAACACTTGGATACTATACTCTTAAAGATATTTGAACTTTTTCATCCTTCTTATGTTACTTTCCACAATGTCAACAATTTTGTAATAATAAACTCTTAAACATTAAATCTCTACTAGTATTATAAATTTTATGCCATAAGCTATAATCATGAAGATAATCAACTTGCTTACCAATAGTTATTGCTTTAATAGTTTTTACAAGCTAAAATCCAACATTAATATCCTATGAGACACTTTTATCATGTGCATGTCACCTAATAAGGTCATTCTGAAACTCCTTGTAAACTACTTGATTCAAGACATCCCTTTCATTTTCATAAGAATGCTATAAATGCATGTCTTCCTTTGTTGATACTTATGATATCAAACACCATCAACTTGATGACACAAAATATTTTTCTCACCTTCAAGTGTACAAATATCCTGCAAATCACCCTTCTGTAGCATGGATTCAATATTTTGAAGATTTATGGGTGAGTTATAAATAAGAACAACTTTCTCACTTATGTATTCAACAAGGGATAATTCATATTTGACTTCATTAATATGATTATTTTATTTATTTATAATATTATAAGTCATTAAGTTATCAAATTTCATACCTCCTAATTGCATGGTAGTTTCATCCAAGTTTTGCTTTCTTCCAATTTCTTGATAATCTGATTTTTCTTTATGCTTCACCATCACAATTTATTCCATGACCTTTTGTGGTTATGATATATCCATAATTATTTTTCTAGATTCACCTCTTCTTTAATATAACATATGTGACTTGGATCCCAAGGTTATTTTTAAGAGAAGGAAAGTTTATTTCCCCTGAGTTCATTTGTAGTATCATCCTCTTTTTGAGATGTTTTAGTGGGAACTAAATTCTGCATGCTATCTAGAAACCTTTGAAGTGAATTGGTTGTTTTATATTGGTTTCTATATATTTCCACCATTTTATCTTGAATAAGATCTATTATTTTTCCAAATTTAAAAAAATCTCAAGAATCCTCCCATGATAAACAAATGTACCAGAATCCTCCCAAGATAAAATTCAGGTTTGGAAGGAAGCAAAAGTTTCCAATGTGAACTCAGAAGGGGCCTATGGTGGTATTGTAACTTTTTAGAATGATAAAGATCTGAATGGTGAGGTATTGGTTGCAAACAAGTATCATTTAACTATTCTTTTTTACTATAAAAATCAAGATGATTCATGGATTTTATCTAATATTTATGCTCCAAACTCAACTACATTTCATAAAAATTTATGGTATGAATTGACCTCTTTCAGAAAAGCATCTGCTAAGATTAAGTGGATGCTGGTTGGAGATCTTAACACTCCTATTTGTGTTGGGGAAAAAAAGGAGGAGTTTAATATCACTCAGACAACATGGAGGATTTAGATAAATTCATTAGTCTCAACAATATGTTTAACATTGAGCTTAGAGGTTGCCATTATACTTTGTCAAACAAAAGGTTGGGAACAAGTCTCATTCAAACTTTCCTAGATCATGTTATGATTGATACTGATTGGTTCTGTACTCAAAATTTCTACCTATCTTCTCTTCTAAGAATAGGCTTCTATCATAATCCATTGGTTCTCAATGTTGTTACTAGAGTAAAAAATCATCAGTCCCCTTTTAGGTTCAAACACATGTGGTTGTCTCACCCATAACTGATAGACAAAATAAAGGATTGGAGTATGGAATTACCATGATCTTCTATGTATAAATTGGTGTAGAAGCTGAAAAAAGTCAAGAAATAAATCTGCATTTGGAATAGGTAATTATTTGGCAATATCTTCTGGTAAAAAGAATAAATCAGATTGGATCTCCAGAGGATTGAAAGTTCTATTAACTCCTAAGTATTAGGGGATCCTATGCTCCAACAGGAGCAAAATATTTTGGCTACCTATTATTCCATCCTTAATCAAGAGGAAACATTTTGGAGACAAAATCTTTGACCTACCTAAATGAAAGAGGGAGATCGTAATACTAAATTCTTTCACATGGTCACGCTTAAGAACATAAGTCATACTAGGATCAACAAAATTATTGATGAAGATGATTATGTGCATTTAGAGCCAGTCATTATAAAGAATAAAGTTGTTAGTTATTTCAAATAACTCTTTGTGGAGAACTCTAAAATTGATGGAAACATGGCTAAGGATCTTCTTCAACATGTACCTTCCCTCATTTCCAAATAAGATAATAAAACCTTGCTCAAACACATTACAGAAAAGGAACTTCAGGTTGTGGTGTTCCTTATGAATAACGATAAAGTACCAAGTTTGAATGGATTTTTGATAGCCTTCTTTCAAAAAATTTGGGGTATCATCAAATAAGACTTATTTATTATGGTATAAAAATTCTTATTGTTAGGTGAGTTGCTTAGAGAGATTAATAATACCTTTATATCCCTCATTCCTAAAAAAAAGGGGCTTTTAGGTTCCAATTCTTCAAGGCCATTAGTATGTGTAACTCAGTTAACAAGATCTTTACTAAATTGATAGCTATGAGAATGTGTAGTCATATATAATGTACAAATTGGTATCTTGAGTGTGGCTTGTGACACCCTATCCATAGATCCTTTTTTCATGCTCTTGTGACCCTTCTAGCATATTTTTGCTCATTACCAGTCATTTGAAACCTTCTAAATGGTCATTTCACCTTAGCTAGGCTAATTTTCCTAGGCTAATCTTATTCCCCTAGGTCTTGAGCCTATAAAATAAGAGTGTCATACTTGGACTATAGCGTTAGACCCTAGGGTGTCCTATTTTTAGTGCTCTTGTCCATTTGTATTTTGATCCCTAATGGTCATTTTCATCTGGTCCCTATCCTTCATTATGTCAACCTAACATGAATACATCTAACCCATGACCAATGGTTCCGTATAAAATCCCATTCAAAGCTCATTTACAAGGAGAGGTGATAAAATATTACAAAGCAATGAATAATACAAACAAAGAACTAAGGAAAACTTCCCTATTCTCTGCATACAATCACCCAACATAGCTACAAACACACTCAAACCCTCATATCAGTCCCTAGCCACCTCAATAAGTCTTAATTTGGCAATTTTGCATCTACATTACACTATTGCATAAATCAAATTAGGTGGGAGAGCTACATATGGATTGATCCCCCTTCAGAGTATTCATATGTAGGTGGCGTGCCCACACAAAGGGAGTGGATTACATATTCAATGCATCTTACACACTAAACCCCCTTTTTTCAAGTGGTTCAAACATTATTTTATCAATCATGATGGAGGGTTAGGGTTTGAAGATTAAATCAGATCTACAGTGAGTTCTTTCATGAATCAACACTCAACATCTCACAAGCAAGCTCACATAGGAACAAAGCAAAAACCTAGAAAGTTTTAGGTCTCTGTGATTAGTTTGGACAATAGTGGTAGGAGTGGACTACAACATCAAACCCTAAAGTATCCTATTTTTAGTGCTCTTACCCTTTCCCTAAATGAAATCTAGATTTAAATTCATGACACTATCCCAATTTTGTACATCTAGTTTTAGCCTCTGTCTCAACCATCTTAGTCTAGTTTCAAACTAAGTTATATTCCTCCTTATTTATTGCTATTTTTAGAAAAGTAGAAAAGATAGATAAATTATACAATTTAGTACTATAATTATCTCTATATTTTTCATTGATTTATTAATCTATACCCTTAATTAAAACATGAATAAAACTCCATTATCCTCAAAAAAGTTAAATCATTTGGTGAACCTGACTTACTTTATTTGTGTACAAAAACCCTAGAAACCCTAGGGAAAATTAATTGCTAATTTTAGAAATATTTTTCTTATTTTTCCTACATATTTAAATAAGAATTTCACATTCAAATTAATTTTAAAATTCATCATAGTAATTTAAATAAAAAATTCCTGTCAAACCCTAAATGAATTTACTAGGTCCCTTTGCTTCTTGAGGTATCACCTTACATGTTTTTGAGCTTCATATCCTTTTTATGCATATTCCAATTTGATATTTTTATGAATTTACATTTCCTTTATTAATTAATTTCCTTCCATTACATTTTTATTATTACAACTTATTGTAAAAAATTCAATCCATTTTTGATTTGTTTTTCTACTTTAACAATGGCCCAATATACTAATTTTGATGAAACTGATAAGAGGGAACTTCAAGACCTTTTAACTAAACATCCTAATATACAAGATGATGTGCTTAAAATATTATAATAATAACAACAAAAATTACACAATGGTCAATCTTCTCAAACCATAGAATAACTGGTTATAAATGACACTACGAGGGTAACTATGTCTTAACAACCCACTATAACAACCCATCCTTCCTATGTGGCACCACCAGTTATGGCTAGTACATCTTTATCTCATGATGTGGCTGCCCTTATGAAAGAGATAAAATCTCTTCAATTAAAGGTGCTACATCTTGAGAAAGGTGCCTTTAGACCAACATAGGCTTTGGACTCTTTTTCTATACTTCATACATCATTGGCATGCCATATTGCTTCTACACCCTTGCCACCAGGTTTTATTCAACCCAAGATCACTCTATATGATGGAAAGGGTGATCTAAAGAAATACTTGGGAGATTTTCGTGAAACATTCTTGGACCAAGTGCCTAATGATTGGTTACTAACTAAGCTATTTCTATGGAGTTTAAAGGATTATCCTCTACAATTCTATAGTCTACTGAATCAATCAATCAATGCATTCAATAATTTAGATGACATGTTCCTAGATCATTTCAACATTAACATAGGTGACAAGGTTTATTATGCCTAAATTTTATAATAGAAACAAAGGTTAAATGAGCATATCATAAATTATGTTCTTAGATATAAGACTATCTTGGCCGAAATGACTAGCCCCATGACCGATCAAGAATTATAGGATATTAAAATAGAGTCTTCTTCTAGCTTTGCATGAGTAAATAATGTTCAAAAGGTTCTATTCCTTCACTGAGTTATGTCATACACTAAAGGAAAGGGAAGTCAAACTAATTTCAATGGGAAAAATCAAGTACACAATCATATCAAAAATAATAAGCAAATGTAACAACAAAGTCCCATACAAAGTAAAGGTTAATGATAATAAAAGTCAAAATCAACCTACAATTAATGTGACTAAAGATCCCCCTCAGTGAGTGGTTTTATCATCACCTCCTTAGAGACCGTTCACCAATCTGCCAGTATCTCTAGCTAGAGTCTTACAGTAGCTATTGGAATGCAATGTCATATCTCTCCCTCCTATATGGGAGGTTGATACAATAAATCCTCTTCCACATGGCTATGATTATAATGCATTCTAAATTTTCATAGGGCACCAAGCCACATAATAAATAGATGCATCAGTTTATGACACAAGATACAAGACTTGATAGATGGTAACCTTATTTATCTTGGCACTCCAGTTAAGCCCCCTCAGGGAAAGCAAACATAGGACAAGGCTCTAAATATTTTCTCAAGTCCTTTCCCACAACATTTTAAATAAGAGATAGGGGATACATTAGGTTTTCACCATGCATATCATGCACACCCTCCACTAGATACATACCAAACACTTTTAGTTGAGTCACATCCTTGTATAAACTTGGTTAGCGTGTATAATTCTAGAGTTCTAGCTAGACCTTTGATCTCCTTTTCAGATTAGGAGATATTTGAGGATGATTTAGATTACCATGCACTTTTTATCATAGCCTACATTAATCATCATCCAATTCATAGTGTTCTCATCATTAATGGATCTAGTGTGAACATGTGTACTATGACATTACTTTAGCATTATAATATTCAGAGTAGGATATCCCCCCAATGGACATAATTATCAATGAATTTAGTGGACACATATAGAGTTCATTAGGTGAAATTATACTTCCTTTATAGGTTGGTCCAACATATGTGGCCACACCATTTGCTATTGTTTCTAGTGTAGGATTCTTCAATATGTTGTTTGGTTGACCATGGATCTAAAAACTTTGATCAGTACCTTCTACAGTTCATAGATGTGTGAAATTCATTCATTCTAATCAAGTTGTTATAGTTGGTGAAGTTCTATATGAGTTACCAGTCCCCACTTTAGAGCCATCTCTTACTCTACAAACACTAGTTTCAAATCCTCTGCCAGTTATAGTTCTTCTTCTTCTAGTTGAGACCTAGACATAGTCAAGGCCTCCCTTACCAGCATAGAGAGTTCATACACTTCCACGGAGGCCTCTCTTAGAGAGACCACTACATCAATGGCAATTTTAGGAATCTAGATAGTTTCTAGCTATAATATTCACACCAAAGGTAGTATCAATGAGATCTCATTCCTCTACACATATATCACATTTTTAGAGATCTTCTTCTACTACCACATGGATCCCTAATATCCCTACAATTTCAACCACTTTGTAGAGTTATAAGGGGACCCCATCATTGATTTCCACTATAGATATTTTAGGTAATTTATAACATACACAAATTTTAGAGTCATAGTCTCATCCCTTTCATCTTGATTCATTATCACACATGATCCCTCTCATTGATATAGGACACCATGATAGGGAGTCTCTTATGAGATTCATTAGTTATTATCATTTCTTTTTAGCTTACTTGTATATAATTTCTTAGCTTCTTTGTACTTCATTTCCTTATGATTTATTGTACATACCTTATTTAAAAATACCAAAAATAGCATAACATTTCAAAATACAAAAACATTCAAATAACTCAAAATTTAAAAAAAAACATTTAAATAAGTAAAACACCAAAAAAAATTCAATTGTATGCATTGTCCATGCTTTACATTTTTACTACCATGCTAGACTTACATTTTGTTTCTATATGTTATTGTTTATTGATTTATCTACATTACCATGCTTCACTTGATCTTTTTTGAGTGTGTACAGTGATGCCTAGATCCTTGATTGCTTCAATCTTCCCATCAAAGGGGCATCCTATGTTTACATTCAAGACATTGACATATCTACCCACTGAAGTCATCTTATACATGACTACACCATCTAGGCCATGTCATTCCTACACCACACACACTAGTTATCATGATGATGTACATTACTTCCTAGCTTACATAGATTATTATATCAACATTCACTAGTATATAACACTTGTGTATTTCTTAGCATCTACCTAGTCTTTTACTACATGTTTTACATACTTTCACTTCTTGCTTTGATTAGTTAGATGCAATAGTATTTATAGATTTTACATGGCCTTCTTTTCTTGCTTGGAGTAGCTAGATGTGATTGCATTTCTCACTTCATATTTTATCTCTTGTGTGTGCCTTAGGACATTTACCAATGTCTTTTGCTTGTACTCTTCTCTGTGCTTGTGGCCCTCATACCAACCTTACTTGTTTACACTTATATGTGTATGTTGTCATTTGAACATGCCTTGTATGCTTGATTTCCCAATTTGAGTGACATGTGCCCATGTCCCTTATTTTCTTGGTCCCTTGGCCACTTTTGTGTGCTTATTTCTTCTTTCCTTGCATGTTTGTTGCTTGTTTGCTTCTCAATTGTTTGCAATGTCATGATCTATATCATGCATTATCTTATTTTTTTGGATGCCATGATGGACATCATGCTCAATCCCTTGTTGAAAACTAAAAACTAACCAAATTTCCACTTTTTGTTCACTATAATACACATGCTATTACATTTTTACATTTATCTAGGCATACCCCTGATTGATCTAATAATCTTCAATACAAACTATGCTATATCTTGAGACATATTTTTGATTATCATTGCTATATCATGTATTTCTCAACATAACACACTTGTAGGGCTCTTTATTTTGAGGAAAATCATTATATGTTCTTCATTCTTACCCTCAAAAGAGGGGGCAACAAATAGGGGTTTTATCATAGAGATCATAGCCTTCTACTAGTCAAAAACCAATTTTTAGAACACTCAGAATAGTAATCAGAACCCAAATGAGGCAGAACATACCAAAAATATAGTGATGAATATAGAATAATGATTAGAAATAGTAAAGGACAAGATCACCATACTTGGACTATAGTGCCAGATAGCAAAGTGTCTTATTTTTTACATTCCTATCCAAATAACAAAAAACTCAAAATTTTAGAAATAGATAGAAAGGTAAGGTCAATTATAATTTTTTCAGCTACAATATAGTTCAAAATGAGTAGTTTTAGTGTAATTTTTACTCAAAGTATCTAGATATAGGGGGCATCATGTGTAACATGATTATTCTCACTTCTAGTTTTAGATTAGGTAGTTGGTACAACTTCTAGATTAAAATCCATGTTACAAATAATAGTGATTGGGGGCAATGTGTACGACACATTTGGCTTATTTTCTTTCTAGTTCATTGCATTACCTAGGTATTCTTAGTAGTTTCATGCCTTATTATATATTTAGGTGGTTGGGATCATTTTAGAGTGGATTTCATATAAACCTAGTTATTAGTTTTAAAGTGGCTTTCATACAATCCTAATCTCCACCTTTTAGAGTGGCCAAGATCGCCCCAATTATTAGTACACATTCAACTATCCATGCCACATTATCAGATTATAGAGCATTCATGGGATTTAGGAGACATCTCATATGACACACATTCATATTGCTATCAATTTATAGTTCACTACATAGTGGGAAATGATGGATCCAAAGGACTAGCTAGCCTTTGTATTCTTGAGCCACCTACTCAAAGGGATTAGACACATAGTCCAAATTTTGATTAACACATGCATGATCACATAGCTTCACTTAGTGGGTGATGATGGAGCCAAAGTGTCAAAATTTGTATTCTTGAACCACTCTTAGCACTCAACTCTATTTGTGATATTAATTTTGGTACAACACATACCCAACATCACTTAGCATCACTCAACATCACACATCTTCATGGGCTTCACCCTTACAAGTAAGTTCAAGTACACTTTATACTTTTTCTTTATCCTAGTATTTCACTTTGCTACGTCACTAGAATAAAAGAGGGGAAAATGTAGTTATATAAAATGTTCAAATTGGTAGCTTGAGTGTGGCTTGTGACACCCTATCCATAGATCCTTTTTACATGCTCTTGTGACCCTTCTAGACATATTTTTGCTCATTATCAATCATCCAAAACCTTTTGAATGGTCATTTCACCTTAGCTAGGCTACTTTTCCTAGGCCAATCCTATTCCACTAGGTCCTAAGCCTATAATATAGGAGTGCCATACTTGGACTATAGTACCAGACCCTAGGGTGTCTTATTTTTGGTACTCTTATCCATTTACATTTTAAGCCCCAATGATCATTTCCATCTAGTCCCTCTCCTTTATTATGTTGACCTAGTGTGAATATATCTAAACCATGACCAATGGTTCTATAAAATCCCATTCAAAGCTCATTTACAAGGAGAAGTGACAAAATATTACAAAGTAAGCAAGAATACAAATAAAGCACTAAGGAAAAATTCCTTATTCTCTGTATACAATCACCCAACATAGATACAAACACACTCAAATAATCATACCAGTCCATAGCCACCTCAAGCACTCTCAATTTGGAATTTTTGTATCTACATTACACTATTGCACAAAGCATATTAGGTGGGAGAACTACATAAGGATTGACCCCTCTTTAGAGTATTAGTATGTAGGTAGCATGCCCATACAAGGGGTTTGGATTAAACCTTCAATGCATCTTATACACTAAACCCCATTTTCTCAAGTGGTTCAAACATTATTTTATCAATCATTATAGAGATTTAGGGTTTGAAGATTAAATTATCTCTACAACAAGTTATGTCATGAATCAACACTCAAGATTTCATAGGTAGGCTCACACAGGAACAATGAAAAAACCTAAAATGTTTCAAGTCTTTGTGACTAGTTTAGACAATAGAAGTAGGAGTGGACTACAATGTTAGACCCCAAAGTATCCTATTTTTTGTGCTCATATCCTTTTTCTGAACAAAATCTAGATTCAGATTCATGACATTGTCTTGATCCTACACAACTAGTTTTAACCTCTGTCTCAACCATCTCAGTCCAGTTTCAAGCTAAGTTATATTCCTCCTTATCTATTGATATTTTTAGAAAGGTAAAAAGAGAGATAAATTATAAAAATTAGGACTATAATTATATATATATATTCTACACTAATTTATTAATCTAGACCCATAACTAAAATATGAATAAAACTCCATTATTCCCAAAAAAAATAAATCAAAATGTAACCTTTAATGAATAAAATCATTTCTATAAATTAAGGGGGTTATGTCTTAGGGAGACATATTCAACATGGAATTTCGGTTGTACATGAGACTATCCACTCCATGGAATAAATTAAAAAAGAGGGCATGCTTTTTAAAATAGATATGGCTAAAGTATATGATAGGGTGGATTAGCAGTTTCTAGATTTGGTGCTAGAAAAATTTGGTTTTCATAGACATATCAAGTTGTTGATACATAGTTGCATTTATTATACAATATTCTCTATTATCATTAATAGATTTCTTGCTAGTTTTTTTGGGATTGAAAGAGGCATAAGATAGGGTAATCATTTATCTCTTTTCTTATTTATTATTATGGCTAAATCCCTGAGCAAGAACCTCTTGGCTGCACTTAGAAATGGGGTTTTGAAAAGTTTCAAACCAGTGTCCAAAATTTAGCCTTCCCATCATCAGTAGCTTGTGGATGATATGATTATTTTATCCATAAACTTGGTGAGGGAATCCAAGGAACTAAAATTCATTCTTATTAGATATGCTAAGGTTTCTAAGTAATTGGTCAACTTCACCAAGAGTTATTAATTTTTCCTAAATACTCTGGAGCCAAGGCAACTCAAGATTACTATAATTCTTAACTTAAAAATCAAATAACTTCCCTCAAATTATCTTGTCATGCCTTTGTTTAAAGGTAAAATGAAGGAGGTATTTTAGAACCCTCTCATAGAGAGGTATAAAAAAAAACTTGATGGCTAGAAAGGTGCTCTTTTCTCCCAAGCCAGAAAAGTAGTCTTACTCAATAGTGTCCTATAGAGTCTTCCTATATATCTAATGTCCCTATTTAAGATGCCCAAGAAAATTCAAGAGAAAATTTATATAATTCAAAAGTGAGTTTTATGGATAGGGGTTGAAGATACATTGAAATTCCACCTTGTGGATTGGAAGAAGGTTAGTCTTCTAAAATCTTGTGGAGGTTTGGGTATCAAAAATATTTCCATCATGAATAAAGTGCTTGTTACTAAGTTGTGATAGAATTTTCTAAAGGACTCTAATCAATTGACTAAGATTTTCTATGCTAAATATCTACATAACAACACCCCTTTGGATTTCTTGTATGAGGATCACTTTGTCAAAGGTTCTACCATATGAAAAAATTTCTCCAAGAATAGAGATAATATTCTAAAAGGCCATATATGGAAATTATGTAATGGCATGAGCATCAATTTATAAAAAGTCCCTTTAATCTTGAAACACCCATAGAGGCTCTTAAACCTTGGTACCAAATAGGTCCCCAAATTTTATTATTCTTAGTGAGTGGGTGGTGGATTATTTTCAAGAAGTTAATGGTAAAAAGTGTTGGAAACACTTGAGTATTGATAATGTTGATGCTGACACTACCACCATTATCTTGGATCTAAATTTCCTGATAAAAGGTATTCATATACCTAATTTGCTAAGGGGGGATGAATTAATCTAGGAGGATTCATTGAATGGTATTTACCAGGTTAATTTAGGGTATTCACTTCTTCAACCCAATTTTATAAATGTTAACCTAGTGGAGAAAGAGTGGAATAAATTTATAATTCCAAAGATTAACATTTTCCTATGGTTGAGTGTTCAAAATAAGATCCTCACTACATATTTGTAAAATAAGGATGACCTTGGTGAATAGATGTGTCCTTTGTAAGGGAGTTGTTGAATCTATCTTCCAAATTTTCTTGGAATGTTCCTTTTCATTCAAGATCTAGGGCTTGTTGTGTAAGAAATTATTTTTTAGTTGGGCTCACCCTTTTTCTTTGTTGGATGCGTGGATTGCCTGGAAGAGCCCTTATGCTCACTAGTATTCCCTCATCTAATTTGGGGTTTATGGAAAGAACGTAACAATATAATCTTTAGGGATAAGAGAAATTAATGTCTCAAAGTTGCCAATTTTATATTTTCACTTATTTTTGAGAATTTCAAAAATATTAATTGGGGAAAGAAGCAAAATTTCTCCCCATCTGAGGAAGTTATTGCTAAGAAATAGTGTATCTCCCTAGATGATAGACTATGGTGGATCCCAAGATTATCCTTAGGTAAAATGTGAGATGGTTAGTTCCCCCTCCTACTTGGATCAAGATTAACTTTGATGTGGTGTCCAAAGGTAATCCTGGCATTTCTAGGGGTGGAAGGGTGTTTAGAGACAATCAAGGGTTTTTTCTAGCTACATATAAAGGATGTATGGGTGTTTAATTGAATCATGTTTCAAAAGATTTAGAAACACTATGGGATGTCCAAATGGATCTTGATTTGGGATTTCAATATATTATGATTGAAGGGGATTCCCTCAACATAATAAATTTCATAAACAAGAATAATGTTGTTAGCTGGTCCATTGCTAACATTATTGAGGAGATTCATCACTTGGTAGAGAGTTTCAAAAGTATTTCTTCTTAGCACACCCACTGAGAAGGTAATATGCTTATGGATTATTTTTACAATAAAGGAGTTGATGCTAGATAGTTCAAAGTATGGAATGATATGGAAATCCTACCTAATAATATTGATGACATTTTACGTAAGGATAGAACTAATCATAATCATGCAGATAATGCTTAAGATCATTAGGTAGATAAGGATGCACATACTTTGTAATGATTGTGTTTTGAAGGAAGGCATGGGGTACATTATGGTCATTAATCATTATAAATATAGCAATACCAAGTCTATATTAGATATTTTGAGACATATTGGGATTTATTTTCAAGTCATTCTGAGGTAGGGGAAAATAGATATTTTTAGTTTGAAGGTCTTTATGGGTTTGCAGTATACTATGGGTGGGGATTTGAACAGGCTAGAACCTTTGTCGATAGAAAACATTAAGAATAAGTTAGAGGTTTGGGAAATCCTCCATACTAGGTGCATTAATAATTTTATTGAATAGATTTATGGTATTGATAGCCATCTATCCAAGTAATTTGATAAAAATTAGAGAAATAGAGTGGTTATTTTCCTTAGTTACATTTTTTTAGGCTCTTCATCTAGAACCTTAGGGTTTTGTTGATGGGAATAGACCAAAATAGGCTCCACCAGATTGGAATCCATCATCTCAAGCTTGATTGGTAGGTCATATTTATCAATAACCTCCCATAATTAGGTGTTCTTATAGATTTATTTGTAGGAACACTGAGTCTAAACCCAAACAACAGTCTGAGGCTTCTCCTTTAGAAGTGCATGTGGAGAAGCATTTTTAGCAGGACAATATTTATGTGGTGGACCTTGATGAGCCCTATGTTAACCAAGATAATCATAACCATATTCTTGATATGTATTATTTTGAGAATTAGAGGATTTTGAATAGGGGTTCTAGTAGTAGCGATGGGGAGGTTGGGTGTGAAGACAAGGGTGGGGAGCCTCCCTCTAGTAATCATAACATTCTAGATCCTAAAAACATGGCCAAGTATGTCAAGAATTAGAGAAGTCTAGAATGTTTGGAAGATGAAGTTAGTATTCACAAATCATTTCTTATATGGTTTATGAAAGACCATACCTAGCTGAAGCAAGATGTTAATAAGTTTAATCAAATGGATGGTCTCTTTTGTACCAAAGAAAAGGAGGTTGAGATTTTATCCCTTTTTGAATCTCTCAATGATAGAGTTAATACCTTGGATAGGGAGAAAAAATATCTCAAAGATAAGTTGAACATCATTTTTAATTTTAGTAAGGTTATTATTAACAATGATATGCACAACATGGAAGGTCTGTCCATGTGTTTTAACAACAAGGGTGATACTTATGAAAGAATCAGACCAAATAAGAAACTAAAAGGCATCAAAATTGGCAATGAAGAGGATAAAATAAACATGATCATTGATATAAACCTTAAGATCATAATAAAATATTGGATCAAGGCTTATAAAAACTAGAAAATATTCAATAGCTGAGTCTAGTTTGGGTTGTGTGAGTGTTATTATTTTAGTGTCTCTACTATCTTTTTGTTGTTTCTATTGTTCTTGGTGCCTTTCATTATTTTTTAAACTGGTATTTATTTTATCTTGTGGTTTTCCATATGTGTGAAACTATTGTATGGGTAGGGTCCCTTTAAAGCCTACTTTTACCTTTAATAAAAACAAATCAATGTATCCGTTTAAAATATTTAGTTTATTTCTCACTCAGAAGCATCCATTCTTAAAATCCTATAAAATGTAAATATTATGGATCTGATACCATATCATTTTCCCTTAATTTAATAAATAAATATCAGATCTAAAATTAAGTTTATTTTGAGAACAATTTATGTAAAATTCATACCCTTCTCTACACTACCTAGTGAAACCCAGATTTTGACAATTTTCATGGATTAATATAGTAACTCCAAACCAAAACAAAATAAAACTTATATCGCATAAAACTTATTACAAAAAAATTACAAATACAAATCAATTTAATAATTATTCCACAATAGTTATGGATCAAAATATAAAGTTTGGGTAAAAATCCTTGTCATAACTACACAATAACACTACAAACATTGCTCAAAGTAGAACATAAATACACAAAAATTATAGAATGACCACACAAAACTAGATAATACTAAAATAAAATAAAAATAACTCAAAAATACACTTATATTTTATAATAAACCAACAAATTTGGAAAAGCTTCTATAACCTCTACTCACACCAATTGCTTGTATAAAACATTGAAAAATTGGCTAAATTTGCATTTATTGAATCTATATTGCAATTAATTTGTGAAATTATACATATATATCATAGGGGTTTCATCATAATATCCTTGGGATTAATGGGTTTCTTTCCAAAAACCTCCAACATCCAAGAGTTTTCATTCCAAGATGGTTTGATGAATATTGTTCAACAAAAGAAGCTAATTAGTTTGGTAAAAGATCTTTCATAATGAAATTATGGCATATAAATAAAAAAGAGGGCCCAATAAGGGTTAAAAAATATATATCTTTGATTTATAAAGATAAAAAAACTAATTAGAAAAGGCCATTAGTTGTCATCTTTCTCCACTTTTCATAATATACTTTAATTTTGCTTTTCTTATTTTATCTTATTCTCATTTTTTTCCAAATTTGATAGGTTTTATTGAGGTTAATCATTCAAAATTAATTTATTAATATTATTTAAAACCCACATCATAATCCTTATCCTTAAAATACCATGCCCCACTTTGGCTAATAAAGTATTTAATAATAATATTTTATTAATTTCTTGGCCCTTATTATCAAAATTAAGAAATAATGAATATTTTGGGTCCAAATAATCAATATTAAATAAAATTATTTTCCTTTCTCCTTATCTAAACCTAAATATAATATTGGAATGAGAATTTTGTCCATAAGAATAAATAATTGAAAAGGGGACATGATAGATTTTCTCATTTGATGAACTCGATCAACTTGTCTAATTATTTGAGATTTGACCTAAGGTATTCAATTTGAAAAATCTGAACCTTAGTATTGTTCATGTGATCAATTATATTTAAAGAAGAAGAATTGGTACATTATTCATTGATGGAAATGTTAGGAGGAGATATGGTATTCTTTGTCTTTTCTATTTGCTTATATTTTGAGGAATTCAACTAGGAGTACCTCTGTTAAGAATGAACTTATGAGAAACTATGACCTTATGAGCTTATTTATATTTTTTATTATCATATTCTTTATTATATTTTATATCCTTCAACTTATCATTCTGAGTTTTGGTGAACACAACATATGAATGACTATTCATATCCTCCACTCTTTCATCATATTAATCACCATTGGATTCATATTCAAAACATCCTATAGTGGAGTTGCCATTGGGTTCCTAAATTTGAAGATCAGAGGTGCTCAAAACACCTTCTTTGAGTGCTTCTTCAATGGTGCATAGTTGCAACATTTTTTCCATTTCTAGGTATTTGGAACCATAATGATCATTTATGGTGTGAAAGATGCATGAATAGTGAATAATAATAGGGGATACTTTAATAGTGAGTTGAGGACTTAGAGGATGGATCTAGGATAGACATTGCCATGATATCATACAAATGGTATTTTAGGCATTTCCTTATATGGAGTATTTTTAGCTATGGGAATATATTTATTCAAGGCCAAGATATCATTTTCCAACATCTAAACTAGAGGGTTTGCTAAATTTTTTTCCTTATTCTTGAACATGTCATTTTTAAGTTTCTTAGACATAATCATATCATATTCAATTTTTTTGGCTTGGGATTTTATTACTATCAAATTTATTGGATGGTTTCTTTGAAGGAATAAACTTACTTTAGGTACTTATGTATCAAAAATGAGTACTTCTACTTTTTAATTATAGGCATGCCAGCTGCTAGGATTTTGTGTACCAACTTGTTAAATTTGGCAATGAATTACCTTATGGGATTATGAGTTTCCTTATATATCTAAGATAACTAAGATAATAAATAATTTTAATCTTCAACAAGTTTGAATATTTATTCAAATAGAGTTCTCATTGTTTTCTAGTCCAAAATGGAAGCAACAAGTAGATGATTAAACCATTCTACCACTCCTTTAACTAATGTTTCCATGAATAACCTGACTAACACATCTTCATGTTCTACACCAAGAATACCACATGAAGAGAAGAAGTTGTTATAAGTTCATTAGGATGTTGTTTACCATCACTGATAAACTTTGGGAAAATTCTTCCTTTAACCCTTTGGTAGCTCATGAAGTTGAGCACCTAATGTCAATGGGCCAATATGGGCACCCCATAGTATAGATGCAACCATGTTTTAAAAGTTTATTTCCATAGGAACCGATATATTTAGAAAATACAATGTTCTAATTATAGGTTTTACCCTTATTATTCACCCAGAAGAGAGTTTGAAAATTGATTGTTATTAAAATTCAAAGAATGGATCAGAAATACCTTTCCTTTTACAAGACCTTGTGTACATTTTATTATTGAGGATGCCAAGAATTTATTGTGTATGAGATATACATGCTAATATGATTAATATTCTAATAGAATTGACTACAAAAATTCTTTGGGAAAAATCAACATGTTTTTTTCCTTCATCTAGCATAATTATAGCCCTTTGAAAGTGGAAGTTACTCTATTATCCCAGATGAATTATCAAAGATCATGAAAGATATCCACTCATGCATCATATGTCCAATCATGGTTTGGTTGATGAGTTGGGTTTTGATTTCAAGGGATAATAATGCAAGTGATTTAATTGATAACTATAAGTTGCATGAAAAATATGGAACATGCCCCATAGTGGGTGCCAAAAATGGTTGGTAAATTTATGGCACTTGTGACAAATAGGAAATTTCACAATAGTGAATGAGATAAAAGTGTCTCCTCTATTTAGATTGGAGATTCCCTTTATTTAAAATAGGAAAAACTAAAGTAATCCTATTTAGAATATCTATAGGTTGAATGGAGTAATGGGTTGTACTACTTTCAATCGAAAAGAAAAATAAAATGAATGGAGATGAAGGGTCACACATAAATGAGCAAACATATATTTCATTTGGAAGGCGATAACAAAGTGTTTATGAAAAATAAAAAATATTATCTTAGAGTAACACACATATTACTTGAATAAAAAGATATGCATTAACATAATAAAACTACACATCCACAAAGAAAATCAAGACACAAAATTCTAGAATTTCCTTGTGTTCTTGGTTGAATAATGAACACAAAGTTTTTTTCTCCTTCCTCTCAAGAAAAATAATAATGGACATCAAAACATCCCTTGTACAATTATCATTTCTCCTATTTATTGAGATAAAAGGGAATGGTCTAACCCTTCAGATTATATGTAACTTTTGGCATTCACTTTTTTATCCTATTCTCTTTTTATTGAATTTTTAATTTTATAAAAAGAAAAATATATTTTTTTAAAAATAGAAGAATAAAAAAAAATAGAAAATAGTTATGATCATCATAAAATTCTTTCTTTGTAGTATCAATCGGTGTTGAAGATCATAGAGCAAAAATAGAGCTTCTAGCTTGTTCTTTATCCTAGGAAGCTTTAAATTTTGAATATCACGTTTCATAGACCTTCAACTCACTATCTTGGACCCTAATTTACTAATTGAGATTGACAATGTCATCATCAATTATCCCATTTAGCTTTATTACCTCCTCAATATATTTCATACCATCCGAGAGAAAATATTCAACCTAATATTAAATAGTTATACATATATATTGTATTTGTTGATGGTGTTCATGGCATCCTTACTAATTCCAAGAACTTGAGAAGGAGAACCCACTTGAGGAATTATCGGTGCTTTGACTAGATTGAGAAGATTTTTGACATATCCAACTGAATATCAAATCTAATCCTTAAAATTTTATTGAGTGAATTCAACATGTTCATATATATTAATCATCTTTTTTTTAGTTTCCCATAGGTTGTGAACCTCACTTTCTCAAGTTGGCTCTCCAAGAGATACATTCTTCATATTATAATCACATGCAGTCATCTCTTCCTCAATTTTATCAACATTCAACTTGGCTATCTCCATGTACTAATCCCCTGATAGGTTTTAGACTATAATTGATGTGGTATTTAATTTTTTAGGAGGAGTGTTAAGGAGGTTGAAAACTACATCAAAATATGGAATTTATGCCTCCACCACCTTATTTTTTATTCAACATTAGTTACATCCATTAAAATGACATTTGGATGAAATTAGTCATTTGATTAATTAAAGGTGGTGGTGGAGCTTGTTTCAGAGGTGAATATTATAGAGGAGGTGTAATAGATGAATAGACTAAAGGAGATGTAGAGGTTGGTATTTCAACATCACTAATAAGTACTTATTGATATACAACTTGAGTAGAGGCAAGATATTATTGAGTAGTATTAGGGATTAATAAAGAAGGATCTCCAAGAGTGGAGCAGTACTAAAATATGCCAAACTTATTATCCTTTATCTTTAATCTTGAAATAAGGATTTTATCACAAGTTTTCCCATGTGGATTTGGTTGCTTGGAATCTTTGTCATCACCATTTTTATAACTTGAAGAGTCAGATGACTGAATTATAACACTAACACTACCTTTACCATGAGTATTTGGAGTTGTTGTAGATGCTTAATTTTAAGGGACCAAATTTAATGATATTTTTGATCCAAATGATCTAGTAAACTCTACCAATTTGTTGTTGAATCATTCCTTGGATCGATCCAACACATACTTAGTTCATGCCTAAAAATTTGAAATCTCCTTGACGAACTAATTGATGGTTGGCAAAGGGGAAAAATAACTCTTTCAACATAGATGGGGTTGATTAGCTCAGACTTATCATCCATCATGCCATATTAAAACCATGTATATTTAAAGGCCTTGATTTTTTCTAAAGTCATTAAGATCTAGTCATGCCTTATTACCTCATATTCATCAGAGCAATATGTTGAGTAATCCTCCAAATATGCTCATAGAAATCACCAATACCATGGTAATTTTGCACAAACATATTACTATAAAAAGATGCTTAGCTAGCATATGAATGCTAAGTAAATTAATAAATTGTATATTTAATGTCCAAATCATTCATTGTGTTCTTTCATGAAAAATGTGCCAAATAGATTGGAAATGCAACACCCAATACATGCCTATCTCTCTAACTCTTATATAATACACCCAATCATATGCATAATTTGATCAATATGATTTTATTATTAGCTAACTTGGGTAGCCATAGAGGGTATCCTTCAAATATTCCAACCCTTATATGTGTGAGCTTTTAGAATTGGATAAAGTAGCTCCCATAATGTGTAATAGGCTTGCTTCTTCATCTAATATCATTCTTCCCTAATCCTCATCTAGAGTTTGAAATATCCTCATTGTGAAAGTGTAATTAACCCTCTTGAAGTGTTTTTTTCTCTACTCTAGAGTCAAATGAGGGTAGAATTCATACATTTGGGTGGAAGTGTTAGCATTGGTTCACTAAGTGAGACTAGGATATACTTTTTGGGAGGTCAGTGATTATACCAAGTATGAATTCATGAAAAATTGCTTTGATGACTACACATTGATTAGTTGTTGATGTAGATATTTATTTATCACTCCCCTAATTAAATGAATTATTTCCAATTGTAAATTATGTTCATAGCCATGAACATCCATGGTTAAAAATCAAGGTACTTTCATTCCTGATCACACAACTAAGAAGAGGTATCATGTCTAATAACTCTTTTATAAATTTAAACTCGAAGAATTTATTTAGGATCTTGAAAACATAGGTTCTCTTATGATTTAACCATGATTAATTGATGGTGGTTAGATACTTATCAAGATTTATATCCCAGTAACATTGTCCTATTGACACACTCATTCTTTCATATCTATCATGCACTAAGATTCTCATTATCATCTCCATTAATGTCCCATCTAACTTGGCCATAAAAGACCCACCACTTGATTTTGTCTCTTTGGTCTTTAGGTCATAGTATAGAGCACAAGTGAATACCAAATAAAATCACTGTACTAAAGTAGGAAAATGAACTGCTTCAAGTAGGCCACTTTACATCACGTGAACAATCATGGTACTAGAATTTTCCATAGTGAATTACTTGTGGAATTATTCTAGGTCAACATGGCTAATATGAGAATCCCTGACCTTCAAAATGTTGTTATCTATAAATAGAAATGGCTAGAAACCCATATACTTATATTTTGTTTTCATAGTTTTCTATTTGAAAGGTTGTTTCGATAAGGGTTTATAAATTAAGTAGATTAGGAAGCATAAAGTGTTTATGCAGTTAAAATAAACAAACTATGGTGGTTGTGAAAGATTTTATTTATCTTTAAAAAAACCTTAAAATAGATCTATTAAAATACAAGAAATATGCAATGCCCTAGGCAGAATAAATCTCTTTGGCTAAAGCTTGCTAAAAACATGAACTGACATTGTTGAAAAATACACCATTGGGAAGTACTCAAAAAAATTGAGGATTTTGGTAGTATTTTTTTGAAAAATCATCTTGGTAGGATATAATGAGAGTTAGATATAGTTTTAGAGAGCATTGGGATAGATAAATGAAGAGGAATGAAACATTGGGTGGCTTTTATAAGTTTTCACTGTAGGTATCACTGCATTGCATCATAGATACATCATGTGGAATATTTGTCTATCTTCATGGGCATGATGGATGTGAGGTCACCTCTATGAGTGATATCAAGTGTGACCTCAAATCTATATAGATGAGTGGGCCATTTGTGAAGTTTTAGGGAGTATGTGCATGCATCCATGGGCATCATGTTCTCATGTAATGTATGGCCTAAAGTTTTGATAATCCCGACCTCCTAGCCATGTAGGGCATGAAAACACACTTAGCATTTTCAGAAACTCTTTTGAATTTTAAACAACTTCAAAAACATGTAAATTTTTCTTCATTAACTCTTTTCCTACAAATTTACTTTGAAGTTTTGACAACAAATTTTCATGTCATTCATGACTTAAAAAAATTGACTATGAAAATTTTGGGGAACAACAACTGGTTCACACTAGGGACATGGACTTGTGAAAGGACATAAAATGAATTCTTAGAATCTCTAGTTTTTTAAGCCAAGTGTCTAATATGTTTGGCTAAAGAGTCTATTAAAAATGAAAGAAAAAAGAAATGAAATAGGAAATAATATAAATGTGAAATGGAAACACACATTGACCTAAATCACCTATGGGGATGGTAGGTGATAACCTACCCTCACTATTTATAGTGATTTAGTTATTATTTATTATATGGTAGTGGAAGATGAGTTCCATCGCTGTATTCCAATTAATATGTATTCTCACTACAAAAATGTTAGATTTTGAAAGTCCTCATTTATATTGAGTCAAACTTCCCATAACTTCCTCTTGGTTATCTTCATTTATCGTAAAGTAGGACCAAATACCTTACTTAAAAATATTGTTATCATGATTTTTGATCAAACACTTCTTTGAATTTTTCATGATGTTTTATAATTACATCAATCACTGTCACTCATTCCTCTTCCAATCTGATTAGGTACATGATTCTATTTTCTAATGCATCTTTGAATTGGTCATCTTCTATAGCTTAAGCTAAGCGTAAGGCTAGAAATTACATGGAGATAGGAATCATTACATCTATACCATATAGTAATTGAAAAGGATACATTTTGATTACTCTCTTAGGTGTTATTTGATCAACCCATAAAGTATCATAAAATTTATTGTGCCAATTCTTCTAATTCTCAACAGCTAATTTATAAATAGCGGTGATGATGTTCTTATTATTAGATTTCACTTTACCATTACTATAGGGGTAATAATCAGATGACTATGTAACTAAGATCCCATGTCCATAGCATAAACTGATTAATTTAGTTAGTGAAAATTTAGAAGTATTATCCATGACAATTTTCTAAGGGACTCTAAATTTGACCAATATGTTGTCTTTTATGAAGCTGAAAACAACTTCAAAAGTGGTGGATCTTACCAAAATACCCTCTACCTACTTAGTGAAGTATTTAGTCATTGATATCACATGATTATTCCCTACATTGGAATACAAGATCAAAGATTTTATGAAGTTTAATCCCCACTATTAAAAAGTTTCTTCAATGACTACAAGGTAGAGAGGCAATGTTGGTAGGTTAGGTTATCCAACAAAGTATTGACATGCCTCACACTTGACACCCATTATTGTGCATATTTGAATAACATTGGTAAGTATTTATGATCTTTAATAATTTTTAAGGCTATTACAAACAATGAAAAGTGTCCACCATAGGATTTATCATGAAAAGCTTTTTTTGATGTTCTTTATTCATGCATCTCAAGAAAGTACTATCTAGGGACTTTTTAAATAATGTTTTACCAAGTCACATGTTTGGATATCTTTATCTTGAGTTTTCATTTATATTTAGGATTTAGATGAGTTAGATATTATCCATATGTTAGAAATTATGTAATTTCAAAGTACCATTCTTCAAGGGAGTCAATAAAGACTACAAACAATAATTCTTCCTTTTCTTCTCTATGTGAATCAACACCTTTATGAATAAATTGACAAAGGAGTTGTCCCATTACAAACTTGGTGGGTTTGATTTGTAAATCATACTCTTGTACTTTGGCAATCATCTACCTCTTTTTAACCCAAGCTCCTGTTGAGTAAAAACTGATTTGACTATTGAATCTAGGACCATCATGATTGTGTGAGAATTAAAGATGTATAACCTAAAATGTTTCACTACCTTGACTATAACATATGCATGTTTTTTGAGTAATGAATACTTGAGATCATGTTCCTTTAGACCATAACTTATTAAAGTGATTATATATTCGATTCCTTCTTCATTTTTATATACTAGACAATATATATTCAGAAGAATAACAATATGCAATGAAATCCTTCTAAAAATTTGGACAAATCAAAGTAGGTGCCTTGGAAATAGATTCCTCAATTTCATTTAAATTATACAGAATATTTAATAATTATAGATTCAATGTCCTGAGTATTCACTAAGTTATTGCATGAAAAATATCCCAAAGATATTGGAAATATAACACCCAACACATACATGTCTCTATAATGATTGTGTACTCCACCCAATCATCTACACAATTTTATCAATAAGAATTTATTATTAGATAACCTAGGTAGCCATATAAGGTATGCTTTAAATCCTTCAACCCTGATATGTATGAAATTTTGGAACTGGATGAAATAGCTCCCATAATGTGTAATTATGCTCACTACTTCATCTAAGATCTTTCTTTCCCAATCCTCATCTAGAGTTTAGAATATACTCATTAGGAATACATCATTGACATCCTATAGTATTTTTTGCTCTAGTCTATAGTAAACTAGGGGTGGAATGCATACACTTAGGTGGAAGCATCAACATTGGTTCACTAAGTGAGACTGGTATATACTCTTTGGGAAGCCAATGAGTATACCAAGCATGAGATCATCATTTTGAAGTCGTCATTGACCCTAATAATTTTTTTTTCCTCTGATCTAGATTTAATTAATGGTAAAATTCATACACTTAGGTGAAAGAGTTGAAATTCATTCATTGAGTGATACTCAAATATACTCTTTGGGATGTTAGTGAGTATACCAAGTATGAAGCCATGAAAAATTACTTTGTTGACTCCAACTTGATTAGTTGTTAATGTAGAAATTTATTTATCATTTCCCCATAGTTAGTGAATTGTTTTGAATTGAAAATTATGTTCATAGCCATGAAGATCCATGGATAAAAAATTATGGTGATCTCATTGCTAATCACACAGGGGAGAAGAGTTATCATGTTTGATACCTACTATTTGAATTTAGACCTAGAAAAGTTATTCAAGAACTTAGAAACACAACTTCTCTTATGCTTCAACCATGATTCATTGATGGTGTTTAAATGTTTATCAAGATTTTTATCCTAGTAGTATTGTCTTATTGACACACTCATTTTTCACATGTGTCATGCAGTAGGATTATCATGGTCATCCCCATTTATGTCCCATCCAACTTGGCCATTAGATACCCACCACTTGATTTTATATCTTTAGTATTTTATTCATACTACCGAGCATAGGAAAATACCAAATTATAGCATTGTACTAAAGTAGGAAAACTAGTTGCTTTAGGTAGGCCACTTTTTCCATCAGGTGAATAGTCATGGTACTAGCATTTTACACATTTATCCACTTATGGAATTATTCTAGGACAACATGGGCAATTTAATAATCCCTAACCTATAAAATGTTGATATCTAGAACTATCATTACTCTGAATCCCGCATACTTATTTTTCATTTTCACTACTTGTATTATTTGAAAGGTTGCTTTAATAAGGGTTTGTAAATTAAGTGGATTGGGAGGTAGAAAGTGTTGATGTAGTTAAAATGAATAAACTATGGTGGGTGGTCATGAAATATTTTTATCTCTTTATAAAACACATTGGATAAATATATTGAAAACCTTGAAATCTCTAGTGCCTTAGGTAGAATAAATCTACCTATGGCTGAAACTTGCTAAAAATATGAATCACTATTGTTGAAAGTTACACCATTGGGAATTACTTAGAAAACTATATATTTTAGTAGTATTTATTTTTAAATTTATCTTGGTAGGAGAGTGAGAACTAGATAGAGTTTCAAAGAGCACTAGGATCGATAAATGAAGATGAATGAGCTAGTGGGTGGATTTTATAAGATTTTATCATGGGCATCAGTCGAAGCATCTAATGTGTTGTGTCATAAGGCCACATGGATGGCATGAGTACACATTTTTTGTGTACATTAATATGTGGGTATCATAGACATGCATCCATAGGCATCATGTTCTCACATCCACATGGCCCAGAGGTTGGGCAAGCCTATCCTCCTATCTACATGGGGCATGAAAACATGTTTTGTATCTGTACAATTTCTTTTCAATTTTAAACAACTTGAAACACTTGTAACTATTTCTTCATTAAATATTTTTATACAAATTTACCTTGAATTTTTACAACAAATTTTCATTTAGTTCATTACTTAAAAAAAAATTTAGAACAAGGTTCACTCATCTGGTCCCACTGGACCAACACTTGTTGAATGTCTCTTTTTTCTAAGTTAACATTGTGATGGGCCATGATCATAATAAATTCCAATTGAATCATCTCCTTGTCTACCACCTGAAGATTATTCCAATCCAAAACATGAGATGGATCATAAACATATTTGAAAAATAAATCCACATGAAACACATCATGGATTTATATAAAGGGAAGGAGGAAGAGCTAAAAAGATAGGTAATAAGGCTAATCTTTTCCACTATGTCGGATGCACCCGCAACACATGGAGCTAGATTAGATGACTTTCAAAAATTTATATATATTTTATGAGGTCTAAACCTCAAAAATACTCTATCCATTATTTCAAATTCCCTTGGTGACATCTTTATATTAACATAACTCTTTTTGTCTATCTAAGGAAGGTTTCAACCTTTGATGAATAAGATCCATTTGCTCATGCTGGCTGGAAATTTTATATGTGAACAAATGTTACATATCAAAGAGAATAGTGATATGGGATAGAGTCCCTCTTCTATTATCATGCAAGGTTAGATTTATTGAAAGCCAATAAATACCAAAAATTATATATTTACAAATATAAATTATTATTATTTTTTGTGTGTGTGTGTGGGGGGGGGGGGGGCAGGGTGGTGGGGTGTATTGCATGTGTTAAGAAAGGAATTTTAATGAGTGGGAGATATATGACTAATGGAAATAAATATAATATTTAGAAGAATAAAAATGAAATAACATGAATAATTGAGAAAAATAACATTCTAATTATATTCCAAATTCTTGAGATGAAAAATAAAAATGACTATTTAACCATGGGAATTTTGCATGAAAAAAAGTGTAGAAATTAACGGAATGAATCAATAAACATAAGATCACTGAATCACAAAGACAATAAAGGCACAAAATCTTATAATGATATAATTTTATTAAATTTTGATAAAAATATAAATTTATTCTTTTCCCTTTATTCTCTCCAAAATCATGTATCTTTTCAAAAGTTAAAAGTTTTTTTTTTTTTGAAATAACATGCGAGCCTCTATTTATAGCCTAATGGTGGCAGTTATAAAGAAGGATTATACCCCTTGAATTAGTAAACCATAATAAACACTTTTATAAAAATATAATAGTTTCACTTTTAATTAAAAACTAACATTTAAAAAGTAAAAAAAATCATAACTTAAAAATTGCAAAAGTGCTTAAGTCATAGCACAATTTTTGGAAACTACAAAAGAGAATACACCAAAGCGCAGTTTTGGAAACTACAATTTAGAGAATATCTTCCACCTCTTGTTGATCACTACCTTCCACATAAAAAAACTAAACTTTATTCTAATTTTCTTATTGAATCCTTTTTTGGTAGTCATCAAAAAACTTCATCGTCTCTTTAACTTTGTCTTTACTTGGACCATTAAAATGGAGGTAGTTCATTTCTCCTTCGACTTGAAGATATATCATTTGATGTAAACCACATATAAATCTATTCAAAGAGTTCTATAGTTTATAAAAAGTGTTATTATATTTTATGAACCTTTTAATAGACTCAAAATTAAAGTCAAATCTATGATTTGACTCCGCCATCAACTACTTGAATTCATTCTTGATAGTTTTTGACAAAATTACCACTCCATTATTTTCAAGAAATGAGCAAAAAAAGTTTTTTGATATTTTATTTATATCATCTATTTCCATCACTTGAGACTATTTGAATTTTTATATAGATTATTTAATCATATAAATCCTAAACTTGGTAGCACCTAATAATTCATTGTGATATCCGTAACATTCCTAAATTAAAACCTTTTATGTGATGAGAGTGTCTAGATCTATTCTGGAGAATAATTATAACTTTGGAAACAATTGTTTCCATTTGTTGATTTATGTTTTATATGTAACCTTTTTTTATTGGCATAATTGAGTTCAATCTTGATTACCACATACACTGAGATGGTTGCATTTATTTATCTGGTTCCCTAAAGAAGCAACTTCTCTGACCATTCATTGGTGGCCCTAGCCATATGTCCTATCTCTCAACCAATATCATTATTTTGGTATCAAGTGAATAGTAATGTGGAAGTTATTGAATTTGATTCACCAATTTTTGGACCATTATTGAGAGTTACTCAATCTTTTCCTTTAATTCATCTTTGGTCACTTTAACCTAGTCATATTTCTCAAATAATGTGTTGATGGATGTTTGTACATCTTTTATCCCTTCATGAGTACACTTGCCAAGGTGTACCTTTAATATTTTATATTATTCAATGATTATTTTCTCTTTGAATTTGTTAAGAGGAGGAAATTTAATCTCATCATACATATCCCCATGTTCATCCATATTTATGGAAGAAACCATTTTGGGTTTTTTGGTACATGAGGAGTAGGTGTGGTGAGTGTATTGAAGCTAACCTATTATGGTTGAACTATTTATTTATGTTATTAACTACATCATTCAAGTAATATAAAATCTCTAAACTAGGATCTTCTTCCAAAAACCCTTATTCCATCTGGGTCTAAGTCTTAGTGTAGTCAAGAGAAATTATTAAGGCTTGGGTTGATTCAAGTGCAACATCTCCCTTATCTTGATTGGGAGATTTGGGTTTGAATTAAATAATAAGAGGAAGATGTGGAATGACATCCATAGGGGAAGGTAGAGGAGAAAATATGGTTACCTTAGGAGAGGTGGACATGGGGATTACCAACTGAGGATTTGTGGCCATATAATTTAATGGGGTGTTCTTGATTAGGCCCTAAGAATGGAAAACATTTGAAGATGAATCAACTAAAATAATAGACATCCCAAGAATTCCTTTAGACACTTTAGTAGTTGACTTTTTGATATTGATCTTGAGTGGATTTTTAGTTTGGCCAACTTATGGGGTCTCTACTTATTTCTCATTTTCCTATTCAATTATAATTTGGCTCATACCGACATCAAAAGAGGAACCTCTAAATGATTTCCCATCTTTTGGTTTTGTGATTTATTGTGACTTAAGTATACAACTCTCAATGTTGGTAGGAATATAACATGTTCAAAATTGATCCCTTTACCTTTAAGCCATGATAGAGTTCTATGCAGGACTACCTATGTCCTATCCTCCAAGGATGCCAATTCTAGATTGCTCTGATCCACTCAAGGTAGGGGTTTTGATTCTTTATCTTATTTGTGATAAACATAATGCACATCATCTTGAATGTCTTCTAGAATAAATGATATGTTATATTCAATTGCCTGATAAAGGGTAAAGTAAGATTAATCCTAGATCCTAACCTCTTTATCACTATCAAAATCCATCCAATAGTCTTCATAATATGGGACATGTTGATATGAAGAACTAAGTATTTTTTATACCAACCCTCTGACATCAAAATAAGCTCTACCAGGAAAGGGCCAAAGGGTAACCCAAGTTATTTTTAAATCAATTGACTTTGCCTTAAATAGTGAGGCACAAATGTATCTCCAAATATTGATTGGGAAATGAACCCCTAACGCATGTTTTATAGATATGAATTTGTGAGTTTATACAAGCTAACACATTAACTCCATCAGGGACAACCTATCATCAACAAACTTTAGTATCATATAGGAGCATTCTCAAATTCATAGACTTTGATATACAATAAAATGGGGAATTATATTAACCAAGCACCCCATCTAGATATCTCTTTGGTAGCCACAATGGATAATCTAGAATTATATGGATCTAACTCAAACATCTGAATGACATAGTGAAATAAAGCATAATTGACCTTATGAAAATGATTAAGACTAGCATCCAATACAAACTAAGGGTAAAATTCATATATCTATGATGATGACATTTGCCTAACTATATTTAAACCATTGTATATCTTCCTCTAGGAAACTATGCAGACAAGATAAGAAGTCATATATAGCTTCCTTGTTTGGTGCACCTTGCACAATTGTTTAAAGATAGAGTCATTGATTAATTCTACCCAAGTGATGAATTATTTAATCTCATGGATGATATGAATATATCTATACATCCATTCTTGTAAATTATTAGCCATCGGATTGTTGACCACTCTATTTGAGAGTGTGATGATATCATTTATTTCCATATTAAAATTAGAACATACAATGGTCTTGGGTATTCTAGTAGAAGTAGCCTTAGTATTTATTAGTCAATGTTTATTTAACAACTTGGAACATGCAACTAGGTTAGAATACTAAAATTATTTAGAAACATCAAGAATGAGATTGATAAAATATTCATGGTCAGTTATTCTCAACAAATATTTAATATTCTCTGCATCAAGGCAAAGATCATACTCATCCCTTGAATTTTTTACCTCCATGTTCTCCTTATCATAGTGACTCACTAGGGTCATCACTAACTCAAGACAGTGAACTAATATTTAGAAAATTTTGACCTAAGGTAGTCCACAATCATATATGCTTTGTATCCATTTAGATTTTAGAGTAGAATTAACCCTTTCCTAAAAGTATGTCATGTTGACATGCCCTAGATTTGTGTCAGTAATATGGTCAACATTAAACTCTAATTTAGATTGGGGGTGACCCCATAAAAATAATAATTCATGTCACTTTTATTCTTTATAACCCATAAAATGTGTAACTATAAGTGAAATATTTGTCACAAAACATTCATATCAGTGAGTATCAAAATATGTGGGCTGTAAAAAAAGTGGTAGGTTATGATAAGTGTTTGACAAGTATCTAATAGGTATATGATAAGCATTAGAGTTTTGATAGGTGTTTGATAGGCTCTATATTTTTTTATAGGTATTTTATAGGCATTTAGGTTTTGATAGGTTATGAACATGCCTTTGAAACTCAATGAAGTGCAAAAGAGGATGCAAACCCTAATGAGGAGGAAAGAAAGTTATGGACATTAACAAGTTGCATGCCAAGATTTATAAACTAACAAGGCATTCTACAAGTATAAAACCTCAAATGTGTTAAGTGAGTTTTAAAATTTGCTGAAAGATCCATAAGGAGAAAATAAAAACCTAGATTTTATGAAATTAGTGAATCGATAAGAAGTAACTGCACTTGAAAATAGAAAACCACCTACAAGAGTGAAATAGAAGAAAAAAAAGGGAAATGCATAATCAAAACTATAGTTTGGTTGAAAAAAGGGGTAGTGTGTGTTTATAAAAATGAGGAGAAGTGGTGAGAAAAAGGATGAGAATGGTTAAGTAGGGTGTTAGTGCCCAAAACTGTGTTGGATTAATTTGGGTCTTTGTATGTTAAATGCCCTGTGCTAGAGCTAAGTGAGCTTCAATTTATTATTTTCCTACATTCCTCATCAGGAAGAAAGGTTGGGGCATATAATTTGATCAATCATGTATGTTATCTTGGTTAGATGAGTCTAGAGGGATGTCTACCAAAGATGGGAAATACCTAAGGAAGGCTCAAGAAAGATTAAAAAATTAACCTCATGTGGAGCAAGGATTCTATGGCATGCGAGTTTATAGTAAAAAAGTAAGGGTATAACCAAGTATTTTTACAAATCATGGATCCTTCATGATTGAAAGAGGAAGTATGTCAGTATCTCAGATAAAAATAACACACTGCACTTATGTGTTTTGGTGATTAAGGTGAGGAGTAGTTTGATGAACTGATTGAAAAATACGTATTTGACTTAAGGGATCCCCCCCCCAAGAGTGATATTTGGGAGATTGGAGGATTTGGCACTCCTTCCCTTTTAGAATAAAGTTGGTATAAGTGGAGAAAGTGGTTGTGATCCTAGTTTCTTTTGATTTGGACACTTGGTAGAACATCGGGCCCTCAGATGTTTTGGGCCTCTTTGAAAATTTTCCCCACTTACCTTTTTGTGGACATGGTACTAAAAATCCCCAGGTACTTGATGTCTATTTTCAATAATAAAAAATATTCTTGCCACGTGGAGGTGCTCGGGTGCTTGTTAACTTTGGGACCTTTTTGAAAATTACCTCACTCAATTTTATGGACATTTTCCAAAAGGTCCTCGAAGGCCCAAACACCTAGGTCTTTAAAAAAGTAGAATCATTATAGGTTGTGTCCTTGGTTTCATCAGGGAATTGATACTTTTTATCCCACAATACTAGAATGTCATAACAGGTAAAAAAGGTGAGAAATTCCCTAAAGACCCAAATAGGAGTTTTTTAAATCTATGATTCACTCATATTTCACCATGTATTGTGAAAAAGTAGTTAGTGTGCAAGAGAAGGCCTTGCATTTTCCCTCTATTTTTCAAATAAGGCTCAAGAAATTATTGGGGCTAGGTATTGATTTACTACCTTATCTTGGAACATTAATGGTAACCCTAATTCTAAAATACAAGGGATTATAATTAAGTGTTATTCTTCATTTGAACTTACCTTTCACATTCAAAGCTAAAAATTTATGTTTCCAAGTGATTAAGTATGCTAGAGTGAATAATTATGTGAATATAGTGAATCAGAGTGTAGGTTTCAAAGGATTTCTACTTCCACTTATGTGCAGCCTCCACTACTACCAATGACAGCTACTTCAACAACATCCAAGGGAAGTATCAATCAATATTGGATTCAATCAAGGAAATTGATGTTATAAATTTGGATTTTAGGGCACTAGTAAATTTTTTACAAGACCCCAACCCCCCACAAGTAATTGCTAATTTTGGCATGAGCTACATTGCACCAACAATAGTGTTTTCCATAGTTTCTCCATACCTAGAGCTTGTCATAGCATGTGCTCAAGCATATCAACTAGATACTAGAACCATCATCAATGGTAGTCATTAAGTAGTCTACTCATTTAATTTGGAGGCCCTTATAACCATGCTTGGTATTCTCCCTCAACTAGAAAACATCACACTCAGTGTTGAGAAATGCCAACAATACATCGAAAATGATGAGAAAGCCATCTAGGAGGTAGTAAACTAGAGTTCATTGACCAAGAAAAGAACCAAGGTCTCAATAATGTTAAAGAAATTAAATTTGGAAAAATTTAATGAGTTGCCTTAGTATGTTATAGGCATGACCACCAAAATTTATGGGCTGCCCACTATTGAGAAGTTTGAGACATGGATGTTTTTAATCATGCTCTACGTGTTAGAAGGGAAGAAGAAGATCTACTGGGCCACCATCCTTAATGATAATTTGCATGTATAGATGATGTACCTCCAAGAAACCATCAACTCTAAGGATAAATTTCAAGGTATATTTTATATGTCTTCCTACCTGATGTATAGCTTGGTACACAATAGGGTTTTCTAGGGACTTACCAGGAACCTCGTGGGAATGATGATTTATGAGACATATCCTAAGGTAACCCTAGAAGGGTCTAGGAATAGTTTTTGTAGGGTGCATAATTACTTCTTCAACCCCATGATGAGTGTATTCTACCCCCTAAGGAACCTAAATATAATTTATGTAACAACCAAACATGTAATTGAGAAGTTTGGAACCACATATATTTAGTTTAAAACTTTCACATACATCAAGGTGAGTGGGTATTCTAGATGCCCATTCAAATTGCCCAGATACCTAGATGATAGATTAGTAATAATGGAGCTATTTAGGAAAATGTTACCACCACATGAAATGATTGTAGTGAAAAAGATAAACAATCCTTTCAAGTTTTTTGTGGTGATTGGTTTCTATTCATGCCCTTTTATGGCCAAGGAAACAGGGTTAGAACTGGAAATGAGTTTGTATGCACTTGGTAAGATGCCACCCTAACCCAATTATAACATCAGGTGGTTAATATATGTGGTGACACATATTGTGTGGCATCATTCCCACCTATGGTCTAATTTCACCATTGAAGAAGATGTCAGGAAGTGGGAATACATGAGGTTAATAGTGCAAGAGGTCATAACATATGACATCACTCCTCTCCCCAAAGACATGTTTGATGACAAGATGATACTCTCTTCCATATACAATAGGAAAAATATTTAATCCCAACCCATTGCTCTACTAAATTTTACTATGGAATAAAATGATTCAATCCCTAGGTGAGTGACATGGATAATGAGGTGAAGCTTCAAGTGGTTGAAGGAGCATGGGGTCGACCTCAGGACATATGCCACCCCTACCCTCCAAGAGTTAAGGGAGGTGGAAAAAATGAATGCATTCTTCCCTAGGCACAGTGGTGACCCTCTAGGCCCATCATCATTTGTAGTAGGAAGAGGGAAAATAAAGATGGGAGACATCAACTTCACCAAACTGGTAGACATCAAGAAAATGACAATGGCCTAATCCAAAGCTAGGTTATCTTTCTCAAAGATAATTATCTTGGATAAAAATTGGGATATAATTCTCATAGGGTAGGTCTCACTAGATAGAATCATTCCTATTTCAATTTTGGGAAGGAATATCTAGGGGTGCCAGTCATCTTAGCAATTTCTCCCATGGCCATTCAAGCACTAGTTCCAACTATTCTACCTCCACAGTAATCTATAGTTGAGCCTCCTCCAAAGATATATTCAAGGAAGAGAGGAGGCAAGGAATAAGAGGAGACACCAAAATAAAAGAGATCTAAAAAGACCCTCTAACCTCTAGCTAAATATATGATCAAGCAAAGGATAGTTTTCTTCAAAGACCTAATCACCGAGGAGTGCCCCCAAAGAAAAAAAAGATCAAGCTTCATACACATAGAGGGCCAGGGATATAAGTGAGGGGGAGGACTCAAATGAAGAAAGGCTGATAGTTGAGGTAATGAAAAAATAATGTGCCTTCACTCCCCCTAAATTGAGAACTAGGCAGAGGACCCATAGGGAGAAACGTCACTCCCCATAAAAAATCTTGATGGAAGGAGCATCTGTAGAAGCGGAACCTACAACAAAAGAAGGTAAAGGTGATGAGGAAGGGGCCAAAAATTTATATGATCCTCTATATTTTGATGATGTTGTAAAATTTGGTGTTGAGGTAGCCACCTAAATAGAAACCCCAGTTAAAAAGGAGCCCCACTCCCTAGAAACATAAGCATTTGTCCAGAATGTTATTTCTCCATCACCTGAGTAGGACAAAATTGATGAAGTCAAGGACACCCTGAAACAAGACAATGGGGATCAGGGTGAACCTAACAATGACATTTAATCCCCCACTAGTAGCATAAAGGTAGGAGAATAAGAGAAAGATAAAATAGGAGATGAGGGATCAAGCCTATAAATGGGGACCCCTTCAACTTCAAAGGTCAATAAAGGTATCAAGAAGAGTGCCAATAATGATGGTACTTCAATCAAAATCCTTGAGGGATTCTCCCCACAATCAAGGTGCATCACCCAAATAAGAATAAAGGTTTTGAGGCCATGATTGGTGAAGAGTCACCTAAATGCAATAAAGAAATCACCATAGCCTCTACAGACCCAGTGACCCAAGGTGTTATGGAAGGAGAAGCCATTATTCTATCCTCCGTCCAACACACAAAAAAAGGGAGTTCCATTGATAAATTATGTATGGAGTCTCACCAGCCTGGGTCTAATTTCAAATTTTTGGAGCAAGTTAAGTTAGTCCTAGAGGAATAAAAATAAGAGTAGGGAATAAATAAAAACACATAGAAATTTTTGTTAAGCCCTCCTCTTAAACTAGTGATGCTCCTAACAGCTATTTCCCCATTAGCACCACTCATCACTAATACAAGGCCATCCTCAACATTTACAACTTTGGTGGGTTTTTATACCATGCCCCTTCTTTGGATTATAGACCAAGTGAAGGAAAAGAAGGATGTGATGAGCAAATAGGGGATATTGATATATCCTAGATTATTCAAAAGCAAAAGGACAAGCCCCCAAAGAAGGCTAGGACACATGTCAAAATGACATTCACTAACATAAGGGAAAGAAGTGTTGAAGTAGCCATTCCTCCTTTGGATACACTAAAGAAGGATACTCCTATGGAAAACTATTCCATCTACCACTACAATCTCAAGAAGCCATCAAGGAAGGAATTGAAGCATATTTCACAAGTCCTAGCTAACATGGTGATGCACATAATGGATAAAGATAAAGCCACCATGGAGGAATTAAAGGCAAAAATCAAGATATGATCTAGTACTTATAAAAGTTACTGAGTGAGCCTCAGGTAGTGACTCCAATTACCATCTAAGCTCTCAACCTTTCCCATAACCCCCTTAGAACACTAGACATCACTTATGGCAAATATTTAAAGATTAAAGGATAGGCGACAAAAGATTGGCAACAAGATTTGATACCCCAAGGCCAAGAAGTAATCCATATAGTTATGGGATGGATAGATGATGAGACAGATAGGTGAGAAGAGTGTATCTCCCTAGCATATATTTATGATGCTGATATCAAAATTTGGGAGGCACTTAAACCCAAAATAGATGAAATATGTAATATGGGAAAGGATGTTTTAATCACAGAGAACATTATCTCTCCAGATAATATTAAGATGCCTACAGAGTGCCAATTGGCCATAAAACATAGGCTCACTATGATCAAGGATGATGCTTTTGATTTAAAAAGAGAAGAGAAATCTCTCAAGACTATGAGAATAGAGATTGAGGCCACTCTGAGAGAAATGTTGAGGCTAGATGATGCAATGGACTTAAAAAAAGAACTATTGGAGAAGGCTCTGGAGGATCTCATCAATGCACCTCATAGAGCTTTCAATGGCCAAAAAATAAAGGACATGGTATCTCTCAAAAAATCCTACAACAAATTAGAGGCATTGATACAAAATAAATAGGGAGTGCTCCAGAGAACCACCAATTTTTTATAGGAATGTGATGCCAAATTCAAGTACTAGATGGGCCCAGATAGAATGATCCTCACCAGTATGATCAAAAATTTTGTTACACATAAAGACAAGCTGGTGAAGGACACAATCATTGATGTGGATTTTGCATCATGATGAGATACCCCTGGTTTCTTTCCCAAAAAAAAAATTATCCCATACCTCCCTTTCTCTTATTGTCTTTTTCTCCTTTTTGTCTCTTTTCCTTTTTTAAGGAACTTTTCTATTTTTCTCGGTAGTGGTACATCCCTTTCTGAGTTTGTTTTGTTTAAGGAAGGGATGTTTTTGTTTCTTTGCACAAATGGACAAAGTTTTGTTTTATCTCTTGTGAGTTCTTTTATGTGTACATAACTATAAATATTATTTTGAAATGGGAATCATATCCTTCATCATCATAAGAGCACACCTATATGTCTGAGGAATCAAGTTCATTACAACCAACTCTAGGCCCATGAAGGAATCTTCTAGCTAGAGTATATTTATAGAATATGCCAAGTATGGCTATGGAATTTTATAAGTAAAAGGGGTATGTCCATTTACAAAGGTTGGATAAAAAATTTGAGTCTAAAAGAGATAGATCAAATAGTCATCCCTATGTAGTGCCCTAATGCCAAATTGATTTTATTTGTAAAACCGTTGGCAGGCTTTGTTATCATATATGATGTTCCCTTGTTATAGAGTATTTTCTACAGAGTGTCTCATGATATCTAATTTTAAATAAATGTATTTTGATCAACATTTTCCTAGAAAATGAATAAAATATGTTCATGGTTTCCATTCTATCTTGTTGTTCAAATGCAGTGTTTCTTTTCATAAGCTAAATAGATTAGTTATCCAGTGTATGTTTCTTTATGGTAGCCATTTGGGAGGTGTAACCAAAACATAAAATTATTTATATTTTAAAGTTTGGGGAATGAAGCATTGATATCCTTTTTAAGGGTATTTCTGGGCTCATGGATGCAACAAGAAAGAATTGTTGAAAGGTAACCTATAGTATTGCTTGTAATCTTTCAAGGACCATTTGTGTGTAGTTTCTTCTTGGCTATATTTAGAATTAAAAAATAATTTGTTGATAAAGGAGATATCATGATTATTTGAACCCATCCATATTAAATTATTATCCCTCCACATCTCTTCATCAAACTTTTATTGTAAACATTGTCCTACCTTATTCTACCCCACATACATCATATAACTAGCATACCATAAGTGTTGGTTACCTGATGAATGCACTATACATTGTTCACCTAAAGTGTATTCACTTTATATGCTCAAAATCCTAGTTCAACAATCCTCACTTACCCCTTGTAATTCAACAAAAATCTCTACATCAAAGATTTTATCCATTTTCCCATCTATCTTAAGTAGCTTTTATATGACTTAAGCACTCATGCATTTCATGTGACAACCCTTCTAGGGTAGAGTGTGTGAGTCTGGTTATGTTTTGGTCATATTCACTTTCCCCTAATTTAAAATCCCCATGAAGGTTAAAGGTTTAAAATCCCTTCACTAAAACTAGCTTCCCCCACCCATAGGTCCTCTCACCTTAGTTCAGGTAGAGTCAAATGCAACAGGGAACTAACCATCCCCTTTGTCAGGATTCTCCTGATCATTATCCTCATTCATTTCTTTCAAGGTGTTGAGCCCTCCCTGGCTCCAAATATATATCTTCATGGATCCACACCTTCAACTTACACTCCTCTTCTTGATCCTGCTCCTAGGTCATGTGAGGTCGAGTGATAGTGGTGCATGACTTAGAACTAACAGGGCTTTTCTAGTGCCATTACCGAGGACTTATCACCCTTGTTACGAGCCTAGTTATCAAAAAGATATTGAGTGTTTCACTTTCCTTTCTTCCAATTTGAATTGTTCATACTTATTATATTGTTTCTCTTATAATACTCTTTCTAACATTTACCCTTGACTATGGGAATCTGTTTAACATCTTTGAAGGGTGTTATTAGGTGTAAATCTAGCCTCTCTTTGTAGTTGTGCCTAGTTTTTTTTGGTCTAGAAGTCTTATTTCTAGTGGAGACTCCATTCTATCATAGGTTTAAATTACCAGTGCCTATTATTTGTACCTTCCTTATTTTTGAACCCTCTCTTTAGCTCTACAAACCTAGAGGGTACTAGATCTTATTTTTGAAGGAATCCTTCAAAAGATCTTGTCCTTGAATTGAAAATACCTTCCAAAAGAACTCAAGTTTAGAAACCTATTGTGGGTCAAATTTCAAGCTATCAAGTAAGACCTGATCAATTTGTTCCTCTTCACAAACACCTCTTGTTATATAACATCCCATTAGTTAAAGGGTACCTAATTAATTTTGATAGTTATGAGATCCCTACAAGTCAAGCTCCTTCTCCCCAAAGATGTATTTCCCCCCTTTATAGTTCTTCAAGCAGTGATCACTCTCAACTTCCCCCCGGTTCTCCTTCATCATCTGATTCAAAAATGGGAGACCATGACTTAAGGAGGAGGATGTTCAATGTAGATAATGAAAATGATGGAGAGGAGGATCAAGATTTGGGTAATTGGCATAGACCATTCATGATTCTAATGTTTAGACCCATCAATTTCAGTAGTATTCCCAACTTTCCCAATGAGGTCCCTATTAAGATTAGGAGTTTTCTACCTACGTTCTAGGGAAACAATGTGGTGTCTAGAGAGTAGCATCTGAAATCCTTTTTAAATATTATTGAAGATTGTGAGATTGACTTGGAGGATGTGTGTATAAATATCTTTGTCAACACACTTGAGGAAGAAGCTCAGGATGGTTCAAATCTCTCCCTGATGGATCTATAGATACCTGATAAGCAATAATCAATGTATTCAAGATGCAATTTGGTAAGAGTATAGATCCCCAATTCTTGCTTTTCAAATTTGAGAACCTCAAAAATAACCCCAATGAATGTGTAAAGGATTTCAATTCAAGGTTCAGTAAAGTGTTAAGGAGGTTTCCTAAGGATATCAGGCCCAATGGTGCCACTTCCCTAATTAATTATTGTGATGCATTTGACAAGAAAGTGGCCTATTATCTCAGAGATAAGGCTCCCACAAATCTGAGGATGGCTTTCAATTTGGTTGTCCAAATAAAAAATAACCTCAAACCTATGGGTAAGCCTTTGAATAAAAGGGCTGATGTCAAGTTGGTAAACCCTAAGAAAATGCAAACCTCCCACAAAGGAGTGGACCTAGAATAGATAGTGAAGACTTTAGTCATTATCATCAAGGAAATCTCTTACAAGCTAGATAGAGTCAAGAAGAGATTATCCTAGGGTACCTCCAATCATGATGATAGGAGGGAGCATAAGAGAGAGGAGCAAAATTATCCCTGAGATTAGGGTCAAGATAGTCTAAATTTCCAAAATAGAAATAATGATAAAGGAAAGGGGATAGCAAGGGATGATAGGAATAATACTCAGGGGACCAGAAGGTATGTGCTAGATATTTTGGCTACAAAGATTAATGCAGTTGATGTTGACATTGATTGGTGTGATAATTGTTTCCTCCCTCACCCCCCATATAGCACAACTTATGAAGGATGTTTAAAGGTGCTTGGTTTTAAAGTTGCATCTGATGAAGATGACATTTACACAGTAGATTTCTAGGAGGTGGAGAGTTACATTTTGAGGGAAAGGTGGGTAGGTACCCTATCAATCACAGACTATGAGGACACTCTGGCCTATCATTTCTTCACTTTTAGTTTTGATGAATTGAGTGAAATGGTCTTATCTCCATCTATAAAATTAATGGGTTCTACCACTACTCAGGCATTCTAGGATGCATGGGAGAAGGTAAGATATCTATCTCTAGATTTTGTCTATAAAATTAATATGATGCATGAGTATGAGTTGTCGGTTCATGATTTTGAATTCTTAAGATAAATAAAGAAAGAGAAGTATGGGGACTCTCCCCCATTAATTGAGGACTAGTAGTTGATGATTCATGTTGTCATTACCTAATAAAAGGAGTATAATAAGAGAAGCAAGGATTAGAATACTCCCCCTAAAGACGAATGTGTTCTTGCTCCTAGGGTAGAGACCAAAGAGAAAATAACCACTAGAACTAAAGAGGTCCAAAATCTTGCTAAGTATAGTCCTACGCCCTATCATGCTAAACCAAGAGCTACCTAGGCCAAGAATCAGACCCCTTTTCTATCTAGCATTCCTAAGAAGGATGAGCCTAGGAAGCCTCCTATGAAGAGTGATGTCAAAAGTATCATTCCTGATATTATGTGCCCTTATCACTAAAAGGATATATTTTGGATGAAAATGTCATAAGTTTACTTGCTAATACTCCATTGCCCAAATCAATGTTTGTGACATTACCCATGTACTGAGTCAGATGAAGGTCAAAATACCTTTTTTGGAGATACTTAAGATCCCAAAGCATAGAAAAATAGATTTTGAATACTTAGGGTTCAAAAAAAAGGTTACTACCAATAAAATTGTTGAGTTAGATCCTCCTTTCATTCCCCTTAGAGAAAAGAAGAATACCTTGGAATCCTCTGAGAAACACTTCAAAGTGTACATGGGGATAAAACTAGTAGAGATCTAAATGGATGCTAACCCATTATATACCACTTTGGTAATTAGTGGATTGATCATCCATAATTGCATGTTTGATTTCGGTGCTTCCTGTAACATCATGCCATTGGTTATGCTAAATGAACTATGCATAAGAATAAATGCAGCATATGGAAGATGCCTTGACATGGATTCTAGAAAAGTTCCTATAGTTGACATGGTAAAAGGGTTAGTTGTACAACTTGTGTAATACCCCAAAAAGTTCTTGAGTATGGATGTCATTGTTGTAGACTATCCACATAAGTGGGGTATGTTGCTCTCTTGGAAGTGGGCTTTTAACATTGGAGGCAACATTTAGATAGATTTATCTTATGCCATAATACATTTGGATGGAAAAATGGTTCACATAAATTAGAAATCATAAATGCTCCATATCTTGGAAGACCTCAAGTACCAGCTAGATGAAGTGTTATATGTAGACAGACATTGAGAGCTTCATAGGAAATGTTGAGTTTATAGTAATACCCCTTAATGCTAGTATCTAAGATGACAAATCCATTTGAGTTATGCATTTTGATGGATCATGTTATAATTTTGGAAATGGGACCGAAGTTGTTTTTTATACTCCTAAGGGCCAAATTTTTAAGTTCTCCTTTCAATTGGCTTTTGAGTACACAAATAATATTGCAAATTATGAAGCACTTACGATAGGCATCCAGATCACCAAAGAATATGGGTTCAAAATGTTGTTAG